>CM062809.1:758494868-759694868 GCA_031772625.1 Pinus tabuliformis
TACATTGTGACTAATCACTCTGTATTTTTCATATTTTGATGAAAATGATAAGCATTCCCTTGATCCAGCACTAAGTTGACTCAGTAGGCTAAAGCTCTTGGGTTAGGGCCCAACCCTAATAGTAGAGGTTCCTCTTTTTGTATATGTATTCTTAGATTACATTCATAGTTTGTTGTTGAAATGATTTTGGTGTTGTTAATTTGCAAGTATTGGGATGATTAATTAGTTTGCTTCCATTTTTGGATACTTAGAACAATGGTATCATAGTGACAGAAGATATTTCAGAAAATCTGATGATAATGGTTTTCACCTCATTTCTCTTTTGGGATCATGATTTTAGGGACACTTTCATACAACCCAAAAACATTTTTGTTGCTTTGTTGTGTAATCTAGGGTTTCTTGATTAGTAGGTCATTGTCTTTAAGTTTCTAAGGATGATTTAAAATTTTTATTTTCGATCTCTTAATTTTTTTATTTATTTCAAAGCACTTCTATTCATGACCTTAGCCATTAGATTGTAATAACTCTGTTTTCTTCCATTTAATAAATATTTCCCATGTATTGTTGAATTTGTGCATAGATGAAGACAAGAATGTATGTTGTTGCAAGAGCTTCTACATCACAGGAAGATCTCATCTCATTTGCTGCATCCAAGCCTTATCCACCCATGTTTTCAAAATACACTAAAACCTCAATCCAAATTCTTGTTTTATAAGCAAGAATTGCCATTTCCATTGAGAAAATCCAACCATCTTGAAGCACTTGATGGAGCCCTGGACAATGTTCACCCTATTCATGCCTTATTCTCCCATTATATACATTTCCCATGCTTCATTCCACCTTCTATACCACTTCCTAAGATTTTTACATGTTTCTTGTAGTAAAGCAGGGGATCCTATAGTACAACTAAGACATCTTATAATTTTCTTGTAGGAAATCCTGTAGCAACTTGTTTTGAGCTTGAATTCAGTAGAATCATCACTTAATTTGGGATTAGGCCTTGAATTGACCTCCATACCCTTGAGACCATTCTAACCCTCTTCCTCCAAACCTGTCTCCCCTGCCAAAGAATAAGTGAAGATTAGGATTTGCATTCATAAAATGAAAACATAAAGAAAATGAATTTTTTTTCATTTCTTAATTAGGACATGCATGCAACAATTATATACTATCGAGATTAGATTCCATTCTCAATTAGTTTAGATAATCACATGTGATAAATGGGGTTAAACTAGGTTTCCTTTGCAAGAAAAATGTTTCAATGAGCAGCTAAAGGATTTCATGTCACTTTAGAAGCATCTTCCAATTCAGTCTTTCATTCATTAAAATAAGAAACATTCCTTTTCTTTCATTAAGGATAATTTTCCCTCCTTTAGTTGGTAGTCAGACTTCTTCTAATCAATAGAATATTGGTTTGAGAAACCCTAGTGGTCTATCACCTCAATTGAACAATGAGAAGATTAGACCATTACATCTATTTTTACATACATCATTGTCACCTCCTGAGTTGGTGAAGTAAAGTTGGTATCCCCAGGAGTTGCACCATTCTTGCTACAATACTGGCACTCATCACATAGTTTTCCTTCGTATCACAAACCATAATCACTAGTGTCACACTGATACCTAAAAACCAGCTTCATTGTTGTCCAATAATCCTTCCCTAGTTTTGACATAAACCTGCTCAGTACTCTCATTGTAAGTGCAATGTATGATCTAGTACACACCATTACATACATTAGGGCTACCAACTACACTCACATATGGAACGCGTGACATGTCTTCTTCCTCTTCTTATGTCTCGGGACATTGTTCAACAAATAACTTTACACCTACAGGAATAGTAATCTTCACCAGTTTACTATCTTGCATACTAAACCTTTGCAATATTGTCTCGAGATACTTCCTTTGGTTTAACCATAGCTTCCTCTTTTCCTAATCTTGATTAATTTCCATACCCAAAATATAGTTTGCATCACCAAGATCCTTCATGTCAAATTTATATGAAAATTGGGTCTTCAAATCGTGTATAATTTCTTTTTCATTTCCAATTAGAAACATATTATTCTCATACAAGAATGAATAAATAACATGGTAAAAATTTAATTTAAAATACAATGAGTGATTCCTTTGCTCCATGTGAAGCCAAGTCCGTGTACATATGTATAAAAAAAATTATACCACATCCTTGGTGACTTCTTTAACCCATACAAATACTTTTTGAACCTGCATACTAGTTCTTTCCTACCCTTTATCGTAAATCCTTCTACTTTTTTCATGTAGATTTCTTCTTGCAAATCCCCATGAATAAATGTTATCTTCACATCCATCTATTCTACCTCAAAATCAAAAGCAACGAAAATAGATAAAAGTAATCTAATAGAAGCTAAATTGACAACATGAGAAAAAATATCACCAAAATCAGTGTCCGTCACCTGGGAATAACCTTTTTCTACCAAATGAGATTTGTATTTATCCACCTTTCCTTCTGCATTCATCTTCTTCTTAAGAACCTATTTTCTTCCAATAAGTTTCGTACCAGTTGACAACTCCACCAGATCCCAAGCCTAATTTTGTCTAGAGATGTCTTTTCTTCAACCATGGCCTCCTTCTAGAGTTTTCCATCCTATGAATCCATTTCCTCCTTGACAATTGTGGGATCATCATCAGTAGTATAAAAAATAAAATTTGAGCAGAAAGTAGATGGAGTATACCTCTTTGACTATCATCTCTCTCGAACTGATCTCCTCAAAAATATAGTGGGTATCTCTTCCTCTTTTGATTCTTGTTGTATTCTACAACATGAATCTTCCTCCTTTAATTCAAACTCCATCTTCTTAGGCTCCTTGGTTCCAAACCTTATAACCTTTTAAAGCATCCTTATACCCAATAAATATGCACCTTTCAAATTTATTATCCAACTTAGTTATTTTCTCCTTTAGAACATGTACATATGCATCACATACAAATGCCCTAAGATGTGAGAGAGAGGGTTTCTTACTATTCCCTACCTCAGGTGGAGTCTTATCTTCTAGTGTTGATGAAGTTGTTCTATTAAATAGGTAACATGCAATATCCATTGCTTTTTCCCAAAATTTGTGTCCTAACCCAACACTACTGAGCATGCTTCTTGCCTTTTCCATCAACATCCTGTTCATTTCTTACTACAACTCCATTTTGTTGTGGTGTATATGGAGTAGTTGTCATGCTATGCAACACTTCTTCCAAGCTCTTTAAATTCATTCTTGCAAAACTCTCCACCAATATATGTCCTTAACACCTTAATATTCTTCTCGGTTTGATTTTCCAACAGAACCTTAAATTCTTTAAACTTTTCAAAGACTTCACATTTTTGCTGTGGAAATATATCCCTATGTTCCTTAAGAAATCGCATATAAATGAGACATTTTAAACATACATATGAAGTGATGGAACTGACATAAGTCCAAACACATCACTATGCACAAGCTCTAATATCCCTTGTGTCCTCTCAGGACCAAAGGGGAAACTCACCTAACTCTACTTCCCATATACACAATGTTAATGGAAATCAAAATCCAGAGATAAATTAGACATATCATCTCCCATACAATTACCATGTAGTATTCGAAGGCCCTTCTCTCCAATATGTCCAAGTGTTTGATGCCACAACATAGTCTTTTCTCCAGGGACCAATAGATTTTATCCTTCACTTTTAGGAACTATAGAACTATTGCACCCATCAATAAAAATGCTACCTAGAAGCTTGTACAAAGTTCCAATCCGAACTCCCCACATCAATGTGAGTTTTCCACGAACCATCTTTCATGTATTTTTCTCAAACATTTTTTTACACTTGCATCATCCATCTTGCTTACAAAAATTAAAATTCTAGCCAATGCAGGAATGTGCAAAACAATAAGAAGTACTCTAATCCTTCCACCTTGAAACTTCAAATTAAATTTTTTGTGTCCTATTATTCTAGCTTTCCTATCATCCCCTAGAAATACATCACCACCATCATATTTCTCGTACTCATAGAACCACTCCATATGGGGAGTGAAGTGAAAGCATGCACCTGAGTCAATAAACTATGCCTCATTATCTACGTGTGTACTTGAAGGAGAAGCCAAGTACACATACCCACCTTCATCTTAGGTGGTTTATGCTTCTGCAGAAGGATTATCATCAAATCCATTTCCTTTCTGTGGAGTTTTAGATTTACAATATTTTTTGTAGCCCTTCATTTCCACATTTCTAGCATACCTTTATAGGTTTCCTAGTAGATTTAGATCTCCCTTTATATTTAGATCTCCCAATTGAGGACTTATTTATGTTTTTGTTTTGGGACCATCCTCTTATAGACAAGGCATCTCGATTTTGGTTCTTCATATTTTTCCATTTCATCTCCTCATACAACAAGGATGAAACAATTTCATCAAAATTCAAGGTAGTTGTATTGTCACCTATAACAACAACTAGATTATCCCACAAATCTATACGAGAACATAACATACCGATGCACTTATCTTAGTCTTAAATCTTAATATCAAAATATAACAACTAACTTAGCACAGTATGGAAGGCATTTAGATGATTTATCACCAAGTCTCCATCTTTCATCCACATGTTATACAACATTTTCTGTAGGAAAAATTTGGTCAACAGAAACTCAGACTGATAAAAAGACCCTAACTTGTCCTTAAAAAAACATTTGTTGTAGCTTCCCATGATACATTCAACAATATTGAATGTGAGAGACACAGTCATAATGTTCTCTTTTCCTTCTGATCTAATTTTTCCAAGTCTTATGCCAACAAATATGTTGGTTCCATAGCTAGATCTATATTGATCAACTAATATTTGTCCACCAATAGATCCTCTGTCTTGAGCTTCCATAGATCAAAACTATGTCCATTGATTTTTCGATCTCTATCTTCCCACTAATTTCCATCTTCTTTAACCTCAAGAATCCGTCCCACAGGTCCCCCACTATACAAGGGCCTACCAAAGGCCCAAGAAAAACCCCTCATCTGCAAAGTCATCCCTTGAAGCTGAAACATATCTAATAGAAAATTTAGGTTTTAACCCTATATAGAAATTACTTTCAAATTAATTCTTAAAACAAAAAATAAACAATGGCGAGAACATAAAAAATATAGATAGATATTTTCTCCTGGAACCTAAACCACCAAAACCAAATTGATTTTTCATTATATTTCTTTCAATGTTAGTTTACATTACATGGATGTCGAAACATTCATAAACCCCAATCCATTAACCCTTGATTATAAACCATAATTCCCTTGATCAAATTTGAAAAATACCATGGGAAAAAACCATCAAGCCCAAAACCATGCACTAAATCTATGCGTAAAAACATGGGTAGCTCCACTCACCATCCTTAGGTCGACATTAAAATATATATATATCTTTTCCTTGGGCACTGCCATGGACCTCCTGCAATGGGCAGTAATTGTCTCCCCCTTATGAACCCCCATCTGGCACAATGTAGCAACACCTATAACTAATCATGGAAATAATATAAGACATACCCAACAATAAATATGCTTTTCTATAGTAGCATTGGTTAATATTCCGCATTAATACCATGGATTAGTATGATGCGGGTTAATACTATGTGCCCAAACAACCATAACCCATTTGGCTGTTTCCTTAACATTCTACAAGCATGAAGAAGTCAATGTGTGTGTGTGTGCGTATGTGTGTGTGTGTGTGTGTGTGTGTGCGTATGTGTGTGTGTGTGTGTGTGTGTGTGTGTGTGTGTATATATATATATATTAATCTATATTATTTTATTTTATTTAAGTTTGATTTAGTGTCACATCCAACAATCTCCCAATTGAGATCAAATAGAATCTTGAGTGAACATTTTTGCCATAATTTTTATCACCTCAAGATGTCCTTCATCATGTTTGGATCATACGACCCAATGTTCTAAAAAAATTTTGCTTATCCCTTGGAAAAATATTTGATAATGTATTGTCTCTATTATCTTCATTGTTTATTTTTATTGAACTATTAAGCAACTCATCATCTAACACTTCACACATTAAATAATATCTTGCATCAATATGTTTTTGTCTTAAAATTATATGTCAGCTCTTGCTAAATGAATGGTGTTCTGGCTACCACAACGTAGCACATATTTGTCTTGATTAATTACTAACTCTCACAAGAATTATTGCATGCACAACATCTCTCTATAGACTTCCATGAAAACTATTTATTCCACCTCTATTGTGGAGAGGACTATTGCTTTTTATAGTCTAGACACACATGATATTACTGCACTTGCAAAAGTATATAAATAACTAGTAGTGGAATTTCTAGTTCCACATCTCCACCAATATTTACATTTATATAATCATCAAGCATAGCATTATTATTATTACAAAAACATAAAAAATAATGAAAATTACCCTTGAGATATCTTAAAATCCACTTTAATTTTTCCAATCTTCTTTTTCTGGGTGTGCAAGGAATATGTTCACTACTCCCACTACTTGTGAAAAGAATGGTTGGGTACATACAATGACCTTTGATATGTTAAAGAAGAATAAAATTCAAGCATTAGTTTGGGCATTACCAAACTTATAAAAACCTTTACAAGTGGACATACATGTGAGCGGGTATGTTATGGGAGTAGTGTTATGTAGGGAGAAAGGATTATATGCTACTATTTTGAAGTATTTAATGGGGAAATTCTTAACTACCCTACCTACGAAAAGAAGCTATATGCCTTGGTGCAATATGTGTAGAACGGAAAACACTATATGATGGGAAAAAAGATAATAATCCACACAGATCACTATTCGCTATAATATTTTCAACACCAAACTAAGCTACAACAAATGGGGAATTACAAGTGTATGAGATTTCTATAGTAGTTTTGTATAGTGATCAAGTATAAGAAGGGAAACACAAACAAGGTGGACAACATTATTTCAAGACCACTGACATCAAATATCACAACATTGGGAAAAATGATGCAGCAGGATCCATTCATCCATGATCCAAACAAATAGGCATATTTAGAGGACGACGACTTGAAGGAGGTATTTAAGTTTTTACAGAGCCAAAGTCATGTGCATGATGGTCAAAACACAATTGAGTACCATCTCCATGATGGGTTAATCTATGGGATAGATAAATTATGTTCTCCTAAAGGTGAGAGATTGGATTTGATTAGAGAGGCTCACAATTCTAAGCTTATAGAAAACTTTGGTGTTGCAAAGCCAATGACCAACTTGCAAAAGTATGTGTAATTGCCTAAGATGTGAGAAGATGTGTCTAGGTTCATAAGAGGATGCATGTGTTATTGCACCAAAAACAATAGTAATGAGAAATAGGTTTATATCATCCCTTCATTGAACTCACACATCATTGGGAAAGCATTAACATAGAATTTGTCGAAGATTAACCAATAGCCAAGAAGGGATATGACTACCTATTCATGGTAGTTAACAGATTTAGTGAGATGTGTGTTATGATGCCATATAGAAATGATGAAAGGGAATAAACCCCACCCCAAGTAACATTAGATTCCCAAAGGCTTCTATAAGGGAGATGTGGTATTCTACAAAAGTAGACATGATTTCCACATGATTTTTATGAAAAACATGAGATATTTGTAAGCTGCTACAAGGCATTAGCTGGTAGAGGACACGGTCCCTTGTTAATGTTTGTTTCCTTGTTTTATACGAGACCTGCAAATGTTAGAAGGGAAATTAATTCAATGTAACTCAAGTTGACAGTGGCGGCTAGAAAGAACATAAATTAGGCCAAGAGGTTATCAGGTTAGAGAGGTCGTTATGTAATTTTGTGTATTTTCAATCTAGGCCTATAAGGTAGCAATACAAAGTCATGTTTATTTATTTTATCCGTGTAGTTTTTTTTTGTGTCTTGATGGTTTTTCCATATTTTGAATGAGAGTATGAGGGGAGTCCGAGTGTTTCCAAGATGAAACCATTGGAGTTGCTTGATATTTTTTCTCTTCCAATTTAGATGGGTGGAGGTTTCTGCCTTTATTATAGAGGGAGAACTTGAGTGAGGTCTTGGCAAAGGTTGAAACAAGAAGGTGAGAAGTCATATAGTATGAATGAGTTGGATTTGACAAAGAGGAGGTGCGACGAGAGTTTAAAGTATCGACTGAAGGTTCTCATGGGGTGGGACCCAACCTACCCTGTTCGGTCTTATAACTCATTCAACAAAGTTGGGACAAGGAGAACCCCTGACTTGTGGAGACATGACATGAAGCTTGAAGTGGTAGATCAATGTTGGAGGAATTTAATTCGAATTTACACATAATAAATTCCAATTATAGGATTAAATTTGAATAAGGAAAATTGAATGTTAAGTTTAGATAATTAGTTGAATATAAAGGGTGGGAAACATAGTTGAATAAAAAGATTTTAAAAGTAGGACAACATATTTTGATAGAAACTAGCGTATGCAATTGTAGCACAAAAAGTGTTATCAAATCCACTAAGATGTTAAAACTATCCCATTTTGACAACAATTGAGATTAAATAATAAGATTACTAACAACTATCCCAATATGACTATAATTGATATTAAATGATAATATTTCCTATTTTAGTTATGTCTTGAAAATTAAAAAAGTTCACCGCATATGCAAATAATAGGAAAACAAAAAAAATCATTACATCACATTTATCCATTGAAGGTTGTGTTTGAAATTGTAATTAAATACTTTAATTTTATAATAAATTTAAATTATTGAATTTTTCAGTTATTTTTACAACTTACAATAGAACTTTGCTCCAAAAATATTAGATCTATATGAAATTCAATTGAATAATTCAATTTGAATAGAAAAAATGAATGAGCACACAATCCGCTTAACATAATGAATAGGAACATAACTAAAAATAAATAATCAATGAAGCAGACCAAACAAGGAAAATAATTATCTAGAAACATTATTGAACAAATCAATTAAGATTGATGATGATGATGATGTTGATGATGATGATTAATGCCTGTTATTATTGATATGGTATATCATGCCTTAAGAAAGTAGGATATTACTTGGAATTCTTTATCATTTTATTTCTATGCTCAGAAATCATTAAGAGACAATTTCGATATCTACATATTTTTTCTAGCTTAAGACTTCAATAAGGTTGGTAATGTGAGAAATATTTTGAAAATCAGATCAAATGTGAGTATAAGATGGACAAATTAAGGAAGAAAATAAATTCGTAATCAACCATCTTAGTGTCCCAAAGATGACCAAACCTTTCATCCCATGTTGTTTTGGGAATTGACCAATGCCCAATTTCACTATGAACCTCATGAGAATTTGTTATTCCTTTAACAATGTTCATTTTATTCTTAACAATAGTCAAGACAAAGAGATACTTATGATTTTTTAGATTAGGGTTGATCACTTCCTTATAATATCTTAATTCTATTTTTCCCTCTAGATATTTATTAGCCCAAAGTTTCTCCTTAAATTTTGAAGTAATAGTTCTTTTAATATTATCATTATTTTTCAAACTTAGCTCCTCCCTTATCCTCCATTAATCAAAACAATACTAGGTATATTTATTCCATCCATGCTTGAACCAAAAGATGGGGGTTTTGGCTAGAGTTAGAAGAAACTTTAGAAAATCTTCTTATAAATAACATACCTTGTCATAACCATGATTTCAATGGGGTAAATGATTGATTTAAAGAAAAGGATAAGATAGGGAGTATTTCCTTTAATATTGAGATTCTAGGTTATAAAATAATTTTATATGTTTTATCCTCCTCCGTAACTTCTTAGAGATACTACAAACCCAAACATCACATCCATATAAAATAACAAGAGTAATGAAAATTTAAAATTTAAAAATAATGTTGTAAATTCATAAACAATAAACATAGTAGCGATGCAACAAACAACAAACGATGTGGCAATGAAATGAGTAAAATATGTTTTCACAATTGGAAACAAGAATGATTTTGCAATGAAACCAACAAATGTTGACGTTGAAATGTGATGGGAAAAATATTTTTCAATCGCAACCATGTTTAACCAAGTTAAGCATGATATGCACTTAATTGGAAATGGCCAAACATATCCAACCATGTGTAAGATGGCCAACCAGGGTCAACCAAGATCAAATAACGTCAAATCATACATAATAATGGTATATATGGTCAACATGTTTAACTATGGTCAACCATGCCCAACCATGGCCAAACATGGTCATCCATAGCTAACATGGGCATCATGGTTAGTTGTGGTCAATTATAATCATCTATAGGTAAACACTGACAATAGTAGTAAATCGTATACACCATAGTAAGTCATGTACACCCATTATGAACCAAATTTTGACATAGTCAACAATGGTCAAACAATATCAAACATGTTCAAGCATGGTTAAATGAGCTCAAACATTTTCAAATATCGTTAAATAATATCAACATGTCCAACCCTCGTCAACCTTATTTAAACATGGTCAAATAAGCTCATCTATGGTCAACCATAATCAATCATATTAAACCATGAAAAACATGGTCAACCACCATTAACCATGGCTACATATGGTCAACCATGATCAACATGGTCAATCCATAGATAATTATGTTCAACATGAACTACCATCATCAACTACATTTAACCACAGTCACGTATGGCCTTCAAGATCGAACATCATCACACATAATCGACATAGTCAACCAAATTTAACCATAATCAATCATAGTGAATTATAGTTAAATAATTATAGGCATGGTCAACCATAAATTTCCTATATTTAACCATGGTCAAGAAAGGTAATCCTTGGGATAAATGGGCAACCATCTTCAACATTATCAACCATGGTTAACATATTCAATCCTACTCAACCATATTCAACAATGGTCAACATGGAAAACTATAGTTAACCATGGGAAACAATGGTTAAGCCATAGTCAACCATTTTCACCAATACTCAACATGGTGAACCATGCTCAACCACAATACACAATAGGTAACATTTCTAGCCATGGTCAAATATAGTCAATTATAATGTATCATAAATGACTTTTTTTTAATGCAAATAAGAATTTCCATTAATAATCAACCATTTTCTCACCATCATCCACCCTTTTCAAAAATGATTTTACTATATTTATCTATCGTAAACCAAGGTTAACCATAGCCATGACCGTGAATGATTAAGCATAGCCAACTGTGGTCATCCATGGTCAAGTATAGTCCAATGCCATAGGAATTATATTAAAAAATGATCTCACATAGTCAACATGGTCAACCATACTCAACCACAGCCAACATGGGTATCATGGTCAACCATAGTCAACATGGGCATCATAGTTAACCATAGTGAATGAAAATGAACCATTATCAACATGGCCTTCATGGTAAAAAATATTCGAACATAATCATCTATAGGTATACATTATCAAACAAAATCAAAATCGTAGTGTGGTAAAAATATGGACATTATAGTGTGATGAACAACATATGATGTCAGAATGTGAGATTGCGACATGGCAAGCAACACAAGTTGATTGAACAAAAAAAAATTGTGACACTTAGAAAGCAATATTGTTTCAACACAATGAAGAACAAAGCGACGTTACAATGTTATCAACAACAAATAACATTACAATGTGATGAACAATAGAAAACATTAGAGTGTGGTAAGCTACAAAATTCATCACAATGCATCAAACAATCAATGTTATTGCCATCTGAAAATAAATAGATGTTGTTGACATGGACTAACAACATATGTTGTTACAATTCCATGAACAATAGATGTTTCTATAATGTGATTTATAACAATTGATGTCGCAAAGTCACAAACAATAAGTCTTGTAGCAATGTGACAAATAACAAACAATGGGACAATATGATGAACACTAAATATTGTCACAATTATCAAAAGAACAATGTTGCATTGCGATAAACAAATATTGAAAACAAAATGTAATGAACAAATTCACCATCAACCATTATTGAAGATTATAAACTAATTCAACAACGACCGACACATGGTCGACCATGGTCAAACATAGTCAACCATCGTCATCTATGCTCAAGCATACTCAACCATAGGTGATATGGACAACCATGTACAGAACCACTAACCATGGTCAACCAAAATCAAACAAGGTCAAACCATGTCAAATAATGGTCTACATGGTCAACATGCTTACTTAGTGTAAACCATGTAAAACCATGGTTAATATGGTTAACATGGGCATCACGATTAGCCATGGTTGACCACAATCATCTATAGGTAAACATTGGAAACCCTTGTTAACAATGTACATCCATAATCAACCATTTACACCCATTGCCAACCATATGTTGACAATAGTCAAATCAAACATGTTCAAACATTATTAAATAATCCCAACCATATCAAGCAATGTCAACATGTCCAACCGTGGTCAACCTTGTTGAAACTTCGTCAAACAAGCTCATCCATGATCAACCATGTTCATTAAGGGTCAACCCCAGTCAACCACAATAGACCATGGACAACATGGTCAACCACCATGAACCATCACGAAATATGGTAAACCATGTTAAACCATGGTCAACATGGTCAACCAATGGACAACTATGTTCAACATGGATTACATGGCCACCTATAGTCAACCATGGTCTCTCTGGGAAAAATATCATCAAGGATTATCTCTTTAGTCAATGTGCTCATTCACATTCAACCATAATCAATCATAATTAACTATAATTAAATAATTAATATGATGGTGAGCCACAACTTTCTCATAGTTTACCATATTCAACCAAGTTGATCCATGAGAAAAATGGTCAACCACGGTCAAAACACGGTTAACCTTTTTCACCCATACTCAACATGGTGAATCATCATCAACCATGATCAACATTAGGAAATATGGTTAACCATGATTGACCACGGTTAATAATAATTTACCATAAAATGCTATATTTTAATGTATACAATCACCATCGTGCATTATCAACCATTTTCTAGACTATAATTTTGCCAACTCAAATAAATTTACTATTTTTAACCATAGTAAAGGAAGGTCAACAATAAACATAGTCAATTGTGGTCATCCATACTCAAACATAGTTGATAATAAATAACATGGTCAACATGGCTAAGGTGGCCAAACATTTTCAACCAAGGTCCAATATGGTCAAAGCTTTCTTCATTAATGGTAAAAATTGCTAATTGTGTCTAACTATGGAGATCCATGGTCAGCTATGGTTTACTAATCCTCCACATCCACTTTAGCCATCAACTAGCACAACCACATTAATAAAGTGGTTGATATATGAAAATTGGGATTATAAAGCACTTTTTATAAGCCAATTAGTGCCATTAAAAGTTGGCAAATGATGTCAATTACTAATGTAATTGTGCTAGTTTCACTGAGAGGCACATTATTCAAGCGAGTATGAGGTATATATGTAATTCCATTTGTGCTCAAATTTGATTTCACATGTGTCCCTTTCAAAATAAAAATAAAATATATTCTAAATCGAAAAAAAATGTGAGCTATAATAAAAACCAAATGAATATACATATTTGGTTATTTTTAATTAAAAGCTTCATAAAACATCAATAATACCACTCTCACTATGATTGTTACGTTTAAGAGTTTAAAAAAATAAAAAAACTTGTATTTTCCTTATAAATATTTCAACATAAAACTTAGATAAACAATTTGAATATCGATGTTAAGTAATATATTTCAATATGAACTTCATATATATGTACATATAGAGAGAAATAATATGTAGAGTAAAATATTCCAATAATCAAAAGGGAGAAGTAATTAAAGCTAAAATAAATTAGCTACTTCCTCATAAGTGGTAGATGTGCAATTTAATCAATTCTTAATAAAAAATTGATATGTGGTATTCAAAAAATATTATTAATAATCTAAATATTCAATTTGGGTAATAAATGAAATATTTTACTATGTAAAGTTAAGTAGTATTCAAGTGTATTAAAAAATGAGAACTTGGTAAAATATTTTAATGCCCGTGTTAAGTATAATATTTCAATGACAACTATGCACATATTGCAATAGTCCAATTTATTAAACTCATGTATGCAAGGAAAATAATTTAATAAAAGAAGTATAGGTTTAGTTATGGGAGACAGATTCCAGATACCGAGGAGGATAATTGCTTCGGATTTCAATTGTTGTGACAACTAAGGAGGTTGGTAGGTATGAATTCTAAATAACCTAGAGAATGCCATTAAGAGGAGGTCAGAGAAGAGGGAAATGGCCATACATCCTTGGAGGAGAAGTTAACTAGGAGAGGACAACGTCATTCAGAAGAATGCGTAAACGAAGAGGGGGTCACTGGGTTGCAAATAAAAATACAAGAAAGGGGAGACATGGCATTAACTCAAAGGAAATGAAGGTTTTGCATTATCTATCAGAAAATATGGGAAGAACCACCATGGATGAGACAAAAAAGGTGAGAGGGACACATACGGGCAATAATAGAGAGGAGCTCAATAATAACTAGGGAGGAGATAGTTTCTGTTGGCAAAGAGTTAGGGAGGAAATCACTCTAGGTGGGGAAAATGGTTCCTCTCGAGTCCCCATTGGCCAAAGGGTGGAGATGTTGATTCTTGACAAATACTGAAGAGCTGGGGTAGAGGAATTATTAGTAGAAAAATCCTGGGGGATTTTTGGATTGCTTCTTTACTATATGTTTGATTTTTCCATGTTCTAGATTCTCGAAGTCGGGTGGAGACAAAAAGTCTCTAAGTTCCCCATGCTTTTTCTACTTGGAACTCAGTTGGAGGTTGGAGGTGGAAAGGCCTCTTGAGTCCCTAGAGTAGTTAAATATTGTGTTCAATCCTTTAAGAAAAAGATCCCCTAGTTTATGGAATCTATCTTGGTGGTGACAACTCCAAGTGAGGACCGAATATAACTATCTATGCTTGGGTGCAGAGTCATAGTCCCATACTCAGTTGCCCATAACTCATAAGATAAGTCTTTCTCTTGTATTTCCTATGTTAATGAATGAGCCTTGTATTTCTAGTTTGAAATACTTTCATTAGTACATGAGACATGGTCATGTAACTCTTATCTACATAATTTACTGGTGTGTTGTGTCATTTTTTTAAAGGTGTTGTGATAACATGTCAGAATAATGGTTGAACATGAAATTAATTAGCATGAGATTTCTTCTTCCTTAATGAAATATGTTGACTAAGTTGATTTTAAGCTTATTGCATGGTGGTGTTGCAATGTGGTAATTTCCTATTCTTTTATTCTTATTGACCTGGTATTTTATGTGAATTTATTTTCAATTATTTAGCGATGCATACCCTAGAGTTGGAATTTCACATCCATTTATCATGAACTTAGTCTAACAAATCCATATCTTGTGTTGTTTGGGGTACATACTTATGAGCTGGAATGAATTGAATTTGATTTTTTGTGTTGCATATAAAGATGCATCATTGCTATGCACTTGTTAGGTTAGGGTCTCAAGGTTGAGTGTGTTGTATTTGCAGAAATATGACATGGGGAAATCCCCACTTGCATGACTTGTTTCAGCAATGGTAATCACCTTGATTGTTACTCCATTGTGGTTATTCATATATTGGGGAAATTTTGTTATTAAGTAGTTTGGGGTCCTTCTTCAAACAAATGAGATTATTGAAAGATTGTTTTATTTCCAGTTAAGTGATTGTGCATACGGTCCATGCTCGTGATTGAACTTAATGGGAGAATTCCTCATTTATTTTAGTATTTTAGATTCCTTTCCAACCTTTTGGGCCTTGCATGGTTTACGGTTGTCGCTGTAAACTTGTCATGCTGGTTGGACCTTCAAGAGGGTTAATGTGATCTTTGGAATGAGATTTATATGCTCCCCATAAGCTTTTGAGGAACCAAGGAGACTGCAAGTCTTGAAGAATTGAATGGGAAAGTCCCTATTTCATATTCTATGTTTTTATTGATAAAGACCTAAAGGAGGAGAACTTGTCATAAGTCTAGAAGAGATAGCACCATTGTCTACTTCATATAGCCTAACTAATGAGGGTTAAGTGCTAGCATGAGTAAAAAAAATTACAAAAATATTGTGGTAGAGCCATGGCTGTGAACCTTCACAAATTGCTCAGGTGACAGCCCCACATCGCTCGCTTAACCTTTAATCTTACTTGTGGTTGTAGCAGAATTTATCAGGGCAATTAAGGGTTAGATATTTCTTATTTAAAGACTGTAGAGCTCAACTCAAGGTAAGGCCTATGAAATGAGAAACTAATATTAAGTTGGAAATGTTATTGATAGCTGGGAAAGGGCCCGAGATGACGTAAGCCTCTAGGGACCACATCCAAGAAGCCTTCAGAAAGTCATATAAGAGGGAAGAGCCAAGATTATAAGGTATTGGATGAGTTGGTGCATTCGTCATATTAATGGTAGTGAGAAACAATCAAATGGCATTGATAGCACTGGGGAAAGGGCCACCAGAGCAGGTAAACTGAAAATGTAACTCCCTGGGAGTATAGAGAGGAGCACACAACAAATCGAGTAGGGTGAGATAAGCTGGGGTTGTCATGGCAGAAATGTGACCCTGAAAGCCGAGCCAGTAGTGCAGATGATCTGACCCACAACGAGTCAGCTCAGAGGATCAACCCTTGAGAAATTTTCAAGTGCGCGCAATTATGTACGTTAGGTAAAAAAGTCTGGGAGATGGGAAGAGTGCTGACAGTTAACAATCTATCACATTGGCCAGAGAAACCATATATTTATATACATATACTTGTATGCATATAGGTTGTATTATATTTCATAGCATGGGGTTTGGGACCCAAACCCATGAACAAGTCAGAAGTTAGTAATTAATCTCCATGTGGCACTAGGGTTAGCTAGGGGGTATGGTCACATTGATGCCACATGGCCAAGACTATGATGTGGCATCCTCTAATTCATAAGATTTTAATGGTCACGTGTTTGATCCAAAGATCAGATTGAAGAAAAATTTAATATCACTCAAATTGTCTCGATGAGAAGAACACAATGGTAATGTCAAACTTAGGCTTTAAGTGAGTTGGAAAGATTGAATTTTTTTAGACCCCATTTTCATAATGAGATCTTGGATCTTGGGTCAAAATAGTAATTATTCGCCTCCTAACTTGCATTTTGTAGGGCATTAGGACGGGCTATGTTACAAACTGGTATCATAGCATATAGGTTCAACACTTGGATTATATGGGCCCTATCATGGGCAACTAACAACATAACTTCTGCAAGAAAGGGCTTATGACATTTTTTAGAAAATTAATAAAACAAATGTTTAGGTGTTAAAATCTAGTGTATGACTATTTGAATGACATATACTCTATGATTAGTCTATGTAGTGTGCACTAAAAATTGACATGTTTCATTTTGATTAATGAGCTTATGGTTGTGTTGAAAGATGTATTTTTTTGGACTATGAAGGCATGTATATCGATAATCTACTGATTGAATGACATTAATATACTGATATTGATTGCTTATTTTAGCCAAGGTTTTCCATAATAGTTCTGCAAAAGCAAGATCAGGGACATGAATTCTTGTCATTTATTTATGTGGCTATGTGTAGATAACAATTAGGTGTTAATGAAAACACATAATGTAAGATAAAATTAGATCAGGATCACCCAGAATAGTAGAGGCTGGTACAGCTTAAATATTGATGTCCAAGAAATAATTAGCAAGATGGTAGAATATATTTTTGATTGGACATCTCATAGACATGAAGGAGTAAGGAAAAATGAAGAAGAAAGATCAGTTGGCCAAGGGGGATGGAAAAAATATCTTTGTTGGATGGATACGTTTAGGAGCTTAAGGGTGTAGGTCAAATGTTTTAAGGAAGGCAATGAAATATTGGTAAGAGCTCAAGAGAAGCAGGCTGAAATCAATGTAGTCATATTGCAAAGCCTGTTGGACCTATAGAGATAGAAACAACATGAGTTGCGAACTAGTCACCAAGGTAAGAGGATCATTTGAGAATTACAAGAGAAAAAAAATGGAGCATATGGTAGTAGGTCTAAGAATAGGCATAGGCAGGAGAGTGAAGACACATTGAATGGAGTGTACCCCTAAGTAGCCCAAGAGGAAGAAATATCACTTATGTGAACCGCTCTCATAGTTATTCCAGCTCTACTATGAGGAGGCACCTTCATCTTAGGTGGTTTATGCTTCTGCAGAAGGATTATCATCAAATCCATTTCCTTTCTGAGGAGTTTTAGATTTACAATATTTTTTGTAGCCCTTCATTTCCACATTTCTAGCATACCTTTATAGGTTTCCTAGTAAATTTAGATCTCCCTTTATATTTAGATCTCCCACTTGAGGACTTATTTATGTTTTTGTTTTGGGACCATCCTCTTATAGACAGGGCATCTCAATTTTGGTTCTTCATATTTTTCCGTTTCATCTCCTCATACAACAAGGATGAAACAATTTCATCAAAATTCAAGGTAGTTGTATTGTCACCTATAGCGACAACTAGATTATCCCACAAATCTATACGAGAACATAACATATCGATGCACTTATCTTAGTCTTAAATCTTAATATCAAAATATAACAACTAACTTAGCACAGTATGGAAGGCATTTAGATGCTTTATCACCAAGTCTCCATCTTTCATCCACATGTTATACAACATTTTTTGTAGGAAAAATTTGCTCAACAGAAACTCAGACTGATAAAAAGACCCTAACTTGTCCTGAAAAACATTTGTTGTAGCTTCCCATGGTACATTCAACAATATTGAATGTGAGAGACATAATCATAATGTTCTCTTTTCCTTCTGATCTAATTTTTCCAAGTCTTATGCCAAAAAATATGTTGGTTCCATAGCTAGATCTATATTGATCAACTAATATTTGTCCACCAATAGATCCTCTGTCTTGAGCTTCCATAGATCAAAACTATGTCCATTGATTTTTCCATCTCTATCTTCCCACTAATTTCCATCTTCTTTAACCTCAAGTATCCATCCCACAGGTCCCCCACTATACAAGGGCCTACCAAAGACCCAAGAAAAACCCCTCATCTGCAAAGTCATCCCTTAAAGCCGAAACATATCTAATAGAAAATTTAGGTTTTAACCCTATATAGAAATTACTTTCAAATTAATTCTTAAAACAAAAAATAAACAATGGCGAGAACATAAAAAATATAGATAGATATTTTCTCCTGGAACCTAAACCACCAAAACCAATTTGATTTTTCATTATATTTGTTTCAATGTTAGATTGCATTACATGCATGTCGAAACATTCATAAACCCCAATCCATTAACCCTTGATTATAAACCATAATTCGCTTGATCAAATTTGAAAAATACCATGGGAAAAAACCATCAAGCCCAAAACCATGCACTAAATCTATGCGTAAAAACATGGGTAGCTCCACTCACCATCCTTAGGTCCACATTAATATATATATATATATATATATATATATATATATATATATATATATATATATATATATATCTTTTCCTTGGGCACTGCCATGGACCTCGTGCAATGGGCAGTAATTGTCTCCCCCTTATGAACCCCCATTTGGCACAATGTAGCAACACCTATAACTAATCATGGAAATAATATAAGACATACCCAACAATAAATATGCTTTTCTATAGTAGCATTGACTAATATTGCGCATTAATACCATGGTTTAGTATGATGCGGGTTAATACTATGTGCCCAGACAACCATAACCCATTTGGCTGTTCCCTTAACATTCTACAAGCATGAAGAAGTCAATGTCTCTCTCTCTCTCTCTCTCTCTCTCTCTCTCTCTCTCTCTCTCTCTCTCTCTCTCTCTCTCTCTCTCTCTCTCTCTCTCTCTCTCTCTCTATATATATATATATATATATATTAATCCATATTATTTTATTTTATTTAAGTTTTATTTAATGTCACATCCAACAATCTCCCAATTGAGATCAAATAGAATCTTGAGTGAACATTTTTGCCATAATTTTTATCACCTTTCTAGTGATATTTTCCCAAGATTTCCTTCATCATGTTTGGATCATACCACCCAATGTTCTAAAAAACTTTTGCTTATCCCTTGGAAAAATATTTGATAATGTATTGTCTCTATTATCTTCATTGTTTATTTTTATTGAACTATTAAGCAACTCATCATCTAACACTTCACACATTAAATAATATCTTGCATCAATATGTTTTTGTCTTAAAATTATATGTCAGCTCTTGCTAAATCAATGGTGTTCTGGCTACCACAACATAGCACATATTTGTCTTGATTAATTACTAGCTCTCACAACAATTATTGCATGCACAACATCTCTCTATAGACTTCCATGAAAACTATTTATTCCACATGTATTGTGGAGAGGACTATTGCTTTTTATAGTCTAGACACACATGATATTACTGCACTTGCAGAAGTATATAAATAACTAGTAGTGGAATTTCTAGTTCCACATCTCCAACAATATTTACATTTATATAATCATCAAGCATAGCATTATTATTATGACAAAAACATAAAAAATAATGAAAATTACCCTTGAGATATCTTAAAATCCACTTTAATTTTTCCAATCTTCTTTTTCTCGGTGTGCAAGGAATATGTTCACTAATCCCACTACTTGTGAAAAGAATGGTTGGGTACATACAATGACCTTTGATATGTTAAAGAAGAATAAAATTCAAGCATTAGTTTGGGAATTACCAAACTTATAAAAACATTTACAAGTGGACATACATGTGAGTGGGTATGTTATGGGAGTAGTGTTATGTAGGGAGAAAGGCTTATATGCTACTATTTTGAAGTATTTAATGGGGAAATTCTTAACTACCCTACCTACGAAAAGAAGCCATATGCCTTGGTGCAATATGTGTAGAATGGAAAACACTATATGATGGGAAAAATGATAATAATCCACACAGATCACTATTTGCTATAATATTTTCAACACCAAACTAAGCTACAACAAATGGGGAATTACAAGTGTATGAGATTTTTATAGTAGTTTTGTATAGTGATCAAGTATAAGAAGGGAAACACAAACAAGGTGGACAACATTATTTCAAGACCACTGACATCAAATATCACAACATTGGGAAAAATGATGCAGCTGGATCCATTCATCCATGATCCATACAAATAGGCATATTTAGAGGACGACGACTTGAAGGAGGTATTTCAGTTTTTACAGAGCCAAAGTCATGTGCATGATGGTCAAAACACAATTGACTACCATCTCCATGATGGGTTAATCTATGGGATAGATAAATTATGTTCTCCTAAAGGTGAGAGATTGGATTTGATTAGAGAGGCTCACAATTCTAAGCTTATAGAAAACTTTGGTGGATCAAAGCCAATGACCAACTTGCAAAAGTATGTGTAATTGCCTGAGATGTGAGAAGATGTGTCTAGGTTCATAAGAGGATGCATGTGTTATTGCACCAAAAAGAATAGTAATGAGAAATAGGTTTATATCATCCCTTCATTGAACTCACACATCATTGGGAAAGCATTAACATAGAATTCGTCGAAGATTAACCAATAGCCAAGAAGGGATATGACTACCTATTCATGGTAGTTAACAGATTTAGTGAGATGTGTGTTATGATGCCGTATAGAATTGATGAAAGGGAATAAACCCCACCCCAAGTAACATTAGATTCCCAAAGGCTTCTGTAAGGGAGATGTGGTATTCTACAAAAGTAGACATGATTTCCTCATTATTTTTATGAAAAACATGAGATATTTGTAAGCTGCTAGAAGGCATTAGATGGTAGAGGACACGGTCCCTTGTTAATGTTTGTTTCCTTGTTTTATACGAGACCTGCAAATGTTAGAAGGGAAATTAATTCAATGTAACTCAAGTTGACAGTGGTGGCTAGAAAGAACATAAATTAGGCCAAGAGGTTATCAGGTTAGAGAGGTCGTTATGTAATTTTGTGTATTTTCAATCTAGGCCTATAAGGTAGCAATATGAAGTCATGTTTATTTATTTTATCCGTGTAGTTTTTTTTTGTGTCTTGATGGTTTTGCCATATTTTGAATGAGAGTATGAGGGGAGTCCGAGTGTTTCCAATATGAAACCATTGGAGTTGCTTGATATTTTTTCTCTTCCAATTTAGATGGGTGGAGGTTTCTGCCTTTGTTATAGAGGGAGAACTTGAGTGAGGTCTTGGCAAAGGTTGAAACAAGAAGGTGAGAAGTCATATAGTATGAATGAGTTGGATTTGACAAAGAGGAGGTGCGACGGGAGTTTAAAGTATCGACTGAAGGTTCTCATGGGGTGGGACCCAACCTACCCTGTTCGGTCTTAGAACTCATTCAACAAAGTTGGGACAAGGAGAACCCCTCACTTGTGGAGACATGACATGAAGCTTGAAGTGGTAGATCAATGTTGGAGGAATTTAATTCGAATTTACACATAATAAATTCCAATTATAGGATTAAATTTGAATAAGGAAAATTGAATGTTAAGTTTAGATAATTAGTTGAATATAAAGGGTGGGAAACATAGTTGAATAAAAGGATTTTAAAAGTAGGATAACATATTTTGATAGAAACTAGCGTATGCAATTGTAGCACAAAAGGTGTTATCAAATCCACTAAGATGTAAAAACTATCCCATTTTGACAACAATTGAGATTAAATAATAAGATTACTAACAACTATCCCAGTATGACTATAATTGAGATTAAATGATAATATTTCCTATTTTAGTTATGTCTTGAAAATTAAAAAAATTCACCGCATATGCAAATAATAGGAAAACAAAAAAAATCATTACATCACATTTATCCATTGAAGGTTGTGTTTGAAATTGTAATTAAATACTTTAATTTTATAATAAATTTAAATTATTGAGTTTTTCAGTTAGTTTTACAACTTACAATAGAACTTTGCTCCAAAAATATTAGATCTATAATGAAATTCAATTGAATAATTCAATTTGAATAGAAAAAATGAATGAGCACACAATCCGCTTAGCATAACGAATAGGAACATAACTAAAAATAAATAATCAATGAAGCAGACCAAACAAGGAAAATAATTATCTACAAACATTATTGAACAAATCAATTAAGATTGATGATGATGATGATGCTGATGATGATGATTAATGCCTGTTATTATTGATATGGTATATCATACCTTAAGAAAGTAAGATAATACTTGGAATTCTTTATCATTTTATTTATATGCTCAGAAATCATTAAGGGACAATTTCGATATCTACATATTTTTTCTAGCTTAAGACTTCAATAAGGATGGTAATGTGAGAAATATTTTGAAAATCAGATCAAATGTGAGTATAAGATGGACAAATTAAGGAAGAAAATAAATTTGTAATCAACCATCTTAGTGTCCCAAAGATGACAAAACCTTTAATCCCAAGTTGTTTTGGGAATTGACCAATGCCCAATTTCACTATAACCTCATGAGAATTTGTTATTCCTTTAACAATGTTCATTTTATTCTTAACAATAGTCAAGACAAAGAGATACTTATGATTTTTTAGATTAGGGTTGATCACTTCCTTATAATATCTTAATTTTATTTTTCCCTCTAAATATTTATTAGCCGAAAGTTTCTCCTTAAATTTTGAAGTAATAGTTCTTTTAATATTATCATTATTTTTCAAACTTAGCTCCTCCCTTATCCTCCATTAATCAAACCAATACTAGGTATATTTATTCCATCCATGCTTGAACCAAAAAATGGGGGTTTTGGCTAGAGTTAGAAGAAACTTTAGAAAATATTCTTATAAATAACATACCTTGTCATAACCATGATTTCAATGGGGTAAATGATTGATTTAAAGAAAAGGATAAGATAGGGAGTATTTCCTTTAATATTGAGATTCTATGTTATAAAATAATTTTATATGTTTTATCCTCCTCCATAACTTCTTAGAGATACTACAAACCCAAACATCACATCCATATAAAATAACAAGAGTAATGAAAATTTAAAATTTAAAAATAATGTTGTAAATTCATTAACAATAAACATAGTAGCGATGCAATAAAGAACAAACGATGTGGCAATGAAATGAGTAAAATATGTTTTAACAATTGGAAACAAGAAATATTTTGCAATGAAACCAACAAATGTTGACGTTGAAATGTGATGGGAAAAATATTTTTCAATCACAACCATGTTTAACCAAGTTAAGCATGATATGCACTTAATTGGAAATGGCCAAACATATCCAACCATGTGTAAGATGGCCAACCATGGTCAACCAAGATCAAATAACGTCAAATCATACATAATAATGGTATACATGGTCAACATGTTTAACTATGGTCAACCATTCCCAACCATGGCCAAACATGGTCATCCATAGCTAACATGGGCATCATGGTTAGTTGTGGTCAACTATAATCATCTATAGGTAAACACTGACAATAGTAGTAAATCGTATACACCATAGTAAGTCATGTACACCCGTTATGAACCAAATTTTGACATAGTCAACAATGGTCAAACAATATCAAACATCTTCAAGCATGGTTAAATGAGCTCAAACATTTTCAAATATCGTTAAATAATATCAACATGTCCAACCCTCGTCAACCTTATTTAAACATGGTCAAATAAGCTCATCTATGGTCAACCATAATCAATCATATTAAACCGTGAAAAACATGGTCAACCACCATTAACCATGGCTACATATGGTCAACCATGATGAACATGGTCAATGCATAGATAATTATGTTGAACATGAACTACCATCATCAACTACATTTAACCACAGTCACGTATGGCCTTCAAGATCGAACATCATCACACATAATCGTCATAGTCAACCAAATTTAACCATAATCAATCATAGTGAATTATAGTTAAATAATTATAGGCATGGTCAACCATAAATTTCCTATATTTAACCGTGGTCAAGAAAGGTAATCCTTGGGATAAATGGGCAACCATCTTCAACATTATCAACCATGGTTAACATATTCAATCGTACTCAACCATATTCAACAATGGTCAACATGGAAAACTATAGTTAACCATGGGAAACAATGGTTAAGCCATAGTCAACCATTTTCGCCAATACTCAACATGGTGAACCATGCTCAACCACAATCAACAATAGGTAACATTTCTAGCCATGGTCAAATATAGTCAATTATAATGTATCATAAATGAATTTTTTTTAATGCAAATAAGAATGTCCATTATAATCAACCATTTTCTCACCATCATCCACCCTTTTCAAAAATGATTTTACTATATTTATCTATCGTAAACCAAGATTAGCCATAGTCATGACCATGAATGATTAAGCATAGCCAACTGTGGTCATCCATGGTCAAGTATAGTCCAATGCCATAGGAATTATATAAAAAAATGATCTCACATAGTCAACATGGTCAACCATACTCAACCACAGCCAACATGGGTATCATGGTCAACCATAGTCAACATGGGCATCATAGTTAACCATAGTGAATGAAAATGAACCATTATCAACATGGCCTTCATGGTAAAAAATATTCGAACATAATCATCTATAGGTATACATTATCAAACAAAATCAAAATCGTAGTGTGGTAAAAATATGGACATTATAGTGTGATGAACAACATATGATGTCACAATGTGAGATTGCGACATGGCAAGCAACAAAAGTTGATTGAACAAAAAAAAAATTGTGACACTTAGAAAGCAATATTGTTTCAACACAATGAAGAACAAAGCGACGTTACAATGTTATCAACAACAAAGAACATTACAATGTGATGAACAATAGAAAACATTAGAGTGTGGTAACAAAATTCATGACAATGCATCAAACAATCAATGTTATTGCCATGTGAAAATAAGTAGATGTTGTTGACATGGACTAACAACATATGTTGTTACAATTCCATGAACAATAGATGTTTCTATAATGTGATTTATAACAATTGATGTTGCAAAGTCACAAACAATAAGTCTTGTAGCAATGTGACAAATAACAAACAATGGGACAATATGATGAACACTAAATATTGTCACAATTATCAAAATAACAATGTTGCATTGCGATAAACAAATATTGAAAACAAAATGTAATGAACAAATTCACCATCAACCATCATTGAAGATTATAAACTAATTCAACAACGACCGACACATGGTCGACCATGGTCAAACATAGTCAACCATGGTCATCTATGCTCAAGCATACTCAACCATAGGTGATATGGACAACCATGTACAGAACCACTAACCATGGTCAACCAAAATCAAACAAGGTCAAACCATGTCAAATAATGGTCTACATGGTCAACATGCTTACTTAGTGTAAACCATGTAAAACCATGGTTAATATGGTTAACATGGACATTACAATTAGCCATGGTTGACCAAAATCATCTATAGGTAAACATTGGAAACCCTTGTTAACAATGTACATCCATAATCAACCATTTACACCCATTTCCAACCATATGTTGACAATAGTCAAATCAAACATGTTCAAACATTATTAAATAATCCCAACCATATCAAGCAATGTCAACATGTCCAACCGTGGTCAACCTTGTTCAAACTGCGTCAAACAAGCTCATCCATGGTTAACCATGTTCATTAAGGGTCAACCCCAGTCAACCACAATAGACCATGGACAACATGGTCAACCACCATGAACCATCACAAAATATGGTAAACCATGTTAAACCATGGTCAACATGGTCAACCAATGGACAACTATGTTCAACAAGGATTACATGGCCACCTATAGTCAACCATGGTCTCTGTGGGAAAAATATCATCAAGGATTATCTCTTTAGTCAACGTGCTCATTCACATTCAACCATAATCAATCATAATTAACTATAATTAAATAATTAATATGATGGTGAGCCACAACTTTCTCATAGTTTACCATATTCAACCAAGTTGATCCATGAGAAAAATGGTCAACCACGGTCAAAACACGGTTAACCTTTTTCACCCATACTCAACATGGTGAATCATCATCAACCATGATCAACATTAGGAAATATGGTTAACCATGATTGACCACGGTTAATAACAATTTACCATAAAATGCTATATTTTAATTTATACAATCACCATCGTGCATAATCAACCATTTTCTAGACTATAATTTCGCCAACTCAAATAAATTTACTATTTTTAACCATAGTAAAGGAAGGTCAACAATAAACATAGTCAATTGTGGTCATCCATACTCAAACATAGTTGATAATAAATAACATGGTCAACATGGCTAAGGTGGCCAAACATTTTCAACCAAGGTCCAATATGGTCAAAGCTTTCTTCATTAATGGTAAAAATTGCTAATTGTGTCTAACTATGGGGATCCATGGTGAGCTATGGTTTACTAATCCTCCACATCCACTTTAGCCATCAACTAGCACAACCACATTAATAAAGTGGTTGATATATGAAAATTGGGATTATAAAGCACTTTTTATAAGCCAATTAGTGCCATTAAAAGTTGGCAAACGATGTCAATTACTAATGTAATTGTGCTAGTTTCACTGAGAGGCACATTATTCAAGTTAGTATGAGGTATATATGTAATTCCATTTGTGCTCAAATTTGATTTCACATGTGTCCCTTTCAAAATAAAAATAAAATATATTCTAAATCGAAAAAAAATGTGAGCTATAATAAAAACCAAATGAATATACATATTTGGTTATTTTTAATTAAAAGCTTCATAAAACATCAATAATACCACTCTCACTATGATTGTTATGTTTAAGAGTTTTAAAAAAGAAAAAAACTTGTATTTTCCTTATAAATATTTCAACATAAAACTTAGATAAACAATTTGAATATCGATGTTAAGTAATATATTTCAATATGAACTTCATATATATGTACATATAGAGAGAAATAATATGTAGAGTAAAATATTCCAATAATCAATAGGGAGAAGTAATTAAAGCTAAAATAAATTAGCTACTTCCTCATAAGTGGTAGATGTGCAATTTAATCAATTCTTAATAAAAAATTGATATGTGGTATTCAAAAAATATTATTAATAATCTAAATATTCAATTTGGGTAATAAATGAAATATTTTACTATGTAAAGTTAAGTAGTATTCAAGTGTATTAAAAAATGAGAACTTGGTAAAATATTTTAATGCCCGTGTTAAGTATAATATTTCAATGACAACTATGCACATATTGCAATAGTCCAATTTATTAACGTCATGTATGCAAGGAAAATAATTTAATAAAAGAAGTATAGGTTTAGTTATGGGAGACAGATTCCAGATACTGAGGAGGATAAGTGCTTCGGATTTCAATTGTTGTGACAACTAAGGAGGTTGGTAGGTATGAATTCTAAATAACCTAGAGAATTCCATTAAGAGGAGGTCGGAGAAGAGGGAAATGGCCATACATCCTTGGAGGAGAAGTTAACTAGGAGAGGAAAACGTCATTTAGCAGTTATGCCACAATGCGTAAACGAAGAGGGGGTCATTGGGTTGCAACTAAAAATACAAGAAAGGGGAGACATGGCATTAACTGAAAGGAAATGAAGGTTTTGCATTCTCTCTCAGAAAAGATGGGAAGAACCACCATGGATGAGACAAAAAAGGTGAGAGGGACACATACGCGCAATAATAGAGAGGAGCTCAATAATAACTAGGGAGGAGATAGTTTCTGTTGGCAAAGAGTTAGGGAGGAAATCACTCCAGGTGGGGAAAATAGTTCCTCTCGAGTCCCCATTGGCCAAAGGGTGGAGATGTTGATTCTTGACAAATACTGAAGAGCTGGGGTAGAGGAATTATTAGTAGAAAAATCCTGGGGGATTTTTGGATTGCTTCTTTACTATATGTTTGATTTTTCCGTGTTCTAGATTCTCCAAGTCGGGTGGAGACAAAAAGTCTCTAAGTTCCCCATGCTTTTTCTACTTGGAACTCAGTTGGAGGTTGGAGGTGGAAAGGCCTCTTGAGTCCCTAGAGTAGTTAAATATTGTGTTCAATCCTTTAAGAAAAATATCCCCCAGTTTATGGAATCTATCTCGGTGGTGACAACTCCAAGTGAGAACCGAATATAACTATCTATGCTTGGGTGCAGAGTCATAGTCCCATACTCAGTTGCCCATAACTCATAAGATAAGTGTTTCTCATGTATCACCTATGTTAATGAATGAGCCTTGTATTTCTAGTTTGAAATACTTTCATTAGTACATGAGACATGGTCATGTAACTCTTATCTACATAATTTACTGGTGTGTTGTGTTATTTTTTTAAAGGTGTTGTGATAACATGTCAGAATAATGGTTGAACATGAAATTAATTAGCATGATATTTCTTCTTCCTTAATGAAATATGTTGACTAAGTTGATTTTAAGCTTATTGCATGGTGGTGTTGCAATGTGGTAATTTCCTATTCTTTTATTCTTATTGACCTGGTATTTTATGTGAAATTATTTTCAATTCTTTAGCGATGCATACCCTAGAGTTGGGATTTCACATTCATTTATCATGAACTTAGTCTAACAAATCCATATCTTGTGTTGTTTTGGGTACATACTTATGAGCTTGAATGAATTGAATTTGATTTTTTGTGTTGGATATAAAGATGCATCATTGCTATGCACTTGTTAGGTTAGGGTCTCAAGGTTGAGTGTGTTGTATTTGCAAAAATATGACATGGGGAAATCCCCACTTGCATGACTTGTTTCAGCCATGGTAATCACCTTGATTGTTACTCCATTGTGGTTATTCATATATTGGGGAAATTTTGTTATTAAGTAGTTTGGGATCCTTCTTCAAACAAATGAGATGATTGAAGGATTGTTTTATTTCCGATTAAGTGACTGTGCATACGGTCCATGCTCGTGATTGAACTTAATGGGAGAATTCCTCATTTATTTTAGTATTTTAGATTCCTTTCCAACCTTTTGGGCCTTGCATGGTTTACGGTTGTCGTTGTAAACTTGTCATGCTGGTTGGACCTTCAAGAGGGTTAACGTGATCTTTGGAATGAGATTGATATGCTCCCCATAAGCTTTTGACGAACCAACGAGACTGCAAGTCTTGAAGAATTGAATGGGAAAGTCCCTATTTCATATTCTATGTTTTTATTGATAAAGACCTAAAGGAGGAGAACTCGTCATAAGTCTAGAAGAGATAGCACCATTGTCTACTTCATATAGCCTAACTAATGAGGGTTAAGTGCTAGCATGAGTAAAAAAAATTACAAAAATATTGTGGTAGAGCCATGGTTGTGAACCTTCACAAATTTCTCAGGTGACAGCCCCACATCGCTTGCTTAACCTTTAATCTTACTTGTGGTTGTAGCAGAATTTATCAGGGAAATTAAGGGTTAGATATTTCTTATTTAAAGACTGTAGAGCTCAACTCAAGGTAAGGCCTATGCAATGAGAAACTAATATTATGTTGGAAATGTTATTGATAGCTGGGAAAGGGCCCGAGATGACGTAAGCCTATAGGGACCACATTCGAGAAGCCTTCAGAAATTCATATAAGAGGGAAGAGCCAAGATTATAAGGTACTGGATGAGTTGGTGCATTCTTCATCTTAATGGTAGTGAGAAACAATCAAATGGCATTGATAGCACTGGGGAAAGGGCCACCAGAGCAGGTAAACTGAAAATGTAACTCCCTGGGAGTATAGAGAGGAGCCCACAACAAATCGAGCAGGGTGAGATAAGCTGGGGTTGTCATGGCATAAATGTGACCCTGAAAGCCAAGCCAGTAGTGCAGATGATCTGACCCACAACGAGTCAGCTCAGAGGATCAACCCTTGAGAAATTTTCAAGTGCGCACAATTATGTACGTCAGGTAAAAAAGTCTGGGAGATGGGAAGAGTGCTGATAGTTAACAATATATCACATTGGCCAGAGAAACCATATATTTATATACATATACTTGTACGCATATAGGTTGTATTATATTTCATAGCATGGGGTTTGGGACCCAAACCCATGAACAAGTCAGAAGTTAGTAATTAATCTCCATGTGGCACTAGGGTTAGCTAGGGGGTATGGTCACATTGATGCCACATGGCCAAGACTATGATGTGGCATCCTCTAATTCATAAGATTTTAATGATCACATGTTTGATCCAAAGATCAGATTGAAGAAAAATTTAATATCACTCAAATTGTCTCAATGAGAGGAACACAATGGTAATGTCAAACTCAGGCTTTAAGTGAGTTGGAAAGATTGAATTTTTTAGACCCCATTTTCATAATGAGATCTTGGATCTTGGGTCAAAATAGTAATTATTCGCCTCCTAACTTGCATTTTGTAGGGCATTAGGACGGGCTATGTTACAAACTGGTATCATAGCATATAGGTTCAACACTTGGACTATATGGGCCCTATCATGGGCAACTAACAACATAACTTCTGCAAGAAAGGCCTTATGACATTTTTTAGAAAATTAATAAAACAAATGTTTAGGTGTTAAAATCTAGTGTATGACTATTTGAATGACATATACTCTATGATTAGTCTATGTAGTGTGGACTAAAAATTGACATGTTTCATTTTGATTAATGAGCTTATGGTTGTGTTGAAAGATGTATTTTTTTGGACTATGAAGGCATGTATATCGATAATCTACTGATTGAATGACATTACTATACTGATATTGATTTCTTATTTTAGCCAAGGTTTGCCATATCTGCAAAAGCAAGATCAGGGACATGAATTCTTGTCATTTATTTATGTGGCTATGTGTAGATAACAGTTAGGTGTTAATGAAAACACATAATGTAAGATAAAATTAGATCAAGATCACCGAGAATAGTAGAGGCTAGTACAGTTTAAATATTGATGACCAAGAAATAATTAGCAAGATGGTAGAATATATTTTTGATTGGACATCTCATAGACATGAAGGAGTAAGGAAAAATGAAGAAGAAAGATCAGTTGGCTAAGGGGGATGGAAAAAATATCTTTGTTGGATGGATACGTTTAGGAGCTTAAGGGTGTAGGCCAAATGTTTTAAGGAAGACAATGAAATATTGGTAAGAGCTCAAGAGAAGCAAGCTGAAATCAATGTAGTCATATTGCAAAGCCTCTTGGACCTATAGAGATAGAAACAACATGAGTTGCGAACTAGTCACCAAGGTAAGAGTATCATTTGAGAATTACAAGAGAAAAAAAATGGAGCATATGGTAGTAGGTCTAAGAATAGGCATAGGCAGGAGAGTGAAGACACATTGAATGGAGTGTACCCCTAAGTAGCCCAAGAGGAAGAAATATCACTTATGTGAACCGCTCTCATAGTTATTCCAACTCTACTATGAGGAGGCACCATCATCATTGTCAGAAAAGGAAAGAAAAGGATTATATGCCTGAGGAATTTAAGAAAATAAAGCTGCCCACATTTGATGGAGACAAGTGGAAGGCTGAAGACGCGGAAGTTTGGCTGTAAGGTATGAATAAATTCTTTAGGATCTATGATTATTATGAAAACATGAAAGCCAATATTTCCACCTATAAGGAAAGTATAAGTAAACATATGGTGACAAGATTTGAAATTTTTTAAAGGTGTCACTGAAGAGGAGTTGACCTAGTGTGAGTTTGAAAAGCTATTTAAAAAGCAGTATTTATCAGAGTGATACTATGATAACACATCCAAATAATTTTATGAGCTCAAGATGCCACAAATGATAGATGATGAGTATCCCACTAAGTTTCTTGAATTGTTAATATATGTGTCGTATCTTAAATATGAGAAGGCCAAGATTCAAAGGTTCAACAACAGGTTTCTGATGATATTTAGAGACCTAATTGAGGTAATAGAACCTTATACCTTGAATGATTCCATTAACACATTGAAATATTGTTATGCGAAGGAAAAGAATATGTCGAAGAACAAAGGTGACTAGAGAGAAATGTCCAATGCTGAAAACAAAAAAATTACCTAAGGAAAGCATGGAAAGAAGGGAAGGCATACTCCCAGCTAAAGAAAACTGATCTCAAACAAAAATTTGTTTAGGTTAAAAAGGAAACATGGACCAATTTACATTAGAGAAATGCACAATTGATGTGGAAGAATAATTAAAATGTTGGACCTTTGGTGAGAAGCACTGAAAAGGGACTGTCCACATCGAACAAACACAGGGCCTAAGATTGATAGTTTCCAGTAAGCTCGTACAATGGGGGACATAGCCAAGAGATTTCCTAAGTTTTATGTAGTTGTAGAAAATCACCAAGCATATCATGAATCATCCACCATTGAGATGGAAGGTAAGTTGTGTGATCAATTCATTTCCATTTTAATTGACCCCAGTTGCAATTACAACTATGTTAGCCCAGAACTTGTGGAAAGATGCAAATTCACTAAGGAATGGCACACAAAGCCATGGTCGATTCCATTGGCAATGGGAACGAATAGGAAAATTAATCACTGGGTGAAATCATGTGCATTTGAACTCAGTAGTTTTTCCACAACAACACATTTAAACTTGCTTCCATTTGGTGAGTATAACATATTATTGGCAATGGATTGGTTGTACTTGCATAGAATAAAAGTGCATTATTTTGAAAAAATAAATTGAATAATTGGATGATGTTGGGGAAAGGAAAACATTACAAGGCAAGTGAAAACAAATCTCATTCATACTAATCACAACAATATAGGCTAGAAATGGTTTCTATAAGGGATGTAAATTATTTGTTTTACAAATATATTTGATAAAGAAGCTAATGGAAACACTAGGCAAGAATAAATAAAAAAATATTTAGTGTTGTAGAAATATAAGAATGTATTTCACACATATATACTTGGGTTACCTCCTCATCGGGAATTCAATTTCTCTATTGAATTGGTGCATGGGGCAGCACCAGCATCTAAAGCACCATATTATATGAGCACGCAAAAGCTGGTTGAGTTGAAGTTGCAACTAAGAGAAATGCGTGATAAAGGCTATATTCAACCAAGCATGTGACCATGGGGAGCTCCAGTTTTTTTTGTGAAGAAAAAGGATGGGACATTTAGACTTTGTATTGATTACAGGAAGTTCAACAAAGTGCCCATCAAGAACTGACATCTATTTCCATGGATAGATGACATATTTCATCAACTAAGGGGAGGGACAATGTTCTCTAAGATCGACTTGTGATCTAGGTACCATCAAGTGTGCATCAAAGAAGAAGATATCCACTAAGTTGCTTTCTGAGATACAAACACTATGAGTTTGTAGTGGTACCATTCAGGTCCACTAATGCCCCAACCATGTTCATATGTCTAATGAACAATGTGATGCATCCTTATTTAGACAAGTTTGTAATTTTCTTCGTTGATGACATATTGGTGTACAAACAGACTAAGGAAGAGCATGAAAAACACCTAGTTGCAATACTAGAGTTGCTGAGGGAGCATAAGATTATGAAAAGCTCAGTGAGTGTGACATCTTCCAGTCACAGATATGCTATTTGGGGCACATTGTCTCCAAGGAGGGGATATCTGTTGACCAAGAGAAGGTTAAGGCCCTAATGGAGTGACTAACACCAAAGAACGTTAATGAGTTCAGGTGATCTATGGGATTGGTGGGATACTACATGAGATTCATTGGGAACTTCTCCAAGATAAGCCATAATATCACATCCTTGTAATGGAAAGGAAATGATTAAAACCTAGATAAATGTTTTGTAGTATGCAAAAATTCCTATAAGGAAGGACTCGGTGGAGTCTTGATGCAAGAAGGTCAAGTGGTTTTCTATGTATCATGGAAATTAAACAAGCATGAGGTAAATTATGTAACTCATGTTCTAGAGTTAGTTGCCATTATTCATGCATTGAAGGTGTGGAGGGATTATATATTCACCCAAAGATCCACAGTCATGATAGATCATGGAGAACTCAAATATTTGTTTGATCAACCTATGTTGAATTCAAGCAAAGCTAGGTGGATGGACATACTTAGTGATTTTGAATTTCAAATCAAGTTTATCAAAGGCAAGGAAAATAGGGTTCTTGATTCACTGAGTAGATGGATTCAATTGAATCACCTAGGAATTATAAGCTCTTACAAATTTGACCTATTGGAAAGGGTAAAAAATGCAGGACAACGTGATGAAAAATATCATCAAGTGAAGGAATCATTGCAGTATGAAGGTGAGGATGAGGAATATGATCTCACAAGTGATGGCCCAGTTATATTTAGGAACATAATATATGTACCAAATAGAGACGATTTGAACAAGCTTATAATGAGAGAGTTTCATGAGAAAGTAGAGTCTAGCCACCAAGATATCAAAAGATTCGCACCATCAGAAGATTTTATTATTGGCCTAATTTAAAGAGGGAAGTGGTTGATGTTGTTGCTAAATGCATAATATGCTAGCATGTGAAGGCTGAATATAAACATCCAACAAGATTACTGCAACACATTCCCATTCCAAAACGGAAATGGGAGGTGATCTCCATGGATTTCATTACAGGATTACAAAAAACCTATAGGGAGCATGGAACCATTATGGTGGTCATTGAAAAGTTGATCCGCGATGAATCGTATTGTGGTGGTCAAATCCACCAACTTAACAAGTGTGGTGGCTCAATTTTTTATAAAGAAAATCACGAGGCTGTATGGAACCCCCAAGAATGTTATCTTAGATAGAGATACCAAGTTCACTTCCAAGTTTTTGGAGGAGCTATTTTCAGGTCTGGGGACTAAATTGCCATTTATTACAACCTATCATCTACAACCAAATGAGAAAATGGAGAGGAAAAATGGGATCCTTGAAGAAATGATGAGGATGTATGTGATGCACTAGCCCAAGAAGTGGGAAAAATATATTCCTCTTGTAGAATTTTGATACAAAAATGGGTACTAGGAATCCATAAATACGAGTCCATTTGAGGTAAAATATGGAAGGAGTTGCAATACTCCTATCAGCTAGAATGATAAAGCAAACAATTTCCTTACTGGGCTTTATTTGTTGAAAGTGATGGAGCAACAAATGCATGTTGTTAGATATAATTTGAAGGTGGCGAAAGATAGGCATAAAAACTTTGCGGATCAACATAGGGTACACAAAGAGTTACAAGTTGCGCAACATGTCTATTTACACATTAAACCTAAGAAACGTTCCTTAATTATTGGGTCATGTACCAACCTAGAACCTTTATTTTGTGGACCTTTTGAGATCCTTGAAAAGATTTGATCACTGACCTATAGGCTACCCTTACCTCCATCAGTAGAAGTCCATGATTTTTTCCATGTTTCTTTGCTTAAAGGATATGTATAGGATTCTAATCATGTGATTAATTGGTCTGTGCTATAGGTGGAACCAAGGGAAGAATTCAAGTTATATCCAATATGGATCTTAGATCAAAGGAGAATCACATTCCAGAATCGGGTAATAGAGCAAGTCAAAGTGTAGTGGACGCACTTTCGGCCCGAGGAAGCCACTTGGGAAATGAGTGACTACAGGAGGCCAACATACCCATTTTTATTTATTGCTTGAAGAAAATGTATATATGTAATTGTAACTACTGTATAGATATATGTATATAAAGCCCCATAAACAATATGTGTTTGTTTTGATCATGTCCCTTACTTTGCACATTTATATAGAACAACAAGGAAAGTGTTCCCCCAAGGGGGAGGGTTTTGTAACACCCCAATTACTTAACCTCATGTTTGTAATGTAAATAATTTTATAAAAGGAATATGGGATGAGTTATGGGGCACATATTCTGTAGACTAAAGAGGATAATTTCTTGGGATTTTAATTGTTGACAACTAAGGAGGTTGGTAGGTATGCACTCTAGATTAGCTAGAGCATGTAATTAAGAGGAGGCTAGACAAAATGACAAGGGTCCTAGATCCTTGGAGTAAAAGATAAGAAAGTGAGGACAATTCCATTTTGTAGTTATTCCAGAAAATGTAAGTGAATATGGGGCCATTGGGTTGCAATTAAAAATACAAGAAATGGGGAGAAATGGCACAACATCACAGGTGAGGAATGTTCTAAAAAACCTATCATAAAAAATTGGAAGAACCACCATATATGAGAGGAAAAGGGGGAGAGGGAAATATTCGAGTAGCAAGGGAGAGGAGAAAAATAGGAGTATGGGAGGAGACAATTCGGGTTGGCAAGGAGTCAGGGAGGAAATCACACCAGGTGGGGAAACAATTACCACTCGAGTACCCAGTGGCTAAAGGGTGGAGATGGTGATTCTTAACATATCCCAAAGGGTTAGGGTGTAGGAATTATTCTTGGAAAAAATCATGGGCATAAGTATGGGAAAGGCACTAGAGGATGCCACCACACTAAGGAAGAGGGAATTACAGTGAAATTTTTAACTCTCTGTGTTTCTCGTGGGTTATGTTTTTCATATTCATGAGGCTGGATTGAAAAAATAAACAAGGGCCTTTTCCAGCCACGTGTAGGGCCAAGAGAGTTGTGCACAATTAGAAATATTATGGGATAAAAACACAGTGAAATCCCGGAGGAGAAAGACTTGCAAAAGAAGTAAATAGTCTAAAAATAGCAAGCAAGTGGAGTCGCCATTTTATATGGTTCTTTTGGTTGCATATGTGCCCCAAAAACACCTTCTTTGTAGTTGGTTGCTTCCTTCCAAGAGTACACAAAAAACTGAGATGTGTTAGTGGATAAAAATAGATAAACAAAATAATGAAATTAGTGGATACAATGCATGAACAAAGATAAAATAAAACTAAGATAAATAACACAAAACAAGCTTGTGAAGAAAAGCAAACCAACAAAGGTATAGGAAGAGGATCCTCTTTATTGATTGTTTGTGGTGGAAGAGTTACAATAAAAGTGTCAAAGACACTTGAAGGGAGTTGTTTGAGCAATGGTGCACAAAATATTTGAACAAGTATTTCCCCTTTTCAATCTCTTTTGCAAGCTCTTCATCTCTCAAATAAGCATATAAAACTCTCTACAATGGTGGAATTCTCCTCATAATGATACACTATAGTGCTTTGGAGAAATTTCGGTAGCATAGTAATGCACAATTTCTCCTTGTTTTTGGCACTCCATGAACTTGTATTTATAGAAATGTTGAACACTCCTACTGTCTTTTGACTCGTAAATGTAGTTGTTTGCCTCATAAATGAGATAAGAACTACCATATACTTGCCATTAAGCCTTCTTAGGGCTCAAGGCTCAAATGGTCAACACATTATGTCACCCAGTGAAGTTTTTTCAAGCAAGCTTTCGTTTCAAGGTGTTGAGTGGGCTTTTCACGACCCTCGTGACTATTGAATAAAAATCCATGAGGTAGTTAATTTACAACTCTGGTGCAACCACAAGGGTTCATTTTCTAACTCAAGCTTAGGAAAGATTTTAACTTTTGGGTCTTCATGATGTTTCCAACTGAAAATGTTACATTTATATGTGTTTATCACTGCCTGTTAGTGTTTCTTTTGCATACAAATGAGTGTACGATTTTCTCATTATAACACCTACCTTCAAGGCAAGTTCCACTCCATAATATTATGCTCACAAGACCATGGAATGCTTAGGGTTTAGCGATGAAAAGGTGTATTATTCCACTATAGGGCAATATCTTTCACTTGCATTAAGAAAGGACTTATAACACATATTTAAAACATTGTAATAGAAAGTGTTTTCTAGTTATAACTGCAATGATTTGCTCTATTATAGTAACCTTTATTTCATTTGAAAATCACATCTATTAAGATATGAACCAGTACATAGTAGAAGTGCATTATTGTTATCCCAGAACACTAAAAACTTAAAGCAACTTACCTATATTGTAAGTCCCTAGACTCACTGCCATCACAGATAATGAGATTTTTATATTTTTACTCGAGATTAGAAAGAATGGAATGCAAATCAAAAGTCTGGGAAACACCCCGAAAGATTTGAGAATAATATTCATATGACATTTACATCCAATTAGGGCAAGAAAGAAATAACCTTTAGTATTTCTACAAATAGATGTGAACAGTGCTAGAGAGAGTTTCCGGTCAAAATAACATATTCACAACGATGGTAAGAGATTTCCATTCTAGTTACCTCTAAATCACGACAAATGAAAACACATCCTCTGTTCTAGCACTTTTGCAAAAGAAACAAAATCATATTAGTCACTAATATAAATAATATATCACAAGCATTCCTCACACATTAATACCATAATTTTAGACGAGAAATGTAATACAAATTCATTAATATTGAAAATCTATTAGGAACAATTATCTTTAAAGATTTTTGGAAACTAAGTTTAGTACAATGACTCTCCACCCAACCATAGATAGGTGCAACCAATCCTCACTTGTAGTTATCATCGTCGAGCCAAATTCCCGAGACTAAAGGGTCCTCTACTCGAGGATTTAAGCATAACTATTAGTTGAACTAGGAAATCATAGATTTTATCACCTCCTCCCTCCAATTGAGCTACAATCAATTAGTACACAAGGGCACTTGGTTCCACCTAAATTTAGGGACTCTAGAACCAAAAAAAATTGACATACAACAAGTGATCCTTTAGAAAGCTTTCAGGAATTTTCCTCATAGTACTTCTTCCACCTTAGCCCTCAGATATTTCTAAGAAATACCATCTCCACCCTCTGACCCATGGGGATTCGAGAGGAAAATACGTCCCACCTGAAAATGTTTTCTTCCAAACTTCCTGCCAACTAGAAATTGTTTCGCTGCTTCCATATTTGACTTTACTTTGTTTCTCCAATGAATTGTTATTTTGCACAATTCAAAATTCTCTTCCCTTGTTCAACAACTTGAATCTAACCTTTTCTTTAGAAATCCAAGCCTCTCCTTATTCTCTACATTGTTCCTAGGCGGAATCGAACTCTTCCCTGCCTTTGCTATAACAATTTTATATTTCCTGTCCTAATACTACATATTGTCTAACAATTTGAACCATACTATCCTCTTGTTGCACTGTCATAGCCAACAATTTGAATTTATGTTCCCTTGGGAATCATTAAACAACTTCCTTGACATCAAATCTTGTTATCTAATTGAAATTGTGCCACCTTACTGTGTGTTGTCAAGTTGTTAAATGTTGTTTTTAAATTGTTGTTGTGAATGGGAAACACACTATAATAGTTAACAATTCCTCATCTCTCTCTCTCTTTTTTTTTTTTTAAATTCCTATTGTTGTTTCTTGTACATTGCTGTAAAAGCACAACTGATGGGAAAATTCACATTTTCCTTTTGCCCAACTATCAGCTGTTGTGTACTAGCTCACACTTTTGTTGTAAGGAACAATTTAATATTTTTCTCAGCATATATATATATATATATATATATATATATATAATTGTTGGAGGTTGTCACACTTTCATAATTTAAATTTAATTATCAATAATTATTAGTTGGATTAGTTGGATGGTACAGATTTAACCTCCATGTGATATTTTAAAATATTCTTAGTAGTGCACACAAATCAAAGGTTGAGATTTTTCTCCAAAGTAACTATGCCATTTTTTTGTTTTATTAAAATTGATTAACTAAAAAAAATATGAACACATGTGATATGAAATGAATTATTATTTTTTGGGAATGTGGTAATGATAAATCATGATATCGTACTAAAGTCTATATACAATAAGAAACTCCATGATAAGATGGGGATAAATTGAAATAGATATATATTTCACTTATATTTTAATGTTTTTGATAATAAATAACAATAATAAATTTAGAATAAAATTATAAACTAATCACCTTTATCATTTTTTTAATTATTTGATATTTCTTTTTTATAATTAATAATAATAATATTTTAAAATAAAATTATAATCTATTTACCTTTATCATTTTTTAATTATGAAATAGGTTATTTTATATGTTGACAACAAATATTTAGACTTTAAGTTTGATTACCATTAACTTAGTGTTAACCTTAGACTATACTATATAAAAGTTCTATTACAATGCTTTCTTGAAACCCAACTTAGAAGTTTAATTAGTAATGATCCATCTTTAATCATGGATCTACCAAACCTGATTTATTATTATTATTAGTTTATATTAAATATGAAAAGAACAACCCGTCTATTTCTCTCTATATATATTGGAGAATAAATTCATATTGAAATATATTAGTTAATATGCATATTCAAACATTTTATTTTAGTTTTATATTAAGATATTTATTAAAGAAAAAATCATTTTGTTTTAATTTAATTACTTTACCTATGTAAATTTATATAAATTCTATTATTTAACATAAAATATCTTATTTATTAGTAGAAGACTGAGATAAAGTTATATAAAATTATATTATTTAATATGAAATATCTTATTTATTAATAAAAGGGTGAAAGTGAAATATCATAATTAAGTGAGCACAATGAGCATGCTATTATTAACGTCTTTAATTAAAGCTAACAAAGATGTATAATCATTTACGTTTTTATTATAGTTAAATTTTTTTATTTAAAGTAGTTTTTTAAGGGACACTTGTCAACTTCAAATTGAGCACTAGTGGAATTACACATCTCCCACATACTGGAATGTAAAATGAGTCTTTAAACTCAATAAGCATGAATGAGGTTATACATCTACCTCACACTAAATTGTAATTGTAAAATAAACCTCTCCCCGCAATAAAGAATCCAACCAATTAAAAATATTTTATTGATTTACTTTTAAATTTATATAACCCAACTAATGAAAATTTAAATTTATCTGGTCCAATTCATATGATGAGATAAAAAAAAGAATGAGATGGAAGATAGGCTAGCGTCGAACATTCCGAGCCATCAACATCAGTTTTGAATTTATTTATCTGTGAAATAAAGAACTTAACGTTTGCAGACAGTATTCCATCTTCGAAAGTTAAATTCTGTCCTTTAGTCCTAACAAAATGCTTTTGAACCACAACCAAAATTTTCGTTTCAATAAATATCGAGTCCAAACACAATTGCGAAAGTAACTATTTGTATTTTAACTCCCATACCACATATCATCATGATATTTACCATTATAAAATTTTTTGATTTTCTTGAAAACGGGCACTGAGACCTTAGATCTTCCCCGGCAATGATATGAATGCAATACGGTTTGCAACAGCAGAAAACTACATAAAAGCCATGGACGGTAAGGGAAGGAATTGGGGTGGCGAAACTGGGCCGGAAAGTTCAATCCTATTGCCTGTTTCCCCGGGGATTGTTCATCTCCGCTGTTAAAGAAACAAGGCGAGACCACCCGCTTGTGCAATAAAGATTAAGGATAATGATCGGAGGGCTTGAACTGAATGTCTTGCGGTGTTTTATTATCAAACTTGCCCGAGCTTTCGCCCTTTGCCTCTATGACGTATTGCTTGACATGATCCCTCCCAAGTGATCTTCCGTGACTCGAAGATTCAGGTGATGATAATAACAGATTCTTTCTGATGCTGCTGCTGCGGCATATTTGATGAATCCTGTCTCGGACAACAGCTCTGTAAATGCAAGGTATCAGTCCTTCCATTGATATTAGTTGGAGCTGTATCGCAGATGGCTAATGATTAAACACAAACACTACGAGGGAGAAGGTTGTTATAATCTGAACTTGTGCAAGAGCAATATCGATAGCACAATTTGAGATGAGGAAGGATGTGGTATGAGTTGGTATAAAAAGAGCGCAGAGGAAAAGTGGAAAACGATAAGTCGCTGTGTCTGTGTGCAGCGGCCATCACTTTTCAGAGTGCTGCCAGGCTGTTATCGGCGCCGCCTCTTGGTCAAGATAGAGCAATGTCAACATCTTTCGGTCAACTTACAACAATCTACACTGGGTTTTGGATAGAGTCAAGACGTCGAACGTTGACATTTCTGCCAAACCGAAGCTACCATGAGCCCGCCTCTACTAGAGTCGTGATTTTGGCTTGAAGCTAACTACCCCTCGATTTCAATAATTCTTTCCCTTAAAAAAAAATTAATATATTGTAATAAAGTTTTAATATATATTCTAATAAAAATGGCATTAATATTTGCTAATACTAATTCTTGTTTTTTTGCCAGATGGAAAAAACACGGTTTATATAATGTATCAATATATAGGTAGAAAACTGTCAGAAAAGCTTTCCAAAGGAGATATACTAGAGCATATTGACATAAAAATGTAAGTATCTACTGGTGACAATATGAAAAATCAATCTCCATTTAATACCAGTGATCAAAATGCAGAGCGTGCCTATCTAATTACTGCAACCAAATACAAAAGCATATAATCTAAAATAGATATGAGAGAAGTAGATGGTATAGGAGAGGGATGGAACCCTTAGCACACCGTTTTTCTCTCTGAAGATGTGTTTAAAATGTATCTAACTAGACCACCTGAAAAGAAATCCGACTCATTCAAGCCTGGAGATGGGGAGGGGAGAAATCAAAGTATTTTGTTAAGCAATATATAAGTACCCGTGAGTCCCCATATAAAAATAAAGTGTCAATGGACCAGAGAAATCGAAAGAAGTCCACTATCTCAGCCCTCCTCATCTTATCTCTCAATAAAATAAAATAAAATAAAATAATATAATATAATATAATATAATATAATATATAAAATTTATTAAATCTAACTCATTCTTATTTCTCATACTTTTCATTATTATTTTAATAAATAAAATAAGTTATAATTCCAAATTAAATTTTTAATTATAAATTAAATTTATATTTATTTTAGTTTTTCTTTCTAGTAGAGTTTTTGACTAGTTCCATCCAATCACATTCTCAACTCATTTAATCATTCACTTCTTTTAAATTTTTCATCTTGGTTTTTCATTTTTTCATTAATAAATAAATTTATTTAAATTCAATAATTTATTATTTTTAAATTCAATTCTATATCTTTTACTATCTTCATTTTTTATTTTTTTTATAATTAATAATTTATTTAAATTCAAAAATTTATTATTTTAAATTTAACTCTAAATCTTTTATTATTATTTAATAGTGTAGTCATTTTAATCAATACTAAATAATTAAACATTAATTTCATTATTTTCACATTCTTTTCCAAACCTATTAATTTTCATTTAATTCTAAATGTTTTTGTCTCTATTTCTAAATCTTTTATTGTTTAATAATTTATTTTAATTCAATTTAATTCTAAATTATTTATCGTTTAATAATTGATTATTTTAGACTTTTTTTAATGGTTATTTTCACTCTAATAAAAATCTAAATTTCTTTATTAGAATATTTACTTCTTCTCTATTTAACTTGGTCGAGCACTCTTAACAACATTTGGTCTAGCACTCTTACCAACATTTGTCAAGTTTCATGTACCAGAAAATAAGTGAAATCTTCATCCCAAATCTCAAACACATCAACAACAACACACCGTTTATCAGAAGCTATCACCATCAAAACAACAACACACCGTTTATCAGAAGCTATCACCATCAAATTATCAACCGTTAAAATAAAATATTCGTCCCAAAACAACTTATTATTTAATAAATTTTAATCCAATATTATATAAAATATAAAACTTTATTGAAAATTATAATAGTTTTTTTTAACATTTAGAATAAACTAATTTATCACATTCCATACCCAACTCAGAGAAAACTATAACGTAAGAAACCAAAAACAAAAATGAAAGCTTCTGAAATACGCCGATTGATGAAGACTAAAAACGTTTGAATTAGCACGAGGCGGCTTTATGGAAGCCAGAAAGTTGTATCCTTTACCAACCTAGCTGTACAGCAATCCCACTTTTTGCAATCCTGTTAATCACGGCCTTCTGAATAGTTTATGAGAGCAAATACGCTTTCAGAAAAACATGGCACCGAATTACACGTCATTTCAGGGCTAACTATGGATTCTTTTTAACCCAGTTGCACGTCTCTTTAGCTTGACTTTGGAATTTTTTTAAGAAAGGAAAGTTTTGCTTTATATTACATCATGATCATGAATTGCCTGACTAAATTCATTTTTATCTGATTTTTTCTGAGTAAAAGAAGGTTTACTGTATTAATAACTTGACTTGTTTTGCTTACTTTAATGTCGAGTTTGGGTCCATGTTTTTAAGCTTATTTGAGAGTAAATTTTCACACTTCAGATAACTTCAACCTAGTAGTTGTGTCATTTTAGATTTTAGATTTGTACTTAGGCTAATGGACAATGGTTTCATTGACGTTTTTAATGTATTTATTAATTTTTTTGTAGTTTTTAATGTACGTATTAATTTATAACTATGGTGTTTTTAGTGTACGTATTAATTTCTAACTATGGTGCTGTTAAGGTAGCTCTATACTCTAAACATTAGAAATAGACATGGAGCAACATCCTTTAATCATCAGATTAGCAAACATGTTATCAAAATCACTGGCAAAAAAACTTTTAGTATCATATATATACAAACACGTGCTTCAAAGGCATAAATTTTTTGAGTATTATATATATATATATATATATTTCAAAGGAGATAGAGAAATTTTGAGTAATATATATATATAGAACTCTGAAAAAATATGCAAATGTAATTGCATAAGATAAATTTGTGTAAAAAGAGAAACTCTAATATAATGGCACGAATATTCTAATTAAAAACTCAAATACATAATCCTCTCATTTTTGTATCTCTAAAATGTTATAAACAATCCTATCAAAATATTGGTAGAGATATCAATGTTGTATCTCTAAAATGTTATAAACATTCATATCAAGATATTTGTAGGGATATCGAAAAGTGCTGTGGTTAAAAAAATGTTACAACATAGCATCATTCGACAAAAAAACAAAAAAATCTTTTATTTACCAATGGTGATGGTTTAGCAAAGAGTATTTATAGTATATGTGTATCTACTATTAAACCAATATAATATTATAAATCCAATATCCACTATTATACCAATCCACTATTATACCAATATTTGGTATTTTAAAATAATAATAAAAAGCGAAAATAAAAAATGGTATTAGGGATATAGGTTTATTCTTAAACGAAACGAATAATATGCATATTCGGGAAGGTTGGTTTTGCTCAACTAATCCAAACGTTAGGTAACTTGCAGAGCTTAATTCATTTGCAGAAATTATTGGAATTGAACCCGGAAGGAAAGTCGCAAAACCATATCTCTAAATATTTTGTTTGTTTGATTCTTGAAAATGATTATTATCACTTTAATTTTTTATTTACATTGATTGAATATAATTCTGTTGTTTGTAAATTTATTGGAAACAACGTTATTTTTTTAAATATGTACTTTGATAGAGTTTGAACCTTGTTTTATAGTTGGGTGTTATTTAGTGAGATTGAATAGAAATTATCCTATATTATCTTTTCTAATTTATATGGTTCTTTCTTAAACTATATCACTTTTCTATTATAAATAATCATAATGTTAAATGCAACAGGTTGTGTTGGAAGTGGATATAGTTTGAAAATTATAACATTGGAATATTGACAATTTTTTTGTTGGAATCATCCAAAAGTTAGAAGTAAGAGAGAAATAATGTGAAAAAATGTAGCTTTGAAAGTTTGTTGTTGGAAGTAAAACATTTTAACGAGGACTTTAGCTTTTGATTTTATAGATGTTTTTAATAAAATATAAAAGTATCTCAATAAACCATAAGAGATATAAAACATGAAAGTATCTCAATAAGGAATAAGCCATAAGAAAAACCATTGATTTAATAGAAGGATATACAAATGAAATGATCTTCACATGGATAAAGAACGTGACTGATATTCCTATTCCTAATTCAAAACTGAAGTAACAACTCATAAATAACATTTTCTATAGTATATGTTAAATGAATTTTCATATATCGGAACTAACATTCTATAATTAGTTATATAAAAGGGTATGAGACATGCCGCTAACAAATGATAACTGATATATTTGGTGAGAAAAGGGTGTAATTTATTTTGAGAGATATACTAGGAGGGGCTATTCCTAATAAAATTTAGGAAGGTAGAAATGAAAATAGGGATATTTTTTAATACTCTATGATGCATGCACATGCTGTGTACTTATTAAAGTATTATTAAATATAAGATTCATTTCTCTATAATTGATTATTTAATATATGGATTATCGCTAGCACATTAAAGTGAATAAGAAAATAATAAAGCCTTGGTTTGTGTTATTTCCTTTCCAAAATCTAATTTGGCCAAAGAGGCAATGATGGGATGATAGTAGCGTTAAGGAGGATCAAAATTCATTAAAAAGCGATAACAAAACCCTAGTTCATTAGATAAATTTTTGTGCCAAAATTTCATGGACAATTTATCATTAATGTGGAGTTTTTGGATATATAATGTCGTTGTATTGAAATATATATAATTCACTCAACCATGAATATTACCAGCCGATAGGCACGAATCGATCATAAACATCAAAACACTTACTTCGTTATACATGTCACATAGCCAAGATTAAAAAATAACTAAATTATAACTTTATTTTAATATATATATATATATATATATATATATATATATATTAGCATTGTTTCAAAATTTAAAAATACATCATCAAAAGCATCACAATTCATCCCGTGTTTATGATATTAGGTCTTAATCTCCCTCTAGGGAAAGCAAGTCTCTTGACCAATAACTAAAGATTGAGTCTAACCTAAATAAAATATATGTTCTTGATAACTACTAGAACTACCATGTACTAAAGTACATAAAGAAGAAAAACAACAACTAAAAACTATAACATGTTGTCAAGAGTTTTAAGAGGTCACTCGAATTGGGTCCCGACTACTTGCACCTGTAGGAGAAAGAGAGTTAAGTTCAAACTAAAGATTACTTTCTAGGTGAGATAGCCAAGGTTCTAAACTTGAAAATCAAGAATGATGATATCACCTCAGTCGCTAAAATAATTTAAGTAGGAGATGATATCATTAATATCCTCATTCTTCTCTTTCAAGACCCTACCTAGAAGGGTTTTCATCTCCCAATGGATGGTAATGTACTAGCTTTGTCCTTCCCTGGTATTACCATGTTCAAAAACCCAATTGGATACCTCTTCTAGGATTTCAAACTCTGAACAAGCTTGATTGCCATTGGTGGTGAGGGTCCCAAGTTGGCATACTTTTTGCAAATTTCAAGAGGACTAACATAACGAAATATAGCGTCAGATTCACGTGATTCACCACCAACTCCCTAGTGACTACACATATGTTATTGGGGCATAAGGCACTAGAAAATAAAGAGCCAATCAAGATAGCTATATCACAACAAGCCAAGGCTAATGGGAATGAGATTCAGAAGGCTAGAATGAAAGGATATCGAAGAGCTATTAGGGTTTTTTGGCTAACCAAGCTAGCATATAATGGAGAACCAACAAATCAAAGAGGCAAGAAAAATACTCTAGGCATGGTTACACACTAACTAGGAGACATTGTGAAGCAGGTCGTAATGCAAACCATTAGAATTTACAGCAAGCTGTATAAATTGCACTAAATATATAAAGAACCATAAAGAAAAAGAAATGAACTAGATTAAGTGGACCTTGATGTATCCATCCAACAATGCACGATCTTATCAAATTTTCCTACACTGGGGGAAGGATGGCACCGGGTACAATTGCATCCTCCAACTTTAGTGGAATCCATAAAGTCCCATAACATGCCACCTCATCACACCCAGAGCCAAACAATAATGCAACATAGATCGATCTTAAGTACAGATCTAACATGAGTTGAGAGGGATCTAATTTCTTCACATGCAAACTTTTTTAGGGTGCAAAATACAATGTGTTATTTTTCATTGTTTAAACTGTATTTTTGAATGCTAAATAGAGTGGATATAGGACCAAATAAAAATTTTAACCATAAAAACTTTTTTTTTTTTTTTTCTATATAAAGATATATATGAAGTTGATATCAATCTTAAGTATGGATCTAAGATTGAGCCAAGAGGGATCAAATTTCTTCACATGAAAACTTTGTTAGGGGGCAAAATAAAATGTGTTATTTTTCATTATTTAAATTGTATTTTTGAATGTTAAATAGAGTATATATAGGAACAATAAAAACTTTAACCATAAAAAAACAATTTTTTTCTATATATAAATATATATGAAGTTGGTATTGACATAAATTAGTTAACATAGATCTTCAAATATTTTTATTTCAATCTCTTGTTGAAATATTTGGAAAAGTATAAGATTTAAACATGATTCACACATTTTTTTACTTTTAATAACATTACAACATACTCATTTTTTGTACTTATAGTCAAGATTATTTTTCTATTTAGAATATAATTTTTATTTTAAAGGGCATGAACGGATAGAAAAACTTAGACATATCCTCATTCTGGGTTGTGTTGAAATATATATAACTAGCTCAATCATGAATATTACCAGATGATAGGCATGAATTGATCATAAGCATCAAAACACTTACTTCATTATATATCTCACATTGCCAAGATTAAAAAATAAATAAATTATAACTTTTTTTTAAATTCTTATTACACACACACACACACACACATTCCCTCAAAATTTCAAAATACATCATCAAAAGCATCACAATTCATCCATTGTTTATGGTATTAGGTCTTAATCTCCCTCCAGGGAAATTAAGTTTGTTGACCATTAACTGAAGATTGAGTCTAACCTAAATAAAATATATGTTTTTGATAACTACTAGAACTACCATGTACTAAACTACATAAAGAAGAAAAACAACTGCTAAAAGCCATAACATTTTGTAAAGAGTTTTAAGAGTTCAATCGAGTTGGGTCCTTAGCACTTGCACCTGTAGGAGAAAGAGACTTAATTTCAGACTGAAGGTGACTTTCTATGTGAGCTAGACAAGGATCCAAACTTGGCAAACAAGAATGTTGATATCACTTTAGTCGCTTAATATCATTCAGGTAGGATATGATATCATTAATATCCTCATGCTTCTCTTTTAAGGCCCTACCCAGAAGGGTTTTCATCTCCCAATGGAGGGTGATAGAGTTGAGGTACTAGCTCTTTCTTCCCCTGATATTAACATGTTCAAGAACCCAATTGGATACCTCTTCCAGGATTTCAAACTCAGAGCAAGCTTTATAGTCATTGGTGGTGTGGGTCTTAAGTTGGCATATTTATTTCCAAATTTTAGGAGGATTAATATAATGAAATATGGCGACAAATTCATGTGATTCACCACCAAATCCTTGGTGACTACACACATGTTATTGGGGCATAATGCACCAGAAAATAAAGAGCTGATCAAGATAGATATATCACAACAAGCCAAGGCTAATGGGAATGAGATTGAGAAGGCCGAAATGAAAGGATATCCAAGAGCTATTGGGGGGTTTTTGCTGACCAAGATAGCATATAATGGAGGACCAACAAATAAAAGAGGCAAGAAAAATCCTTTAGACATGGTTACACACTAATTAGGAGACATCTTGAAGTAGTTTGTAATGCAAAACATTTGAATTTACAACAATCTCACATAACTTGCACTAAATATTTAAGGAACCATAAATAAAAATAAATGAAACAGAGGGAGTGGACCCTGATGTATCCATCCAACAATGCACAATCTTATCGAATTTTCCTACACTAGGGGAAGGTTGGCACTGCCTACAACTGCATCCTCTAGATTTAGTGGAATTGATAATTCCCATTGCATGCCACCTCAGCACACCCAGAGACAAATAATTGTCCAATACTTAGCTACCTAAGTGAGAAATAGTTCCCTGTAGACATAAAAGTTGAAATTGTTTGCATTCATGGATAGTTCATTTTAGTGCCATTGTTAGATACAACTAACTGCACCTTAGAAAAATTCAATGAATTAAGGCATGATCATCCAAACTTCTCATGGCTCACAAACCCGTCGTTGTTAGATAAGTAATGAAATAGGCCCACCTATGGCACGGTAGGATCCCAAAGCATAAAATAAAAGTCAGAGAGTAATGCCCCTCCTCACATAACACTTGAATAGAAGAAGGTTTCTATAATAATGAATTAGGAAGGATTGTTACAAATGTGCATTCATGGGGCGAGTTGGAAATGCGGCCCACCATTATTAAATCTTGTAGTATGTAACAGAGTGGTGCACTACCCCCCAACCTCCAAAATCACTTCAGCCAACACCCCTATTAAGGGCTTTTTGTCATCATCTAGGGTGGATTGAAATGAATATTTCAGGTAGACATCCACCTTTCATACCAACTTACAAATACACATATGTGGTTTTCCTAACACCCCATGTTCGCAAGGAAATTTGTCTTTTTGTTACCCATTCAACAAAAGTGTGAAGTGATTATGTAATGAATGGAGTAAAGCAACATCTGAATGTAAGAGATGTCATGCTTAAACCTCCAACTCTTAGATAATTTTTCTACAGGGGCTCCTTTTATTATTTTCCTAACAGTCAGAATAACTAACTGGGAATCTTCATCAACTTGAAGTTTAGAGTATCCTTCATTGAACACTAGAGTCAAAGATCTTTCTAAGGCAAGGAATAGAAAAAAATCAATATATGAATTAAACATAGATCAATTTTAAGTAACATATAATTGGATTCCTAACCATGGATATTCTTGACTTATAAATACACTTTGTTACAGTACAAGAGGTCAAGGCTTAGCAACACCCAATGTGCAAAAAACCATAACTCACTTCATATGATTCTTGTTCATATGGAATTTTTTAAAATTAATTAATTTAGTTAAAAGGGTAAAAAGAGCATAACTATGTTTGAGACAATTCTCGACTTTTGATATGTGATTCTACTCAAAATATTCTAGAATATTCCATGGAAGTTAAATCCCTATCATCCACCTAATAATTATTGATAATTAAGTTGACATTCTGGAAGCCATATTCCAAAATAGACACGACTATAGACATAATAAATATAGCAACATCATATAATCATCAAATTAACCAACATGTTTTCTAAATCACTAGCATCCAAAATCACAACTTTGTGTATTCTTATGCACATATAAAACCCTTTTTGCTTCAAACCAAATGGAAAGGGAATACGATATAGAAACCAAGAAAGGGAATACGATATAGAAACCAAGAAAGGATATGAAAATGTAAATAGGATAATGTATATGGAAAGATTGTTTAAAAAGAGACACTACGTGTAATTACACAACTATTATCATTAAAATTTGAAATGTATAAACCACACACAACTATTATCATTAAAACTTTGAAACGTATAAACCACTCATTTGCTTGGTTCTAGAATTAATGAATAATTATTCAAATTTATTTATAAATATACCTAAATATATTTTAGTTACTCGAAAGCAAAATATATATTTTAGTTACTAGAAACCAAAATAAGGCTATGCACATACAATTAGGAATGTACCACCTAATGTCACATTACACATACCTATATGACCAAAAGAGTGAGACTAAGATTACGGTTCAAGAAATGTTCTAAGATAGCATTATTTGACCCAATCAAATTGCTAAGATAATATTATTTGACCCCATTAAAGTGCCTACTCTTTACATGTGGTGATAGCTTACTAAAGAATACTTCATGGTATATGCATCCTAAAGACATGGAGTATTAACTATTAACCCAATATAGTATCATGTGGATTCATATTAGGGGTTTTAAAAATATTAAAAGAAAAAGTCCAAATAGTAGATGGACCTAGTGGAATGAGAGTTATTTTTCAATTAAACCAATGATATGAATATTCGGGAGTGGGGATTGTGTTCAACCAATTAAAATTTTAGGGAATAGGTAAGCTTTCAAGTCACCAATTTTTTATTATTCCCCGACAGAGCAGATGTAGCAATTGCGCTAATGAAATTCACACAAAATTATCCCTAAATATTTTATTTTGATCCAGGGGAGTGATGCTCTGTTTTTTAAGAATTTTTATTTCACCAGATTCTAGTTAAAGGACTCTGAATTTAAAGTTGGTGTTTGCACATTTATTTATTTATATATATTTGAAAAGACATTTTCATAGAATTTTAAAACTATTTTAAGGTTGGAGCCATTCATGAGATTGTCCAGAAATCATATTATATTATTTTCTTTAAACTGTATGGGTCTTTCCTAGACTATATCCCTCTTTCGATATAAATAGTCATATGTTAAATGTAAGAAGTTTTGGTAGAAGTGCATTAGCTCGGAAATTCTCATCTTAGATTATTGACATGTTTTCTTATTGGAATTGTTAAAAGGTTGGAAGTAAGAAGGAAGAAATGCAAGAAAATGTAGCTTTGTGAGTTTGTTAATGGAAGTAAAGTTTTCAACGAAGAAGCAAGGGGATACATTTTTAGTATTGGTCTTTCGATATAAATAGTCATAGGTTAAATGTAAGAAGTTTTGGTAGAAGTGCATTAGCTTGGAAATTCTCATCTTAGATTATTGACATGTTTTCTTATTGGAATTGTTAAAAGGTTGGAAGTAAGAAGGAAGAAATGCAAGAAAATGTAGCTTTGTGAGTTTGTTAATGGAAGTAAAGTTTTCAACGAAGAAGCAAGGGGATACATTTTTAGTATTGGTAAATTATAGGGGTTATTAGTGAACTATGAAAGTAGTTTAATAAGTGATAAAAAATGGCATAGAAGTATCTAAAGATAAAATCATATTCTCAATCTTAAGGAACATGTTTGATGATACTAATTCAAAGCACAAGTAGGAATGGATAAACAAAACTATCTATAGTAGATTTTAGATGCATTTTCATGTATTTTATGAGTAGTTATATTAAGTACATAAAACAAGCCTTGAAAAATGGCAATTATAATATTTGGTGAGAAAAATGTATATTTTATTTTGAAATATCTATTAGGAGCAGTTACTAACAATATAATTTAAAGAGGTAGAAATTAAATTAGGGATATAACATTAATTTGTTTGATAAGTCATTGTAAGAATTATGAGCTACATATTTCATGTCTAACACACCAACATAGAGATTTAGTTTATTTCTTTTATGCCTACTTGTAAAAAGATTGACTTTTTGTAATCTATTTGCTCATAATGTTATCACAAGGATCAAAACCATGTGTCTATTTCCATGCCAAAATATAGTTTGTAAGCCTAGTGACTAAAAGATTTAGGACATGCCACAATATAAAATGTAAGTGTAGATTTTTACTCCCTAGAACTGTATAATCTTCTCCTAAGTTTTGGTAGAGCGAGATAAATGCAGTTGTCTATAATGCGACTTTTTGGAAGCCTTTCCGGTGGGTTTTTCCGGTCAAAATCCGGCAGCAATTTATTGGAATCGCAAGTTTGATAGCTAGTTTCTGCACAATCAAAGCGTTCCAGGGGTTTTCCAGGGTGCTGAATCCAAATATGCAATTAAAAAACCATTTTAACTGCAACAAATCAAGATTTAACCTCAATTTCTTCCCCTGGATTCCGTCACCGGAATCTCCAAAAAGTCGCATTATAGACAACCCCGAGATAAATTGCAGTGTAGTGTGTTGTTGTTTAAACGTATAAAATTGGTTTCATCACAAAAAGGCATTTTATATAGTAAGTTCATGTGTGTGTGTGTGCACCCACACACACATGAACCTCCCATTCCCATGCACCAAGAGGCTCCCTGACTTCAAAAAAGAGTCTTTGCCATTGCACCCACACCTTATGCCCATGAACCTTGGCCACTTACTATGTGTAGACATGATTATGCACACATATACTTATAAATACTTATTATTTTCATTTTCCATTTTAGTGGTTCAATCTACCTTCATTTCCAACTATTTGATTTAAGTTTTGATTTGCATTTTCCATGTTTTGTTTTATAAAAATTGGATCTGTGTCTTCTATTTTATACAACCTAATGAAAATTAACATGTATGTCACGTGTCACAATAATCAATATATATAAGTTGGATTTCTGTGTGTTTTTTTTTAATTGTATACACCTTATTCATAACGTCTACTAGCCTTGATATGGACATCAATAAAAGAATCTTCAAAAAGAGAAGGCTAAAATTTTGAAATGACAACCTTTAAATGTGTGAATGGAATGGATTACTCCAAGTGAAATGTCTTACATGGTTTGAAATTGGCGACTATAAACACATTATAGATAAGAGATGATGTTACCCCTTAGCTTGTATGAGATTTCACATAATGGAGTTGCTACTAAATGAGCTTGGATGTATTGATGAGAGAGATTTTTCATGTGATTTCATTCTCTTGGAAATGGTAGATAGATATGATTATGGTGCTTGATTTGTTTGCCTTTCTTATCCTGATGTTGGTCATGATAGTGTACTTGTGTATGTTAGATGTAGTTAATAAAGTTTCCCTCAAAGCTATAGATTTCACAAATTAGAAATTACCCAAGTTACAATGTGATCTCCTTAATTAAATAAATGTTAGCTTATTTCCTATAACATTAGATCATGAGTATGTTGCATCATATCACACTACAATCATACATTCTGGTCAAACAATTGTTTCAGTAATGCCATAAATTAAATGCTAGACAACGGTTCATCAATTAATTATATTGTGAATGAGGAGAGAATGATGTAGTGAAGTGCTATGAATGTACATTAAATATTACACTACGTTTATTAACTTAACATAATAGATTTTTTTAGTTGTTGACAATTAAATATAGGTTTCTTGCATTTCTTGAACAATCCTCGATCTTGGCAATACACGCAATGAACCGGGCACACTAATCTTGACCAAATAGAACCACTCATTCATCCTTGCTAGAAAAGAAGCCTTGAATTTAAGTTAACAGAGAACACAAATTTTTAATTAATTCCACGAAAGTGTCCATGTTTATGAGATGTATAGGGCATAGTCACATCATCTACAAATCAACATTAGAGTAAGATTTCACATTGAAGAAGGAATAATACATGTTAGATGATTGAAGAAGGGAGGGTAATAATTGAAGGTTGAGTATAACTTTCAGTAGGGTATTGTATATGTGAAGGCCAATATTCATTAGAATTTGATAGAGTTTTCATTTGTAGATGTTGTTGGTGTGTGATTGCACATTCAATACATGCTAGAGATTTTGCATTAGTTTATAAGTGAACTATGCAAATCACAACATAAAATACAATAATTAATCAAACACGCATGATTATGAATACAACATAGTTATTTGAATTAGCAACTTGGTAAACAATAGAAAATATTTATCTTATTGACAATTTATAAAGGATCACATTGGCATCATTGTACAAACCAGACAATCTTTCATCTAGTTTAGTGTTCCCATACCATAGTATGTATATACAACAATTGCAAAAAAATAGCAAATTACTCTTATTTATTGCTTGTAATTTGTAAATACTACAAAAAGAAAGGTTGTGAGTTATAAATAAAGGTGGTTATTCATGTCCATTAGGATTCACCATGAATGCATGAGTATAGCAATATTCTTAGATATACATTGCAATAACACACAAGGAGGTTTCTTTCCTTATAAAACCAAAGACCCAAATAGGTTGTAATAAGTTCCCTTGCTTGAGAGATAGTGAGTAAATGATTAATCTAGTGATGCAAGTATAACCTATCACTTTATATGGATTTCATATTTGGGGCACCAAACTTGATTGTAGATAGTGGTCTTGCATCTAGAGGGTCTAGAATTGTGCTTGAAGATGTTATTTGGTACTAATGAATTCATAAAGACTCATCAAGTAATTTTTTATCATAATATAGATCAATTTATATGTCATTTTATATACATGGATATAATCAATATTCTTAAAACATGATTCATCTTTATGTGCCTTAGACCATTAACTACTACAAATCATAGTGTGAAGTGCTTGAGTGTGGGTTGATTAATTGCATTGTGGGAGAACTAATATGCATCTGCAATGTATATCAAAAGAAGAAAGGTGCATTATAGAATACATGTGGGCTCATAAGAGAGACATCATGTCAATATCATAGGCATATAAATATAAAGGAGTATAAAATATATTAATGAAAAAATGGATAACTACAATATGTAGTGAAAGTAGGAGTTTTTTAAATTGAGAATGTGTTGGGTTCATATTGGTAGGAGTTAAATAAAGTGATTTTTTGAGGTATTTTCCAATATGCAATCAAATTAAGGGTATTTTTTAGTATGTCAGGAACACACATGCTAAGTTAGAGGTTCATTGAATAAAGTCCTCGTGGTCTACCTAAGTCCAAAGGAAAGAGCGTCATCATGGTGGTAGTTGAAAAAGTTACCAAGTATGCACACCTTTGTGGACTATCTCATCCTTTCAAAGCCACTGCGGTTAGTATAGAACTTGTGGAAATAATCCAAGAGCTACATGGAAACCCAAAGATTATTGTAAATGACATAGATCCCATTTTCATTGGAAATTTTTGGACATAATTAGTTTCTTCTCTTGGTACACGATTGGCTCATAACTCATCTTATTGTTGGGTGTGGAGCCTGATTATGTTCTGTATTCAAAGGTTTAAGCCGGATGTATACCCCATGAAGACTGTACAACCCTCTACGCGGTGGGGTGCGGAGGGGACATGTCCACCCCGTGGGGGTCCAGGGGGGGTAAATCCCCCACGGCTTGGGGGTTCGGGGGCCAGCAGTCCCCTGGCGGGGGCTCGGGGGCAGTGCCCCCAAAGCTAAAAATACATGTAAAATTTCCTTGTAAAAGTCTAGTAATTTCTAATCAATCTGGGCCGTTCATTAGATGGATGATCTAACGGTATAAGTTATGTTTAGTTTAGGGTTTTTTTCCCTAGAAGGCAACCCCTCACTATATATGAGGGAATTGTATTGCATCTATGTAGATCTATATTCTGAGTGAGGAAGAGAGAGGAGATTGAGAGCAAAGAGGGTGTTACAGTGGATCTGTTGTAGGTTGTATCTCTTCATTTTGCTGGATAATATAAAAGGAAGGACTGGTTGTTTCTCCGTGGACGTAGCCCAAACTGGGTGAACCACGTATATATGTGTCTCTCTTGTTTTATGCATTTTCTGTGTTTATATTTCTGCAATATTTTATGTGTTCCGTTGCTATGTAATATATAATTTTGTAACAACTGGTATCAGAGCCGAAGGTCTATTTGGCTGATAAACTTGCAGGAAAGAAGGGTTCCTAGTTTGAGTTGGAGCAATGGCAGAAGATGGTAGGTTTAGGGTCAAAAAATTAAATGGCCAGAACTACCAGTTGTGGAAGATGCAGATGGAAGACTATCTGTATGAGAGAGATCTGTACCTACAATTGTGTGGAAAGACAAAGAAGCCAGTAAGTATGACAGACACAGAATGTGATATTCTTGATAGAAAGGCACTTGGAACAATACGGCTGTGCCTAGCGGCGTTGGTAGCGTCTAATATTTCAAAGGAAATGACAACACAGGGTTTAATGTCGGCATTGGCCAAACTGTATGAAAAACCCTCGACCTCAAATAAGGTATTTCTTATGAAGTGTTTATTTAATATGAAGATGTTAGAAGGTGGATTTGTTGCAGATCATTTAAATGATTTTAATACAGTTACAAGTCAGTTAAGTTCCATAGGGGTAAATTTTGATGATGAAGTTAGGGCTCTATTATTTTTGTGCTCATTGCCAGAAAGTTGGAATGGTTTAGTTATGGTTGTTAGTAACTCTGTCTCTGGATCTAGTACTTTAAAGTTTGATGATGTTGTTGGTGTAATCCTTAGCAAGGAAATGCAATGGAAAAGCTCCGGTGAGACATCAGGTAATGCTCTGACTACAGAGAATAGGGGAAGAAAAATGGAAAGAGGAAAGAGCCTAGGATATCGCAATAAGTCAAGAAAAGGCAGATCCAAGTCCAGATCGGGGATAGTGTGTTGGAAATGTGGGAAGAAAGGACACCTGAAGAAAGACAGCAAGTCTCAGAAGGGAAAAGAAGGAGATGCGCAATAAGAAACTAATCATGAAGTGAATGTAACAGGTGATGTGTTGGAAGATGCTTCGATTATTTCATTAGAAAATATTATTCATGCCTGGATGATAGATTCAGGGGCCTCATTCCATGCCACACCTGATAAGAAACATTTTCATGATTATGTTCAAGGGGATTTTGGACAAGTTCGATTGGGTGATGATAAACCTTGTAAAATCGTTGGAATGGGTACAGTCTTCATAAAACAACAAAATGGAAATCAGTGGCTATTGAAGAAGGTAAGGCATGTTTCAGATCTGAAGAAAAATCTGATTTCAATAGGGCAGTTGGGAGGTGAAGGTTGCGTAACTACTTTCATAGATAAAACCTGGAAGGTCACTAAAGGATCCCTGGTAATAGTGAAAGGAGAAAAGGTTGGTACATTGTATTTATGCAATGGTATTTCTAATTCTGTTAATGCTTTAACCTCTACAGGAGAAGATATAGCATTGTGGCATCATAGGCCTTGGCACATTAGTGAGAAGGGGATGCAGATTCTTCACTCAAGAAATTTGTTACCAGGTTTTAAGCATGTTGATTTAAAATTCTGTGAGAATTGTGTTTATGGAAAATAGAAGAGAGTCAGATTCCTTAGAGTTGGGAAAGAAAAGAAGAGCGAAAAATTAGATTTTGTGCATACAGATGTATGGGGACCTGCTTAGGTATCATCTCTTGGTGGCTCTCGTTATTAGGTTACTTTTATTGATGATGCAACCAGAAAAACCTAGATTTATTGTATTCGAAATAAATCTGATGTATTTGATACTTTCAAGAAATGGAAAGTTTTGGTTGAAAATGAGACAGGGAAAAGGTTGAAGTATCTCAGATCAGATAATGGAGGTGAATATTGCAGCAAAGAGTTTGATAGGTACTGTTTAGAGAATGGAATTCGCAGAGAGAAAATCGTTCCAAGAACACCACAAGAAAATGGTGTGTCAGAAAGGATGAATAGGACAATCATGGAGCGTGCAAGGTGCATGAGATTGCATGGAGGATTGCCTTTACAATTTTGGGCAAATGTTGTAGATACTGTTGTTTATCTAACAAACAGAGGGCCTTGAAGTTCCTTGGATGGTGGTATTCCAGAGGAGGCATGGACAGGTAAAAAGGTAAACTACTCATTTTTAAAGACTTTTGGTTGTGAAGCCTTTTTCCACATTAACAAAGAAAATAGAACAAAGCTTAAGGAAAAATCAAAGAAATGTATCTTTTTCGGATATGGTGTTAATGATTTTGGTTATCGCTTATATCATTATGAAAATCACAAAATCATTAGGAGAAGAGATGTAATATTCAATGAAAAGGTCTTGTATAAGAATCAGTTGTAGGAAAAGAAACAAGAAAAAGAAAACAGAGAATACACAGTGCTTGACGATATCACAGGGAAAGTGATGGTGCCTGAAAATCATAATGATCAACAGCCAGAACAACAACCACAACAACAACAAGCACTTCAAACACCTGAAAGTGGTGTTAAAAGATCTACCAGGATAAGTAGACCCCCTGAATGATACTCTCCTTCATTATATTATTTATTGTTGGCTGATTATGGTGAACTAGGATGTTCTAAAGAAGTAGTGCAGGTAGAAACCAGGAAGAAGTGGGAGCAAGCCATGAAAGAAGGGATGGAATCCTTAGCACATAACTAGACATGGGACTTAGTCAGGTTGCCTGCAGGTAAAACAACATTGCAGAATAAATGGGTTTACAAGCTAAAGGAAGAAGATGGACTAAAACAGAGGTACAAATCTAGACTTGTGGTGAAGGGGTTTGCACAGAAGAAAGGTATTGATTTTGATGAAATATTTTCTCCTGTTGTTAAAATGACTTCAATCAGAACTATTTTAAGTCTAATAACAGCTGAAGATTTGCATCTTGAGCAATTAGATGTAAAGACAACCTTTCTCCATGGGGATTTGGAGGAAGAGATATATATGTAGAAGCCACAAGGATATGAGGTAAAAGGGAAGGAGAAACTAGTGCGCAGGTTGAAGAAGAGCTTGTATGGCTTAAAACAGGCTCTAAGGCAGTGGTATCTAAAATTTGACAGGTTTATGTCTGAACAAGGTTATACTAGATGTCACTCTGATCATTATGTTTATCTCAAAAGGCAAAATGATGGCAGCTATATTATATTGTTATTGTATGTAGATGATATGCTTGTTATAGGTTCTAACATGCAGGAATTAAATGTGCTGAAAAGGAAATTGGCAAACTAATTTGCAATGAAGGATTTGGGTGCTGCAAAACAAATCCTTAGTATGAGAATAACTAGAGATACGAAGAATCGCAAATTAACATTGTCTCAAAGTGAGTACATAGAAAAGGTGTTGAAAAGGTTTAATATGCAAAATGCAAAACCAGTTGGTATACCTTTGGCTAGCCATTTCAAATTAAGTAAGGAGGCATTTCGCAAGACTCAGGAAGAAATGACTGATATGTCTTGTTGGGTTGTGTTATATTCTTTCCATGTAGTTAACAGAGGGTTTGAGGGGCACCCGTAACCCCACTTTTTGGACCCTATGTTAGGTTGGGTGGACCCACCTATGGTTTTGTGCATGATTTTCGCACATGTTTTTTGGACGCGATGGTTTTCGGCCCATGGTATTGGATGCGATGGTTTTTGGTCCATGGTATTGGATGCTTCGGAGTGTGTAAATGTGTATTATAACATTGAAGGGAACATAATGAAAAATCAAGCTGGTAGTCCCAGTTTTGGGATCCAGGGGAAAATCTCTGTGTATATGTGTTTTATGTGTTCTGCCCTCACATTATTTATTTTTCGTGTTTTAGAATTCGTATGCAGGTTCTATATGGGGTTAAAACCTACATTTGGTATCAGAGCAGATTTGGCTTCAAGGGGATGGCTTTGCTGCAGAGGGGTCTCGCTCAGGCCTGTGGTAGACCTATTCAGTAGGAGAACTGTGAGATCGATTCTGGTGGTGAAAGAAGATGGCAAGCAGTGGAAAGATAGAGATTGAGAAATTTATTGGTCAGAGTTTTGAGTTGTTGGAACTCAAGATGGAGGATCTGTTGGTGGATAAAGATTAGTGGATCGAGGTAGATCCGTGTACTAAACCAACGGGAGTGTTCGATGAAGAATGGAAGAAGTTGGATCGGAAGGCAAAGAGCACAATACAATTATGTGTCTCAGATTTAGTATTGCTGAATGTATCAGGGGAAGCTACATCAAAGGCTTTGTGGGACAAGTTAGGGACTTTGTACCAATCTAAGTCTTCGGTGAATAAACTGTTCCTGCAGAAAAAGTTGTATAACCTGAGGATGAAAGATGGAGACTCGGTGACAGATCATTTGAATGCATTTAATACTGTGGTAAGTCAGTTAGCATCTGTTGATATTAAAATTTCAGATGAAGATAAGTGCATCAGTTTGTTGTGTTCTCTACCAGATTCGTGGGATAGTCTGGTTATTGCAATAGGTAGCAATGCAACTACCTTGCAGTTTGATGAAATAGTCTCAACCTTGCTAATGGAGGAGATGAGACAGAAAAATATGGAGAGGGAAAATGGTGATGCCTTGTTTGTACAAGGACAGTCCCAGAATAGAAACAAAAATAAGTCATTGAGTTGGAGATCTAAATCTCCAGGAAAACCTGTAAAGGTGGTGTTCTGGAAATGCGGAAAGGAAGGCCACTTCAAAAGGGACTGTAAATCTAAAGCTCCTGACAAAGGAAAGGGATATGATGTGACTCCTTCTATAGAGGTGAAAACCACCCCAGATGAAGGTGGGGATGTGTACTTGGCTTCTTCAAGTACACATGTAGATCATGAGGCATGGTTGATTGACTCAGGTTCATCCTTTCACTTCACTCCCCATAGAAAGTGGTTCTGTGAGTATGAGAAATATGATGGTGGTGACGTCTTATTGGGGGATGACAAGAAGGCTAGAATCATTGGTCGTGGAAAAGTAAAGTTGAAGCTGCAAGGTGGAAGGGTTAGAACACTTCTGGGTGTTCTACATAGTCCTGCATTAGCCAGAAATCTGATTTCTGTTAGTAAGCTGGATGATGCAAGTGTAAAAACAGTGTTCGAGAAGGATACCTGCAAGACGGTTCGGGGAGCACTGGTATTGATGCGGGGAGGTTGGATTGGAAATCTGTACAAGCTACAAGGTAGCACTGTTGTTGATGGGCGCAATAGTTCCATGGTTCCTGAAAGTGGAGCAGAAAATCTAGTAGTCTCTCGAGAAAAGAGCATGTTGTGGCATCAAAGGCTTGGACATATTGGAGGGAAGGGCCTTCAAATACTTCATGGTAAAGGTATGGTAGAAAGTATGAGTAATAGCTCTTTGGATTTTGATTTCTGTGAAAATTGTGTATAAGGGAAGAAAAATCGGGTGAGTTTCCCCTCTGGTGGTAAGAGGGAAAAACATATATTAGAGCTTGTGCATAGTGATGTGTTTGGACCTATGAAGGTTCCATCACTAGGTAATTCTGTGTACTATGTATCATTTATAGATGACTTCTCAAGGAATACATGGATATATTTCCTTAAGAAGAAATCTGAAGTCTTTGATAGGTTTAAAGAATTTAAGGCTCTAGTGGAAAACCAGACAGAGAAGAAGATAAAGGTGCTGAGGATAGATAATGGTGGAGAGTTTTGCAGTAAATAATTTGAAGAATTCTGCAAGAAGTGTGGTATAGCACAGCCGAAGACTACTCCATATACACCTCAGCAAAATGGAGTTGCAGAAAGAATGAACAAGACATTGATGGAAAGGGCAAGAAGCATGCTCAGTGGTGCTGGGTTAGGACAGGAATTCTGGGTAGATGCGGTGGATGCTACATGTTACCTTGTTAACAGGTCACCTTCATCAACGTTGGAGGATAAGACTCCACAAGAGGTATGGACTGGTAAGAAACCCTCTCTTTCACATCTGAGGGTATTTAGATGTGACGCATTTGTACATGTTCCAAAAGGGAAAAGAACAAAGTTGGATAGTAAATTTGAAAAGCGCATCTTTATTGGGTATAAGGATGGTTTAAAGGGCTATAAGCTTTGTAACCCAGTAACAAGGAAGGTTATGTATAGCCGAGATGCGGTGTTTAGAGAGGTGAAAGATGTTATTAAACGTGAAGTCCAACCAAAGTAACCTGAGAAGTTAGAGTTTGAGCTATAGGAGTAAGAATCCGACTCTACAACAGAGGAGGAAACAGAAGATGAAGAGCCACAAACTCCAGTTGTGAGAAGATCAGTTCGAGAAAGAAGGAAGCCAGAAAGGTATAGTCCATCTACTTTCTGTTCAAATTTTGCTTTGTCTGTTACTGATGATGATCCCAGAACTTTGAAGGAAGCAGTGGATTCAGAGGATGGAAAACTCTGGAAAGAGGCCATGGTTGATGAAATGGCATCTTTGCACAAAAATGAGGCTTGGGATCTCGTGGAGTTGCTGGCTAGAAGTAAACCCATTGGCACCAAATGGGTGTTCAAAAAGAAGACAAATGTAGAAGGAAAAGTGGAGAAATACAAAGCTCAGTTGGTAGCAAAAGGTTATTCCCAGGTGCCGAGAATTGATTTTGGTGATATTTTTTCTCCTGTTTCCAAGGTAACTTCTATTAGATTAATTTTATTTGTTGCTATTGCTTTTGATTTTGAGGTAGAACAGATGGATGCAAAGACAACATTTCTTCACGGGGACCTGGAAGAGGAGATCTACATGAAGCAACCTGAAGGCTTTGCAGTGAAGGGTAAGAAAGAACTAGTATGTAAGTTAAAGAAGTCTCTATATGGGTTAAAACAGTCACCAAGGATGCGGTATCAAAAATTTGATACATTTATACGGGGCCTTGGCTTCACCAGAAGCAAAGCGGATCACTGTGTGTATTTTAAATTAATTGGTGACCATGTTATTTATCTGGTCTTGTATGTGAATGAAATGTTGTTGGTTGGAAATGACAAAGAAGTTATCTAGGATTTGAAGATCCAATTGTCCTCCAAATTTGACATGAAAGATCTTGGTGCTACAAACTATATTTTGGGCATAGAAATTAAAAGAGATCAGGAAAAGTGGAAGCTCTGGTTAAACCAGAGGAAGTATGTCGAGACAATATTGCAAAGGTTTAATATGGAGGATAGTAAACCAGTGAAGGTTCCTATTCCTGTAGGTGTGAGGTTATCTACTGAACAGTGTCCCAAGACACAAGAAGAGGAAGATGACATGTCCCGTGTTCCATATGCAAGTGTAGTCGGTAGCCTGATGTATGCAATGGTATGTACTAGACCAGACATTGCACATGCAGTGGGAGTATTGAGCAGGTTTATGTCAAAACCAGGGAAGGAGCACTGGACAGTAGTGAAGCGGGTTTTCAGGTATTTGCGTGGCACTAGTGATTATGGTTTGTGCTACCAAGGAAGATGAGGATTGGATAGAGTGTTGGATATTCATGGCTTTGTTGATGCAGACTAGGCTGGAGATCTAGATCAGAGAAAATCTACAAGTGGGTATGTGTTTAACCTATTTGGAGGAGCAGTTAGTTGGATGAGTAAGAAACAATCTGTAGTGGCATTGTCAACTACAGAGGCAGGATACATGGCAGCCACTCATGCAAGCAAGGAAGAATTTTGGTTGCAGAGATTGTGTTCAAGTATGGGGTTAGTAAAGGAAGCTATAAGGATAGACTGTGACAGCCAAAGTGCAATTTTCTTGGCAAAGGACCCCACATATCATTGAAAGACAAAGCACATTGATGTTCAGTATCAATTTTCTGAGGGATATGATAGAAGAAAAAAAGGTGTTGCTGGTAAAGGTAGACACTTTGAAGAATACTACAGATGCATTGACAAAATCTGTGAGCTCTGAGAATTTCTTTTGGTCTAGAGATACAATGGGCATTTCAAGGCTGGGAAAATGACTTAGCTCTCTTGTGGCCCCCTGTGGAAAGTAAACAACAAGTGGGAGAATGTTGGGTTGTGTTATATTCTTTCTGCATAGTTAACAAGGGGTTTGAGGGGCACCCATAACCCCACTTTATGGGGTCCGAGGCAGTGCCCCAGAAAATTTTGGTTTTGGACCCTATGTTAGGTTGGGTGGACCCACCTATGGTTTTGTGCATGATTTTTGCACATGTTTTTTGGACGTGATGGTTTTCGGTCCATGGTATTTGACACGATGGTTTTCGGTCTATGGTATTGAATTCTTCGACATGTATAAATATGTATTATAACATTGATAGGAACATAATGAAAAATCAAGCTGGTAGTCCCGGTTTTGGGATCCAAGGGAAAATCTTTGTGTATATGTGTTTTATGTGTTTTTCTCTCGCATTATTTATTTTTCGTGTTTTAGAATTCGCATGCAGGTAATTTCTATACAGGGTTAAAACCTACATGTCTAAAGTTCCATATGAATTAGCAGTTGGAAGCTTAATGTATGCAATGGTCTACACAAGGCCTGATATTGCACATGCAGTGGGATTTGCAAGCAAGTACATAAACAATCCAAGAAAAGAACATTAGATGGCAATGAAGTGGATTCTCAGGTATTTGAGAGGTACCACAAATCAAGCATTATGCTTTGGTGGTTCAAACGCTGCTCTACAGGGATATGTTGATGCAGATATGGCAGGTGATAGAGATAACATGAGGAGCACAATAGGGTATGTGTTTACTGTAGGTGGAACAACTGTCAGTTGGGTTTCAAAAATCCAAAGTGTTGTTGCACTTTCAACAACAAAAGAAGAGTATGTTGCTGCTACAGAGGCTAGTAAAGAAATGATTTGGTTACAAAGGTTTATGGATGAACTGGGTAAGAAGCAAGAGTTGGGCAGCTTACACAGTGACAGCCAGAGTACCATACATCTTGCAAAGAACTCTGCATTTTATTCCAAGATTAAACATATACATCTCAAGTACCATTTCATATGGTCAACATTGGATGATGGATAGTTGAAGCTGGAAAAGATACACACTAGCCAGAATCCTGCAGATATGTTAACAAAAGTTGTAACCAAGGAGAAACTGAGAATCTGCTTAGTTTCAATTGGTCTTCAAGTGTGGTGAAGAAGATGAGAAACAACCAGGTCCAAAGTGGAGTTATTGTCTAGCAAATGAAGCAGTGGTGGAGTTGCTATAATCAGTCTCCAAGTGGGAGATTGTTGGGTGTGGAGCCTGATTATCTTCTGTATTCAAAGGTTTTAGTCGGATGTATACAACCAGGAAGACTGTACACCCCTCCACGCGGGGGGTGCAGGGGGGACTTGTCCCCCCCGCGAGGGTCTGGGGGGGTAAATCCCCCTCGGCTGGGGGGTCCGAGGGCCAGCGGTCCCTTGGCGGGGGCTCAGGGGCAGCGCCCCCGAGGCTAGAAATAGATGTAAAATTGCCATGTAAAAGTCTAGTAATTTCTAATCAATCTAGGCTGTTCATTAGGCGGATGATCTGATGGTAGAAGTTATGTTTAGTTTAGGGTTTTTTCCCTAGAAGGCAACCCCTCAGTCTATATGAGGGAATTGTATTGTGTCTATGTAGATCTGTATTCTGAGTGAGGAAGAGAGAGGAGATTGAGAGCAATGAGGGGGTTACAGCAGATCTGCTGTAGGTTGTATCTCTTTAGTTTGCTGGATAATATAAAAGGGAGGACTGGTTGTTTCTCCGTGGACATAGCCCAAACTGGGTGAACCATGTATATCTGTGTCTCTCTTGTTTTATGCATTTTTTGTGTTTATATTTCTACAATATTTTATGTGTTCCATTGCTCTGTAATACATAGTTTTCTAACACTTATCATCCTCGATCTGATGGGAAAACTAAGATAGTGAACAAGTTTTTGAAAGCATATCTTAATTTCTTTGGATTTGATAACAAACAGAATGGGTCAAATGTTTATATGTGGCAAAATGGTGGTTAACACTTGCTTATATACCACAACAAAAATGATCTCATTTATGGCGCTTTATAAATATCATCCACCATCCATCACATAATGTCTAAGAGACAATTATAAGGTTCATGTAGTGGAATATCACATCAATCACCAAAAACAAGTCATACAACTCTTAAAGGATAACCTTACTCCAACAAAATGATCAACATCATTGTGAAGATGTTTTGGCATGGGTGATTGCGTTTATTTATGGCTACAACCATACAAACAAATGTCCCTCAGGCAAGCTAAGAGGGATAATAAATTATCACCAAAGTACTACAACCCTTATAAGGTGCTGGAAAAAATTGAAGTTTCCTGCATCTTTGTGAGTATACCTTGGTTTCCATGTTTCATGCTTAATGAAGGTTATAGGTGACAAGATCCTAGTTCAAACTACATTACCAAAACTTGACGAGGAAGGAAAAATCATATTAGAGCTTGAAGAAATCATGGAAACAAGAATCTGACACCTACAAAATTGATTAATTTCAAAGTATTTCATTAGGTAGAAGAACATACTTGCTGAAGATTCCCCATGAGAGGATGGCTATTTTATACAGAAGCATCCACAAGTACTCAAGCTTTGAGTAAAACTATTTTTTGTAGGAGCGGGACTTGATAGGCTCTTATTATACTAGTGTAGCCACTATATTATTATTGGTGTACCCTATAGAAGTCCACAATAGTCACTGTTGTGCTCTTACATTATCATTGTTATGTAGGTGCTAATTATATTTTTACCCTTTAGACTTCTATATATACCAAAGAGGTATTGTCATTTGAGTCATTCATGAATCATTTATTTAGGTGATGTAAAAGGAGGTTTCCCCCTCAATGTGGTTTATTATAAATTTGTTGAATTATCTTTTCTTATGTTTCTGTGTTCATTTGATCTTGGTACATAATGAAAGGTTAATAAAGAAAACATTTACAAGCAGATGAATACCTGTCACTAAGAACACTCTCAATTTACATAGATCTTCATTGTTGCAGTAGATAGGATTAGTAGGAAGTGACATTTGAGAAATCCATAGGGAAAATCACCTTAGATGTTCCCTGGTAGGTGGAAGTACAAAGCTAGAGCCTTAGTATTGAGCCTCTATACTAGTAAGGAAGAGTTATGGAGCCTCCAAAGGATTCCTCTTGTCTCTCGCCAAGATCAGAGCTCACTAAAAACTCAAAAATCAAATATCATTGATGAGCCAAATTGGGAAAAGCCATGGATCATGGCCTATAAACACCACTACAATAGGATCCATTTAGAGGAGAGAAGTCATTACAAGGTTAGGTTTCTCAAATTGACTCCCAAGAGGCCTTGACTTGCAATCTTGGAGCTGAACATTCAAAAGTGTCTGAGAAACCTCTTGAGGAGAAATCGCACCCACATGAGACATAAAAGAGGAACCTCCTTTAGGAGAGCTATGGGCCCATTTCCTCTGAGACTCCCTTTAGTGTCACTCATAAATATTGTAACCTTTGTACATCAACAAAAAGATATTTGGTTTCCCAAACTCTTTTCTTTCCATAATTTTGTTTTTGCATTGTAATTGAGATATGTCATGATAGGTCTTACTACATTCACAATGGTTATTATTTTGTTTTTGTAGGTATGCAAATCAACACCTATTTAGTCTATGTAAGAGAAAATAATTTACATAGCTTGAAATTTTGGAACACCTTTACTTTAAAAGAGATCATTTTTGTAACTGTTAAACCCATCAATGTGGACATGCATACGTTGGACAACAAAATCATAATGACCTTGGGATATTTAGTATGAACCTATTAGAGGCATAACTACTAAGTTAGTAACAAATGATTCCTACTAATGTTTCTGTTATTTCATTGATGTGAACACACTCCTATGTCATGCAATGCTTTTGTATTGTATTTTCTTGACGTGTCAATTGGACACACATATGTCAGACAACGGTAAAAGTGACATTGGATCTCTATCACTGGGATATAGGGGGATTCGCCAAGGCTGTGTGTTTTCCCCATTTCTCTTCATAGTGGTTATAAAAGCTCTTAGTAGGGGTATAAAGGCCAAAATTGAGGCATGTGACATATCTAAATGTAAACTAAACAAAAATTGTACTTTGTCCCACATTCTTTTTTTGGATGATGTCCTATGTGCAAGGGAGTCAACACTTGATGAATGGGAATCTTTTCATTTGGTCCTTGAAAAATTTGGACATGCATCGGGTCCGCTAATTAATAAACATAAGTTTGAAATTTTCTCGGATAATGCTGATTTGCACTAGATTCGCTAGATTGCTTCTCTTTCAGGGGTTAAAATCATCCCCATGTCTGTGGGTCTCAAGTACTTGGGTTTCCATCTCAAACCTGGTAATTATCGCATCACTGACTAGACTTGGCTGTTAGATAAAGTTGAAAAGAAGTTGACATGTTGGGATCACAAGTGGCTCTCAATTGGGGGTAGGGTCACCATGATCAAAGTTGTCCTGCAATGTATCCCGATCTAGTGGATGCATCTATTTTACATTCCCCAAGAAATCGTTACAAGATTGATGCTCTTATCTCCAAATTCTTTTGGTCTAGAAGTGGACCCGATTGCAAGGTCCATATCACTCGCCTAAACATGATTTCTAGGCCCATTCAATTGGGTGGGTGGGTATTCAGGACTCTTGGAGGTTTAAAATTTCTCTTTTGGTGTCCAATCTGTGGAGGGAATTCAAAGAAATAGGTCTCTGGAAGAGCATAATTTTAAGCAAATATCTTCCTTAGCTTGGGTTGGAGGAATGGGTGGCTGCAAGTGCACTAATCAATCCCCATTCATGTATCAGTGGGAGAAGAAATGAAAATGTGATTATGTGGTTTTGTAGTAATCTTTGTTGGTTGGTGGGTAATGGACAAATAATTTATGTTGGGATGAACGCTATAAAGGGCCTTTCCAGATCCCATATTCTCTCTGTCCACTCTATTCACCTTTTAAATCAGCAACGAATCTTCACACTTGAAAATCTGGCTAGGGTGCAACCCGTCCCTCTTGCCTCCCCCTCCTTGCCTCACGTTTGGATTTGGGGCCTCCCTTGACATTTGCAAGGCGAATGGGAGTCTTATCGTAATGTTTTATGTAAATTTGAGATCACTCTATCATAGAATATAAACTTTCTTATATGGGGCAGTAAGATACTAAATGGTCGAATCTCTGTCAAAGAAGTATACTCTTACATTTCCTCCTCCATTCACTATTTACTTTATTTTGATTAGTCTGCTAGTATATGGGGTTGGGATGCTCCATTGAAGATCAACTATTTTTCTTGGCTTACGTCCATAACCGGATTTTCACCTCAAATATCTTGTTGAAGAAGGGTTTGATTGGCCCTCGCAAGTGCATTCTATGCAAATCGGCTTTTGAACACTGCTCCCACTTATTTTTACACAATCCCTTATCTTCTACTGTTTGGCTGGAGGTTTTTCTTTTGTTGGCCATTTCAATCACTCAAGATGAGTCTTCCATTATGGCCTGCCTTATGTCTTGGGCTCAAAGTGCACCTTCTTACAAGTCTCTTCCATTATATGTACTGTGGGGGATATGGAGGGTTCAAAATGATCTTATCTTTGAAGGAAAATTCTCTGATTCATATCAAGTTTCCTTAAAAATTGTTGCCTTCTTCATGGAAATCGGTCTTTGGCTGCCTAAGGCCTCCTCTCATTGTATTTCCATGCTTGATCTATCTAGAATCTTTCCCATATGATATTTTGATGGAGCTGCCTCAGGAGACATATGTGGTTATGGTGCTTTCTTGAGAATTGATCCCTCTTCACATTATAGGTTCTATTGGTCTGGTGGTTGGGGAGACAACACCAGGGCCGATATGATTCCTCTATGGGGTGCCTTACAATGTTCGTCATGGCTTGACATAGAGTGGATTTCAATTTTTGGGGATTCCATTACTCTGATTTAATGGATTTTGGGCCAGTCCAGCGTTGGGGTCTCCTCCCTCTGTAATCAGATGAATCATATCATGGATCTAAAGGTTGCATTTTCTGACATCTCCTTCTAGCATATCTACAATGAACAAAACCTAGTTGTTGGCGCCCTCTCCAAGCAGGGCCTTTTCTCTTTCTCCTGGTTTTTTCCATTTTGAGTAATTTGTTGTTGGTTCATTATGTGGGTATGGCTTTTTCGAATTTCCGTAGGTGGTTTTTTGTAAGTTGTTTCTATCTCTTGAGACCCCTCCTAGCCCTGTTCTATGTATCAATGTCTATCTTTGTATTCTATTCTAGTTTTGATGCTATCTAAGTATGCTCGCTGCCCTGCTCCTTGAAGGTTGCTCTGTTTTATTTTTTAGATAGATTTTGGTCTTTAAGACTCTTTGTTGAACAACACTTATGAATTGAATTTGATCCAAGAAAATGTAAAACTCTTTCTCATTTTTAATGAAAAATGATTCTATTTTTTCCCAAAAAAAAATATTCCATACCCTCATTAGATTACCTTATTCTGAGAAAATGCAATTCAAGAAAATATAATTATTTATCACAATATGTAAATTTATCAACACATTTCCTTTTTAGGTAATGTTTATCTTGGAACATCAAAATTGTATTGTAAGCCAAGTTTCCAGTTTTAATTTTATCTTCACTTTTATCCATTTTTATTCAACTTGTATTTAAAAAATCTTTCATATTTTCAAATCAATTAAAAATCTTAAAATTGTAATTCAGCACAGAAGAAGATTGTTACCCAATTACGTCTCTTCAGGTTGACTTTGGATTTTTTTTTTAGAGTTAACGTATGAACCCATGTAAATTATGTTCAATGGAATCGTGTCTTCTTCTCACTCTCTTGGTCCTCATGTGTTGGCATTGCGTCACCGGAGGGTTAAACACGATGGACTTGGACTTTGACCCAAAAAGCCTTTTGGTGGGGATACCATGAATTCAGAAACTAATTGCACCCTATAGTGTTCTGACTGTAAGCAAAACGTTTGGTACCTCAAGCCAAAAATATTGTACTTTCAATATTGTCAAATCAAGAGTTATGTGAAAGTATAAATATCATTTTTTGAGTTGATAGGATTACAGTTCAAATTCAAAGCAAGATTTTGTGATTTATATGGTGAATATTCGAAATATTTCAGTAGTAATTACATTGATTTTTTTTTGTAAACTAGGATCAACTTGTGTAGTTTATTAAGGATAAGATGAACAATCAGATCAAATCTTTTGTTTCCATCATCTGATTCTTCATCTTGTCCTGATGATATACCACACATGTTGGTTCCAAACATCAAACTTTTCCAAAATAACTTATATTGAAAATGTTTCAAATATTGAGCATTACAATTTTGTTTATTTTAAAAATGATATCTTTAATTATTTCCTTGCAATGTTTTATGCTTTATTTTTAATATTTTCTCAGATATTTATCTATTTATAAATAAAAGAAGATATTATGTTAAATCAGTGCTAGGTGGCAACAAATATTCAGAGAGTCCATGTCCATGGAGAGAAAAAGAGGTCTCTAGATCTCATGAAATACTGGCTTGATCTAAAAATCAGATCTCTTTCTATTTTATTCAGAAATAAAAAAACTTAGAAACCTCTTCCTACTGAAAAAAAACAGAAAGTTATGTGACCTTGAAGCTTGGGGCTTATTGTTCTGTGATCTAAGATTCCACAACATAAACCCATAAATTTGATTACCAGTACTTTTTGTGTGAGGGCTGAGGCTCTCTTGCATCGATTAGAAAGAAAGAATTTCACCATCGAGATTCTTCACAATTTACTATCGATATCTTACCTAGTTTCTTCACATTTTTTTGGGGGAGAAAAAGACTCCTGAAGTTTTTGGGCTTTCACCATGGGTTTGAATGCCTCCTCTTCCTCCATGGCACCAATGCACCAGGTAGCAAATGGGCTTAAAATGCCTACGACGGCTAGAGAGATTCGCGCGTAGGAAATAAACTTCCAAAACATGCAGATCTGTGCATATAATACATTCACTTTAATGCAATGAAACTGAACTCCTCCGTACCAGCTGATAGCAGTGATAAATAATCTTGTACATGGATTAATGCACCCTTTCCGTAGGTCCAGCAAAACACAACAGCAGAAAGACGCAAAGTAGCGACAACCTTGCTCCAAGTTTCTGCAACTAGATTAAGGGGTATCATATGCGAACCTTCATCGATCGCACCAACATACGGGTAAATATGCAGTGGCTAGGGAAAGCCTAGCTGCTTAGAGGAAAGAGCTGCGGAGCGCCAGACCATCGCGCTGCTATTTTTTCAGCTATTAAACCTGAGCACATTATAATGGTATATATTTAAATTAAGGGTTTGTTTTATATTAATAAACATTTTATTTTTATTGAATTGCGTCAATAACTTTTTAAGGATTTTTAGTGAAAAGAGGTTTATAGATATTATCTAGTTGAAAAGCTTTAACATGTTTAATGTTGATTTTGGGTGCAAGTTTTCAGGTTGATTTCATAGTGAACTCACACTCTTCAAAGAGTCATTGTCATGCCTTGTGCGCCTAGACGTGGTTGTTTTATTATTATGTTTTTTTTTGCCGCTTAATTGTATTTAGATTGGAGATTTCTTGTACTTGATTGTTTTATTATTATGTTTCTTTTGGCGCTTAATTGTATTTAGATTTGAGATTTGTTGTAGTTGGCGTAAATAAAAAATAGCTATATTGCGATCCTTATTGTGCATATTAAGTATAGCTTTGGTGCTCCCTTTAAACACTAGAGATAAGTATAATTGTAGCAACATTATTTAATCATCAAGTTAGTAAGCATGTGGTCTATACAACTATATGCAAAGATCAAAATTAAATATTAGCTTTGCATTTTCTTATTTGTCAAATAAGATAGGATGGAAGGCAAGGAAGATATGGGAAGAAAAAATGAAAATGTGAATAGCATAATATACATTAATAATTTTTTTTTAAAATGACCTCAAGTGTAGTTGTATAATTGTTTTCCATCAAAATTGAATTGCAAACATCTTTCATGCACTTGTATCTTCAAAAAGTTTTTTTGTAAATTAGTTCAAGATTTTTTATTAATAATAAAAAAATTTACATAAATAGAAAAGAGTCATTAAGAACTCAAGATGACTGATCTAAAAGTTCAAGCCTTATACTAGATGATAATACCAAACATATTTAGAAAAAACTAGAAACCAAATAGATACACCATTGAATCCATTGCTCATCAAAAGCTCTGGAAAAATATTAACATAATAAAACAAAAACTTCAAAAAGTTATCCAAGCAAAAACATCATCTGTATAACAATCATTGAGACCATTTTCACTTATAATGGAATTCAGTAAAAATATCGATTTAGATCTCCAAAAAATTACGAACCATCCTTCTAAGATATTTATAAATATATTTATAAGTATTTCAACTACCGGAGAGCATGATTATGCTATTCACTTATAGTTCAGAATTCAACCACCTAAAAATAGGCCTTACACATGCCAATATACACCAAACAATGAGATTGAGTTTTTGGTTAAGAAGAAATGTTATAGGCTAGTATCCTTTAACATAACCAATGCACTTTTTCCTTACTCATGGTGAGGGTTTACGAAGAAGACTTCATGGTATATGTGTCATGAATACATGCAGGATTGATTAGTAATTCAATGTCATATCGTGTGGGTTTATATTTGGTTTTAAAATAATAAGAAATAAATTAATATATTAGATAATATTAATGGTATAAGGATTATTTATAAATTAAATAAATGATATGAATATTGGGAAAGGCATTATATGTTTAGGTCACTAAAATTTTAGTTTTAGAATTCAATGTAATTGAGCACCTATGATATTGGTGTAGAGGGAATTCATCCAACTTTACCCCCAAAATATTTCGTTTCACTCTCTCAGAATGACAATTATCTTAGACTTTTCATTACAAGACTTGTTCTTTTAGCCAAATGACCTTCCTGTGTCCGTCAAACTGTTCACGCATGAACACCACCTCATCCTTCCTTTTGGATACCGATGATCAACGAAATTTAAAACTGGCTTCTACAGACTGCTTGGAGGTGACATTGTTTTGTAAAAGAACAATTTCATCGAGTTTGAAATTTGGTATGTGTTAACCAATTTTATGCTTCGCAGGTATTCATGACATTGTGTAGGAGGTATTTTATATTATCCGGCTAAAGCTACGTGGGTTTTTGTTAAACTATTTTTCTTTTACCTCATATTTCGAAAATTCTAATATTGGATTACTAACACCTTTTCATATTTGAACCATCAAGAATTTGGACGTATGAGGGAATAAGCATTGGATTAGTGATTCAAGAAGATTTATTTTTAAGAATATTTATCTTTGTGACTTTATTATTGGAAGCAATCATGTTACAGATAAGTGCGATGGTATATTTTAGCTTTTGTATCTTATATGTTTTAAATGAACCGTGAAAGTATCTCAATATGTAATAAGAAAGGTCATTGTATCTTATATATGTTTTAAATGAAGCATAAAAATATCTCAATATGTAAGAAGAAATGCCATTGATCTCATAAAAGGATTTAAATAGGAATTGTTTTTTCATTTTCAAGGAATAAATTTGACAATTTTGTTCATTGCATTTTTAAATATCGAGTCTCACATTTTATGAGTAGATATATTAAGGGGTACTAAACATGCCCGAAAAAATGCTATGTGGAATATTTGATTAAAATAATGCACTTTAATTCGAAATATGTACTAGGAAGGAGGGTTGATAATAAAATTTAGGGAGGTAAAATAAAATGAGGAATATTCTTTAATACCCTTCATGCACATGCGATGCCGTAGATTTATTAAGTGAAATCACTATGTAAAAGTATAGATTTATGTAGAATATTTCCATTAAAGATAATATCCAAATTTCTATTATTAGCTATTTATTAAATGAATTATAAGGAGCATATTCAAAGAAAAAGTAAATAATAGAAAATGATTTGTGTTATTTCATTTCTAAACGCCAATCAGGTGGAATAGGGTAAAATAGGATGATATTAGAACCAATAAACATTGAACAATATTCATCAAATACAACAAGGACCTATTTCATTAAAGAAGGACCACTGTGTAGAAAGTATTTTATATTATCCCGCTAAAGCTATGTGGGCCTTTGTTAAACTATATTACTCTTTTACAATATATAATCATGATGTTAATGTAAGAGATCTTCTTGGGAAGGTGCGTATTTTGAAAATTCTAGTATTCGATTACTAACATTTTTTGCTATTTAAACCATCAAGAAGTTGGACATATGAGGGAATAAGCATTGGATTAGTGATTTAAGAAGATTTTTCTTTGTGACTTTGTTAATGGAAGTATCATGTGATGGATGAGTAAGATGGCACATTTTAACCTTTTTATTTTAAATATGCTTTAAATGAACCATGAAAGTATCTCAATAAGTAATAGGAAAGGCCATTGATCTCATAGAAGGATCTAAATAGGAAATTGTTTTTTCATCCCTAAGGAACATGTTTAACAATCATGTTAAATGCATTTTTAAATATTAGGATTGACATTATATGAGTAGATATATTAAGCGGTACCAAACATGCCCAAAAAAATGGTACCTGGAATATTTGATGAAAATAATACACTTTGTTTCAAAATATGTACTAGGAGGTAGTGCCGACAATAAAATTTAGGGAAGTAAAATAAAATTAAAAATATTTTTTAATAACCATGATGCACATGTTATGCCATAGATTTATTAATTGAAATCACTATGAAAAATTATATATTTATCGACAAGAGTGCTATTAAAAATAATATTCATATTTCTATCATTGACTATTTACTAGATGAATTATAAGAAGCATATTGAAGGAAATAAGTAAATAATAAAAAATATTCATTTTATTTCCTTTCTAAAAGCTAATCAAGTGGAAGAGGCAAAAATAAAATGATATTAGGACAAAAATACATTAAACATTATTCATCAAATATAACCAAGACCTAGTTCATTAAATAAAGTTGTGTAAAATAACTATTTAGTTTTCTATAAAGATCACATAAACCAATGTAATAATTATTGACTCGAATAAAATGTATTTTTGGAACCAAACACCTATCACACCGAGGAGCAATTAAGGTTTCTGAAAAAATACAATAAGATCAAGAAGGAAATTTCTTAGGAAGGTGCTAAAATTGATTTAAAAACAAATTGTGGCAAAACGTTTCGATTGTAATATGGAAACAAGGAAAAGCAATGAAGACCATGGGACTTATAGAATAATTACCCTTATAAATTCAACATTATGAAGAGATCTTAATGGATTTCGTTATAGGTTTATTGAATTTTCAAATAAATAATATTATCATGGTGATGGTGGATCAATTCAAATATTATGCTCACTTTTTCCCTTTTTATAATCATTTTAAATGGAGTATAGTTATTGCAACATTTATGAAAACAAATTAGACATTACATATTATCATGGTGATGGTGGATCAATTCAAATATTATGCTCACTTTTTCCCTTTTTATAATCATTTTAAATGGAGTATAGTTATTGCAACATTTATGAAAACAAATTAGACATTACATGGAAATTCCAACATTATTCTAAACAATAAGGATCTAATTTTAATAGGTAACTTTTCGACTAATCCAATTTCTTGTTTAGCTACTCAACCGACACATAACTCATCTAATCATACTTAATTTGATTAATAAATTGAGGTTTATGATAAGTGCCTACATGGTTATTTCCATATATTTTCTTGTAATAAATAGACATGATGGTCAACTAGTTACCATTACCATAATGGAGAAATAACACTTCCTTCTAAACTCCATCGAAAATGTCCATATTTATGGTATTAGATATCATCTTCCATTATTCACATCAACATTGATAGAGAGATAAATTTCAAACAATAAAAAAATAGAAAACAAACAAACAACTCCACAACTATTGAAATACATTGATGGGACCAACCCAACACTGTTTGGACTATCGACAATTAAATGATTGTATGATTGTAAAAGTGTTACAACTGTGGTTCGATGTGTGATTACCAGCCCTCAGATATTTCTGGAAAGTGGTAGGTGGCAATTATTTTCGCAATCAATGTTGTACTTGCCTCAGGTTGCGTTTCCCGCTCGTCCCTTTGCCAAAACTCCTCCTCTATCGCTCATTCAGTCATTTTCCTTATGCTTGCCAAGGGTTCGTTCGGTTATGGTTCTGCTAGTTGGGTATGCAGCTGCGCTGCAATTTCTGGGTGCGCCTCTTGGTATGCTTGTTGGTCCGACAGTGTAACTTTTGTGCTTGTTTCTTTATGCCAGTGTGGGTAGTCTCTGGCCCTGGTTCGTTGGGCAGTTGAGAATGTTCCTACCGTCACCTAGGTAACTGGTTCTCTGTGCTTTTTCTGTTGTTGTCTCAACAAGTCTTCGTGTTTCAAGTTCGTGGTTTTGGTATGTTATGGTCTGGTTTGCAACTCAGTGGTTGGCATGCATTCAGGGCTCGAAACAACGACGTTCTTCGGTCCTTGGCTTCAATGCAGGTAGCCTCCTCTCTCCGTGATTCAATTTGTCGTTTTCATTCCTCAGTTTCTAACGTGTTTGCTCCTTCATCTCAGTCGTTGGTTGGAACTCGTGGGTGGAAGGCTCGTCCTCTGTTCTCACTGCAAATCCCTCAGGTAAGATGAATGTGACTTCTGTTTATTTGTTTTTCATGCACTGTAGTTTCGTTTTCTCTAACAATGTTGCGCTAACACCTGTGTGTTGGCTTCTCTGCAGGTGTTGGGGTTTGCGGTTGGATGTATTGGAAATGAACACTTCGGTCTTTGTCCGGTAGGCTCTGCCAACATGAATTATCTTCAGTCTTTGTTTTGTTTTTAGAATAGGCCTCTGGGTATGAGGGTTTGTCTCCCCTCGATGCTTGTCAAATGTGGCTCTCGGCCGTAGGTGGCGTTCTGGTTATCTTGTTGTCTTAGGCTTCCACTGTCTGGTGATTATTGGCTGTAACTTGCTATGTATAGAAACAATTTTCAAAACCCTCACCTAGTGTTTGTCGTCCATTGGCTTATATGTCTGTCCATGTTTTGTCTTGCAATACTACTATATATTTTCATGCATTTGCTTTTATAATTTGAAGAAAATCTACAGAAAAGAGCGTTGGGTTTGATTTACCTGAATGTTAATTATATGCTTAGGCCGTCGTTCTTTTTAATCTAGATTCTAAACTTGGAAATTCAATTGTTGCTTTATGGCTATGCTTGTAATGTTTTTCCACGAACAGAAAAGATGTTGTGGTTGCTCTGGTAATTTTTTTGATAGTCAATTTTTTGATAGAAATTATCGTATGGCCTGTGGATGCTTTACCCATCTTGGAACTTATTTGTGTTCACTCTTATTCAGTTAACGTTGTTTTCTTAAATAGAAATATAAACCCTCGTTCTGGCATTTTCTTCTCTGTCTCGCTGTTAGGACTGTCTTATCAGGAAAGACAAAAAAGAATTAAATGAAATGGTCTGTGAACATTATGTTGTATGTTCAGATGTTCGTTAATTAGGAAGCACAATGAAAGTAAAGTAGAACACAAAGATGGATTGAATTGTTTGCTCTGTTATTATTATTACTAGAATGCAAGAAGTGTTGAACCCTGTATATGACTTTCACTATTACATTTATATGTTTTTGTTTACAGTTAATGAAACTGTACAATTACTTTTTAGTTGTAGACCTTATAGTTACATGGCTATTAAGCATTCGGTTCTGTCTTTATGACAGGATTTTCCTTTTAGACACATTTGTCTTTTCCTCTTAAAATAACAGGACAATTATTATTCCACGATTTATTAAAGACAGACAAGTAAATAACCCTAACCGACCAAACTACCTTTGACTAATACATGGATTAAGATAAAAACAAAAATCCTACCTCCTACTCTGACAAACTAAACATAAAAGACAAACATGATGTTAACTCAACTTTCCAACTTGGCAGAGACCAACACCCAGTCATGGTACCTTTGCTAGATGCTCCTGCATTAGGCTCCTAGGCAAAAAAAGAAATCATGACTTTGGTCCATGAGCTCCTCGACTAAAGAACTTGTCTGCTCAATCTGCCTGGCATCAAGCCATGAACTGTCCTGAATAGGACGATTCTTCCACTTGAACAGGTATTGCATATACTCCTTCCGCCGAGTTCGTTTGGCCACCTGAGTGTCGAGAATGCTCTCGATCCCGGGAGGCTGAACGTAAGGCATCTGTCTCATCCAAGCTTCTCCTCCATCCTGGGTATTCCATGTAGGCCATGTGGTTCTATCTTCTTCTTCTTCTTCTTCTTCTGGGTCAGCGGTGTAAGGGAACAGGTCTGCCACATTAAAGATGGGTTAAATGCCTATTCTAGGTGGTAAATGTATCTCATAGGCATTCATAAAAAATTTCTAGAGGACTTTGCAGGGACCTATCTTCTTATACTTCAGCTTATTGTATGCGCCTTTAGGAAAGCGTTCCTTGCACAAATGCATGAGGACTTTATCTCCTACGTTGAACTGTACTTCCCTTCTCTTCAAATCTGCTTGTTGTTTATACTTTTGGCTGTTATCCTACAATTTAATTTTGACCTGCTCATGCAAATCCCTCATCGCGTTAGCGAAATCTTCTCCATCTGTGATTTTCCTTTCTTGTAGTCCAAGATCCCACAACTCATGCACTCCGTGAGGTTGCATGCCGTACAAGATCTGAAATGGACTGTAGCCTGTCCTATGATTAGGCGAGTCGTTATAAGCGAACTCTGCCTATGCAAGCACTTGATCCCACATCCACGAATTCTTACCAATCAAGCTTCGTAGGAGGTTTTCTAGACTCCTGTTTACCGCCTCTATTTGTCCGTCAGTTTGCGGGTGATAAGCAGAGCTGTAACTCAGCTGTGTATCCATTTTCTTCCACAGGGTACACCAAAAGTGCATCGTAAACTTCACATCCCTGTTCGAAAGAATAGACTTAGGCAAACCATGTAGCCTGACAATCTCTGTGAAAAACAAGTGGGCCACGTGAGTGGCATCACTGGTTTTTCTGCAAGGGATAAAATGCACTATCTTCGAGAATCTATCCACTACTACCATCACTGAGTCATAACCTCGTTGTGTCTTAGGTAGACCCAAAACAAAGTCCATGTTGACTGAGTCCCATGGTCTGCCTGGAATAGGTAACAGTGTTTACAGTCCCATGTTTTGACTGTGACCATTCGCCAACTGGCACACTTTACATTTGGTCACAAATCCCTGTACATCCATTCGTATCTTTGGCCAAAAGTAGAAATGTCTGAGCTATTTGAGTGTCTTGTCCATGCCAAAATGTCTGGCTAGACCTCCACTGTGTTTCTCCTGAATAATGTTCTCCCTCATCGAGCAGTCAGGAATGCATAGCTGTCCTCCTCTAAACAACAGTTTCTCTTGCAAGTTGTAGTCCAACCATGGACTATTATCTCTCACTAAGGCATTCTGACATGCCTCATAGGCTTCTTTAAAATCTGTATTAGTCTGGTATAAATCCTTTAAGTGCTCAAAACCCAACACTTGTACAGTACTCTCCTGCAGAAGTAAGGTCCTCCTACTCAATGCATCTACCACCTTGTTGGCCTGCTCGCTGATGTGTTTCAACACGCAGGTGAAACTCTGCAAATATTCCACCCATTTGGCATGTTTGTGGTTCAGCTTGTGCTATTGTATTACATACTGTAGTGGAAGAACATGCACATACAAGATGCAATATTACAAAATCGAGTAAGTATTAAGTACTTCATAAGTGGAAGAACATGCACATACAAGATGCAATATAAAACATTAATTATTCATATGGAAACATCCTTAATTAGTCAAATATTTAAAACAATACTATTTTTGGGGAGAAGAAAAATGCTAATCCTTAATAGTTATCTAAGTCCTTTAATTTTTAGTTGTATCCTTTAAGTAATTTTAGAGATTATTTGTCATTTTACATCTATTATATTGTAAGAGTGGCATTCACCCGAAGAGGATTCTTACTCATTCTTTCTTTCATTTTAAAAAAATGGGGTTACTACCTATTTATATTTTTATTCTATTCTAAAAATAATATAAAGAACAAAATCAATTATTTATAGTTGCGAGTTGTATTAAAATATTTTCTTACTTCCAAAAATATCAATTTTTTTAATACTCTTTATTTTGGGATTATTTTAGAGAACATATTGGGTATTTTATATGCTAACATTCCCAATTTTGTAATTTCGTAAATGTTTTGAAATCTATATCTACATATAAAAGAAATGGAAGAAACTTGTTTTGAAATCTGTATTTATATATAAAATAAATTGAAGAAACTTGAATTAAACTATATTCTATAGAGTTTAATACTTTTATATATTATTTTTGAAATTAAATGAAATAATAACCACTAAAATATGAAAAATGTAATTTAAATATTATTTTATTTATATTACGTTTTGAAAAACGATTGATATTGAAAATTGATTATTTGTAGTTATAAATTATATGATGATGGTGGTTAATATTTCTTTAAAGAAAATTTGTTTTATTAAATAAGAAATGTAAGGAATAATTTGTTCTAGGTTATAAGTGTATTTTCATGTTAAAAAATATTTAAGGAAAATATTATTATATCAATATAGTTTTGATGAGTTAAAAGGTTAGGAAAGAAAATGTTGTAACACATATATTTTTATATAATGTTGATGCACGTGGGAAGTTTTAAATTAACTTATTGCTCATGCTCATCACTATTAGTTTGAGAAAGATGCAAAATCATATAAATATTTTCTTTGTAACAATAAGTAGGAAATGTATATATTAGAAAGGACTATGGAAAATGCCTACACGAGGGATACAAGGACTATATATTTCAAAAATTTAGAGAAAGTATGGACGAAAAAAGAAAAATAAATCCTTCTATTATAAAAATGGAAGAAAGAAGGGATATAGCTTGATATATCTCAAAACTTTATTTTGCGACTTAAAAATTACAAGAGTATATTTTTACAAATTGCTTACACAAAATGATAGAAAAATAGGGAAAAATAAAGCATTGATTTGGGTTTATTGAGACTTGGAATTTCTTTCTTTGTAATATTTCCTACCTCATGTTAGAGGAGTGGAGGGACATATGTTTTTATTTAACACTTCTCAAAAGTTTGGAGAGGAGGAGAAATTATGGTCTTCCTTCTCTTTCTACTTTTTGGTAGTTGAATCCTCTATTTCTAGTACTGAATCCATATCTTTAGAAGCGTTTGAAGAACGTTGAATATGAATGTTGACCACTTTTAAGGAATTTATATTCTCAAATTGCACTAAATTTTTTTATGGCTTGGGTTCCTAAACCTCTTCTACTTGCTCCTGAGATTGCAAGGCTCATAAGTTACTACTATAGTGAGAATTAAGTTTGGAGGGACGATGAAGCCTGAAGGAAAGTTGAGACTCACTTTAAGCCTGATTTTCTCTCTTTCTTGAAATATTATTAAAGTCTTTCTCATCATTATTCTAGGGATTTGGATTCAACTTAGAAATATTTGAGAATGTTTTATGTTGGCAATGTTTTTGGAAAGTTCCCCTAGCCATGGAAAGTATTACATTTAAAAGGAACGCTCTCGTAATAAATATATTGAAGATGGATCTAACCCTCCAATTCATGTTGGAATACCTGAAGAAATTAATTATCAAAATATATTTCCATTCACATTGTAGAACAAGTGAGAATATCACTTGTATGCTCTACATGGGTTATATATTGACCAAACCTCTCTTTTATTTTTTTGAACATATCCTCACACCAAAAGAAAATGGGGAGATGTGGAATTCTAATATAGATGGTGGTTGAAGATATTTACATGTTCGAATTGAAATCAGTGTCTATCCTCTTGGATCCCATCAAATAACCACCAAAGTTTAGGATTATAACCCTATATGGAAATTTTGACCATAATAAAACATTACAACAAGGTCATGATCACCCCAATTCTTAGTAGTTCATTCAAAGATGATGTTAACGCTAGGCCAAAGGCCTATACATTTAAATATTAATCCTCTTCCCTTTAATATACATTATTTTGAGGTTACACAAAGAACCTAAGTCCATATTGGAAATGGTATCTAAACATTTTGAAATTTTGATATTTTCAAAGATGGGATTTACCCGAGAAGAAGTGATTCCCATTATGATCATGTGAAGAAAACCATTTGTTTCACACTATGGGTCCATGGTCTATGATAGGGGACCTTGAATCTACATTGAGGGAGTATGATTTGTTGGATTCTCTGAAGGAAATGGTGACTTACATCCTCAAATATGAAACACAACTCAATGATCTATAAGTGTGATAGAATAACCTGAAGCAAGGTTATGACATCTAGGAAGCCTTAGATATAATGAGATCATATCCTACACTTACTTCTCTTCTCTCTTTAATATAAAATATCACAAAGATAAAAAAAAATATTTCAACCAATGATATTTTAGGAATTGTCTACAACATTGTTTTACACTGGAGCTTATGAGAGTTTCTTCTTATTATAGCTATGTCCATTTTCATATTTAAACATAACAAAACAAATATGTACTTTTAATATTATATATAGAAATAATAGGCTCTTTATAGTATATCAATTTTATTTTATCTTTGAATTATTTATTTCACTGAACTTTCTCCTTTAATTTAAATGTAATAATATTTTTAATAATACCATTACTCTTCAAAGTCACCAAAGACTTTAGACCTTTATTCCAACCTTACTTAATCCACAATTTGTTTTTAATATAGTTTGAAGAAATATTATGAATCATCTTGTCTTCAATATTATTTATTTCATACTTCTACGTTAGCTATCTAGCCATATTCTCTCTTAAAGAGGGGAAACCTTGTTTCTATGAGCACGATATGATAGGATGTATTGTATTTGGTTATTATATTATATAAATACTTAATACACAAGTGTTTTTTACTATAATTTGAATAAATATTAGGAATCCTCTTGCATTCCATGTTTTTTTTATCTAATACTTCTACATTAGTTACCTAGCCAAATTTCCCTTAATGTGGGAAATCCTCATTTTTATGAGGAGGATAGGATATGATGTAATTTATTTGAAATTGCCATATTATAATATAAAATATTTTTTACTTGATCTATATTTATCCATAATTCTCAAGATATTTCATAGCCCTATGTTTCACAATTGTATAACACAACAAGATTGAAAAAAATATTAATGATTAGATTCCTCTCATCCCTTAGCCAATGGTCCACTAATTTACAATTATTTTCAATATGTTTGTTTCAATCATGCATTTGTCATTTTCTCAAAGTCATGGTTATAGTTAAGGTTATGATGAATATTTATTCGAAGATATTTGTATGAAAGAAGTTCCTCTAAGCTATTGTTGTCATACATTAAATTATTGCAAATTATATTTTTGGATTTAATTGTCATAACATTCATTTTGTCAATGTTCATAGTCATACATATGTTAGAGGAAGAAATATTGAGAATTTTAATAGTAACATATCAAAAAGGGTGGGCGGTGGGGGATAACATTACTTAGGTTATATATTACAATTAATTTTATCTTATTATCCCTTAGTGTTCTTAATCATGGAAATAACATTCTTATATGACCTTGTCACAACAAATATCAACTCAAATTGAACTTGTATCTCTTGAAATATATTACTAAGGGCGTCTTCAAAATTATGGCAAAATATTTTCTAAAGCCAATAAAGAAACATAAGATATTGGTTTTATTATTGCAATGCTCATCCACAATGATCCTAAATATAAAAAGGTGGTTTCCATTTGACTCATAACTCCTAAATCCACCCTATCAATTGGCTATTTTTCCATGGATCTATATCCATAAATTGATTTTGTTTTCGAAAATAACTCCATGTAACTTGGATAAAATGGTGTTAATAATAATGTTTCTATAACTAAGGGATAATTTTTCTCTCACTTTTTAATGTAGGTAAATGACCATTTGTGTCTATAGGATTTATGGAAGCCCTACTTGAATAGAAAATTTGAGAGCTTGTGGATGCAAGGGATAAGGATAGGGCCTTCGAATTTTAGTATTTCTTTAACCTTCAATATCCTCATGTTTTCCTTTTCTGACCTTCTTCACCCAAAAATCTACATTGTTTAGAGGAATTTTTTTCCTCTATAAAAAGGGTTTGAGTGTTCTGCACAAAATTAAGGGATTATTAAATATTTTGAAGGTAGAAATTCCATCCTCCTAAGGGAAGCATAGTCTTGTCTTTAGCTTTATGAGTTAGATTTTTCTTATATCATTTCTTTGTATGTATCTTATGATAGGTGCAAAAGTCTCTTTTTCCTTTTATTTCAATAATTCCTTTTAACTTTTAATTAGAGCGTCATATTCATTTATCTTTTTATATTTTAGTAACTTTCAAAGAATCCTTATCATTTATTATAGAAATATTACACTCTTACTTATAGCAAGAGTTGGTCCTCCTATCTTCGTTTTAGCATGACACCTCAAAACAAAACTCTTTAATGGAAGTAGAGGGTGTTTTCACAAAATTATGATGCAAATATTCAATATTACCCTTATTGATGGACCATTTAACTTATTACTTAAATCCTTAAAACAATATCAAATTTATGTTTTTCAATGATTAATTCATCTTGTTTATTAGAATTCTCTTTAGTTGGGATTTTGTGCATAACTAAGTTCAGAGTTAGGGTTATAGGTATACAATGAGAGTTAGGTTCACAATCAATTAAGATGCCAAAATTTATTGTTGGGTTGTATACAGGCATATTATATGTTACATAATCTATGATACAATTTCCAAGCCCACGACTGTAATTCATTTGGTTGGATTTCGTCGACTTCACTAGAACATTGTAAATTATTAGATTTTGCGAACCATAGAGAATGGTCACCTTGGCTCCCAACAAATTCTCAACAAAGTTTCAAGAGTTTATTTTGCATATACTAGCTAAAAAAATATCATCATCTATCCACCGAGGATTAGAGATATATTGCTTAATCTAACATATTTAATAGATTGTATTCTATCATTAAATTAGCTTAGAAAAAGGTTATCTCATTCATTTTCCATACCATAAATATGATATTGTAAACCATTTTAATGGAATTTTTTTTTCTATATTCTTTTCCTTATAAAGGATTATAATAAATAAGCTACAAAAAAAATATTCACATATAAATCATATTAGCATTGATATGTAAAATAACTTTGAGGGTTTGCTCAATTCATCAAGTCAAATCATTAAAGTACCTTTGCTATTGAGAGTTTGTGTGTTCAATTCTCTCGACACTTATGTTTTCAGGCTCCACGGTTGGGCTAGTAGGATGTGATCTCTTCAAGTGGATCTTCCTAGTACAAATATTTCATGGACATAGCGGTCACTGATCTCTAGGGCCTATGAACTACATAGAGAGAAGACTGCATTGGTATCTAAAACATTCAATCATATATACTTACGTAAAGGGTCTTCCTTATGATGTTTAATGTGAGTAAAAATGTTATCTTCTATGTAACAAGAGATGACTACAATTCCTTTGCGATCGGGTCTCTTGTTATATAATAATGAAAAAAAAACTCGTTCTGTGTCAAAGGCATTATATTCTTCTTACTCCCAAGTTTGAACAATAATAACAATATCCATTACATTTAGAATAAAACTTAATGTGGGCCCTTTAATCCATGTAAAGCCATGATTGTAAGGGAGGATACAGAACATACCAAATTCTTATTTACTATTACATTTTTGTCACTATCTATAATAACAACTTTTCTATTTCCAATTATTAACCTTTTTTCATTCCGCCCTAGTGTTCATCTCCTTTGAACTACCTTCCTCATCTTAGCTCTGTCTTCTAAAATTATGATTTCAATTATAAATACTTTTTAGCCTTTTAAAAATAACTTTTCTGAAGTATTCCATATGTATAATCATTGGAGTTTACCTTCTTATGAATTAACCTATCTTTATTCTCAATTATTTCCCCGAGCCTCTTTATTTTTGTTAAAGAAGTTATTTCAAATTGTAATTTATTTTGTGTTTCTTCCCTGACTAGTTCTAGTGTGTCATATTTATTCTATTTTAAAATATATATATATCACATTCAAGAAATTTGGTTATTTTCATGATCTAAATCTATAAGTTTACTCATTTCTTCTGTTAGGTTTTTAATATCAAATTTATTTTGCAAAATGTTCGACTACACTTTGTTGCTATTTGCAACATGAATTAATATAATATTGGCAATTCCCACTTCTTCTTGAAATCGAGCATACCCATTTTAGATAAGTCCATAATTTTTAAGGTTTGAATCATAAAAGAGAATATGAATTACTAAGTTACTCTTTACTCCTAATTCCTCATTAGGGTAGTTAAATGTTGTTAAATATTGAATTCTTAATCGTAATTGATAGGAATTACAATATCTAGAAATTCGTTATAGGTTTCACTATTTGCACCTATTCCATAAGATATCTACCACGTGGAAGTTACTCATAATCTCCATGGAATGATGAGGTTCGTATTGAATACTCCTGAAGGTGATCAAGAGCCTTTATTTAACACATGGTCAACATTAGTAACCGAAAAGAATAAGATGTGAACTAGATTTTGGGGATTCATAATATCAGTCCTAATACCTGAGAATCATGGAAAAGTGGAGCTAGAGTGATTCCATAAGACAAAAAAATTAACGATTCAGTGAAATGAAATTATTTAATAAATTTAAGGATATCATATGTTCTTATTCAAATGCTAATAAAAAAGTATGACAAAAAAATTAAAGATTTAGTGAAATGAAATTATTAATAAATATAAGGATATCATATCTTTTTATTGAAATGCTAATAAAAATGTGTTAGCTCATAGACACTATAAAAATAGGAATTATTCCCCATAGCACTTGATGCTTTTGATGAAAATTTTATAAATAAAGATGAATGGTTATATTAGAGGATATAGATAATGAAAACAAGGGAGCAAGGAGTTATTGTGTAGTTTATTTTTGAGACTACCAACACAAAGAGTTTTATGTTTCGCAAGTGTGTTAATAAATTTGTAGTAATGAGATTCCTTCGGCAACGTGTGCTGGATCTAGAAGGCCCCCCTTTCTTAGTACATGTTGCATCATTTATGATTTTTGTTTATTTCTTGCATATTTCGATTACGTAGTTGTGGTATGATAGGAATTCCTTAGGATATCTTGTTTTTTGTAATGTATATTAATTAGTTTCACAGATTGGTAGTACGGTTCGTGATTGTAACGTCCAGGAAGCACTACTTTCTAATTGTTATTGAATTATGTTAAATGAGAGCATTGTTACAAGAATAATTCAATTCGTAGAGTTAAATACTACATGGGAACCTACATATATCATCGTAACTCTAGTAGATTTCAATTGGATGATTGGATCCAATCATACACAACTAGACTTGTGTATGATTATATTTTTTTCTTTTTTCCTAAACCTTGAATTGGCATTATCGCTTTTATAATAGTATGTTGATTATCATATGAACGTTTTTCTTCCAACTATGAGCTCAACTAATTTATTTGGAGTCCACATTACATCACAAATATATGCATCACCTTAGTTCATACAATCATAAATCATAGTAAATGATTCAGACGTAACTTTCATTGCAAATTAATCTTGAACAATATATATTTTGGTTTCTAAATTTTTATTTAAATACCTTGTAGGGATTTAAGTGATTAGATAAATTATTTTTGCGCATAGAATGTTTGCACCTCATAAATTTACATATTTTAATCAATAATGAAATGATATAAAATTTATAGAAATAAATCGCAGTAACATTTTGGTATTATTCTTGGGACGAGGGTATAGGAAATAGGTTGGTACCATGTGGGGGCGAGGTTATAGGAATTAGGTTTAAGAAATTTATAGTCTTCTTTATCATTTGTAATTTTTCACACACATATGTACATCATTATTATAATTTTACGCAATTGCTTTTCAGAACAAAAGTAAGACAGGGAAGAATAAATATGTTAAGATGATACGTAAGAACCTTCTAATTCACTTTAGTCACTCATTACAAGTCCTACTCATGTCAATTTTCTATGCATAGGTTAATTAGGGAAAGAAATAAGAAGGTTAGATTTGTTGTAACAAAACATGAGGTAGCTTCAAATGCTTTAGCTAAAAAAAATAAAAACCTTAAATTACTAACAAAAATGGTAAAAATAAAGTGTAAGTAGAGGAAAGCATTGTTGTATAAAGATTGGAACAAATAGAACATGAAGAAACTATATCTAGTGAAACTATAGAAAATAGCGCAAAATAGAGGACTAAAATAGAGAGGATTAGAGGAAAACATAGCAATGACAAGGCCCAACACCACCCCCAACTCACCTAATTGCACATCCTCTTGCAACTAACGTTTGGACTGAGCAAATAGATATTTAACATGCAAGGTAGTTAGGGAGTAAGCTTCACAAGTTTTTTATCCTCTATACTTGAATCTAAATTTGTAGTTATTTCTTGGAGAGCTGAATACTCAACTTGTTTAGATAGTTCATAATAATATTGTTGGTAAGATAAGGGACACCAAATCATGGGGCATCAATACCTATATCCCATTGCATTAACTCCTACCTCCATCAGAATTGCGATATAGGCATGAACTCTAGAGAGAGCTTGCTGAAAGATATGGGGGCCAAAAAGTTCCCAATTCTTCACATTTCATGAAGATCTCATCCATATCATTCAATTCCATTTCATTACATTCTCTATGTCCTTCACATCATCAAGGCTTGAAATCCATACGCCCAAAAGAATATTTCTGAGTGAAGAGTAAACATTTCGTTGTTCATAAAATTTGTTATTCATGTAGAACATAATGAACATGTTCTGAGGTTCTCCTCGAACCCATAAGTCACACTTTTCTTCATTCTCTGAAAACGGGTACACTACTTTCATTTCTTTCTTCCTTCAATAGAAAATTATGCATATAAAGTTGACATAATTGATAATGAATGCACTCATATTGCTTATGGAAGGAATTGATAAAATGGAAAACATCATAAAACTAATAAGGAAAGCCATGTCGTACATCCTGAATCTTGAGCATTATATACTGCTCCATTAGAAACATATAATAATTGTAGGATGGAGCTCTACATGCTAGGACATTTGAGATCATGGAACATATTTCATCTCTTTTTCAAACCAATTTGTGAATTTGTTCTTGTAACTCACGAATAATATTCTTCTAGGTATCAGCCAAATATTTAGATGTTTCTAACTCCCGATGTGTTAATGCATAGAATCATTTTGACAACTTCTAATATTCTTTTGAATAACAACATCCTCTTGATACTTAGCTACAACCTTCTTTAATGCTTGAATTTCAGCTTCCACGATCAAGGGAGAAGAAGAAAGCATGACTTTTGTCTTCATTCCTATCTATATCTGAGTCATTTCTTTGGTTTGTGTTTTTATGGTTTAACACTTACAAACTTTTATTTTCTTACCAACCATAAATTGCTTAGCATCCTTTCTCTTTCGACCTCATAGTAATTTTTTTGTTCAACAAATTATCTCTCTAATTCATGTATCCTCCTTCTCAACACAACATTTTCCCTTTTTCAGGTAACAACTTTTCGAAAAGCTTATTTATCACTTTGTCCCTTCCATCTTCTAAAATTTCTACTTTTTTCCTTGCATTTTACTTCTAGAGGGAATAGTCAGAGAAATAATAGGCAGAGTATAGGCTTTAGCTTCTAAATAATTAATAAGGGATTCTGGAATTTTTGCAACTTGAAAATCAGTCGAAAACCTTTGAGTTATAAGGGTTCATGTGTCATGCACATGCGATGCCATAGATTTATTAAGTGAAATCACTATGTAAAAGTATAGATTTATGTAGAATATTTCCATTAAAGATAATATCCAAATTTCTATTATTAGCTATTTATTAAATGAATTATAAGGAGCATATTCAAAGAAAAAGTAAATAATAGAAAATGATTTGTGTTATTTCATTTCTAAACGCCAATCAGGTGGAATAGGGTAAAATAGGATGATATTAGAACCAATAAACATTGAACAATATTCATCAAATACAACAAGGACCTATTTCATTAAAGAAGGACCACTGTGTAGAAAGTATTTTATATTATCCCGCTAAAGCTATGTGGGCCTTTGTTAAACTATATTACTCTTTTACAATATATAATCACGATGTTAATGTAAGAGATCTTCTTGGGAAGGTGCGTATTTTGAAAATTCTAGTATTCGATTACTAACATTTTTTGCTATTTAAACCATCAAGAAGTTGGACATATGAGGGAATAAGCATTGGATTAGTGATTTAAGAAGATTTTTCTTTGTGACTTTGTTAATGGAAGTATCATGTGATGGATGAGTAAGATGGCACATTTTAACCTTTTTATTTTAAATATGCTTTAAATGAACCATGAAAGTATCTCAATAAGTAATAGGAAAGGCCATTGATCTCATAGAAGGATCTAAATAGGAAATTGTTTTTTCATCCCTAAGGAACATGTTTAACAATCATGTTAAATGCATTTTTAAATATTAGGATTGACATTATATGAGTAGATATATTAAGCGGTACCAAACATGCCCAAAAAAATGGTACCTGGAATATTTGATGAAAATAATGCACTTTGTTTCAAAATATGTACTAGGAGGTAGTGCCGACAATAAAATTTAGGGAAGTAAAATAAAATTAAAAATATTTTTTAATAACCATGATGCACATGTTATGCCATAGATTTATTAATTGAAATCACTATGAAAAATTATATATTTATCGACCAGAGTGCTATTAAAAATAATATTCATATTTCTATCATTGACTATTTACTAAATGAATTATAAGAAGCATATTGAAGGAAATAAGTAAATAATAAAAAATATTCATTTTATTTCCTTTCTAAAAGCTAATCAAGTGGAAGAGGCAAAAATAAAATGATATTAGGACAAAAATACATTAAACATTATTCATCAAATATAACCAAGACCTAGTTCATTAAATAAAGTTGTGTAAAATAACTATTTAGTTTTCTATAAAGATCACATAAACCAATGTAATAATTATTGACTCGAATAAAATGTATTTTTGGAACCAAACACCTATCACACCGAGGAGCAATTAAGGTTTCTGAAAAAATACAATAAGATCAAGAAGGAAATTTCTTAGGAAGGTGCTAAAATTGATTTAAAAACAAATTGTGGCAAAACGTTTCGATTGTAATATGGAAACAAGGAAAAGCAATGAAGACCATGGGACTTATAGAATAATTACCCTTATAAATTCAACATTATGAAGAGATCTTAATGGATTTCGTTATAGGTTTATTGAATTTTCAAATAAATAATATTATCATGGTGATGGTGGATCAATTCAAATATTATGCTCACTTTTTCCCTTTTTATAATCATTTTAAATGGAGTATAGTTATTGCAACATTTATGAAAACAAATTAGACATTACATATTATCATGGTGATGGTGGATCAATTCAAATATTATGCTCACTTTTTCCCTTTTTATAACCATTTTAAATGGAGTATAGTTATTGCAACATTTATGAAAACAAATTAGACATTACATGGAAATTCCAACATTATTCTAAACAATAAGGATCTAATTTTAATAGGTAACTTTTCGACTAATCCAATTTCTTGTTTAGCTACTCAACCGACACATAACTCATCTAATCATACTTAATTTGATTAATAAATTGAGGTTTATGATAAGTGCCTACATGGTTATTTCCATATATTTTCTTGTAATAAATAGACATGATGGTCAACTAGTTACCATTACCATAATGGAGAAATAACACTTCCTTCTAAACTCCATCGAAAATGTCCATATTTATGGTATTAGATATCATCTTCCATTATTCACATCAACATTGATAGAGAGATAAATTTCAAACAATAAAAAAATAGAAAACAAACAAACAACTCCACAACTATTGAAATACATTGATGGGACCAACCCAACACTGTTTGGACTATCGACAATTAAATGATTGTATGATTGTAAAAGTGTTACAACTGTGGTTCGATGTGTGATTACCAGCCCTCAGATATTTCTGGAAAGTGGTAGGTGGCAATTATTTTCGCAATCAATGTTGTACTTGCCTCAGGTTGCGTTTCCCGCTCGTCCCTTTGCCAAAACTCCTCCTCTATCGCTCATTCAGTCATTTTCCTTATGCTTGCCAAGGGTTCGTTCGGTTATGGTTCTGCTAGTTGGGTATGCAGCTGCGCTGCAATTTTTGGGTGCGCCTCTTGGTATGCTTGTTGGTCCGACAGTGTAACTTTTGTACTTGTTTCTTTATGCCAGTGTGGGTAGTCTCTGGCCCTGGTTCGTTGGGCAGTTGAGAATGTTCCTACCGTCACCTAGGTAACTGGTTCTCTGTGCTTTTTCTATTGTTGTCTCAATAAGTCTTCATGCTTCAAGTTCGTGGTTTTGGTATGTTATGGTCTGGTTTGCAACTCAGTGGTTGGCATGCATTCAGGGCTCGAAACAACGACATTCTTCAGTCCTTGGCCTCAATGTAGGTAGCCTCCTCTCTCTGCGATTCAATTTGTCGTTTTCATTCCTTAGTTTATAACATGTTTGCTCCTTCATCTTAGTCGTTGGCTGGAACTCGTGGGTGGAAGGCTCATCCTCTGTTCTCACTACAAATCCCTGAGGTAAGATGAATGTCACTTCTGTTTATTTGTTTTCCATGCACTGTAGTTTCGTTTTCTCTTACAATGTTGCACTAACACCTGTGTGTTGGATTCTCTGCAGGTGTTGGGGTTTGCAGTTGGATGTATTGGAAATGAACACTTCGGTCTTTGTCCGGTAGGCTCTGCCAACATGAATTATCTTCAGTCTTTGTTTTGTTTTTAGAATAGGCCTCTGGGTATGAGGGTTTGTCTCCCCTCGATGCTTGTCAAATGTGGCTCTCGGCCGTAGGTGGCGTTCTGGTTATCTTGTTGTCTTAGGCTTCCACTGTCTGGTGATTATTGCTGTAACTTGCTATGTATAGAAACAATTTTTAAAACCCTCACCTAGTGTTTGTCGTCCATTGACTTATATGTCTGTCCATGTTTTGTCTTGCAATACTACTATATATTTTCATGCATTTGCTTTTATAATTTGAAGAAAATCTACAGAAAAGAGCGTTGGGTTTGATTTACCTGAATGTTAATTATATGCTTAGGCCGTCGTTCTTTTTAATCTAGATTCTAAACTTGGAAATTCAATTGTTGCTTTATGGCTATGCTTGTAATGTTTTTCCACGAACAGAAAAGATGTTGTGGTTGCTCTGGTAATTTTTTTGATAGTCAATTTTTTGATAGAAATTATCGTATGGCCTGTGGATGCTTTACCCATCTTGGAACTTATTTGTGTTCACTCTTATTCAGTTAACGTTGTTTTCTTAAATAGAAATATAAACCCTCGTTCTGGCATTTTCTTCTCTGTCTCGCTGTTAGGACTGTCTTATCAGGAAAGACAAAAAAGAATTAAATGAAATGGTCTGTGAACATTATGTTGTATGTTCAGATGTTTGTTAATTAGGAAGCACAATGAAAGTAAAGTAGAACACAAAGATGGATTGAATAGTTTGCTCTGTTATTATTATTACTAGAATGCAAGAAGTGTTGAACCCTGTATATGACTTTCACTATTACATTTATATGTTTTTGTTTACAGTTAATGAAACTGTACAATTACTTTTTAGTTGTAGACCTTATAGTTACATGGCTATTAAGCATTTGGTTCTGTCTTTATGACACGATTTTCCTTTTAGACACATTTGTCTTTTCCTCTTAAAATAACAGGACAATTATTATTCCACGATTTATTAAAGACAGACAAGTAAATAACCCTAACCGACCAAACTACCTTTGACTAATACATGGATTAAGATAAAAACAAAAATCCTACCTCCTAGTCTGACAAACTAAACATAAAAGACAAACATGATGTTAACTCAACTTTCCAACTTGGCAGAGACCAACACCCAGTCATGGTACCTTTGCTAGATGCTCCTGCATTAGGCTCCTAGGCAAAAAAAGAAATCATGACTTTGGTCCATGAGCTCCTCGACTAAAGAACTTGTCTGCTCAATCTGCCTGGCATCAAGCCATGAACTGTCCTGAATAGGACGGTTCTTCCACTTGACCAGGTATTGCATATACTCCTTCCGCCGAGTTCGTTTGGCCACCTGAGTGTCGAGAATGCTCTCGATCTCGGGAGGCTGAACGTAAGGCATCTGTCTCATCCAAGCTTCTCCTCCATCCTGGGTATTCCATGTAGGCCATGTGGTTCTATCTTCTTCTTCTTCTTCTTCTTCTGGGTCAGCGGTGTAAGGGAACAGGTCTGCCACATTAAAGATGGGTTAAATGCCTATTCTAGGTGGTAAATGTATCTCATAGGCATTCATAAAAAATTTCTAGAGGACTTTGCAGGGACCTATCTTCTTATACTTCAGCTTATTGTATGCGCCTTTAGGAAAGCGTTCCTTGCACAAATGCATGAGGACTTTATCTCCTACGTTGAACTGTACTTCCCTTCTCTTCAAATCTGCTTGTTGTTTATACTTTTGGCTGTTATCCTACAATTTAATTTTCACCTGCTCATGCAAATCCCTCATCGCGTTAGCGAAATCTTCTCCATCTGTGATTTTCCTTTCTTGTAGTCCAAGATCCCACAACTCATGCACTCCGTGAGGTTGCATGCCGTACAAGATCTGAAATGGACTGTAGCCTGTCCTATGATTAGGCGAGTCGTTATAAGCGAACTCTGCCTATGCAAGCACTTGATCCCACATCCACGAATTATTACCAATCAAGCTTCGTAGGAGGTTTTCTAGACTCCTGTTTACCGCCTCTATTTGTCCGTCAGTTTGCGGGTGATAAGCAGAGCTGTAACTCAGCTGTGTATCCATTTTCTTCCACAGGGTACACCAAAAGTGCATCGTAAACTTCACATCCCTGTTCGAAAGAATAGACTTAGGCAAACCATGTAGCCTGACAATCTCTGTGAAAAACAAGTGGGCCACGTGAGTGGCATCACTGGTTTTTCTGCAAGGGATAAAATGCACTATCTTCGAGAATCTATCCACTACTACCATCACTGAGTCATAACCTCGTTGTGTCTTAGGTAGACCCAAAACAAAGTCCATGTTGACTGAGTCCCATGGTCTGCCTGGAATAGGTAACAGTGTTTACAGTCCCATGTTTTGACTGTGACCATTCGCCAACTGGCACACTTTACATTTGGTCACAAATCCCTGTACATCCATTCGTATCTTTGGCCAAAAGTAGAAATGTCTGAGCTATTTGAGTGTCTTGTCCATGCCAAAATGTCTGGCTAGACCTCCACTGTGTTTCTCCTGAATAATGTTCTCCCTCATCGAGCAGTCAGGAATGCATAGCTGTCCTCCTCTAAACAACAGTTTCTCTTGCAAGTTGTAGTCCAACCATGGACTATTATCTCTCACCAAGGGATTCTGACATGCCTCATAGGCTTCTTTAAAATCTGTATTAGTCTGGTATAAATCCTTTAAGTGCTCAAAACCCAACACTTGTACAGTACTTTCCTGCAGAAGTAAGGTCCTCCTACTCAATGCATCTACCACCTTGTTGGCCTGCTCACTGATGTGTTTCAACACGCAGGTGAAACTCTGCAAATATTCCACCCATTTGGCATGTTTGTGGTTCAGCTTGTGCTATTGCATTACATACTGTAGTGCAGAATTATCTGAAAACAACACAAATTCATTTCCCAGCAAATAATGCCTCCAGTGTTTTAATGCCTGTATAACAACATAGAACTCCTTGTCATAGGATGAATATTTCTGTCTGCTTTCATTTAACTTCTCGCTGAAAAATGTAACAGGCTTATCCTCCTAGCTTAGTACAACTCCAATAGCTGTACTGCTAGCATCACAACGAACTTGAAAAAGCTTCTTGAATTCTGGAAATCTCAAGATCAACCTCTTTATGATCTTTTTCTTTAATAGCTGGAAACTTCTCTCCACTACATCAGTCCATCAAAAAGGCTGACTGGCCTTTTTAATGGTTTCCAACATAGGTGCACAAATTTCGCTAAAATTTTGTATGAATTTCCAGTAAAAACTCGCTAGTCCATGAAAGCTACGTACCTCAAATAAACTTTTCAGAGATGGCCAATTAACTATTTCCGCAATATTCTCTGGATCCATCTTCAGTTCATTTTCTGCTATTACAAAGCCCAAATAAATCAATTCCTTTTGTAGAAAAGTACACTTCTTTAGATTTATCAGCACTTTATTCTGCTGTAATTTTTCTAGCACTTTCCGAACATGTCGAAGGTGCTCCTCCCTTGTCTTGTTGAAAATTAGTATGTCGTCCAGGTACACTATCACAAATTTCCCGATGTACTCCTTCAGCATCTCATTCATTAACCGCATAAATGTACTGGGTGCATTGCTCAGTCCAAATGGCATGACCAACCATTCATACAGTCCCTCATTCATCTTAAAAGTTGTCTTCCACTCGTCCCCATCTCGTATCCGGATTTGATGATACCCGCTCTTCAAGTCTATCCTAGAAAAATATGCTGCCCCACTTAAACAATCCATCATCTCGTCCATCCGTGGCAGTGGGAACATGTACCGAATGGTGATTTTATTGATGGCTCTCGAGTCTGTGCACACCCGCCACTCTCCTCCTTTCTTGGGAGCGAGAACCGTTGGAACTGCACAAGGGCTCAAACTCTCCCTTATCAATCCTTTGTCTAGCAGTTCCTACACCTGCTTCCTAATCTCTTCATTATCCTTGAGGCTCATTCGGTATGCTTCCTTGTTTGACAAACTGGCTCCAGGTATGAAGTCAATATGATGACTTATGCTTCTTTTGGGGGGCAGTTTATCTGGCAAGTCATCCACCACTATGTCTGTAAATTCCTGTAACATCTGCTGAATTTCTGGGGGAAAATCCGATGCCTTTGTATGAAACAATACTGTTTTTGCTCTTTTTACAATGGCATAACCCATCTCACTATCCTCAACTTGTTTTAGAAACTATTTTCCGCTAACCAACAATGCTATTGGCTCACTGGTTCCTGTTGTCCCTTCCTCTTTGATGGGCACAAGTGTATGCTTGACTCCATCCTTAACAAACTTATAACAGTTCGTCAATCCATCATGCACCACCTTTCTATCGTACTGCCATGGCCTGCCTAGCAGTATGTGACATACATCCATCGACATGATGTCAAAAATGACTTTATTCTTATATCTGCTTATTTGAAACTCCACCTTGCATTGTTCATCCACCAGCAACTGATGGCCTTTTTGCAGCCATGAAACTTTGTAAGGGCTGGGATGTTTCAACCGCTTCAATTCCAACTTTTCCACCATCTCTGTGGACACCAAGTTATCTGTACTACCACTATCAATAATTAACTTACAACACTTACCATGTGACTTACAAATTGTTCTAAACAAAGCCTTCCGCTGTGTTTGTTTGGTGGCTTCCTTGGCTGGTTTTAACAACACCTTGTTCAGCACCAGGGCTTCCCCTGTTTCTGGAGCATTTTTTGCTTCTTGGGGAGGTGCCTCTGCTTCCTCTGGTTGTGTGACATACACACCCATCTATCCAACATGATCTGCCTATAGACACTCAAATGATCTGTGTCCCCATTTATGACACCTATAGCATTGATAACCAACTCCTCTACCTCGACCATTTCCCCAGCCTCACTGGTATGACCTACCACCTCTTGCATTATCACCTTTGTCCGTTAATTCAGAAGCTCTGGAACTGCTACCTTCCTCATTACTACTAGCAATTCACCCTTTTCCATATGACTGGCCTTTTCCCCTGGTGGCTCCTCATCCTCTTCAGGCATTTTGCCTTCTAGTAATTTTCTCTTCAACTTTCATCGCACTCTGATACGCTTCTTCAATGTTCCTTGGAGACAGAATACTAATTTCATCTAGAATTTCCAGTCTTAAACCATTTACGTACCTGGATGTCTTTTCCGAGGTATCCTCTATATATCCGGCTCTTAGGCTCACTTGATAGAACTCCTCAGTGTACTCCCTCACCATCATTCCTTCCAATTTCTTATTCTACACTTGCCTGTGTAGTGTAGTCTGATAATCTTTCAGCAAAAATATGCCCTTCAACTTGGCCACCATCCTTGACCAGGTTTTAGTCAGCAATTTTTTCAATCTTCTTCTCTCTGTTTGGACACTGTCCCACCACAGGGCCGCGTGTCCCTTCAACTTCGTCACAGCGAACTTAACTCTGCGGTCTTCAGTGACCTCCTCACACTCGAAATACTTATCCAGCTCGCTGATCCATTCCAATAGAACCTCTATGGACAGGCTGCCATCATAGGATGGGAGTTCTGGTTAGGGTTTACTGCTTGCCACTAAAATAGACCTCAACAGCCTCACTTTTGGTGTCTCACCATCCGATCCATCTGTTGCTGCTTCAGCTTATTCTTCGCTATCATCGCCTACCTTAGGGTCTCTTCTTCTCCCTGCTTCGACTGCCTCCAGACGGGCAGTAAGAATTCTAATATCCTCTCTCAGTCCTTCCTTTGCTATCCTCCGAACACCTCTTCCATGACCTCTCCTTCCTACCTCCATCTCTTCAGTCAATTTCACCTGCTCTGATACCATTATGATGGGACTAGCCCAACACTGTTTGGACTATCAACAATTAAATGATTGTATGATTGTAAAAGTGTTACAACTGTAGTTCAATGTATGATTACCAGCCCTCGGATGTTTCTGGAAGGTGGTAGGTGGCAATTATTTTCGCAATCAATGCTGTGTACTCGCCTCGGGTTGCATTTCCCACTCCTCACTTTGCCAAAACTCCTCCTCTATCGCTCATTTACTCATTTTCCTTGTGCTTGCCGAGGGTTCGTTCAGTTATGGCTCTGCTAGTTGGGTATGTAGTTGCGTTGCAATTTCTGGGCGCACCACTCGGTATGCTTGCTGGTCTGACAGTGTAACTTTCGTGCTTGTTTCTCTATGCTTGTGTGGGTAGTCTTTGGCCCTGGTTCGTTGGGCAGTTGAGAATGTTTTTTCCGTCGCCTGGGTAAGTGGTTCTCTGTGCTTTTTATGTTGTTGTCTCAACAAGTCTTCGTGCTTCAAGTTCGTGGTTTTTGTATGTTATGGTCTGGTTCGCAACTCAGTGGTTGGCATGCATTCAGGGCTTGAAACAACGTCGTTCTTCGATCCTCAGCCTCAATGTAGGTAGCCTCCTCTCTCCGCGATTCAATTTGCTGTTTTCATTCCTCAGTTTCTAACATGTTTGCCCCTTCGTCTTAGCCGTTGGTTGGAACTCATGGGTGGAAGGTTCTTCCTCTGTTCTCACTACAAATCCCTGAAGTAAGATGAATGTGATTTCTGTTTATTTGTTCTCCATGCACTGTAGTTTCGTTTTCTCTGACAATGCTGCACTAACACATGTGTGTTGGCTTCTCTGTAGGTGTTGGGGTTTGTGGTTGGACGTATTGCAAACGAACACTTTGCTCTTTATCCAGTAGGCTCCGCTAACATGAATTATCTTCAGTCTTTGTTTTGTTTTTGGAATAGACCTCTGGGTATGAGGGTTTGTCTCCCCTCGATGCTTGTCAAATGTGGCTCTCACCCGTTAGTGGTGTTCTGATCGTCTTGTTGTCTTAGGCTTCCACTGTCTAGTGATTATTGCTGTAACTTGCTATGTATAGAAACAATTTTTAAAACCCTCACCTAGGGTTTGTTGTCCATTGACTTATATGTCTGTCTCTGTTTGGTCTTGCTATACTACTATATATTTTCATACATCTGCTTTTGTAATTTGAAGAAAATCTACAAAAAAGAACGTTGGGTTCGATTTACCTGAATGTTAATTATATGCTTAGGCCGTCGCTCTTTTTAATCTAGATTCTATGCCTGGAAATTCAATTGTTGCTTTACGACTATGCTTGTAATGTTTTTCCACAAACAGAATAGATGTTGTGGTTGCTCTGGTAATTTGTTTGATAGTCAATTTTAAAAATAGGAATTATCGTATGGCCTGTGGATGCTTTACCCATCCTGGAACTTATTTGTCTTCGCTCCTAATCAGTCAACGCTATTTTCTTCAATAGAAATATAAATCCTCGTTCTGGCATTTGCTTTTTTGTCTCGCTGTTAGGACTATCTTCTCAGGAAAGACAAAAAGAATTAAATGAAATGGTCTGTGAACATTATGTTGTTTGTTCAGATGTTCGTTAATTACGAAGCACAACGAAGGTAAAGTAGAACGCACAGATGGATTAAATTGTTTGCTCTATTATTATTATTACTAGAATTCAAGAAGTGTTGAACCCTGTACATGACTTTCTCTGTTACATTTATATGTTTTTGTTTACAGTTAATGAAACTGTATAGTTATTTTCAGTTGTAGACCTTATAGTTACATGGTTATTAAGCATTCGGTTCTGTCTTTATCATAGGATTTTCCTTTTAGACACATTTGTCTTTTCCATTTAAAATAACAAGACAATTATTAATCCACGGTTTATTAAAGACAGACAAGTAAATAACCCTAACTGACCAAACTACCTTTGACAAATACAGGGATTAAGATAAAAACAAAAATCCTACCTCCTACTCTGACAAACTAAACATAAAAGACAAACAAGATGTTAACTCAACTTTCCAACCTCACAGAGACCAACACCCGGTGATGGTGCCTTCGATGGATGCTCCTGCATCATACATCTTAGTTATAACACAAAATAAGATGAAACAACAAATTTATTAACATCACAATAAAGCAAGGTAATGACCATATCTAAATATGAAACTATATACATAAATGTACCGAAATTACGAACATTAAACTAACCACTAAGAAATCTGGTTCATATATATAAAGTAGTGTAGAGGATTCGCAGTATGACGTACAAGCAAGAGTTGTATCCAACTCTGTTTGTTTATTTTTTTTTCCATGATTATTATATAAAGGAAGGTAACAAATGAGTTCGAAACATTATGTTAGATATTGATAAAAAATCGAAATTTATACTAAAACTTTAACCAATTCTTAAACATAGATTAAAAATTACAAAATCGAGTAAGTATTAAGTACTTCATAAGTGGAAGAACATGCACATACAAGATGCAATATAAAACATTAATTATTCATATGGAAACATCCTTAATTAGTCAAATATTTAAAACAATACTATTTTTGGGGAGAAGAAAAATGCTAATCCTTAATAGTTATCTAAGTCCTTTAATTTTTAGTTGTATCCTTTAAGTAATTTTAGAGATTATTTGTCATTTTACATCTATTATATTGTAAGAGTGGCATTCACCCGAAGAGGATTCTTACTCATTCTTTCTTTCATTTTAAAAAAATGGGGTTACTACCTATTTATATTTTTATTCTATTCTAAAAATAATATAAAGAACAAAATCAATTATTTATAGTTGCGAGTTGTATTAAAATATTTTCTTACTTCCAAAAATATCAATTTTTTTAATACTCTTTATTTTGGGATTATTTTAGAGAACATATTGGGTATTTTATATGCTAACATTCCCAATTTTGTAATTTCGTAAATGTTTTGAAATCTATATCTACATATAAAAGAAATGGAAGAAACTTGTTTTGAAATCTGTATTTATATATAAAATAAATTGAAGAAACTTGAATTAAACTATATTCTATAGAGTTTAATACTTTTATATATTATTTTTGAAATTAAATGAAATAATAACCACTAAAATATGAAAAATGTAATTTAAATATTATTTTATTTATATTACGTTTTGAAAAACGATTGATATTGAAAATTGATTATTTGTAGTTATAAATTATATGATGATGGTGGTTAATATTTCTTTAAAGAAAATTTGTTTTATTAAATAAGAAATGTAAGGAATAATTTGTTCTAGGTTATAAGTGTATTTTCATGTTAAAAAATATTTAAGGAAAATATTATTATATCAATATAGTTTTGATGAGTTAAAAGGTTAGGAAAGAAAATGTTGTAACACATATATTTTTATATAATGTTGATGCACGTGGGAAGTTTTAAATTAACTTATTGCTCATGCTCATCACTATTAGTTTGAGAAAGATGCAAAATCATATAAATATTTTCTTTGTAACAATAAGTAGGAAATGTATATATTAGAAAGGACTATGGAAAATGCCTACACGAGGGATACAAGGACTATATATTTCAAAAATTTAGAGAAAGTATGGACGAAAAAAGAAAAATAAATCCTTCTATTATAAAAATGGAAGAAAGAAGGGATATAGCTTGATATATCTCAAAACTTTATTTTGCGACTTAAAAATTACAAGAGTATATTTTTACAAATTGCTTACACAAAATGATAGAAAAATAGGGAAAAATAAAGCATTGATTTGGGTTTATTGAGACTTGGAATTTCTTTCTTTGTAATATTTCCTACCTCATGTTAGAGGAGTGGAGGGACATATGTTTTTATTTAACACTTCTCAAAAGTTTGGAGAGGAGGAGAAATTATGGTCTTCCTTCTCTTTCTACTTTTTGGTAGTTGAATCCTCTATTTCTAGTACTGAATCCATATCTTTAGAATCGTTTGAAGAACGTTGAATATGAATGTTGACCACTTTTAAGGAATTTATATTCTCAAATTGCACTAAATTTTTTTATGGCTTGGGTTCCTAAACCTCTTCTACTTGCTCCTGAGATTGCAAGGCTCATAAGTTACTACTATAGTGAGAATTAAGTTTGGAGGGACGATGAAGCCTGAAGGAAAGTTGAGACTCACTTTAAGCCTGATTTTCTCTCTTTCTTGAAATATTATTAAAGTCTTTCTCATCATTATTCTAGGGATTTGGATTCAACTTAGAAATATTTGAGAATGTTTTATGTTGGCAATGTTTTTTGGAAAGTTCCCCTAGCCATGGAAAGTATTACATTTAAAAGGAACGCTCTCGTAATAAATATATTGAAGATGGATCTAACCCTCCAATTCATATTGGAATACCTGAAGAAATTAATTATCAAAATGTATTTCCATTCACATTGTAGAACAAGTGAGAATATCACTTGTATGCTCTACATGGGTTATATATTGACCAAACCTCTCTTTTATTTTTTTGAACATATCCTCACACCAAAAGAAAATGGGGAGATGTGGAATTCTAATATAGATGGTGGTTGAAGATATTTACATGTTTGAATTGAAATCAGTGTCTATCCTCTTGGATCCCATCAAATAACCACCAAAGTTTAGGATTATAACCCTATATGGAAATTTTGACCATAATAAAACATTACAACAAGGTCATGATCACCCCAATTCTTAGTAGTTCATTCAAAGATGATGTTAACGCTAGGCCAAAGGCCTATACATTTAAATATTAATCCTCTTCCCTTTAATATACATTATTTTGAGGTTACACAAAGAACCTAAGTCCATATTGGAAATGGTATCTAAACATTTTGAAATTTTGATATTTTCAAAGATGGGATTTACCCGAGAAGAAGTGATTCCCATTATGATCATGTGAAGAAAACCATTTGTTTCACACTATGGGTCCATGGTCTATGATAGGGGACCATGAATCTACATTGAGGGAGTATGATTTGTTGGATTCTCTGAAGGAAATGGTGACTTACATCCTCAAATATGAAACACAACTCAATGATCTATAAGTGTGATAGAATCACCTGAAGCAAGGTTATGACATCTAGGAAGCCTTAGATATAATGAGATCATATCCTACACTTACTTCTCTTCTCTCTTTAATATAAAATATCACAAAGATAAAAAAAAATATTTCAACCAATGATATTTTAGGAATTGTCTACAACATTGTTTTACACTGGAGCTTATGAGAGTTTCTTCTTATTATAGCTATGTCCATTTTCATATTTAAACATAACAAAACAAATATGTACTTTTAATATTATATATAGAAATAATAGGCTCTTTATAGTATATCAATTTTATTTTATCTTTGAATTATTTATTTCACTGAACTTTCTCCTTTAATTTAAATGTAATAATATTTTTAATAATACCATTACTCTTCAAAGTCACCAAAGACTTTAGACCTTTATTCCAACCTTACTTAATCCACAATTTGTTTTTAATATAGTTTGAAGAAATATTATGAATCATCTTGTCTTCAATATTATTTATTTCATACTTCTACGTTAGCTATCTAGCCATATTCTCTCTTAAAGAGGGGAAACCTTGTTTCTATGAGCACGATATGATAGGATGTATTGTATTTGGTTATTATATTATATAAATATTTAATACACAAGTGTTTTTTACTATAATTTGAATAAATATTAGGAATCCTCTTGCATTCCATGTTTTTTTTATCTAATACTTCTACATTAGTTACCTAGCCAAATTTCCCTTAATGTGGGAAATCCTCATTTTTATGAGGAGGATAGGATATGATGTAATTTATTTGAAATTGCCATATTATAATATAAAATATTTTTTACTTGATCTATATTTATCCATAATTCTCAAGATATTTCATAGCCCTATGTTTCGCAATTGTATAACACAACAAGATTGAAAAAAATATTAATGATTAGATTCCTCTCATCCCTTAGCCAATGGTCCACTAATTTACAATTATTTTCAATATGTTTGTTTCAATCATGCATTTGTCATTTTCTCAAAGTCATGGTTATAGTTAAGGTTATGATGAATATTTATTCGAAGATATTTGTATGAAAGAAGTTCCTCTAAGCTATTGTTGTCATACATTAAATTATTGCAAATTATATTTTTGGATTTAATTGTCATAACATTCATTTTGTCAATGTTCATAGTCATACATATGTTAGAGGAAGAAATATTGAGAATTTTAATAGTAACATATCAAAAAGGGTGGGCGGTGGGGGATAACATTACTTAGGTTATATATTACAATTAATTTTATCTTATTATCCCTTAGTGTTCTTAATCATGGAAATAACATTCTTATATGACCTTGTCACAACAAATATCAACTCAAATTGAACTTGTATCTCTTGAAATATATTACTAAGGGCGTCTTCAAAATTATGGCAAAATATTTTCTAAAGCCAATAAAGAAACATAAGATATTGGTTTTATTATTGCAATGCTCATCCACAATGATCCTAAATATAAAAAGGTGGTTTCCATTTGACTCATAACTCCTAAATCCACCCTATCAATTGGCTATTTTTCCATGGATCTATATCCATAAATTGATTTTGTTTTCGAAAATAACTCCATGTAACTTGGATAAAATGGTGTTAATAATAATGTTTCTATAACTAAGGGATAATTTTTCTCTCACTTTTTAATGTAGGTAAATGACCATTTGTGTCTATAGGATTTATGGAAGCCCTACTTGAATAGAAAATTTGGGAGCTTGTGGATGCAAGGGATAAGGATAGGGCCTTCGAATTTTAGTATTTCTTTAACCTTCAATATCCTCATGTTTTCCTTTTCTGACCTTCTTCACCCAAAAATCTACATTGTTTAGAGGAATTTTTTTCCTCTATAAAAAGGGTTTGAGTGTTCTGCACAAAATTAAGGGATTATTAAATATTTTGAAGGTAGAAATTCCATCCTCCTAAGGGAAGCATAGTCTTGTCTTTAGCTTTATGAGTTAGATTTTTCTTATATCATTTCTTTGTATGTATCTTATGATAGGTGCAAAAGTCTCTTTTTCCTTTTATTTCAATAATTCCTTTTAACTTTTAATTAGAGCGTCATATTCATTTATCTTTTTATATTTTAGTAACTTTCAAAGAATCCTTATCATTTATTATAGAAATATTACACTCTTACTTATAGCAAGAGTTGGTCCTCCTATCTTCGTTTTAGCATGACACCTCAAAACAAAACTCTTTAATGGAAGTAGAGGGTGTTTTCACAAAATTATGATGCAAATATTCAATATTACCCTTATTGATGGACCATTTAACTTATTACTTAAATCCTTAAAACAATATCAAATTTATGTTTTTCAATGATTAATTCATCTTGTTTATTAGAATTCTCTTTAGTTGGGATTTTGTGCATAACTAAGTTCAGAGTTAGGGTTATAGGTATACAATGAGAGTTAGGTTCACAATCAATTAAGATGCCAAAATTTATTGTTGGGTTGTATACAGGCATATTATATGTTACATAATCTATGATACAATTTCCAAGCCCACGACTGTAATTCATTTGGTTGGATTTCGTCGACTTCACTAGAACATTGTAAATTATTAGATTTTGAGAACCATAGAGAATGGTCACCTTGGCTCCCAACAAATTCTCAACAAAGTTTCAAGAGTTTATTTTGCATATACTAGCTAAAAAAATATCATCATCTATCCACCGAGGATTAGAGATATATTGCTTAATCTAACATATTTAATAGATTGTATTCTATCATTAAATTAGCTTAGAAAAAGGTTATCTCATTCATTTTCCATACCATAAATATGATATTGTAAACCATTTTAATGGAATTTTTTTTTCTATATTCTTTTCCTTATAAAGGATTATAATAAATAAGCTACAAAAAAAATATTCACATATAAATCATATTAGCATTGATATGTAAAATAACTTTGAGGGTTTGCTCAATTCATCAAGTCAAATCATTAAAGTACCTTTGCTATTGAGAGTTTGTGTGTTCAATTCTCTCGACACTTATGTTTTCAGGCTCCACGGTTGGGCTAGTAGGATGTGATCTCTTCAAGTGGATCTTCCTAGTACAAATATTTCATGGACATAGCGGTCACTGATCTCTAGGGCCTATGAACTACATAGAGAGAAGACTGCATTGGTATCTAAAACATTCAATCATATATACTTACTTAAAGGGTCTTCCTTATGATGTTTAATGTGAGTAAAAATGTTATCTTCTATGTAACAAGAGATGACTACAATTCCTTTGCGATCGGGTCTCTTGTTATATAATAATGAAAAAAAAACTCGTTCTGTGTCAAAGGCATTATATTCTTCTTACTCCCAAGTTTGAACAATAATAACAATATCCATTACATTTAGAATAAAACTTAATGTGGGCCCTTTAATCCATGTAAAGCCATGATTGTAAGGGAGGATACAGAACATACCAAATTCTTATTTACTATTACATTTTTGTCACTATCTATAATAACAACTTTTCTATTTCCAATTATTAACCTTTTTTCATTCCGCCCTAGTGTTCATCTCCTTTGAACTACCTTCCTCATCTTAGCTCTGTCTTCTAAAATTATGATTTCAATTATAAATACTTTTTAGCCTTTTAAAAATAACTTTTCTGAAGTATTCCATATGTATAATCATTGGAGTTTACCTTCTTATGAATTAACCTATCTTTATTCTCAATTATTTCCCCGAGCCTCTTTATTTTTGTTAAAGAAGTTATTTCAAATTGTAATTTATTTTGTGTTTCTTCCCTGACTAGTTCTAGTGTGTCATATTTATTCTATTTTAAAAAATATATATATCACATTCAAGAAATTTGGTTATTTTCATGATCTAAATCTATAAGTTTACTCATTTCTTCTGTTAGGTTTTTAATATCAAATTTATTTTGCAAAATGTTCGACTACACTTTGTTGCTATTTGCAACATGAATTAATATAATATTGGCAATTCCCACTTCTTCTTGAAATCGAGCATACCCATTTTAGATAAGTCCATAATTTTTAAGGTTTGAATCATAAAAGAGAATATGAATTACTAAGTTACTCTTTACTCCTAATTCCTCATTAGGGTAGTTAAATGTTGTTAAATATTGAATTCTTAATCGTAATTGATAGGAATTACAATATCTAGAAATTCGTTATAGGTTTCACTATTTGCACCTATTCCATAAGATATCTACCACGTGGAAGTTACTCATAATCTCCATGGAATGATGAGGTTCGTATTGAATACTCCTGAAGGTGATCAAGAGCCTTTATTTAACACATGGTCAACATTAGTAACCGAAAAGAATAAGATGTGAACTAGATTTTGGGGATTCATAATATCAGTCCTAATACCTGAGAATCATGGAAAAGTGGAGCTAGAGTGATTCCATAAGACAAAAAAATTAACGATTCAGTGAAATGAAATTATTTAATAAATTTAAGGATATCATATGTTCTTATTCAAATGCTAATAAAAAAGTATGACAAAAAAATTAAAGATTCAGTGAAATGAAATTATTAATAAATATAAGGATATCATATCTTTTTATTGAAATGCTAATAAAAATGTGTTAGCTCATAGACACTATAAAAATAGGAATTATTCCCCATAGCACTTGATGCTTTTGATGAAAATTTTATAAATAAAGATGAATGGTTATATTAGAGGATATAGATAATGAAAACAAGGGAGCAAGGAGTTATTGTGTAGTTTATTTTTGAGACTACCAACACAAAGAGTTTTATGTTTCGCAAGTGTGTTAATAAATTTGTAGTAATGAGATTCCTTCGGCAACGTGTGCTGGATCTAGAAGGCCCCCCTTTCTTAGTACATGTTGCATCATTTATGATTTTTGTTTATTTCTTGCATATTTCGATTACGTAGTTGTGGTATGATAGGAATTCCTTAGGATATCTTGTTTTTTGTAATGTATATTAATTAGTTTCACAGATTGGTAGTACGGTTCGTGATTGTAACGTCCAGGAAGCACTACTTTCTAATTGTTATTGAATTATGTTAAATGAGAGCATTGTTACAAGAATAATTCAATTCGTAGAGTTAAATACTACATGGGAACCTACATATATCATCGTAACTCTAGTAGATTTCAATTGGATGATTGGATCCAATCATACACAACTAGACTTGTGTATGATTATATTTTTTTCTTTTTTCCTAAACCTTGAATTGGCATTATCGCTTTTATAATAGTATGTTGATTATCATATGAACGTTTTTCTTCCAACTATGAGCTCAACTAATTTATTTGGAGTCCACATTACATCACAAATATATGCATCACCTTAGTTCATACAATCATAAATCATAGTAAATGATTCAGACGTAACTTTCATTGCAAATTAATCTTGAACAATATATATTTTGGTTTCTAAATTTTTATTTAAATACCTTGTAGGGATTTAAGTGATTAGATAAATTATTTTTGCGCATAGAATGTTTGCATCTCATAAATTTACATATTTTAATCAATAATGAAATGATATAAAATTTATAGAAATAAATCGCAGTAACATTTTGGTATTATTCTTGGGACGAGGGTATAGGAAATAGGTTGGTACCATGTGGGGGCGAGGTTATAGGAATTAGGTTTAAGAAATTTATAGTCTTCTTTATCATTTGTAATTTTTCACACACATATGTACATCATTATTATAATTTTACGCAATTGCTTTTCAGAACAAAAGTAAGACAGGGAAGAATAAATATGTTAAGATGATACGTAAGAACCTTCTAATTCACTTTAGTCACTCATTACAAGTCCTACTCATGTCAATTTTCTATGCATAGGTTAATTAGGGAAAGAAATAAGAAGGTTAGATTTGTTGTAACAAAACATGAGGTAGCTTCAAATGCTTTAGCTAAAAAAAATAAAAACCTTAAATTACTAACAAAAATGGTAAAAATAAAGTGTAAGTAGAGGAAAGCATTGTTGTATAAAGATTGGAACAAATACAACATGAAGAAACTATATCTAGTGAAACTATAGAAAATAGCGCAAAATAGAGGACTAAAATAGAGAGGATTAGAGGAAAACATAGCAATGACAAGGCCCAACACCACCCCCAACTCACCTAATTGCACATCCTCTTGCAACTAACGTTTGGACTGAGCAAATAGATAGTTAACATGCAAGGTAGTTAGGGAGTAAGCTTCACAAGTTTTTTATCCTCTATACTTGAATCTAAATTTGTAGTTATTTCTTGGAGAGCTGAATACTCAACTTGTTTAGATAGTTCATAATAATATTGTTGGTAAGATAAGGGACACCAAATCATGGGGCATCAATACCTATATCCCATTGCATTAACTCCTACCTCCATCAGAATTGCGATATAGGCATGAACTCTAGAGAGAGCTTGCTGAAAGATATGGGGGCCAAAAAGTTCCCAATTCTTCACATTTCATGAAGATCTCATCCATATCATTCAATTCCATTTCATTACATTCTCTATGTCCTTCACATCATCAAGGCTTGAAATCCATACGCCCAAAAGAATATTTCTGAGTGAAGAGTAAACATTTCGTTGTTCATAAAATTTGTTATTCATGTAGAACATAATGAACATGTTCTGAGGTTCTCCTCGAACCCATAAGTCACACTTTTCTTCATTCTCTGAAAACGGGTACACTACTTTCATTTCTTTCTTCCTTCAATAGAAAATTATGCATATAAAGTTGACATAATTGATAATGAATGCACTCATATTGCTTATGGAAGGAATTGATAAAATGGAAAACATCATAAAACTAATAAGGAAAGCCATGTCGTACATCCTGAATCTTGAGCATTATATACTGCTCCATTAGAAACATATAATAATTGTAGGATGGAGCTCTACATGCTAGGACATTTGAGATCATGGAACATATTTCATCTCTTTTTCAAACCAATTTGTGAATTTGTTCTTGTAACTCACGAATAATCTTCTTCTAGGTATCAGCCAAATATTTAGATGTTTCTAACTCCCGATGTGTTAATGCATAGAATCATTTTGACAACTTCTAATATTCTTTTGAATAACAACATCCTCTTGATACTTAGCTACAACCTTCTTTAATGCTTGAATTTCAGCTTCCACGATCAAGGGAGAAGAAGAAAGCATGACTTTTGTCTTCATTCCTATCTATATCTGAGTCATTTCTTTGGTTTGTGTTTTTATGGTTTAACACTTACAAACTTTTATTTTCTTACCAACCATAAATTGCTTAGCATCCTTTCTCTTTCGACCTCATAGTAATTTTTTTGTTCAACAAATTATCTCTCTAATTCATGTATCCTCCTTCTCAACACAACATTTTCCTTTTTTCAGGTAACAACTTTTCGAAAAGCTTATTTATCACTTTGTTCCTTCCATCTTCTAAAATTTCTACTTTTTTCCTTGCATTTTACTTCTAGAGGGAATAGTCAGAGAAATAATAGGCAGAGTATAGGCTTTAGCTTCTAAATAATTAATAAGGGATTCTGGAATTTTTGCAACTTGAAAATCAGTCGAAAACCTTTGAGTTATAAGGGTTCATGTGTCATGACTGTCAAGGACTCAATTGAAAGCTCTTGAATCATAGTAAGCAGGGAACCAATAGGGGAGTTTTGGATTTCATCAACCAAACAATTAGTAGGGGACTCTTTCACTTTTTTAATCGGGGAATTAATAGAAATTTCTTTAACTTCATTAACAAGAGAATCAACAGAGGTTTATTTGACTGTAGTAGTTGGAGATCTAGTAGAATGTTCCAGCACTATAGTATTTGTAGAATAGTTAGGAGGTTCATGAATTGTAGCAATAGGAGAATCAATGGGGGAAGTAAAATCTTTGGTTGTTGAGGGATCAATGGGAAGCTTGTGAGCTATATCGACTCAAAGATCAATGAAATATTCTTGAGTAACAAGAGTCCTTTCTTCCTCCATACTCAAAGAATAACAAATCTTCCACCCTCTCTAATGTCCACTCCACTTCTGTACTAGGTATTTCTTGATCTAAATCCATTTTTTTCTAGTACTTGTGCATCATCGATATTCTAAGCAATTTGGTCCAAATTCTCATCACATGATTCTTGAACTTTTCCAAGGTCTTGCTCCTTTTCATGTGTTTTTCTCCTTTTATATTGTAAATTAATTGATATTTCCGCATGATATAGTTGACTCAAAGTTACTATTGTTTCCAGTAATTCTTGCATGGGTAGATCTTGACAAGTTTATATTTTCTCGCTAGAATCTTCCTCTATTAAATCTATTTCTCCTGAAACGAAGGTCGACTTCCTTGGAGACATAAGAGAAGTCGAATAGATTCCATGGCATAGTTTAAACAATCGGGCCAACTCAAATTCTCCATCGAGGTAAGATAGCCATAAAAGTGGAAATTTGTTTCTCTACCTTACTAGGCTTTTCAACAAGGAGGGCTTCTAATTATGAAGCTTTAGGTTGAGAAAGCTTAGATGGAATGCATGCAAGTATAACATCTTCCACCTATGAAACTTCAAAATGAATAGTCTCATAATGAGATATTATTGAATGAGTAGCATTAGCCTGAGAAGGTAATGTGTGTTCTTCTTATGATGCAGGGTTTTCTTTTCCTATTTCTTCCCTATTTAGAGGAGAATTCGGGTATTGTGGTGTTAACATATAAATGGAATTATCATGTCGTGCCCTGCCTAGGCAGAGTGGCCCTACACAACATTGCCTTGACCAGGCCTAAGGCCTCGTGGCCATCGTTGAGGCCAACCTAGGTTGATTCCTAAAATCGACCTAGGATGCTTGGGGCAATTTTTTTTATTTCTTTTAATTATCGAGTTTTTTTTGTTACCCATTTTTTTTTAACTTAAAAATAGTGTTTTTGATGTTTTTTTTTTTTAATTTTTAATTTGTTCTTAAATTATGTGTTTTTGTTGAAAGATTTTCCCTATTTATTTATTTATTTTTTGATTTATTTATCTATTTATTTTTGTTTAAATTTTTTATTTTTACAAGTTATTTTTGTTTTTTGTTTTTATATTTTTATGGTTTTTTTTATTCTTTTTTGCATATTTTTTGCATATTTTTTGTATATTTGATTTTTTTTTTTTTATCACCATAATTAAAATCACCAACATTTAAAAAAAATTATCCACACTTAATACATTAGAAAATTTAAAGTGTAAAAAATAAGGCCTTGAAACAAGAATGATTGATGTTGCATCGACACTTTTCAAAATCAACATAATCGCTAACATTTTAAAAAATGTTCATACTTGAAACATAAAAAAAATTAAAGTGCCAAAAATAAGCCCTCTAAAAAATGGGTTGATCCTGCGTCAACACTTTTCAAAATCAGCATAAAAATCACTAACATTTAAAAAGAATGTAAAATAAGAAAATCTAAAGTGTAAAAAATATGCGAAAAAAATGGTGTACTATGAATAATCACTTTTCAAAATCGGGTTATCTTTTTGCTACCTTAAAAAAAAAGGGTAATCGGTGAATTTCTCATTTGATCCATAACTATGCTCAAGGATTTATCATAACAATTTAAGAGGTTAGATTCGAGGAAAATATAAAAATGACAAGGCCCAAAATCACCCCCCAACTGACCTAATTGCATGTCCTCATGATATTAATCTCTAGATTTTGCAAATAGATAGTTAACATGTAAGCGGGTGAGAGAGTATGCTTCATAAGTTTCTTCTCCTCTATACTTGAATCCAACTTTGTACTTGATTACTTGGAGAGCCGAACACTCAAATTGTTTAGATAGTTCATAATAATATTGATAGTAATACAAGGGACAACAAATCATGGGGCATCAGTACCTAGATCCCATCGAATTACTCCTGCCTCCATCGCAATTGTGGTATAGGCATGAACTCTAGAGAGAAATTGCTAGATCGAGGCCCCTTTCATTACATCCTCTATGTCCTTCAAATGGTCAAGGCCTATAATCAATACGCCCAAACGAATATTTTTGAGTGAAGAGAAAACATTTGGTTGTTAAGAAAATCTATTATTCCTATAGAATGTAATGAAGACGTTCTTAAGTTATCCTCAAACCCAAAAGTCACAGTTTGCTTCATTATGCTCATAAGTGTTACAGTACGTTTTCCATTTTATATGATTTTATGCACAAGAGATGAGGGCTTGAAGTTGCATGTCTCTAACAAAGGGTACAATATTTTAACTTCTTTGTTCAATCAATAGAAAATTATCCATATAAAGTTCACATAAGTGATATTGCACACGCCCATTTTTCTTATGGGAGAAATTTATAAAATGGAAAAGATCATAAAAATCATCAGGAAAGCCATATTGTACTGCTTGAATCTTGAGCATTATGTATTTCTCCACTAGAAACGAATAATAACTACATGATGAAGCTCTGCATGCCATGACATCTCAGATCATGGAACATATTTCATCCCTTGCTCAGACCAATTTGTGATTTTTTTCTTGTAACTTACGAATATTCTTCTAGGCATGAGAGAAATATTTAGATGTCTCTAACTCCACATGTGTTAATGCATAGAATCAATTTTACAACTTCTGATATTGTTATGAGTAACAAATTCCTCTTCATACTTAGCTACAATCTTATTTAATGTTTGTATTTCAACTTCGAGGACAAGTGGAGAAGAAGGACACATGACAGTTGTTTGCATTCCTATCTTTGTCTGAGTCATTTCATTGGTCTACTTTTCTATGGTTTTACATTCAGATACTTTTGTTTTCTTACTGGCCCTAAATTGCTTAGCATCCTTTTTGTTTCGACCACATATGACTTCTTTTGTTGAACAAATTGTCTCTCTAATGCATGTATCCTCCTTCTCAAAGCAACATTTTCCTTATTCAACATAAAAAAATTTGAAATATATTATTACTCACTTTGGGCCTTCCATCTTCTAAACTTTCCACTTTTTTCCTTGCACTTTTACTTCTAGAGGGAATAGTCAGAGAAACAACAGGTGGAGTATAGGCTTTAGCTTCTAAATAATTAACAGGGGACTCAAGAATTTCAAAAACTCGAATATCAATCAAAATACTTTCAGTTATAAGGGTTCATGTTTCATGACTCTGGAGGAATCAATAACCGAGGAATTAGCAGGGGCTTTTTTGACTTCATAAACCAAATAATTAGTAGGATACTCTTTAAATTTGTTAACTTGGAATTAATAGAAATTTATTTAACTTCATCAACAAGAGAATCAATAGAGGGTTCTTTGACTATAGTAGTTACAAATCTAGTATAATGTTCATGCACTATAGTAGTTGCAAAATTGTTAGGGGATTCATGGATCGTAGCAGTAGGAGAACCAATAGGGGAAGGAAAATATATGGTTGTCGAGGGATCAATGGGAAACTCTTGAGGTATATCGACTAAAGTATCAATGAAATATTCTTGAGTAACACTAGTTTTTTCTTCCACCATACTCAAATATTCTAACAAATACTCCACCCTCTCTAATGTCTACTCCACTTCTATACTAGGTATTTCTTGATTTGAGTCCATTTTTTTCTAGAACTTGTGCATCATCAATATTATAAGCTATTTGGTCCCAATTCTCCTCACATGATTCTTGAACTTTTCCAAGGTCTTGTTACTTTTGATGTGATTTTTTTCCTTTATATTGTAAATCAATTTACATTTCGCCATGACATATTCAACTCAAAGTTACTACTCTTTCTAGTAATTCTTGTATGGGTGGATCCTGACAAGTTTCTCTTCCCTCACTAGAATCTTCCTCTCTTAGTATTTTTCTCTTGAAAAGGAGGTCGACTTTCGTGGAGACATAAGAGGATATAAATATATTCCTTCGCGTAGTTAGAAAATCGGGCCAGCCTTATCCTCCCTTGAGGTAAGATAGCATTGAAGGTGGCAATTTGTTTCTCTACCTTACTGCACTTTTCAGCAATGAGGGTTTCTAATGATGAAGCTTCGGGTTGAGAAAGCTTAAATGGAGTGCATGCATGTATAACATCTTCTACCTATTAAGCTTCAACTTGAATAGTCTCATAATGAGATATTCTTGAATGAGTGTCTTTAGCTTACGGAATTAAGGTATGTTCTTCTAATGGTGTAGGGTTTTCTTTTCTTTCTTCTTCCCTATTTAGAGGAGAATTTGGATTTTTTCACATCAACACATGAACAGAGTTATCATGACTTGCCGTGCCTAGGGCTGAGGCCTCATGGTCATGGTCGAAGGCAACCAAGGTTGATTCGTGGAATCCACCTATGCCTCTCGTGGAAAAAAAAGATTTGGTTTATATATATATATATATATTAAATTTTTTTGTTTTATATATATATTTTTATATTTTATTTTTTTATCATGTTTTTTTATTTTTATTTTTATGTTTTATTACCAACATGAAAATCACCAACATTTAAAAAAAAATATCCACTCTTAATACATTAGAGAAGTTAAAGTGTAAAAAATAAGGCCTCTAAACAAAAAGGGTTGATGTTGCATCAACACTTTCAAAAATCGGCATGAAAACCACTAACATTTAAAAAAAATGTTCATACTTGATACATAAAAAATTAAAGTGACAAAAATAAGGGCTCTAAAAAAATGGGTTGATGTTGCATCAATACTTTTCAAAATCATCATGAAAATCACTAACATTTAAAAACAAATTACATAAGAAAATTTAAACAAAAATATGCTCGAAAAAAAAAGGTGTATTTTGAATAACCACTTTTCAAAATCGGGTGATTTGTTTGCTACCTCAAAAAATAGATAATTGATAAATTTCTTCTTTGATTGGTAACTATGTTCAAGGATTTACCATAATATGTTATGAAACCATCTCAAAGAAAGATAGAAAGGATAGATGAACACATTAGAAATAAGCCTCTTCGAGGGGGAAACCTCCTTTACATTACACAAATGGACAATTCTTGGATGATTCAAATGATAAATCCTCCTTTACATATATATGAGTCTAAGGGGTCATAATATAAAGGCACAAAAATAACAATAGTGGGATTCTATGTGGCACAATAATAACAATATGGGGACAATAGGGACACAACCATAACAATAAGGGATACAATGACAATAGTAATTGGGGAATCACTAGTACTATCAGGCCCTAGCATGCCCCTCTCCTTCAAAAAAGTGTTGTCCTCAATGCTTGAGTAGTTCTGGGTGCTTCTGTATAAAATTCTCATCCTCCCATGTGGAATCTTCAATGGGTAAGTTCTTCCACTTGATGAGATACTCTGAAATTGATTGATTTCGTAGTTGTTGAGTTCTTGTTTCTTTGACTGCTTCAGGTTCAAATATGATTTTTCCTTCCTCATCAATTTCTGGAAATATTGTTTGAACTGGAATCTTGTCACCTATAACCTTCTTTAAGCATGAAACGTGGAAAACTGGGTGCACTCGTGAAGCTGCAGGAAGCTCCAATTTGTATGCCATAGTACCTATCTTTTGCAACACCTTGTATGGACCATAATACTTTGGTGATAATTTATTATCCTTCTAAACATGCTTGAGGGACATTTGTTTATATCGTTGTAGCTATAGGAATACCCAATAACCTACATCAAAACTTATTTCGTTGCGATGTTGATCTCCCTGCTATTTCATTCTATTCTGCGCCAAGGTGAGGTTATCCTTTAAGAGTTGGAGAACTTGTTGTTGATGCTCAATGTGATCTTCCACTGCTTGAACCTTAGAATTTTCTCTTAAATATGATGTGATGGATGGTGGATGATATCCATAAAGTTCCATAAATGGGGCCATTTTTATTACAGTATGGAAGGAAGTAATATACCACCATTCAGCTAGAGTGAAGCATTTGACCCATTGTGTCTATTTATCAGATACAAAGAAATGAAGATATCCTTCCAAACATTTGTTTACTATCTCAGTTTGCCCATCAGATTGAGGATGATAAAATGAGCTATGAGCTAGCTGAGTACCAAGACAAGAAAATAATTATGTCCAAACATTTCCAGTGGAAATGGGATCTCTGTCGCTTACAATAATCTTTGGGTTTCCATGTAGCTTTTGAATTGTTTCCATAAATGTAGTAGAAACTTTACTCGCTTTAAATGGATGAGATAATGCGCAAAAGTCTGCATACTTGGTAAGTCTTTCAACTACCACCATGATAACACTCTTTCCTTCAGACTTGGGTAAACCTGTGATAAAATCCATTGAAACCTCCTCCCAACATTGGCTTGGAATGGATAAAGGTCGTAATAGTGCTGGGGTCTTATTTGTTTCAACTTTATTTTGTTGGAAAAACAAACATTCCGTGAAAAACTTTTGAATATCCAATTTAAGGCCTCCCCAAAAAAAAATCCTTCTTAACCTTGTGGTAGGCTTTTAGAAATCCTGAGTGCCCTCCTAAGGGAGAGGCATGCAATTCCCTAAGAATCTTTTGTTTGAGTTGGGAATTCTTACATAGGTATAACTGATCCTTGTACCACAACAAATCATTTTTCCAGCGAAATGTAGCAGATGTACTGGGATCTTGTTGTATCTTTTGAATGAGTGCCCACACTTCCTCCTTATTATTCCATTCATCCCTTTCTTCATTTTTCCAATTTGGTTGGATAATAGAAATGGCACAAAGAAATGTTTCCACATCCTCATCTTTTCTTGAGAGTGCATCTGCCACAACATTTTGCTTCCCTTTTTGTATATGATTTCAAAGTCATAGCCCAACATCTTTGTCACCCATTTTTGCTTCTCTTCCTGAAGATAATCTTTGTTTTAAAAAGTATTTAAGGTTATCATGATCTGTTTTTACCTTGAAGTGTCTTCCCATTAGGTAGGGTCACCATTTCTTATGTGCATGTAGTATTGCTAGCATTTCCTTCTCATAAATAGCTTTATGTAAATACTTTCCTTTGTTTGGATGACTTTCGAAAGCAATGGGTCTTTCTTCTTGAATTAAAACCACACCAATTCCATTTCTTAAGGCATCACATTCGACAATAATGGTTTTCGTGAAGTCAGGTGTAGCTAAGACTAGTGCTTGGAACATTGCCTCTTTAAGATATTCAAAGGTCTTCATTGCTTCCGGAGTCCATCAGAATGCATCTTTCTTCAATAATGTTGTTAGAGGTGCTATTATTCTCCCATAATTCTTAACAAACTTGTCATAATACCTTGTCAACCCGAGAAATCCTCGTAGATTGTTTATGGATGTGGGTATTTTCCATTCCTTAATGGTTTTAATTTTTCTAGGGTCTACCTTAACACCTTCATGAGATACAATATGACCCAGATATTCCACCTCTTGTACTCCAAAGAAACATTTGGATATTTTTTGCATATATCTTTTTCTCCTCCAAAATTTTGAGCACCATGTCAACATGTTGGACATGATCCTTCCAATACTTGCTATAGATTAGTATATCATCAAAAAATATTAACACAAATTTTATAAGTAAGGGTTTCAAAATGGAATTCATCAAACCTTGAAACGTAGAAGGTGCATTAGTAAGGCCAAAAGGCATGACCAAAAATTCATAATGACCCTCATGAGTTCTAAATGTTGTTTTTGGAATGTCTTAAGTCTTCATTCTGATTTGACGATATCCTGAACGAAGATCCAACTTGGTGAAGTAAATTGATTGATGCAATTCATCAAATAATTCATCAATGATGGGAATGGGAAATTTATCTTTAATAGCGAGCTTGTTGACCTCCCTATAATCTGGACACATGCGCCATGATCCATCCTTGTTGTGAACCAATACTACTGGAGCAAAGAATGCACTTTGACTAGGTTGAATTATACCAGCCTCTAGCATTTCTGCAACCATACGTTCAATTTCACTCTTGTACATCGGGATATTTGTAAGGCCTGATGTTTGGAGGAACACTTCCTGGAATCAAATTGATAGCATGATCATGATCACGAATAGGTGGGAGGCCTTTGGTAGTCTCAAATACCTTGGAATGATTGTCCAAGACTTTTTGGAGATCTAGAGAAATGGATGATTTTGATGTGGGAACCTCTAGTGAACACAATTGTGCAATTATGCCTCATTGTTCTTTCTTTAGAAGCTTTTTCATTCCGTTAGAGCTAATTATCTTTCTTAGTTTCCCTGCGATACCCCTTAATTCAACTTCCTTTCCTTCTGAAGAGAATTTCATGAAAATTAAAAGCTATTGTACACAAGGATTATACCCATTGGACTCCTAGTACAACATCATCACCACCCACTGGAATGGAAAGCATTGGGATATTCAATACATATTCTCCCATGGATAGCTTGATATTATGGCACTTTCCTAAGCAATTTATGGTTCCTCCACTTGCAACCATCACTTGACACTCTGGTGCTGGATATAGGAAGCAATTCAATTCCTTGGCTATCTTACAATGCATAAAATTATGAGTACTTCCTGAATCAATCAACACTATTACCTTTTTCTTCTTGATATGCCCTTCTACCTTGATAGTTTGAGGAGTGGTAATTCCAGCCAATGCATTACCAGATATTTTCGGATTCATTTATTCTTTTTCTAGGGTTTGTTCCTGTTGTATATCATCTTCTTTTGATGTTTCTTGTTCCTTTTCTTCCTCCTTTTCACAATCTATGTAAAACAATTTCTTCTCAACACACTTATGACCTTTAGTGTATTTGTTATCACAACTGTAACAAAGCCCTTTTGCTCTTTTTTCTTCCAACTGTTGTGGTGTCAACCTTGTAGGTTGTGGATGGCTAGGGGCAACAACACTTCCATCTTTATGCTTGTGAGTGGTAGGCTTCCTTGTTGCCATAATTTTACTTTCCGTTTTTCTTGCCAACCTGAATGCCTTCTCCAATGAATCAGCTTCCCAAAGGAAAACCTCATGTTGGATGCTATCTTTTAAAGTCCCTATGAACACATCAATCATATGCTCCTCTGGAATATCTTTTGCCCTTATATTCAATTTTTGGAAGTCCTCAATGTGCTCCATCATTGAACCCTTTTGTTTGAGATTTATGAATTGGCTAAAAAAAGTGTTTCTTTTTGTATCCTCATAATGTGCTATCATTTCATCCATAAAAATAACGCAAGTGACAATTTGTTTATAGAGCAAAGCCATTGATACCATACAGATTGATTTGGTTCCAAATATAAAGTTGCAATGTGTACCTTTTGTGTGTTTTACACATTATGGAGATCAAAAAATTGCTCCATCTGTAGTATGCATGTTCACGGATCCTTGCCATCAAACTTCCTCATATCGATCTTTGGAACATGGTGGATCTTTGATCCAGCGTTAGAGTCTATTAAATCATGATTAACATTTATTTTGTTCTCATCATGACTTTCCTTTACTACCCTTTTGCCATTACTAAGCATTTCTTGTAGAAACTTTGTCAAATCCGTCTTCAAATATTCCATGCCTGTCTTCAAATCTATCTCCAAATCATCCATCTTATCTTCCACGACGTCCATCTTAGCTTCCACGCTGTCCAACTTAGCTTCCACGTCCATCCATCTTAGCTTCTATGGCTTTCTTTAAACCATCCATCTTATCTTCCACGCCATACATCTTAGCTTCTAAGTCTTTCTTTAAACCATCCATTTTAGATTCTGTTACTTTTTGTGAAAGTGACATTTGTTGCACTTGGTCTCGTAATTTTGATATATCATGTTGCATTTCTTCCTCTTCTTCATGAGTCATGCTAGAGCTTTCAGGTTTCTTAGTAGGTGTTTCCATTTTCTTTCTTCGAGGCATCAATTACTGATAATAATTCTTCACTATGCCCTGTGAATTCCTTCAAACTAATTTTTCAAACCAATCTTATGTAAAAGTTAAAAAAGAAAAACTACACACCTTTTTTTTCTCCACTTTGTAAGAGCTTGATGTTGAATATGATGTATTTCGGTAATTTTGGATCTCCAAGGTCTGAAATTTCTTCCTTCGGTAATCCTCTAAGTAATATTTCTAACTCCGCAAGTCTGACCAATATTGGATTCTCCAATGAAGAGTTATGCCAAATCTTCCAAAATGACCTGAGTATAGACTTGTTCAGTAGAGCGAACTTGTACGATGAAACATGGGTCCCTATTTCAACCTTAGGTTCTGAAAGTGGTACCCCAAAAACTAAAATCTTCCCTCTTTCTATAACTGCTTACACAAATTTAATCTGATGCTCTAAGAGACAGTTATGATTATTTTCCCAAGGTGACCTGTTTGGCATGTAATTCGAGGGTCTACAAAAACCCTAACTTCCTCAAATTGTATCTCCTAAAATATAGCGAGACAAGATCTGAAATTCAGAGTTGAGGTTCAGAACGCTTTCTTCTCAATTTTTTTCTTTTAGCTTTTGAAACTTCGTAGTGAAAGTGTTATAGTGAAAATTCCACGAGGACCTGTTTTAGATCAAATTCTGGAGCTTTCAAAAACTCTAACTTCCTTAGATCATATCTACGAAATTATAGTGAGATAAGCTATGAAATTTGGATCTGAGGTTTAGAAAGACTTCCTCTCAAATGGGTTTTTTTTTTCGCTTCTGAAACATCACAGAACAAACGTTATAGCGAAACTGCCATGATAACCTGTTTGGAGCAGCGAAACCCTAGAATCCAAAGCTCTGATACCAAATGTTACGAAACCAACTCACAAAAAGATAGAAAAAATAGATGAACACCTTGGAAATAAGCCTCTTCAAGTGGGAAACCTCATTTACATTACAAAAATGAACAATTCTTGGATGATTCAATTGACAAAAGCTCCTTTCTATATAGGAGTCTAAGGGGTCACAATATAACGAAGCCCAACTAACAATAATAATATAAAGGCACAAAAATAATAATAGTGGGATTCTATGGGGCACAATAAGAACAATATGGGGACAATAGGGGCACAACAATAACAATAAGGGATACAATGACAATAGTAATGGGGGAATCACTAGTATTATAGGGCCCTGACATAATAATTCAAGAGGTTATACTAGAGGAAAATATAGCAATGACAAGTCCCAACATCACCCCCCAATTGACCTATTTTCATGTCCTCGTGCAATTAATCTCTAGACTGAGAAAATAGATAGTTAACATGAAAGGCATTCAGGGAGTAAGCTTCATATGTTTCTTCTTCTCTATACCTGAATCCAACTCTTTAGTTGATTTCTTGGAGAGAGGAATACTCATCTTGTTTAGATAGTTCATAATAATATTGATAGTAAGATAATGGACACCGAATCATGGGGCATCAGTACCCACATCCCATTGATTTAACTCCTACCTCCATCACAGTTGCGGTATAGGCATGAACTCTAGAGAGAGCTTGCTAGAAGTTAAGAAGGCTACAAAGTTCCAAATTCTTCACCTTTTGTGAAGATATCATCTGTATCATTCAAGCCCCTTTCATGACATCCTCTATGTCCTTCAAATGATCAAGGCCTGAAATCAATCTGCCCAAACGAATATTTTTGAGTAAAGAGAAAACATTTTCTTGCTGAGAAAATCTATTATTTGTATTGAACATAATGAATATGTTCTTAGGTTTTTCTCGAACCCACAAGTTATAGTTTTCTCATTATTGTCATAAGTGTTACAAGAATATTTATGTTTTATCCTATTTTCTGTGAATGAGATGAGGGCTTGAAGTTGCATGTCTCTGAAAAACGGTACAATATTTTCATTTCATTTTTCAATCAATAGAAAATAATGCATACAAGGTTCACATAAGTGATACATCACACACTCATTTTCTTATGGAAGACATTTATAAAATGGAAAACATCATAAAACGCATAAGGAAGGCCATGTTGTACTGAATGAATCTTGAGCATTATATATTGATCCACTAGAAACTAAGAATAATTGTAGGATGGAGCTCTACATTATATGACATATGAGATCATTAAATAAATTTCATCTGTTTCTTAAACCAATTTGTGATTTTTGTTCTTGTAACTCAAAAATCTACTTCTATGCATAAACCAAATGTTGAGATGTTTCTAACTCCACATATGTTAATGCATAGCATTATTTTGATAACTTTTGATATTCTTGTGAGTAACAACCTCCTCTTGATACTTAGCGACAATCTTCTAGAATGATTGTATTTAAAGTTCTAGGACCATGACAAAAGAAGGATGAATGACATCTATATGCATTCCTATCTCTATCTGGGTCATTTATTCGGTCTATGTTTCTATTGTTTGACAGTAAGAGACTTATATTTTCTTACCGAACCTAAATTTCTTAACATCCTTTCTCTTTCGACCACATAAGAATTTTTGTTGTTGAAAAAATTGTCTCTCTAATTCATGTATCACCCTTCTCAAAGAAACATTTTCCTTTTTCAAGGTAAAAACTTTTCTAAAAAGCTTATTTATCACTTTGTCCCTTCCATCTTCTAAAATTTATACTTTTTGCCTTGTATTTTTAATTCTAGAGGGAATAGTCAGAGAAATAACAGGTGGAGTATAGGTTTTAGCTTCTAAATAATTAACTGGGGAGTGATGAATTTCAACAACTGGAAAACAAGTCAAAAGCCTTTGAGTTATAAGGATTCATGTTTCATGAGTCTCGAGGACTGAATGGAATTCTCTTTGGAGTTCATCAAGAAAATTATTAGTAGGAGGCTCTTTAACATTTTTAACTTGGGAATTAATAGAAAGTTCTTTAACCTCATCACAAGAAAATAGACAAAGGGTTCTTTGACTATGGTAGCTCCAAAGCTAGTAGAATGTTCCTACACTATAGTAGTTTCATAATCGTTAGGAGGTTCATGGATTGTAGGATTAGGAGAATCAATGGGGGAGGTCAAATCTATGGTTGTTGAGGGATTAATGGGCAACTCCTGATCAAATATCAAATGAAGGATCAATGAAATAGTCATGAGTAACAACAGTCATGTCTTGGTCAAAACTCAAGGGTTCTAACAAATATTCCACCCTTTCTAATGTCTACTCCACTTCTATACTAGGTATTTCTTGATCTGAATTCATTTTTCTCTAGTACGCGTGCAACAATATTTTCGGCAATTTGGTCCAGATTCTCCTCGCATGATTCTTTAACTTTTCAAAGGTCTTGTTACCTTTCATATGGTTTTTCTCCTTTATATCGTAAATCAATTGGCATTTATCCCTGGTATATTTGGCTCAAAGTTACTATTGTTATCACCTGGATTGAACCTTAGGCTGAAGGAAGGCAATGCCAGGGCAACCACAGACCACACTTAGCCAAGTAGCTAGCCCTAGGGGGCCGGGATAGGGCTCTCTCCATAAGGATCTTAGCCAAGATGACTGGATCAAGTAAAGGATATTAGGCTAGGTATAGTAGCAAGAAGTTTTGATTGGATTTTGAAGGGGTTTTGCTGGATTAGGAGGAGGTGGATAGTTTAGGTCTACGAAACTAGGTTAGAATTGCAGGGTGTTCAATGGGGCAAGGTAGGCATAGGATTTAGCACTCTAGGGCTTGATGGGGTGAGATGTTTAAGACTGGTGAGAAGCTAAGAAGGGCATGTGAAAACCATGGATCCTTCCTAGATTATAGAAACATGAAATGGTGAATGGTTTCCCAAGGCAGAGCACTAATGCAATGAATTCTGCCTATCAAACTTGAAAACATTCAACTAGAAGCAATGAAATGATTAATGGAATACATAAAACATATTAACATATAATCACAAAAGAAGAAAATATACCAAAAATCCATACCACAAGGATCCCATAAAAATAGCTGCAATTCTTATTAATCTCCTACTAAACTGCTTACAAATGGTGTAATCAAAATCTGAGCATGCAACTGAGTCCAATTCTCTACCAAGAGAAAGAAGAAGAAGATATAGACACGCATTCAACCACCTCCCATCCATAGGGGTCGAATCCCTAATATTAGGATCTAATCTAACTGATACTGAACAAGAAACAGGAATATAGTGAAAAACTGATTCATTTGAGCTCAAACTAAATTCTAAAACAATGAATCTACCCTCTCTCACTATTTATCTATCATAGTTACATGCCAAGTCAGCATTTATAACGGTGAAGCAACCTCCATGAGAGAGAATCCATGATCACAGTGAAAAAACAAGAAAAATAGCCATCATGAGCAAAACTGCCATACGCGTAGCGCCACTGGCCCAAAGCGCAACACTAGTTTCAAGTCCCTTTTGGAGCCCTTCCTGGCATGAAAATTGAGCCCATGATAGCTACTTGGAAAGGTATGCAGGTATACTTTTAAAGACACCTGGAATTTTTGCATTTGAAGCTCATTTAAGCCCTCAAAACTTAATTCTCCCAAGACTGCTTCTGTGTATCCAAAAAGTGGCAGAAAGGCCATTTTTAGGGTGTTTTTTGACCTTTTGGTGGACCAGTTATGCCCCAAAAACTTTGAAACATGCCAGGGTTCATGTTCGAATCACTTGGAATCCAAAAATGCAAACCATTTCTTCATTGGGTTCCCATAGGAAAGGTGAATCGCCTGTGGCGCTGCGCTTCTAGGCAGTTTTTCTCTGTATAAAATTCCAAAATTTGCAAATGACATAATTTCTTCTAAACTTTCCCAAAATTGGTGAGAAGCACCATCATCATGTGCTCTAATGATATAAGGAAGCTTCATCCAGCATCCTAAGTGTATCCTCCTCCTCTTTGCCTTTCAAATCCCGCCTTAGCCTAGCTTTCATCTTCCTGACCCTCTTGTTGCAAATCTTGTTTTGGGTCCTGTAATGAGCCATGTGTCTAAGCATTTGATTATCTATTTTTTCCTTCTGTAGCAACTTCTCAAGGTGCCAGTTGACTCTCTCAAATCAAGTCTCTTTATGCCTCTTTGCCACTTTTTCGTTTTACCTTGAGAATTTCCAGCTCCATTAGGACTTGTTTGTCACTCAAATACTTGTTTTATTGCTCCAAATATGTGATGACATACTTGGCCCTCTCCAAATTGTCCATCAAAGCCTATACTTGAGCCTCCCTTTCCCGTATGATGATGTCCTTTATTGTTCCTTTATCCTAGGCCTCTAAGTCAATGATTTCCATGCCATGATGAGAGTAACGTTGTTTTGGCTCATCATGCTCTGTTAAGTCAAAGTCTCTTTCCTTCTCCTCATCATCATCTGGCATATTTTCCTTCCCTTTGTGCAACTTTTGCCCTTGTATTTGTTGTGTCGATGAAGAAGGCAAAGCCCCTTCCACATCTTATGGAGCTAGCATTTTCCTATGAGTTTATGAAGAAGGCAAGGTCCCTTCCACATCCTGTGGAGAAAAAAATTGCTTATCAGCTGCAAATAATCTCGTTCCGCCCCTCTGATATGTCATGTAAACGAGCACCTCATTAGTTCTAGTCTCCTTCGCCTCCTCATCGATTTTTGCCTGAGCACTGCTAGAAGGTCATCCAATTTCTTGAGACACTGGTGCAGGAATTTGTGGACCCCTAGAAATGTCATGAGAAATAAAGATCTCCCAAGAGATGTTGAGGAGACTGAGATGATGAAGCACAATGATCTTGATCGGGGAATAATGATAGACACTGCTCATCTGCTGATGGTATGGCTTCTTCTAGACAATATGAGCCATCCTATTAATATTCTTGAACAAGAAGTAAGGGAGGTTTAACATCCTCAACCTAGTAAAATGCATGAGGAGCCTGATGTGGTAAGTGTACAACCTGGAGAATCTGCCCTCACAAGGGAAATACTTCATGATGATTTTCATCATGGGGACATACTTGTTTTCAAGAAATATGAAAGGAAGAAGTCTCTTCACCTCATTTTTGTACCGGGGTTTGATATAAGGCTTGTAAAAGTGTTGATCCAGGTCCTGGGCCTTGAACCACTCCTCCCCTACATTAAGAATCTTGGTTGCATCTGAAATGATGGAAGGTGAGATGGTGAATGTTACCCCAGCAAGAGTCACCCTGTTGTCCTAAAGATGGGCTACAAAAAGTCTAGTGAGCTTTGGGTGGTATTGAAATCTCTCTACCTGCTCACAGAACTCATAGCAGCCAAGATATCTGAAACATGTGATAGCCAACTGAGAGGCTTGCAATTCCCTAAGGTTTGATGGCTCTTCTCTGATAATCTTGCCTCCCTTGTGTGGTTTTCTCTGCTGCCTAGCTCCATCTGTTGAGGTGTCACTGCCTGTGTTCTCCTCCTCATATTCTCGGTCTTCCTGGTCCATGTTTCCAAAACTGGAAGTTTTATGAAGGGAATGACTAAGAGTGTTTTAGGAGTGAGGGGATGGAAAATGACTCTATGGGAAAAAAATGAATGAGGGAGTAAGAAATAAAGGGAGGGCTTGTTTTGTTTGATGCCCTTAAGGAGGAGGGATAGAGGGATGGAAATGATATGGAATAGGGGTAAGGGGATAAAGGTATAAGGGGATAGAGTTTAGAGGTGTAGGGATAAATGATAGGGTGAACAATGAGGGTTTATGGTTTTAGGTATCATTAGGGAGATTTTAGGGTTTCATTTTTAACATGGAAAATGATGCTTATAAGTTCGATTTGGAAACCAAAACTGAAGTGAGGGATGTCAACTTACTTGCAAATATGGAAGGAGAGAGAAATTTCGAGTTTTCTTGAGAGTTTGAGGGTTTTCTAGCCATCTTGCACAAAGCGCAGTGCCACTGCACAGAAGCACAATGCCACCTTAGAAGCGCAGTACTCATGTAAAATTGTACTGAAGAACTTTCCCAGATGTGCAGAGCCAACCTCAACACGTAGTGCCAAGCTCTGAACATGCAGCGCTAACTTGCTTGACCTAGAAGCACAACGCCACTCTTCCAACATGCAGTGCCACTACTCCACTACTCCAGAAGCGCAACGCTAGTCTCCAGAAGCACAGCTCCAAGCTCCTTTCACCCAAAACTTAGTCAAACTTTCCTTTTCTTCTCACTTTTTGACTCCTTGCTTGGAAAATGAGGATAACGAATTTGAAAATGAAATGTGAGAGCTTAAATAGGAGTAAATTTTGATTTTTCACTTGAGAAACTCACTTTCTAATGTTTCTTGTCTTTCTTCAAAACTTTATTTTTAATGCCTTTTCTTCTTTGTGTCTTTGCAGGTGGATAATGCTTGACTTGAACAGATTTTCGCAGTGTTTCTTTGTCTTGCAGTGAAGAGAGATGCTTTGTTACAATTGGGATCTTTTATTACATATAATGACTTAAAATTACATAAAAAATACAAATAAACTCAAGATACTCTGTTTTCACATCAGAAACATTTTTTTGAGGTGAAAACTACATTAGGTTAAAAGATAATAATCTCAGTAACTATGACTCACAATTCATCATACTTGATTTATTGATCATCCTCATACCCTTGTTGACCTTTATTTACACTTTAAAATCAGGCTGTTGACCTTGGTGATGAAACCCTAAGAACTAATGAAACATGCCCTATGACCTAATGAAAAAATGATTGCAAATTGACCATGAAACCATAACTGAAGACAACCTGAAGAAGGGTCAGCAAGTATACTCTATGAGGGAAAATTTTAGATTTTGAGAAGAGAAGACAACCATCAGTGGATCAGTTTGACATGACCTAATGGAAATGATGAAAAATTTAAGTATGGGACCACTAAAACGAAAATTCAAAGAGCGAATTTTGATCCCTGATGGAAGTATGTAGATACTGACACTAACAACTATTATTTCTAGTAATTCTTGCATGGTTGGATCTTGACAAGTTTTTCTTTTCTCACGAGAATCTTCCTCTCTTAAATCTATTTCTCCTTAAGAGGAGGTTGACTTCCCCTCTTCCCTTGAGGTAAGATAACCATGAAAGCGGGAATTTATTTCTCTACCTTACTTGACTTCTCAGTGAGGAGGGTTTCCAATGATGAAGCTTCAAATTGAATAGTCTTATAATGAGATATTCCTTAACGAGTAGCTCTAGCCTAGGGAACTAAGGTATGCTCTTCAAATGGTGTTGCATTTTATCTTCCTACTTCTTCCTTATTTATAGGAGAATTTGGCTATTCTGGCATCAACAAATCAATGAAATTATCATGCTCCACCCTGCCCAGGCCTAAAGCCTCGCGTCCATTACCGAGGGCTGCCTAGGTCAATTCTGGAATCGAACTAACCACCCAGGGCCTTCGCCTAGTGACCTTTGGTGGCCAAGCCAATTCTAGGAATAAACCTAGGTCACCGGGGGATTTTTTTTTCAATTTTTATAATTCTTTTTTTGTAATATTTTAATTAAATAATTAATTTTTTAATTTTCATTAATTGTTTTTTATTATTATTTTATTTGATTTTTAAATTTTTATTTATTTAATTATGGATTTTTTTTTTGAAACTTAAAGAAAAAATGTTTTTGATGTTTCTTTTGTTTTATTAATTTTTATTTTTTTCTTAAATGATGTGTTTTTTTGAAATATTTTACCCATTTATTTATTTATTTTTTGATAGTTTTTATTTTTATTTTTAATTTTTGTTTAATTTTTTTTTTTTTTTTTTTTTTATAGGTTTTTTCTTTTGTGGGTTATTTTATTTATTTTTATTTTATTTTTATCAATTTTTTTATATTTTGATTTTTTTGTTGTTATGTTTTTCAATTTTTATATTTTATGTTTTATTACCAACATGCAAATCAGCAACATTTGAAAAAAAATATCCACACATAATAGATTAGAAAAATAAAGTATAAAAAGTATGGCCTTTAAACAAAAAGGGTTGATGTTGAATCAACACTTTTCAAAATCACCATGAAAATCACTAACATTTAAAAAGCAATGTTCATACTTGATAAATAAAAATATTTAAAGTGCCAAAAATAAGACTTCTAAAAAAATGGGTTGGCGCTACATCAACACATTTCAAAATCAGCATGAAGATCACTAACATTTAGAACAAATGTCACATAAGAAAATTTAGTGTGTAAAAAGTATGCTCCAAACAAGAAAATACATATTTTGAATAACCACTTTTCAAAATTGGGTGATTTTTTTGCTACATCAAAAAAACGGGAAATCGGTAATTTTCTTGTTTGATCGGTAACTATGTTCAAGGATTGATCATAATAATTCAAGAGGTTAGATTAGAGGAAAGTATAGCAATGACAAGGCCCAACATCACCCCCTAACTGACCTAATTGCATGTCCTCATGCAATTAATCTCTAGACTGTGCGAATAAATTGTTAACATGCAAGGCAGTCACATAGTAAGCTTCATAAGTTTCTTCTCCCCTATACCTGAATCCAACATTGTACTTGACTTCTTCGAGATATGAATACTCAACTTTTTTAGATAGTTGATAATAATATTTATAATAAGATAAGGGACACCAAAACATGGGGTATCCATACCTACATCCCATCGAATAAACTCCTGCCTCCATCACAATTGCGGTATAGCCATGAACTCTGGAGAGAGCTTTCCGGAAGTTATGGAGGCCAAAAGGTTCATATTCTTCACCTTTTGTCAAGATCTCATCCATATCATTCAAGTCCTTTTCATTATATCCTTTATGTCCTTCAAATGATCTAGGCTTGAAATCAATATGCCCAATTGAATAATTTTGAGTGAAGAGAAAACATTTAGTTGTTGAAAAAATCTATTATTCATGTAGAATGTAATGAACATGTTCTTAGGTTCTCCTCGGACCCATAAGTCACAATTTGCTTCTTTTTGCTTATAAGTGTTACAGGGAATTTTCCATTTTCTTTGATTTTATGTGAAGGAGATGAGTGCTTGAAGATGCACATCTCCAATAAAGGGTACAATATTTTCATGTCTTTGTTCCATCGATAGAAAATTATGCATATAAAAATCACATAAGTGATCATGCACACACTGATTTTTCTTATGGAAGACATTTATAAAATGGAAAACATCAGAAAACTCATAAGGAAAGTCATGTTGAACTACCTGAACCTTGAGCATTATATATTGCTCCACTAGAAAAAGAGAATAATTGTAGGATGGAGCTCTACATGCCAGGACATCTAGAATCATGGAACATATTTCATCACTTTCTCAAACCATTTGTAATTTTTTTCTTGTAACTCATGAATCGTCTTCTAGGCATCAACCAAATATTCAAATTTTTCTAACTTGACATGTGTTAATGCATATAATCAGTTTGAAAACTTATGATATTCTTCTGAGTAACAAACGCCTCTTGATACTTAGCTACAATCTTATTTAATGTTTATATTTCAGCTTCTAGGATAAGGGGAGAAGAAGGTTGCACGGCATCTATTTGCATTCCTATCTTTGTCCTAGTCATTTATTTGGTTTATGTTTCTATGGTTTAACACTCAAAGACTTTTATTTTCTTACTAGCCCTAAATTTCTTATCATCATTTCTCTTCTGACCAACATAATTCTTTTTTTCTTCAACAATCTATCTCTCTAATTCATCTATCCTCCTTCTCAAAGAAGCATTTTCCTTTTTCAAGGTAAAAACTTTTCGAAAAAACTTATTTCTCATTTTATACCTTCCATATTCTAAAATTTCTACTTTTTTCCTTAGACTTTTAATTTTAGAGGGAACAGTCAGAGAAACAACAAGTAGAGTATAGGCCTTATCTTCGAAATAATTAATAGGGGACTCAGGATTTTCAACAACTGGAAAATCATTTGAAAACCTTTGAGTTATAAGGGTTCATGCGTGATGACTACAGAGCACTCAATAAAATACTCTTGAATCATAACAATTGGGGAATCAACAGGGGATTTTTGGACTTCATCAACCAAATAATTAGTAGGAGACTCTTTAACTTTTTTAACTGGGGAAGTAATTGAAAGTTGTTTAACTTCATCAATAAGAGAATCAACAGAGGGTTCTTTAACTGTAGTATATCTAGAGATACTAAAATGAAATGTGAGAGCTTAAATAAGAGAAAATTTTGGTTTTTCACTTGAAAAACCCACTTTCTAATGTTTCTTGTCTTTCTTCAAAACTCTATTTTTAATGCCTTTTCTTCTCTGTGTTTTTGCAGGTGGATAATGCTCGACCTGAACTGATTTTTGCAGTGTTTGTTTGTCTTGCAGCAAAGAGAGATGCTTTGTTGTAACTGAGATCTTTTATTACATATAATGACTTAAAAGTACATAAAAAATAAAAATAAAATCAAGATACTCTATTTTCACCTCAGAAACATTTTTTTGAGGTGAAAATTACATTAGGTTAAAAGACAATAATCTCAGTAAGTGTGACTCACAATTCATCATACTTGATTTACTGATCATCCTCATACCCTTTTTGACCTTTATTTACACTTTAAAATCAAGCTGTTGACGTTGGTGATGAAACCCTAAGACCTAACGAAACATGCCCTATGACCTAATGAAAACATGATTGCAAATTGACCATGAAACCATAACCGAAGACAACCTGAAGAAGGGTCAGCAAGTATACTCTATGAGGGAAAATTTTAGATTTTGAGAAGAGAAGACAACCATCAGTGGATCAGTTTGACATGACCTAATGGAAATGATGAAAAATTTCAGTATGGGACCACTAAAACGAAAATTCAAAGAGCGAATTTTGATCCCTGATGGAAGTATGTAGATACTGACACTAACAACTATTGTTTCTAGTAATTCTTGCATGGTTGGATCCTGACAAGTTTTTCTTTTCTCACCAGAATCTTCCCCTCTTAAATCTATTTCTCCTTAAGAGGAGGTCGACTTCCCCTCCTCTCTTGAGGTAAGATAACCATGAAAGCGGGAATTTGTTTCTCTACCTTACTTGACTTCTCAGTGAGGAGGGTTTCCAATGATGAAGCTTCAAATTGAATAGTCTTATAATGAGATATTCCTTAACAAGTAGCTCTAGCCTAGGGAACTAAGGTATGCTCTTCAAATGGTGTTGCATTTTATTTTCCTACTTCTTCCTTATTTATAGGAGAATTTGGCTATTCTGGCATCAACAAATCAATGAAATTATCGTGCCCCACCCCGCCCAGGCCTGAGGCCTCGTGTCCGTGACTGAGGGCTGCCTAGGTCAATTCTGGAATCGACCTAACCACCCAGGTCCTTCGCCTAGTGACCTTTGGTGGCAAAGCCATCTGGGAATAAACGTAGGTCACCGGGGGATTTTTTTTTCGATTTTCATAATTCCTTTTTGTAATATTTTAATTAATTAATTAATTTTTTAATTTTCATTATTTTTTTTATTATTATTTTATTTGATTTTTAAATTTTTATTTTTTTAATTATGGATTTTTTTTTTGAAACTTCAAAAAAATGTTTTTGATGTTTCTTTTGTTTTATTAATTTTTATTTTTTTCTTAAATGATGTGTTTTTTTGAAATATTTTACTCATTTATTTATTTATTTATTGATAGTTTTTATTTTTATTTTTAATTTTTGTTTAATTTTTTATATTTTTATAGGTTTTTTTTGTGGGTTTTTTTTATTTATTTTTATTTTATTTTTATCAATTTTTTAATATTTTGATTTTTTTTTGTTATGTTTTTTAATTTTTATATTTTATGTTTTATTACCAACATGCAAATCAACAACATATGAAAAAAAATATCCACACTTAATAGATTAGAAAAATAAAGTATAAAAAATATGGCCTTTAAACAAAAAGGGTTGATGTTGAATCAACACTTTTCAAAATCACCATGAAAATCACTAACATTTAAAAAACAATGTTCATACTTGATAAATAAAAATATTTAAAGTGTCAAAAATAAGACTTCTAAAAAAATGGGTTGGCTCTACATCAACACATTTCAAAATCAGCATGAAAATCACCAACATTTAGAACAAATGTCACATAAGAAAATTTAGTGTGTCAAAAGTATGCTCCAAACAAGAAAAGGCATATTTTGAATAACCACTTTTCAAAATCGGGTGATTTTTTTGCTACATCAAAAAAATGGGTAATCGGTAATTTTCTTGTTTGATCGGTAACTATGTTCAAGGATTGATCATAATAATTCAAGAGGTTAGATTAGAGGAAAATATAACAATGACAAGGCCCAAAATCAACCCCTAACTGACCTAATTGCATGTCCTCATGCAATTAATCTCTAGACTGTGTGAATAAATTGTTTACATGCAAGGCAGTCACAGAGTAAGCTTCATAAGTTTCTTCTCCCCGATACCTGAATCCAACATTGTACTTGACTTCCTGGAGAGATGAATACTCAACATTTTTAGATAGTTGATAATAATACTGATAATAAGATAAGGGACACCAAAACATGGGGTATCCATACCTACATCCCATGGAATAAACTCCTGACTCCATCACAATTGCAGTATAGCCATGAACTCTAGAGAGAGCTTGCCGGAAGTTATGGAGGCCAAAAGGTTCCATATTCTTCACCTTTTGTCAAGATCTCATCCATATCATTCAAGTCCTTTTCATTACATCCTTTATGTCCTTCAAATGATCTAGGCCTGAAATCAATATGCCCAATTGAATATTTTTGAGTGAAGAGAAAGCATTTAGCTGTTGAAAAAATCTATTATTCATGTAGAATGTAATGAACATGTTCTTAGGTTCTCCTCGAACCCATAAGTCACAATTTGCTTCATTTTGCTTATAAGTGTTATAGGGAATTTTCCGTTTTCTTTGATTTTATGTGAAAGAGATGAGGGCATGAAGATGCACATCTCCAATAAAGGGTACAATATTTTCATGTCTTTGTTCCATCGATAGAAAATTATGCATATAAAAATCACATAAGTGATCATGCACACACTGATTTTTCTTATGGAAGACATTTATAAAATGGAAAACATCAGAAAACTCCTAAGGAAATTCGTGTTGAACTACCTGAACCTTGAGCATTATATATTGCTCCACTAGAAAAAGAGAATAATTGTAGGATGGAGCTCTACATGCCAGGACATCTAAAATCATGGAACATATTTGATCACTTTCTCAAACCAATTTGTAATTTTTTTCTTGTAACTCATGAATCGTCTTCTAGGCATCAACTAGATATTCAAATTTTTCTAACTTGACATGTGTTAATGCATATAATCAGTTTGAAAACTTATGATATTCTTCTGAATAACAACCTGCTCCTGATACTTAGCTACAATCTTATTTAATTTTTATATTTCAGCTTCCAGGATAAGGGGAGAAGAAGGTTGCATGACATCTATTTGCATTCCTATTTTTGTCCTAGTCATTTATTTGGTTTATGCTTCTATGGTTTAACACTCAAAGACTTTTATTTTCTTACTAGCCCTAAATTTCTTATAATCATTTCTTTTCTGACCAACATAATTCTTTTTTTCTTCAACAATCTATCTCTCTAATTCATCTATCCTCCTTCTCAAAGAAGCATTTTCCTTTTTCAAGGTAAAAACTTTTCGAAAAAACTTATTTCTCATTTTGTACCTTCCATCTTCTAAACTTTCTACTTTTTTCCTTAGACTTTTAATTTTAGAGGGAACAGTCAGAGAAACAACAAGCGGAGTATAGGCTTTATCTTCGAAATAATTAACAGGGGACTTAGGATTTTCAACAACTGGAAAATCATTTGAAAACCTTTTAGTTATAAGGGTTCATGTGTGATGACTACAGAGGACTCAATAAAATACTCTTGAATCATAACAATTGGGGAATCAACAGGGGCTTTTTGGACTTCATCAACCAAATAATTAGTAGGAGACTCTTTAACTTTTTTAACTGGGGAAGTAATTGAAAGTTGTTTAACTTCATCAATAAGAGAATCAACAGAGGGTTCTTTGGCTGTAGTATATCTCGAGCTAGTAGAATGTTCCTACACTATAGTAGCTATTGAGTTGTTAGGAGGTTCATGGATTGTAGCAGTAGGAGAATCAATGGGGGAAGTAAAATCTATGGTTATTTTGGGTTCAATGGGCAACTCCTGAGCTATATCGACTGAAGGATCAATGAAATGTTCTTGAGTAACAACAGTAATTTCTTCCTCCATACTCAACTATTCTAACAAATTGTCCACCATCTTTAATGTCTACTCCACTTCTATACTAGGTATTTCTTGATATGAATCCATCGTTTTCTACTGCTTCTTCATCATCAATAATCTAAGCGATTTGGCCCAAACTATCCACACATGATTCTTGAACTTTTCCAAGGTCTTATTCCTTTTCATGTGCATTTTCTCATTTATATCGTAGATCAATTGAAATTTTTCCATGATAGATTTTGACTCAAAGTTACCATTGTTCCCAGTAATTATTTTATGGGTGGATCCTCAGAAGTTTTTCTTTTCTATCCAGAATAATCCTTTGTTAAATCTATTTCTCTTAAAAAGGAGGTTGACTCCCCTAGAGACATAATAGGAGACGGACAAAGTCCTTGTTCGAGTTTATACAATCGGGCAAACCTTCTCCTCCCTCGAGGTAATATAGCCATCAAAGTGGCAATTTGTTTCTCTACCTCACTGAAAGAGGGTTTCTAATAATGAAGGTCGAGGTTGAGAAATATTATATGGAGTGCATGCAGGTTTAGCATCTTCCACTTATGAAACCTCAACTTGAATATCCTCATAATAAGGTATTCATGAATAAATAGCTTTATCCTGTGGAATTTTTATAGCTTGAAAAAAAATTGTTTTTGATGTTTTTTTCCTTAAATTATGCTTTTTTAAAAATATTTTCCCCATTTATTTATTGATAATTTTTTGGGGGGTTTTTTAATATTTTGTTTAAATTTTTTTATTTTACAAGTTATTTTTGTTTTTTTACATTTTTATGATTTTTTTTGTTTTTTATATATTTGATACTTTATTGGTCATGTTTTTTTGTTTTTGTTTTTGTTTGTTTTTTTTTTTTTTTTTACCAACAATGATACATTAGAAAATTTAAAGTGAAAAACAAGGTCTCTAAACAAAAGAGGTTGAGGTCACATCATCACTTTTCAAAATCAGTATGAAAATCACTAACATTTAAAAAGAAATGTTAATACTTGATACATAAAAAGATCTAGTGTCGAAAATAAGCCCTCTAAAAAATGGGGTTGATGCTACATCAACGTTTTTCAAAATCAACATGAAAATCACTAACATTTAAAAAAAATGTTACATAATAAAATTAAAAGTGTGAGAAATATGCTAAAAGAAGGGTACATTCTAAATAACTACTTTTCAAAATTGGGTGATTTTTTTGCAACCTCAAAAGCGCGGGTAATCGTTAATTTTCTTATTTGATTAGTAACTATGTTCAACGATTTATCATAGTAATTCAAGAGGGTATATGAGAGGAAAATATAGCAATGAAAAGGCCCAACATCACCGCCCAACTTACCTAATTGCATGCCCTCAAGCAATTAATCTCTATATTAAGAAAATAGATAGTTAACATGCAAGGTAGTCACAAAGTAAGTTTCGTAAGTTTCTTCTCCTCTATACCTGATTCCAACTTTGTACTTGATTTCTTGGAGAGCCAAAAACGCAGCTTGTTTAGATAGTTCATAATAATATTGATAGTAGGATACATGACACCAAATCATGGGGAATCAATACCTACATCCCATCGAATTAACTCATGCCTCCATCGCAATTGTGTTATTGGCATGACCTCTAAAGAGAGCTTGTTGGAAGTTATGGAGGCCAAAAAGTTCCCTATTGTTCACCTTTCGTGAAGATCTCATCAATATCATTCAAGCCCATTTCATTACATCCTCTACGTACTTCAAATGATCAAGACCTCATTTGCGGAAAATGGTATAATATTTTCATTTCTTTGTTCCATCAATAGAAAATTATGCATATAAAGTTCACATCAGTGATACTGCACACACTCAATTTTCTTATGGAATACATTTATAAAATTGAAAACATAATAAAACTGATAAGGAAAGCCATGTTGTACTACCTAAATCTTTAAAATTATACATTTCTCCACTAGAAACAAAGAATAACTGTAGGATGGAGATGTAAATGTCATGACATTTGACATCATGGAAAATATTTCATCCCTTTGTCGGACCAATTTGTGAATTTTTTCTTTTAACTCACGAATCTTCTTATAGGCATCAACCAAATGTTCAAATGTTTCTAACTCCACATGCATTAAAGTAAAGAATCATTTTCACAACTTCTAATATTATTATGAGTAACAACCTCCTCTTGATACTTAGTTGCAATCTTCTTTAATGTAAGTATTTCATCTTCTAGGATTAGTGGAGAAGAAGGGCGCATGATATCTATTTGCATTCCTATCTTTGTCTGAGTCATTTCTTCAATCTGTGTTTCTATGTTTTGACATTGAGAGACTTTCAGTTTCTCGTCTGACCAACATAAGACTTTTTTTTCAACAAATTGTCTCTCTAATACATGTGTCCTCCTTCTTGAAGAAACATTTTCCTTTTTCAAGGTAACATCTATTTGGATTTTTTTTCTCACTTTGTCCCTTCCATCTTCTAAACTTTCTAATTTTTTCCTTGCACTTTTACTTCTAAAGGGAACATAAAGAGAAACAAAAGGTAGAGTACAGGCTTTAGCTTCTAATAATTAGCACGAGACTTAGGAATTTTAGAAACTGCAAAATAAGTAAAAAAACCATTGAGTTATAAGGGTTCATGTGTCATTTCTATTGAGGACTCAATAGAATGATCTTGAATCATAGTAATCGAGGAGTCAACAGGGCCTTTTTTGACTTCATCAACCAAATAATTAGCAGGAGAATATTTAACTTTGTTAACTAAGGAATTAATAGAAAGTTCTTTAACTTCATCAACAAGAGAATCAATAGATGATTCCTTGGTTGTAGTAGCTATAGAGCTAGTAGAATGTTCCTGCACTATAGTAGTTGTAGAATCATTAGAAGGTTCATGGATTGTATGTTGGCATTATGAGACAAGTGTTGTCCTTGATGGCAAATCACACTGATAACAAATCATAGTGCAGAAGGATAGCAGCAAGGAATTGATGATCAGTCTACAAGTATGAAGAAAAATATATACAAGCAGGTTCGCTATATACCAAGTCGCGTGTACACGCTGGTTGGCTTCAGTAAAAGTGCGTGTATATGGAAAACTTATCTTTGGTCCACGGCGGTTATTCCTTGGAAGTTGTGCCTATGGTTTTGGACCTTGGTGTCGCGACAGACGTGTTGATCCCTAGTTTTGAAGATGATGGTATTGGATTTCTATGGTTTTGGCTCTTGGTATTGAACAAGGCTTAAGGCTATATAAGGAGAAGGAAATCATTAGGCAAGTGTATCTAAAATGTCTTGAATATCTGATGAAGTATTAGATCCAGTATGCAGGTTATTGGTTGATGATGTATTGCTTGATCTGAGCTAAGGAGAGATCTCATCGGTTGATGGAGAACAAGATCTAAGGAGAGATCGAGATCAAATGGTTTGAAATGAACTATCTTTATGTAGTTGATTATGCGTATTTCTAGATCCGCATGACTGACGCAATATTATGTTCTGGGTATAACTGATGTCTGGTACAGCTGCAAGTTATGAAAAATTATTTTTTAGATATGTACGCAGTTTGTCTTCGGTAAAACTGCGTGTATACGCGGGTTGCCTTCATTGAAGTAGCGTATATCTTTTGGAGCTTGATTTTTGGGTTGCAGCTGGGTCTGACTGTTATTGCAGAGTTCTGTAGTCTGCTCTGTGTTCTGGTGACTGGGTTTGACAGGGTTTCAGTGGTTCAGTGATTCAAAGATTGTTGATGTGAGTATTGGTTGTTTTGTAATCTGCTATGAAGGTTGAATGAATTGTGGTCTTCAGATTGTAATATTGTGCTTCAGGAATATCCAGTCTGAAAATGTATGAAAAGTGGTACCTGAAGGAAAGAAGATTGTAGGCCTGCACCTACGTACTAGTATCTTAGCTAGTACAAGAGCAAAGGGGGTTGAAGCTCCCTTCCAAGGAAGTTTGGAGAACGAGAGAAGGTTGAAGCCTTCTGCAGGTTGTAGCCTGCGTACTGGTATAAGGATGCACCAGTACAAAGGATTGTAAACTGAAGTTCTTATTAAAGAAAGATAGAGACGACTTGCAGCAGGTGGTTTTCACCCACATTGGGTTTCCACCTTATATCATGGTGTTCATGTGTGTGGCTTTTGTGTGATGATCTGTTCTGTTTACTCTTAATATGATGAATAATGACCTGATGCACTTAACTGAAGATAAACTAACTGAATTATAAGTTTTCTGGTTATACGCTGTTTTCTTTAGACACAGTAGCGTGTACACGCTGGTTCACTTAACTGAAGTAGCATATATGTTTCTGAGCATTGAAAAAGTTTTATTGATCTGATAATACTGATTCACCCCCCCCTCTCAGTATTATTTCCAACAATTGGTATCAGAGCAGGTCCTTGAGAGAAGCTTGATCGCTTGAAGGTAGATCGTTCATCATGAGCAACTACGAGAGAGAAGCATCAATCAGGCCACCGGTTCTTGATGGGACAAACTTCAATTATTGGAAGGTAAGAGTTACTGCCTATCTTCAATCTCTTGGTACAGAAGTCTGGGACATCGTAGAAACAAGCTACGCTTTTCCTCAGCTACTCCTACAGATGCAGCTGAGAAAAAGAAGTATGAAACAAATGCGAAAGTAGTCAGTACCCTATTAGGATGTATATCCCAAACGGAATTTATGAAGGTAATGCACTACAAATCCGCAAAAGAGATATGGGACAAAATTGTCACGAGCTATGAAGGAGATGAACAGGTAAAGCGTGCTAAACTTCAAACCCTCAGGATTCAGTATGAGACTCTCAAGATGTATAATGATGAAAGTGTGGCTAACTATTTTCTTCGGGTAGATGAGATCGTTAATTGTATGAAAAATTTGGGTGAAGAAATAAAAGAGGCTATAGTGGTTGAAAAGGTTCTAAGATCATTGTCCCCCAAGTTTGAATCTAAAGTATCTGCAATAGAAGAAAAGGAAAATCTACGAATTCTTACTATGTCTCAGCTACATGGAATTCTAACTGCTTATGAAATGAGAAAAGGAGGTCCATCAGACAGAAGAGAAGCTGCTTTCAAGGCATCAGGCAAAGAAGATTATTATGAAGCAAGCCACATCCTAGAAGAAGAGGAAGAAGAATCAAATTTTGTCAGAAATCTTCAAATGGGTTCTGGAAGGTTCAGAGGTAAGTTACCTTTTAAATGCTTTGCTTATGGAAGAGTAGGTCATTATGCTGCAAAATGTCCGTATAAGGATAAAGGAAAGGAACCTGCTAGATGGAACGAGAAACAGAGTGCAAATAAGAAAAGCTACTACACTCATGAAGATAGTGATGGTCTATCGAATAGTGATGAAGATGAATGAGGTAATGAATATAAGTTGTTAATGGCATTTGAAGATGATGATTATATGGATGCTATAGATGTGGATAATCTTTATGATGAAATTACTAGACTCAAGAGATGTATATAAGAAAAGAATATGATCATTGATACTCTACAATTTCAAATTGATGAAAAGGAAAAACATCTTGAAAAACTAGAAGGTGAAATTGTTGGTCTTAGAAAAGAGATTGAGAAAACAAAAGCTATTAACCTTAAATTTGTTAAAGGATCTAAAACCTTGGATGAGATTATCAATGTGCAGCGATCTCCTCTGATCAAGACAGGTCTTGGATATAATGGAGAAACATCTCAAGCCTCTACCTCTAAAAGTTATCTTGATGCAGCAAGGAAAAGCGAGCAAAGGCCAAATAAAAGTAATCAGGTGAATCAGGGACAGTTTACCTCAAGAACAAATAAAGACCATCAAGAAATTTGGGGACAAACTGCCTTAAGGACAAACAGAAGCTACAATCAGCCACAGGTAAAATCTTCCCAATTTGCTCCAAGAATAAATAGAAGCTACAATCGGTTGGATGATAGATCTGATTATCGCAGAATTTTCTTTAATGGCCAATGCTTTTCTTGCCATAACTTCGGTCACAAAGCAGCTCAATGTGTTGCATACAAGACAATCCTGACTAGAGAAGCTCAAAAGCAAGGGAGAATGACTGAAACCATGAAAATGACCTATAACAACTTTTTGGTTCTTGAAAATGAAGTTGAATGCTCTATTTGTAATAACTTTGGTCATGAAGACTCTTAATGCAGGAGTAGGTTCCGGAAGACAGTTCAGAAGGAGCAAAACTCAAATGTCAGAACATGGAGAATAAAGGAACCACAACCAGAAAGATGTGGGATAGCCTTTTATGCAGAAGGTCAAGAAATTCTATGGTACATTGACAGCGGATGTTCGAAGCATATGACAGGGGACAAAGAAAAGCTTGAGTCATATACCACATTAGAAAAGGGGAAGAAAGTTTCTTTTGGAAATGATATCTCTGCAGCCATAAAAGGAAAAGGTGTGGCTCCATTGAAAGAGAAGGTTAAAGCTGGAAATGTTTTGTATGTTGATGGATTGAAGCATAATCTTCTGAGTGTCAGTCAGATGTGCGATCAAGGAATAGAGGTAATATTTAGATCAAATGGATGTTTTGTTCGTGATCTTGATACAGGTAAAACAGTGATCAAAGGAAGAAGGACTCCAAATAATCTATACATATTTGAAGAAGGACCACAACAATGCTATTTGAGCAAGGATGATGAACACTGGCTATCGCATCGAAGGTTGGGACATCTAAGCTTTTCACAAATAAGGAAAGCATGCAAATATCAGGCAGTTCGTGGTCTTCCAGATATCAAAATTCCAGACAACACTATATGCAAATCTTGTCAGTTTGGAAAGCAAACCAGAACTAACTTTCCAGAGAAGGAAGGATCAGCTAGCATGCCTCTTGAACTAGTACATATAGATACATGTGGTCCTTTCAGAAAAAGAACACCTCGAGGAGAAGAATACTTGATATTATTCATTGACGATTTCTCCAGGTTTGTCTAGTTAGGACTTATGAAGCACAAAGATGAAGCATTCGAAAAATTCAAATCCTTCAAAGCCTTGGTTGAAAATGAATCAGGACAGAAAATTAAGTGCCTCAGATGTGATAGAGGTGGGGAGTTTACCTCAAACAAATTTTTCGATTTCTGTGAAGAACATGGGATAAGAAGAGAATTCTCTACAGCTAGAACTCCTCAGCAAAATGGGGTGGTGGAAAGAATGAACAGAACAATCTAACAAATGGCTCGTGCTATGCTTGATGAATCAGGTACTCCCGCAACTTTCTGGGGTGAAGCTGCACATGTTGCGGTTATTATTCTTAACAAAAAAAATGTCCGAGTAAACAGCACTCAAACACCTCATGAGCTCTGGAGTGGTGAGACTCCTTCGGTGAAGCACTTCAAAATATTTGGGAGCAAATGTTATATCAAGAATACTGATGAGCAACTTGGCAAACTTGAACCAAGAGAAGATGAAGGCATTCTTCTTGGTTATTCTCCATATAGCAAAGCATACAAGTGCTACAATAAAAGACTTGGCAGAATTGTTGACAACATTGATGTAGTGGTTGATGAGAAGGGATATATTCCTAGGCAAGTTCATCATGAAGACATTGAAGAAGATGAAGGCTACACTCAAAGGTAGAATGATGAAGAAGAAGAACCTCAAGAAGAACCAAAGGAGCAGGCAAGAATAGAAGAGAAGACTCCATCTAGATATGTTCAAAAGAATCATCCAGAATCTCAGATTGTGGGGCAAAAAGAAGCAGGAATACAAACAAGAAGAAGAATTGCAGAAGCTTCAAGCTATTTGGCATTACTCTCTTCCACTGAACCACAAAATGTGAAAGAGGCATGCAAAGATGAATGTTGGGTCAAAGCAATGGATGAAGAACTTGAGCAGATCGAAAAGAACAACACTTGGGAACTGGTTCCTAGACCAAAAGATAAGAATGTCATAGGGACAAAATGGGTCTTCAAGAATAAATTGAATGAAAATGGAGAAGTAATTAGAAACAAGGCCAGACTTGTTTGTAAAGGGTATGCGCAGCAAGAAGGGATAGATTTTGAAGAGACCTTTGCTCCTGTAGCAAGACTTGAGGCCATCCGAATGTTCCTTGCTCTCTCAAGCTTTCAAAACTTCAAGGTATTTCAAATGGACGTGAAATCAGCCTTTCTGAATGGAGACTTAGAAGAAGAAGTATATATTGAGCAGCCAGATGGTTTCATTCTTGGGAATGATCCAAACCTTGTATGCAAATTAAAAAAGGCTCTCTATGGTCTCAAACAAGCTCCAAGGGCTTGGTACTATCGATTGGACAAATATCTTCACCAACAAGGATTTTCAAAAGGATCAGCAGATAGCAATCTCTATATAAAAATTGAAAATAACAAATTGCTAATACTTGTTGTTTATGTAGATGATATTATCTTTGGCAGCAATGAAGAGACTATGAGTCAAAACTTTGCCTTGGTTATGCAGAAAGAATTCGAAATGTCACTACTTGGAGAATTGACATACTTTCTTGGATTGCAAATCCAACAAAATGAAGGAGGCATCTTCTTGTCTCAAACCAAGTACCTCAAGCAGATTTTGAAGAAGTATGGCATGGAAGATTCAAAGCCAGTATGTACACCCATGGTTACAGGATGCAGCCTCAGTGCAAATGATGAATCAGTAGCAGTTCATCAACCAACTTATAGATCCATGATTGGGAGTTTGCTTTATTTGACAGGTACCCGACCAGACATCATGCATGCAGTCGGAATAGTTGGGAGATTTCAGGCAAATCCAAAGGAGACTCATCTTCAGGAAGTGAAGAGAATATTCAAATATCTTCAAGGGACACAAAATTATGGATTATGGTATCCTAGAGATACAGATCTCACACTTCATGCTTATACAGATGCAGATTGGGCCGGAAGCGTGGATGACAGGAAGAGCACAAGTGGTGGTGCATTCTTTATGGGCTCCAGATTAGTATCTTGGTTCAGCAAGAAACAGAGTTCGATTGCCTTATCTACAGCTAAAGCAGAATATGTGGCTGCGCCATCTTGTTGCACACAACTTCTTTGGATGATGCAGACCTTGCAGGATTTTCAAATCACTTGCACTTCACCAGTCTCTATCTTATGTGATAATACAAGTGCAATTAGCATTTCAAAGAATCCAGTCATGCACTCAAAGACCAAGAACATACCAATCAAGTACCATTTTCTTCGGGAACAAGTGCTTGAGCAGAAGGTCAAGTTGGAGTATGTTCCTTCTAAGGAACAAGTTGCTGATATTCTCACAAAACCACTGCCCAGGGAAACTTTTGAATATCTCAGACAAAAGCTGGGAGTAGTTGATGCTTCATCCTGTTGTTGAAGCTTGTCTGTTCTACAGAAAATTTGGTATACGCATGTTACGTAAGGGATATCCGCGTATATACACCGATTTATACTGGGAAAGTTGCGTGTATGGTGTACGCGTGTTGTAGAAAGCATATCCGCGTGCATACGTTGTTTTCTGCAGGAGAAGTCACGTATATGGAGTTCTGAACAGCAAGGGCAGACTCTGGTCGGAGAAGGTCTGAGATGGGTATGCCAGAATTCTTCAGGAACAGGTTCAGGGGGAGCAACAGGCACAGGTTCAGGGGGAGCAGATTAAAGTCTCATAAAGCATTGTTGGCATTTAGATGCTTTTGGTTCTAGTACACAACTGTTGTTAATTTCAGGAGAAGGAGCTGAGAAGGAAATATTGGATGCTAATCTAAAAGAGGTGTATCAGATGCTACTTGTGACTTTCATAAGTCTTGGTCTAGATTTGTTGTCTCTATGTCATGTATCTCTTCTGTGATATCTCTTTTATGGTGTCAAGGTCATGTAACGACCTATGTTGGTTTCCCCACTATGCCTGGGATGAATGATGTAATATAATTGGTTGTTTCTGATGTATCCCCTCTTGGTTGGGAGTATGGATGTATGTATTGAGTCTTTTGGTAATAGGAAGGTCCCTTATGGTGTATAAGTCTTGGTTCCTTTGAAGAACATCTTTTGCAGATCTTTCCTACAGTCAGAGGAAGCATGTTTCAGCACAGCCAAGCAAAGATATCAGCATGTACTCAGGGGGAGCACAGCCCTTTGCCCTTGATGACAAAGGGGGAGAGTGATTTGATTTGGTATTGTTGCCATCAAGTCCAAAGGGGGAGATTGTTGGCATTATGAGACAAGTGTTGTCCTTGATGGCAAATCACACTGATAACAAATCATAGTGCAGAAGGATAGCAGCAAGGAATTGATGATCAGTCTACAAGTATGAAAAAAAATATATACAAGCAGGTTCGCTATATACCAAGTCGCATGTACACGCTGGTTGGCTTCAGTAAAAGCGCGTGTATGTGGAAAACTTATCTTTGGTCCACGACGGTTATTCCTTGGAAGTTGTGCCTATGGTTTTGGACCTTGGTGTCTCGACGGACGTGTTGATCCCTAGTTTTGAAGATGATGGTATTGGATTTCTATGGTTTTGGCTCTTGGTATTGAACAAGGCTTAAGGCTATATAAGGAGAAGGAAATCATTAGGCAAGTGTATCTGAAATGTCTTGAATATCTGATGAAGTATTAGATCCAGTATGCAGGTTATTGGTTGATGATGTATTGCTTGATCTGAGCTAAGGAGAGATCTCATCGGTTGATGGAGAACAAGATCTAAGGAGAGATCGGGATCAAATGGTTTGAAATGAACTATCTTTATGTAGTTGATTATGCGTATTTCTAGATCCACATGACTGACGCAATATTATGTTCTGGGTATAACTGATGTCTAGTACAGCTGCAAGTTATGAAAAATTATTTTTTAGATCTGTACGCAGTTTGTCTTCGGTAAAACTGCGTGTATACGCGGGTTGCCTTCATTGAAGTAGCGTATATATTTTGGAGCTTGATTTTTGGGTTGCAGCTGGGTCTGACTGTTATTGCAGAGTTCTGTAGTCTGCTCTGTGTTCTGGTGACTGGGTTTGACAGGGTTTCAGTGGTTCAGTGATTCAAAGATTGTTGATGTGAGTATTGGTTGTTTTGTAATCTGCTATGAAGGTTGAATGAATTGTGGTCTTCAGATTGTAATATTGTGCTTCAGGAATATCCAGTCTGAAAATGTATGAAAAGTGGTACCTGAAGGAAAGAAGATTGTAGGCCTGCACCTACGTACTAGTATCTTAGCTAGTACAAGAGCAAAGGGGGTTGAAGCTCCCTTCCAAGGAAGTTTGGAGAACGAGAGAAGGTTGAAGCCTTCTGCAGGTTGTAGCCTGCGTACTGGTATAAGGCTGCACCAGTACAAAAGATTGTAAACTGAAGTTCTTATTAAAGAAAGATAGAGACGACTTGCAGCAGGTGGTTTTCACCCACATTGGGTTTCCACCTTATATCATGGTGTTCATGTGTGTGGCTTTTGTGTGATGATCTGTTCTGTTTACTCTTAATATGATGAATAATGACCTGATGCACTTAACTGAAGATAAACTAACTGAATTATAAGTTTTCAGGTTATACGCTGTTTTCTTTAGACACAGTAGCGTGTACACGCTGGTTCACTTAACTGAAGTAGCGTATATGTTTCTGAGCATTGAAAAAGTTTTATTTATCTGATAATACTGATTCACCCCCCCTCTCAGTATTATTTCCAACATTGTAGCAGTAGGAGAATCAATGGGGGAAGTCAAATCTATGGTTGTTGAGGGATCAATAGGCAACTGCTCTGCTATATTGATTGAAGGATCAATGAAATATTCTTGAGCAACAACAGTCATTTCTTCCTCCATACTCAAAGATTCTAATAAATTCTCCACCCTCTCTAATGTCTACTACACTTCTATACTAGGTATTTCTTGTTTTGAACCCATTTTTTCTAGTACTTGTGCATCATCTATATCATAAGAAATTTGGTTCAAATTCTCCTCTTATGATTCTTGAACTTTTCCAAGGTCTTGTTCCTTTTCATGTTCATTTTCTCCTTTATATCGTAAAACAATTGGCTTTTCTCCATGATATATTTGACTCAAAGTTGATATATTTGCATCGGTGGATACTGACAAGTTTCTCTTTTGTCACCAAAATCTTCCTCTATTAAATCTATTTCTCCTGAATAAGGTCTTCCTTCCCTAGAGATAAAAGTGGAGATGAACATAGTCCTTAGTGTAGTTTATATAATCAAGCCAACCTTCTCCTCCCTCGAGCTAAGATAGCCATGAAAGTGGCAATTTGTTTCTCTACCTTACTGGACTTTTTAGCAACGAGGGCTTTCAAATATGATGCTTTAGGTTGATAAACCTTAGATGGACTCCATGCAGGTATAACATCTTCTAGCTATGAAGCTTCAACTGGAATAGTCTCATAATGAGATATTCTTGAATGAGTAGCTTTAGCCTAGGGAGCTAAGGTATGCTCTTTTAATGGTGCAGGGTTTTCTTTTTCTACTTCTTCCCTATTTGGAGGAGAATTTGGTTATTCTGGGATCAATTGATCAACAAAATTGTCATTCCCCGCCCTGCCCAGGCCCGACGTCCCGCGGCCATGGCCACCTAGTGTTATAGGGCCTCTGCCCTAGGTAGGGCAGTGCAGTGAACCTAGGCGTGATGCCTCATGCCCGTGACCAGGGGCGGCCTGGGTCGATTCTTAGAATCAACTTGGCCATCTAGGTCCACCGCCTAGCGGCCCTATACAACCAAGGTCGATTCCACGAATCAACCTAGGCCGTCCAGGGAATATTTTTATCGATTTCCTTTTCAAAATTTAATTTATTTTTATTATAATTTTTATTTAGTTTAACCTTTTTTATATTTATTTATTTATTAATGTTAATTTTTTAAAATTTAATTTTATTTAAATTTTTAATATTTTTAAATATTTCTAGTTTTTAATTTAATATAATTTTTAATAATTCGCTCTCTCTCTCTCTCTCTCTCTCTCTCTCTCTCTCTCTCTCTCTCTCTCTCTCTCTTTTATTTTGTTATTTTTAAAAAAATTCTTAAATTAGGGGTGTTTTCCAAAGATTTCCCCATTTATTTATTTATTTATTGACATTTTTTTTGGTTTTTGTTAAATTTTTTTATTTTTAAAAGTTAATTTTGTGTTTTTTTACAATTTTATGGTTTTTTTTTATATTTAATTCCTTTTGTTCATGTCTTTTTATTTTTATGTTTTATTACCAACATGAAAATCACCATTATTTAAAAAATTTATCTACACTTAATGCATTTGAAACATTAAAGTGTAAAAAATAAGGCCTCTAAACAAAAAGGGTTGATGTTGCATCAACACTTTTCAAAATAATCATGAAAATCGCTAACATTTGAAAGAGAATGTTCATACTTGATACATAAAAAAAATTTAAAGTGTAAAAAATAAGCCCTCTAAAAGAATGGGTTGATGTTGCATCAACACTTTTCAAAATCAACATGAAAATCACTAAGATTAAAAAAATGATACATAAGAAAATTTAAAGTGTCAAAAATATGCTTAGAATAAAAATGTATTTTGAATAACCACTTCTCAAATCTAGTGATTTTTTTGCTACCTCAAAAAAATGGGTAATTGGTAATTTTCTCGGTTGATCGGTAACTATGTTCAAGGATTTATCATAATAATTCAAGAGGTTACATTATAGGAAAATATGGTAATTACATACTCAACATCACCCTCCACCTGACCTAATTGCGTGTCCTCATGCAATTAATCTCTAGACTGAGAAAATAGATAATCAACATGCACGATAGTCATGGATTAAGCTTCGCAAGTTTCTTCTCCTCTATACCTGAATCCAATTTTGTACTTGACTTCTTGGGGAGCGGAATATTCATCCTGTTTACTTAGTTCATAATAATATTAAAAGTAAGACAAGGGACACCAAAACATGGGGCATCATTACCTACATCCCATCGAATTAACTCCTGCCTCCATCACAATTGTGGTATAGGCATGAAATCTAGAGAGAGCTTGCTGGAAGTTATGGAGGACAAACACTTCCCTATTCTTCACCTTTTGTGAATATCTCATCCATATCATTCAAGCCCCTTTCATTACATCCTCTATGTCCTTCAAATGATAAAGGCCTGAAATCAATACACCCAAATGAATACTTTCGAGTGAAGAGAAAACATTTTGCTGCTAAGTAAACCTATTATTCATGTAGAATGTAATGAACATGTTATTCATTTCTCCTTGAAACCATAAGTCATAGTTTGCTTCATTCCTCTCATAAGTGTTACAGGGCTTTTACCATTTTATCTGATTTTATGTGAAAGAGATAAGGGCATGAAATTGGATGTCTCTGAGAAAGGGTACAATATTTTCATTTCCTTAGTCCATCAATAGAAAATTATGCATGAAAAGTTCACGAGTGATACCACACACACTCATTTTCTTATGAAAGATATTTATAAAATGGAAAGGATCATAAAACTCATAAAGAAATCCATGTTGTATTACTTGAATCTTGAGAATTATATGTTGCTCCACTAGATATAGACAATAACTGCAGGATGGATCTCTACATGCAAGGACATCTGAGATCATCAAAGAGATTTCATCCCTTTCTCGGACCAATTTGTGAATTTGTTCTTGTAACTTAGAAATATTCTTCTAGGCAACAATAAAATGTTCAAATGTTTCTAACTACACGTGTTAATGCATAGAATCATTTTGACAACTTTTGATATTCTTCCGACTAACAACCTCCTTTATGCTTACAATCTTCTTTAATGTTTGTATTTCACCTTCCAAGATCAGGGGAGAAGAAGGACACATGACATCTATTTGCATTCTTATCTTCGTCTAAGTCATTTCTTCAGTCTGTGCTTATATGGCTTGGCACTCAGAGACTTATTTTCTTACCAGACATAAATTGCTTAGCATCCTTTCTTTTCTAACAAACATAAGTTTTTTTTTGTTCAACAAAATTTCTCTCTAATTCATGTATCCTACTTCTCAAAGAAACACTTTCCTTTTTCAATGTAACAACTTTTTGAAAAAGATTATTTCTCACTTTTTCCTTGCGCTTTTACTTCTAGAGGGAACTATTAGAGAAATAACAGGTAGAGTATAGGCTTTAGCTTTTAAATAATTAACAGGGGACTCAAGTATTTCAGCAGCTACAAAATTATTCAAAAACCTTTGAGTTATAAGGGTTCATGTGTCATGAATGTCGAGGACTCAATAGAATGCTCTTGAATCATGGTAACTGGGGAATCAACATGGGATTTTTGGACTCCATCCACCAAATAATTAGTAGGAGGCTCTTTAACATTGTTAACTGGGGAATTAATTGAAAAATCTTTAACTTCATCAACAAGATAATCAAGAGACGATTCTTTCATTGTAGTAGATGCAATGCTAGTAGAATGTTCATGCACTATAGTAGTTGTAGAATCATTGGGGTTTCATGGATTATAACAGTAGCAAACTAAATGGGGGATGTCAAACCTATAGTTGTTGAGGGGTCAATGGGCAACCCCTAAGCTATATCAACTGGAGGATCAATGAAATATTATTTAGTAACAACATTCATTTCTTCTTCCATACTCAAATATTTTAGCAAATCTTCTACCCTCTCTAATGTCTACTCCACTTCTATACTGGGTATTTCTTGATCTGAATCCATTTTTTTCTAGTACTCGTGCATCATCAATATTCTAAGCGATTTGGTCCAAATTCTCCTCAGATCATTTTTGAACTTTTCCAAGGCCTTGTTCCTTTTTATGTGATTTTTCTCCTTTACCTTGTATATCAGTTGGCATTTCTCCATGATATATTTGATTCAAAATTAATAGGTATTCTAGTAATTCTTTCATGGGTGGATCCTGATAAGTTTCTCTCTTCTCACCAAAATCTTCCTTTGTTAAGTATATTTCTCCTTAAAAGGAGGCCAACTTCCCTCGAGACATAGGAGGAGACGAACATATTCCTTAGTGTAGTTTAGAAAACTGGGCCAACCATCTCCTCTCTCGATGTAAGATATCCATGAAAGTGGCAGTTTCTTTCTCTACCTTACTAGACTTTCGGCAACGAGGTTTTCTAATGATGAAGCTTCACATTTAGAAATATTAGATGGAGTGCATGTAGGTACACAATTTTCCACCTACAAATATTCAACTTGAATAGTCTTATAATGAGATATTATTAGACGAGTAGCCTTAGGCTAAGTAACTAAGGTATGTTCTTCTAATGGTGTAGGGTTTTCTTTTCCTTCTTATTCCCTATTTAGAGGAGAATTTGGCTATTCTAGCATGAACAGATAAACGAAATTTTCATCATCCTCTGTTCCATAATTAATTTCAATATTTCCTTCCTCCTTAGAATTGCTACTTCTAGGTATGGCTTTAGGATTTTCCTCGCTGAATACAATTTTAAATTTCTTGTTAGTAATTCCCATTTCAAGATTTTCATTCCTTATTCCTACTTCAAGGTTTTCTGAGGGATTGTCTCAAAGGAATTCCTCGTCATTATTGGGTTTATTTACTCTAATGAAAATTTCCCAAGTGTACTGAGTCGGTTGTAATCTCCTTTCTACTAACAATTTGATCAATCCATGATGACTTATGATTACAAAAGGTTCTTTAGCCTTTATAACTCTAAATGTTGTTTCATGCAACATAAATTTCAAGAAAAAGGGAGTATTTAGGGTTACCTTTTGTCAAAGATACGCTAGCAACTTAAGGTGGAGACCCATAATTACATTGTATCTTTCATCATATCTGATGTACCCCTGAACTATTTCTTCTAGCTCCTTCCAAGGTTCTAAAAACAATATGGTATTATACCCCTTCCCTTTTCTTACCAATTCATCTTCATCATCTAGGAAGAATAAGGATACATTTTAGAGGGAAGTGTGTGGCTTGTACCATCTTTCACTTATTGATGCTAGCCCTGTAACCTCAACTATAGCTTCTTCATCTTCTTGAACCTACAAATTATTTACCATTCTCATTCCATTGTTCAAGTTATTCTTGAATTATAATGGCACTTCTCTATCGAAACCATGAATTTTCTAAACATTACACCCATTCTACCCAATTCAAAATACTACACGCTTAATTTGTAGCTCGTAAATGACTCGACTCATATCTAATCAACTGTCCACCAATAATTCATCTTGCAACTTACTTCAAGAGTTACATAATGGTTACATATCTCTATGAATTACTAAATTGGTTATGTTAGCTTTTTGACTTCCAAATTGCAAATGTAATAGCAACTCGGGAATAATGGCACAACAAGTAGATTTAATAAGAAAAAATAATATAATTATGACTTCGTACCTCCACCCACCAATTAAAATTAACGACCATCCTCATCTAGAGAGTGAATTAATTTGAATGGAAAGGAGAGGTTGACAATATGGTCATTTCGAATTTCGAGAATAAAAACTGTACCTTGATATTACTTACTACACAATATATTGATTTAGTCATCACCAAAAACTCAATGATTAGATCAAAAGATTCTTGATAAATATGCAAGATCTTGTTACAATATCTAATCGACATGACACTCGTTAATAATAATAATGACATGATAGCGATTGAAGAGCATGGATAAATGCCAAAAATTGGGAAAAAGATATTCAAATGATACATTCCATTAATGTTAGTAATATATATATATTTCCATTTTTGTAGAAAGTTGATAATAATTCGAATAAGTAAGCAATATGTGACAACTTCTAGGGGTCCCACATCCCATAGTGTAGTAACATATTCAAAGTATAACATCAAGGCATTAGTTTTTATGAGAAATTTTGAATCATTCCCCGAAATCCAATGTATGGGGTTTATTATCCTTAGCCTTAACTTATGGGAGTGAAGATGATTGAATATGACAAAATCCTTTCCCGGGATATATGATATAGTACTAATTTTTTGTCTTTTTTTACTTGGCATAGCTCCACTTCCAGCAGGTCTATTTAGTACCCTGGCGTGTTTACCTTGGTACCATACAATCATGGCCCCATTGCCAACATGTTTTTTCAATACCCCGATGTGTTTTCTTGTACTTCCAACTTCCTATTAAATGTTTAGTGTATATAATAATTTTAAACAATGGAAGGCAGGTGAAAGAGAAGTTTTATTCCTTTAAGCACATTGTTTTAATTCCTGGGTTAGGTTTTTGAACATATCTCTCATCATGGTCCCTCTATCGTGGCTATTTTAATGTGAAGTAATATGGAGTGTTTTAGGGAATAACACAAAACTCCAACATAATATTTAATGCCTTTATTGTTATTTTTTCGTGTAATATACATTTGTATGGGAATCAAAATCCATAGTTATGCCACTAATGATTTAATAATAACTAATACAGATTCCCAAAAAGGTACTTAAAAAAATAACCAACATGAATGGAATAATCATTTGAGTTATTAGGAAAAACTCGAGTAGTTTCCTTCCTTCATCTAACTATCAAAAGTGGGAAAGTGAGTAATGGAAAGAAAAAAGAAAAACTCTTGAATCAATCATAATCATTCTAAATCGGGGTCAAAATATTATTAACTAAAAATCTTGCAAATACATAATAGAAATACTCTTGCTCAAATTTGATTAAGGGAATGACGACTGTACCAAAGGTAAAAACAATGGTGATTCAAGGTAAAAATAGTTATTCATGGAAGCAATAGTCATAAAAGAAAAAAGAAAATCAATCCAAAAAAGAAAAGCAAACAAACAACAAAACAAAAACAACAATCTAAATATTCAATTTTGTTTTTATTTCTCTTTTTTTTATTTTTTATTTTTTTATTTTTATAATTAAGAAAAAAGGAAGGAATTTACCTGGTTGTAGGTGTGGGGACTTTCCCCTGTCGATCTATGATCTGCAACTTTGCATCATTTGTAACTTTGTGAAGAAAAGACTCCATTGCGATTGGTTGATGGTATAAATGTAATTGATGACCATTGGCGTGAAAGGAAATATTAGAGTCATCGATAATGGTGAGGCACAAAGTCCCATTATCATAAACTTCACTGAACTCTTAGGGACCTCACAATCTAGTTTAATACTTTTTTGAGAAGTCTTGGATTCCAAAGTCATACAATAATGCCTAGTCACCTTTTTGAAAGGTTTTAACTTTAATGAGATTATCATGCCATTTGGCCCTTTGTTGTTGGACGATAGATGTCTGCCGAAGAGCAGCAAGGCACATTTCTTCTAATTTATTCATTTATTTGAGGCATTGTTTTTGTGCTTTTGAAATGTCAAAATCAACTTCAAGGGTAGCCTTTAGAGTCTTAATTCCAAAATCTATTGCAAAGATTATAATTTTACCATATATAATTTGGTAAAGAGAAAAGCTTGTGGTGTTATTCAAGGCGGTACGATAAGCCCATAAAGCTTCAGGGAGTTTAAGAGCCCAATTTTGGTTGTTGGTATCCGCTATGTTTATCAAATTATTATGTAAAAATTTGTTTGTAGTTTCAACCTTGCCATCTTCTTGTGGATGGTATCACAAAGTAATTTTGTGTTTAATATGATATTTCCATAATCTTGCTAGAACTTTTTGAGTTTTAAATTTCAATCCTCCATTAGTGACAAGCTCTCTGGGTAGGTCATGTCAGGAAAAGGGTTTGAATAAGAATTTTGTAACTTATTCTTATGTGGCTATTGAAATAACTATTACCTCTACCCACCTCATCATTTAATTAGTACAAACCAAAACATATGATTTTTTATTTGAACGAGGGTTAATAGGGCCCACAAAATCCATATCCCACCATTCAAATGGTTCCAACACCAATTGTGTTTGGAGAGACATTTCATAAAATTGAAGGGGGTGTCCCATCCTTCGGCAACGATCACAACTTTGAAAATACCTCTTGGCATCCTTGAATATTTTCAGCCAAAAATATCCCATTTGTAGTGCTTTATGCCCTATTCTTTGATCATCAAAGTTCCCTCCACATGGCTCTTCCTGGAGCGCTTTAAGAATATTATAAATCTAATCTACCCTTATGCATCTAAAAATCTAAAGGTCTTCTCCTGTATGAAAATGATGGCCATAAATTTAAGAAAATTGAGCACTATGTTGAATAATTTGTTTCTTCTGTTGAGGGGACAACTGTGAAGGTAATTTTCCTACTACTAGATAAGTCACAACATAAATATACTATGGTGTTTTAATTGATACCATGAATAAATGTTCATCTATAAATTTATCTTCTACAAGGGATGAATCACTTGCAAGTAGAATCGTCGATATGAAGACTTCCATGAGATTTTATTTTCCTAGCCTATCCTTTATAATAATGTCAAGCTCGTGTAATAGAAGCAACCAACGAGTCACCATATAATTAGTAATTGGTTTATTAGCTAAATACTTAATGGAAGAATGATATGTATATAAAAATATAGGATAAACAGTAACATAATAACAAAAAAATTTAACAACATAGAACTCTTGTTCCATCACAATGTAATTTAGCTCTATTTGTGTTAACTTTTTTCACATGTAGTAAATAAGATAGGGCTTTCTATTTTCCTCTTACCAAAGCACTAGTCCTATGGTCGTATCAGACACATCACGCAATATGTGGAAGGGGAGTGTCCAATTAGGACCTAGTAGCAATAGATTTGTTGACCATAATTTCTGTAATCCTAGAAAAGTATTATCACACTTATTTGTCCAGAAAAATTCCACATTCCCTAATAATAGATATAAAGGAGTTGTAATATTTGAAAATGTGCTATAAATTGTCAATAATAACTAGCATAACCAAGAAAATTGTGTACATATTTTGGTGTTTGAGGGAAAGGAAGTCTAATAATTACCTCAATCTTTGCAGGGTCTACCTAAATGGCTGTAGAAAAAATAAAGTGCCCCAATACTACACCTTTTGTCATCAACATCTTGCTTTTTTCATAACTGAGCCATAATATAGTCACTATAAATCTAGTAATAACTTTTTCTAGATTATCTAATGCCTCTTCGAATGCGTCACCATAAGGGGCGAAGTTGTCAATATCATGTTCACGTCCATCACCAATTTAATTAAAAAATATACTCATAATTTCTTTTTGAAAGCTAGCAAGTGAATTGCAAAGTGACGGGCCACCAAATTGGAAGTAAATTAAGGCTCATCTAACCATCCTTCAACACATTAAACCTATCTTTTCGCATTAGATGACATATTTTTAATTTGCATATCTTCATTTGGAAGGTTAAAATAAAATTTCATATTATGTGCCTAATATTATTTATTTATGTAGAATATTTTGAAAATATTGGGTAGATTATGAAGACTTCGAGGATGAGATAATATAAGGACTTCCTCCCTACTACCGGATGGGTCAAAGGATAATAAATGAATAATATGTTATGAAATTATTGCACAATTTTGGAGCTCCAGTGATTGAGAAAATCTAGGAATGCACTCCTTGTCATTTAATGTAGATTCCTAGTGTTGGAAATCAAATTCATCTTTTTGAGGGATTTTGGAGGGGAAAGTTTCCTCTTTTTAATTATAATTCTTAGTCTTCATGTGGAGAAAGCCTGTTATTTAACATCTCTAATTTCATTTCTAGCAAATATGTACTTGCATTGATTAAAATAATGAATTTTGGTGCCATTTTTAGCTTCTAAGGTTTGGTTTATTTCAAAGGAATATAAGTTTCCTTGGAATTGGGCATCCTAGGAGCCTCAAAGACCTATTGTACAAATTATTTATTTCATTTGAATGTCTTTTTCAATTGAATCTCTTATTTCTGCATTTGCTATTCATGCTTCTTTTATTATAGGTACTATTGATTAAATGATTGGAGTGAGTTATTTTGCAGGTTATTTACACAATCACAATCATAATTCATCCTAATAACTACTTCAGAAATTCATCTTCATGATTGAGCTACTTGGATTGGTTTACTAGTTCACATGCCTAGAATTTCTGGAAGTCCCTTGTAGCAAAACAATAGTGAATTTTTGTTATTTTTTAGAAAGTGTTAATGAGATTAATTTTAGTTGATTCCACTTGGATTGGGTTACAAAAGCATTCAAGTTAATAAAAAAAATTTCCCTAGAGAATTTTCACTTGATTAGGTTAGGACTTTTATAGGTTAACTAGCTTACTAATTCTTGAATTTCCTATTTTTAGAGTATTAATTTTTTGCTATTTTTAGCATATGCTAACAAGGGTATTTGAGTGATTCCACTTGGAATGGAGTCCTAGGAAATCCTAATTTATAACAAAATTTATACCATTTAATTTTCAATTCATTTTCTTGGGAATTTTGCAAGTTATCTCGAGGAGTAGCTGTCTTATAGCAATCTTGTCACTCTTGTAGCACTTTTGTATCACTCCTGTAGCAGCCTTGTAGCATGTGAAAAATTGACTAGATTTTGTCCAAAAGCTTCATTTTGTCTCTTACGCTTGAATCATGGCATATACGCTCTGAATCCATGATTGAGGAGGACCAAAACCCACTTAGGACTTCCCTTTTTGCCACTACAACACATTCCAACAATTAAGGGTGTTTCTGTCTTTTTTTAAGTTGGAATTAGATTGAAAAAATTGTAATTGTAGGTCTAATCACCACCTCTCTTGTGGGAAGTGCGAGTCAATATTTTACAATATTAAGCCAAAAATGTGTGTTCATTATTCTTTAGAAATTTCTAGGCTTTAGATTGAATTTCTTTTGCATGCTTGGTTTTTGCACCTTGGAAGTTAATCTCATGATTGTGTAAATATATGTGGTGGGATAGAATAGATCTTGAAGAAATAAAATTGAACTCATATTTTCCACCTTGATTTATCTTTATGTATATGCATGCTCTGATTATTGGTCTACAACGGTTTCTAAGTGACTTGTAGGGGTTTGCACACTGATTCACATCGACTTAGAATTTTCCTCCTTCCTCCATCCCCAAAACAAATTATTTTCTCTCCGACAGATCTTGGACCAAGTCCTGTAGAAAAAAAAGTTTCCTATAGAACTTTGTAACATTCTTGTAGCACTAGCCAAATGCAATCATATTTTCCTTGGGACCTTGATTTTTGTATCTTGAGAATGAATCACAACCTCCAAGCTTTGAATCAATGATTAGGGAGACCCAAAGACCACTCTAGACCCCTCCTTCCTCTAATGTAAGCACAAAAAAACAAATAGAGTAAGAAAGCAATTTTCACATTTGAAACTCTTCAATGCAAGTGAAGTAGACATAGTTTCTGAATTTCCTAGTTGCATGTTGTAGATTAAATTTCTTGTCTCCAAGAAATTTTCAATTAGATTAATGATTTACATTCTACAAGTAGAATAAGTTATTTTATTTGTTTGCAATTAGAGTATCATGGTTTATATCTGCAACTAGTTTAGATTAGGCATTCACTTCATTGCATCAGATCAACGAAAGAAGGACACATTTCATATTGCACATATAGTGTTGGAACCTCTAACACTTTTATGAACCTTTGGTTAATAATTTAGGTTGATACCCTTGGGAGTTACAAGATTCTTGTTGCAATAATCGGGCTCATCACATTTTGGCGTTGTTGCGAGGGAGGTGTCAAAGTATGCATTGTTTTGTTCACTAGTTGATTCATTTCTTTTACTTTATGTAAAAACTAAAAAAATGCATTAGGAATATTTCATTCAAAAATAGAAAAAATACATTGCCTTAGCATTCTTATTCAAAATAAAAAATAAAAATAAAAAGTACTTCTCTAATACAACCCCCCTCATATTTGATCAAGTGGTGAAGTAAGAACCACATTGCTATCCACGTTTGCAGGTAAAAGTGGAAAAGGTGGAAGAGCAGGTAGGTGAAATGGATCGAGATTATGACAATGAAGAAGATCCTCTTGGATTTACCATTCAATATACTGATATCAGTGTTTATATGAATTACATCCCTCCATATTTCCTTCCGAACTTCCATGATATGAGTTCATAGGATTTGGAAACCTTTCTCTTTCAATTTGAAACCCTTTGTAGATATTACGGTTCTTACAAAAACTCAAAAATTGAGATTGTTTCAGTAAACATTAAAGGATAGAGATTGTAAATGGCTCATGACTTTAGGGACTAATTCAATAAGATCATGGAATTATATGTGAAATATATTTTTGGGAAAATATAAAAATCATTATCTTAAAGAATATTTTTTTAGAATGACTCAAAACGAAGATGCGAGCCTTGAGGATCTCATAGAGAGATTTACGTATAATTCTAAGAGGGAAAAATTGCATCATTTAGGATTTGACACACTAAAAACCCTCTTACTTAGAATAATTAGGGATGAGTGGATTGATCTCCCTTATCTTATGAGTAGAGGTGATGTATACCAGTTATCATTTGAAGAAATTTGTGAAACATGCAAGCGCATATCAAGAGGAAGGGTAAGAGTAAGTAAATCAACATCAAGATCGGTAAGTCAAGATGAACTAGGATATTTTCTTGGTAAATTTAAAACATAAATTCTTATCAATCTAAGAAAACAAGTAGAAATGTTAAGAATTGAAGATGAGAAAGAAAAGATGTTGATATTTATGTTGTCCATACATAATCGCATGCTATTAAATATTTCCCATCATTACCAAGGTTGAAGGAAGTTTTCCAAGTGGAAAATGGATCAAGTAAATCACCAAAGAAGCTATGTTATGTATCTCCAAGAAGACCATTTCAACATAATCAACATGATATGATGCAAAAACCTAATTCACAATTTCAATCTTATGCACATCCATCTCAAAGTAATGGGAATACACTCTTTCCTTGGAAACCTTGGTCATGTCAACCCCAAATCCAATCTTGGAAACAAATTTGGAAAGGAACTTATAGTAACAATCCCCAACATACTCAATATTTTCCTAAATATTCTCCATACCCAACTCCATGTTATTCGTAAAATCCACCTCCACCACAACCACAATTTCAACCACATCCATCTAAAATATCTACTCCCACTTAATTAACTGTACAACCATTTCCAAACACACACAAGGAAGTATCTTAACCCACTTGAAATGTTGAAGTACAATACTTCCAACCAAATTCTCTTGATTTAAATGGTATTCATCTTATATCAAAAATAGTACTGCAAAAAATGGATTCTATTGATTTCATTGAAGGACAACATTTAGAAATAGAATATTTACATGAGATTGAGAAAGTTCTATCATGTTTACCATCAAATCTTCTATGTGTTAAAAAAATAATAATCACCAAATAGTAGAAGATTTGAATGACACAAAAAACCAAGACATGAAGAATGATCCAGATGAGAAAGTGAACCAAGGGCATCAGAGGTATATTGAGGTTTGGTTAAAAAACTAAACAAGATGGAGCATATCTCTCTTCTTCAACAGTGGTTGATATGATCAAAGTCAAAGTAGTTGGTCTCTAATATTTAGGTACATGTCAAAGCATATGTTTGGAGCCTAAAAATGAGTTTATATGTCATCTTGCTTTTTTATTTTTATTTTTTACATAATCAGTTACTGTTTGTATTCCAAAAAAGATTGGGGAGGCTAAGCTCCAGTGTTACAAGGCATTATGCCTGGGAAGTAAAGTAAGGAAATACTACAAGGAAGACAAAATTCTTCTTTACTTCTGTCATTCTTGACTTTTGGAAAACCTAAACAAGTATAGATTCTAATAAACTGAAACAGTAAGAAACATAATTTGCAATTCATGCTTAGTCTATGTTTATATGACTGATTTGGTGGGCTGTAGAATCATCAGGATTGCCTTCAGCTTCTGTGTTCCTTAAATTTGAAAAGCTGGTGTTGGGAGCATTACCTTTTTCCATGATGAACTTTAGAAGGTCGATGGACTCTTAGACATGACTGCATCTATTTGAGAGGTCATTGATCTGCTCCTAAAGGGAAGAAACTTTGTGGAGAAAGAGATTGAGGTCGGCTTCATGCTTCTCCTTAGTGATTTGGTCATGGGTGTTGATTTTGGTGTCCAAAATCTTCTGGTGAGCTAGGATTTATTCCAGTTCTATTTGCAGATCGGCACAGTGTAAGCAGTCCTCATTTCTCACCATCGCGTATGGCCAGTCTGAGTTCTCCTTGCATAGTCAGGTCAATGTGCTGCAAGATTGAGGATCCAACGATCCTGAGAAGAAGAAACTTGGAGGAGGATAAACAGAAATGAGGGAAGGGGAACGAAGGCTCGGAGCAGAAGATCGACCGAGAGAAAATGATAGATGGAGTAGATGCAGCCAGGGAGAAGTGGAGATGCGATTCTGAGAGAAGGAGAGCACGATTATGTAGGCGGGCTCTGGCAAGGGGGTAGGGAAGAATGGGGAGGGAGTCACGGGAAAAATGCGAGAAGGATCATGGGAGAGGAATGAGTGGAATAGAGCAGCATGGGTGATGGGACAGAAGGGAGATTGGTGGATCGTTTTCAGAGATATGGTGATAAATTCATCATGATGGAGAATTTCAATGTGGATTTTTGCAGTGACCAGGATCTGATTCTGCTTGAGGACGCTGCGAGCGACAGTGAAAAAGTACTCAATATTATTAATAAATTTGGCAGCCGGTCTGAGTATTGATTTGCTTCTGATCATGGCAGATAATTTTGGGATTCGATGGAGTTGCATAGGAGACTGCCTATGGATCTAGTGCAAGCTCTATTGGCACAAGTGTCGGCCTCCTTGTTGAGGGATCGAAGAACATGGAAGAAATGGATATCTATCATTTGTTGGGTAAGAACTTGACACCGATTGATAGTTTGTTGCAGGAGCACATTAGAGGCACTCCAGTTGTAAACCATTAGACTTATGATGGTGGTCGAGTCTCCAAGGACCATTGTAGTGTTTATGCCAAGTTTTTGAAGTTAGATGAGCCCTTGGTATAGTGCGAGAGCTTCAACCTTGTTGTTGGAGAGGGGGCCTAATCCCCATTCATAAGTCATTTTGATATCTCTGTTGGCATTGTAGATGATTCCACCAGCCCCTGTCATTCCTGGATTAGATTTGGAGGCCCCATCGAAGAAGAGATAGTGGGTGTTACAGTTTTTGAGCTAGATGGAAAGCTCCTCATCTTTCAATCTTATTTTCCAATTGTGATTAGAGTTGTTGCACTGGCTGCTAATGTTACTCCCACTTTGGTCGCTGTTACTTTTATCCAACAAATACCCTATGAAATTCCTTTCTTCAACACAGAGATCAGCGATGTCAATTTTCTTTTGACTTTTGACTGAGATGGTTTCCAATGTAAGGCTCCTTGCCTTGTTACATAATTTCCTTGTGTTGGTTTCTTTGTCTTTGAAGACCATGCAGTTTCTTGCCAACCATATGTTCCACAGGAGAGAATAGGGAAGAGCATCCCAAACTCTTTTGGCAATATTGTTCTTCTTTCGTTGCCACGGATAGTTCTTCTTCCAAAGATGCAGAATTTCAACAATGGAGTTATGGGGGCTCCAGGGGAGATGGGTGTTAAGATAGATTTCTTTCCAACAGGCAGTGGCAAAGGGGCAAGCGATGAAGAGGTGCTGGATGGTTTCTTCAGCTGCTTGGCAGTTTGGGCAATGGGATGGACCAATTATGCCTCGTTTTTGCAAATTACCAGATAAAGAATTTTATTTTTGGAATGGTCTTTGATTTCCAGACGATTTTCCAATGCGGCCAAATGGGCATGGGGTATTCATTGTTACAGATATGCTGGTGGGCGACTTTGATTGTGTAATTGGAGCCTGAAGGATCCCAATGGAAGCCATCATTGCCATTTTTTTTAATTGGAGCAATGCTATGGAGGTGGGCTTGGAGATTAGCAAAACTTGCTTCGAGGTCTATGGGTATGGCTGGAAAGGTCCATCCTGTCCAAGTCTGAGATTGGGTATCCCACTGAGATATCTGGTCCAAGTAATGAAGCCCTATGCTGTCAAAGAAGGAGAGAATCTGATCAGTTCCAGGTTTGCTGCTGATAGGCTGTTGTCCCATTATTTTGTCTGCTCCGATTTTGATGTTGGTGCCACCCTTGGGGACTTTGGAAATGTTTTGGGCAAGAAAGGGGATTGCTTTCTTGCACAACTTCCAGATTTTAGAGCAAACTCTGTTAGGGATATCGTAATCCAAGAGGTGTTGTCTTGGAGAGTTTAGATATTTGGCTTCCAACACACTTTTCCACCAAGCAGATTGGCCGCTAATGAATCTCCAAACAATCTTGCCACCAAATGCCAGATTTAGGAGCTTGGGAGATCTGATTCCTAAACCTCCACGTTCCTGGGTTTGAATGACCTGCTTCCAGTTTATAAGATTGTACTTCTTTTTTTCATTTTTCCCCCCTTTCCAAAGAAAATGATGGAGGATGGCTTCCATTTTGTGATGAAAATTAGTAGGAGCTTGCATAAGCATGAATTGGTATAAGGGAAAAGAAGAAAGTCATGCTTTTAGGAGAACTAGGCAGACTGTTGGATTGAGCCAAGAGGAGCACCATTGCTACACTTTCCTTTTCATTTTATCTATGATAGTGTCCCATACTTCAGCTTTCAGAGTACCAACACTCACTGGCATGCCCAGATAAGTGAAATGCCCCCAGTCTAATTTGCAAGGGACCCCAAAAGTGTTGGCGATGTTATGAAGGACTTGAGCAGAAGTGTTCCAACCATAGATGCAACTTTTGAGATGGTTGACCATACCTCCTGAGTAGCTCATGTATTTGTCTAAGAGGGCTTTGAAATGATGAGCTATTATATTGGAGGCTCCTCCCATTAACAGTGTATCGTCAGCAAATTGAGAGTGGTTTATGTTTTTAACTCCATTCCCAAACTTAATACCTGTGATAAGACCGACACGCCGATTGTAGTCCAAGGCCTTACTAAAGGACTCAGCCATCAAGATGAACAGGTAAGGAGAAAGGGGACAGCCTTGTCTTAGCCCTCGAGAGGATTGAAAGGATGGCCCTGGTCTGCCATTAATGAGAGGAGAGATCCAAGGACCTGAAATGCAAGCTTTGACGAGGTCAAGGAAGGGCACAACAAACCCCATTTTCTGTAGAACAACAAGGAGGAATGAGTGTCTAACTCTGTCGAAGGCATTGGCTAAGTCCAATTTAAGAATGAAACCTTTTTCCTTTCTAGATTGGCTGGAGTGTATAGCTTCTTGGACGAGGAGAATTGAGTCAGAAATTTGCCTATTGGCCAAGAAGCCTCCTTGATTTTCAGAGATGAGCGAGGGGAGGAGAGGTTTAAGATGAGAGGTGAGGATTTTGGTCAGAATTTTGTAAGATGAATTGCAAAGAGAAATGGGTCGAAATCGGGAGAAGGATGAAGGTCGATTCTCTTTAGGAAGGAGGGCAAGATGGGTGGCATTGGTGAAACCTCCAATTTTACCCTTGCGTTGAGTCCAATTTATCATTTTGACAAGATATTTTTTTATTATTCCCCAATAAGCTCGGAAGAAGCAAATGGGGAAACCATCTGGGCCAAGAGCTTTGTTTTGTTGGAGCATCCAGATAGCTCTTCTTATTTCTTCTTCTTCGATCTCCTTGATCAGGTTTTCATTGATTTCCTTACTGATCTCAGTAGGGAGGTGTTGCAGTAGATCTGAGTAATCTTCCACCTCTTTCGTTTCTATTAAAAGAGCACTGTAATGATCTGAGGCTACCTTTCTGATAGCTCCTTGAGTGGTTTGGAGATTTCCTTCAGCATCGATGATGGAGGTAACATTGTTCCTAATTTTCCTGATAGTGGCCTGCTTATGAAAGAAAGCAGAATTTTTGTCTCCTCCTTGCAACCATAGCTGCCTTGATTTTATTCTCCACTTTTGCTCCTCCGCTCTATTGGCATGATATAGCTGGAAGTAGAGATCACCTTCGAGTGCTTTATATTCCTGGGAGAGCCCTCATTCCTCTGTTATGCTGTGAATTTTTTCCAATTTGTTTTTTATCTCAATTTTGTCCTTCTCAGGTTCCGTGTAGTAGTTTTTTTCCCATTCCTTCAAGGCGTATTTGGTCCTTTTTAACTTGTTTTCCCATATGTATCCCACGATCCTTCTATGTGCTGACACCATGTGTTTTTGACAATCTCTTTGACAGTAGGAATGCTGCTCCACAGTGGGTTGTATTTAAAAGGTATGGGCCCTAAAGGGCAGTGTGCTTCGAGAACAAGAGTTGTGGGGTAATGATCAGACGCTGAGTAGGGGAGAACGATGGCATAAGCAGTGGAGTAAGATGAGAGGAGCGTGACATTCACCAAAATCCTGTCAAGCCTTTCCATGATATTACCTTTGCCCAATCTGCGATTATTCCAAGTGAATCTGCGATTTTTTGGAACAACGTCAACTAGATCATGATCCTGCATGATGGTCTCCAACTGTGATCTGTAGGGGTCATGAGAAAAATAGCCTCCTCTTTTCTCATTGGAGTGGAGTATGAGATTGAGGTCTCCACCAAGAATAATATTGCTGCTTCCTTCTTCATCTATGTTTGTTTTGAGGGAAGTCCAACACTGCTCTTTGTCTCTATAGTGTATTGGTGCATAGATGTTATAGATGACAATCCTTTGGTTATCTGTTAATCTCTCTAGAGCGATTTTAATCCAGTACTGGCTGACTGTATCTGTTATGTGTTTCCAAATGCTGTGATTCCAGAGGGTTGCAATTCCCCCAGAGGCACCCCTTGATTCGCTTATGCATCCATTATACTGCTTTAGCTGACCAATGATTCCTTTAATTTCTTGGTTTTTCATGTATTATTAGATCTTTTAGGGAAACAATTTTGGAGGGGTGCCCTAGTCCCCTTCTATTCCAGATAGAACTTTCATCATTGAGTGTGAGGGGTACGGAGAGTTTCTCACCCTCCTTGTTCCTTGTGCACTGCTTCTTTATTATTTTGCCCCAAAATGTAGGTTTCTATGGGGTTCTGCATACCCATGGAAATATCCTTTTGAGCATTTTCATCTCTCTGTTGCTTTGAAGACTTCCTTCCTAGCCCTTGTTTTTTTTGTGTGTCCATAGTTACACCGTGCTCTTTAGAAGAACTCCTGGTAGATCTAGAAGAGGGAGGATCATGGGAAAAGGAGGAGGAGATAAGCAGGGGGGGTGGGTTCAATGGCATCAGCTTGGGACATGGAAGGGGGGTTGTCTTCAGGGGGGGAAATGGCGGAAAAAGGATTGGATGAAGTAGGGGGAGGGAGTGGATGGGCAAGGGAGGGGGTGGAAGAGTTTAGGAGAGATGAGGTGGAGGGGATGGCTGTATTAGTCTTGGGAGGGACAGCTTCAGGGTTTGCCTTGGGGTTGGGGGCAATCTTCTTTTTCTTAACCGTTTCCCATTGCTCATCTTGTGAAACATTTTCAACATCAACTAATTTAGAGCAGTGATTGGAAAAATGGCCATATTCGTGACATACCTTGCATTTGAACATGATCTACTCATAGTCCAATTGTTGGATGTGCATTCAGTCATCGAATTTGAGTTTGATAGCCTCAGGGAAGCCTTCGCCGAGATCAACTTCAACACATATGCGGGCGTAGGCTTGCATGTTATCTTTTGGCTCACTATGATCAATAAATCTTCCAACAACATTCCCAATGGCTCGAACCGATTTTTCTCCCCAACAGTGGAGAGGAAGGTGAGGGAGCCGAACCCAGACCAGGACTGCACTAGGGACATCCAATTCGGGGTCAAAATCTGGAGTCCATTTGTTGAGGTATAAGCCTCTGGAGTCCATGAAATATGGTCCATTTCTAAAGATTAGATCCTTGTCTTCTCTTGATTCAAAATGGAAGGTGAAGTACCCTTTCCCACATAAGCGGATGGAGATTTTGCCTTGTATTTTATCAGACCAGTTTCATTTGACCCACCTTTGCACTGTCTTTGGAGAGGGCTAGAGACTAATGAATTGTCTAATGAGACCTCGTTCTGCTAATGAAAGAGTTGCCATGCGAGGAAGAGCTGGAGGAAGGATCACCTCTTGCAGAACATCTAGCTTCTTCACAAACTTAGAGATTGTTGGGCGAGGGCACTACGGGGGTAAATATTTGACAAGGGTGGAGAATTCCTATTGTGTGACAGCCGCCTCCGGGGTTGCATCCGGAAGGGCCATGGATAAGGGCCGAGTCCAAAGGAGCAGGTTCAGCAGTGGCATGACCTAGCAGAGTGTTTACAGAGCGCAGCTCCCGAGAGAAAACTCCTTCTTTTAAACGTTGATTGTGAATATCATTTTTGTCATCTTGTTATGCATATGGACCCATTGCAAATATTCGTATACTTGAAAGTGATTTTTTTTTTTTTTTCATGTAGGGTAGGATAGACGAATAAAAGAAAACATGAAAAAGAGGAAAATAAAATAAGAAAAAATAAAATCTCATGTGAAAACCTCCTTTGAGGCGCTTGGGATTTACTCACTAATTAAAAGAATCCTTGAGGCAGTTAGTGGGTTGGAAGAAATAGAAAAAAAAGGGAAAATATTCTAGGTGAAATCCTCCTTTGAGGCGCCTAGGCAGACCTACTAGTTGAAAACCTCATTGAGGCATCTAGTAGGCCTAAGAATAGAGAAAAAAATAAAAATAATGAAAACAAAAATTTCTTGCACCATGTATCTCTCTCTGATGAATGTAGGTGCTCTCCAATCTTTGCAAACAACAAGAACAAGTTAGCAGCAAAAGAAAAAATTTGATCAAAAACCTAGTCAAAGAAAGTCAAACTTGTTTTTTTCTCCTCCTTTTCTCAGATGTTCCAACAGGACCAAGTCCATGTCAATCCATCACCATCATCCATTTCCAAAATCCAATCATCATTCCCAAGGCTTTCCCATTAATTTTCCTCATTATCCTAAAGTGCTACAGAAAGCTTATATTTTGCTACATGACTACCAAAATACAGAGGGAAAAAATTGTTTTTACCATATCTCAAAAATTGTGCATCCATTGTCCAAAATTTTTAATGGGGAGGATGAATATGGATGATGGTAACATGCTCAAGAAACTTTAGAAAATTCCAGCACACATGTTTCAATAAATTAGCCTCCATCACCTATATCCATTTTCCATTTTTCTTGATGTTTTTGCATCCAGTGGACATGATGTTTTATGGGGAGATGCATAAAGATGATGCAAGCATGCTAAAAAAATTTAATATCAATCCAATATACCATTTGAGAGATATGGATTGGACAATTTTTATATAGGATTGTCCTATATTTGATGGGGAGATGCATAAAGATGATGGAAACATGCTCAAAAAAATTCAGATCAATCCAATCTATCGTTTGAGAGATATGGATTAAACAAGTTTGCTATAGGATTGTCCTGTAGTGCTACATCACTTACTGAAATTGCTACAGGATTATGTTCATTATAGAGACGGGGGTCAAATCCTGTGTTTTTCTTGGGGGAATGAAGAAATAAGTCTACCACACATCCATCATCCATACTCCACACCATTTAGTCACCTTTCCAACCAAAAATTCATCTTTGTTCATGCAAACATCCCATTCTTGCACAAATTTCACCACCACTAAAACTTATATTCCCAACCCATGGCCTCACAATGAATTATCAGATATTTTGAATGCATTGCATGAATATTATTTTGATCATGTAGGGGCCTATGTGATTGCTACAAGAAATAATCCAGTGTTGTTGCAGATTGCCCAAACCTTACATAACCACACTTGGAGATACTTGAACAACACCAAAGTGAAGACTTAGCCATCTTGAAGCATTTAAGGAGAATATTTTTGATCTTGGGAAACCACACAACTCTTAAGGAGTTTCTATAGGGTGATTGTTCACAATTAACAATAGTAGATTGATCCACCATTTGGATAACCTGCATCAACATATTTCACTTAGTAAGATACCTATAAAAAATACAAATAATTTTTTTTCGAAGCAAGGCCAGAGCATGAAGAAGTTAGCATAAAACATGGCACCTCCAAATAGTAAGTAGATCAACCACCTTTTCTAAATCAGCATGCAAACATCAAGGCAATTAGAGAGCATTAGTTAGACGTAGGTATGCAATATTTTTCACCTCTTCTCTTGAGCATATTATGGTTAGCAATTTATTGTCAATGCACAAGAGAGAAGGTTTTGTAGGTTGAAGGTGCCCAATAGTCTTACCCACCCTTGAACATTTAGTGCAATTAACTCCCTCACTCATGCAATGTGGAAATTGAGAAAAAGAGGGTCATAATTATGAGGAGTGGACCGATGGATCTATAAGGGGAATAAATAGGTGGTAGGTGGGGGCCATCTTACCCAACACAGTAAGCCCACTACCACAAGAAGAATAAAAGCCAAAGTTTGAACTTCATTTGTAGCAATATTCCATTACTAAAATGGTAAGAAAAGCCCACTACATCATTAAGATCCGATCTAGCCACCAGCAGGTGTTCCCTAGGTTGTTGTAGAGGTGTTGCAAGGTTGGAAAGTAAGTGCTACAAAATTAGTACTAGCTACTATAAGATACAAAATAGGTGCTAAAAAAGGTAGTTTACCTACTATAAGACTATCCCAAGAGGAAAAAAGGTGTCGTATCTTGAGCATTATTGGCCACAAAACCCTATAATTTTGAAGGAGCCTTGAAGGGAAATGTAAGTAACCAATTATTCTCACCTTCAATGAACAATATGCATGTGGAGTTGTTTAGATTTTGTCCATAAAGAAATCCTGTAGAAAACTCCCAAAAATACAAAGAAATTGAAGGTTTGTATTATTCTTGTAAGATAAGCATGATATTAGGATACCGAGCTTGTTTTGAGTTGGGCATGCAACTTTTATTCCCCTAATCAACAAAAGAGAACTATTACTCTTATCTCTTATCTAAAACTTTAAGTTTCTCTGAAAATTGAGCCCACGACCAAGAAGGAGAAGAGGAAGCTAATAAATAAGAAGTAGAGGATGTAGAATAGGGAGATAAGACAAAATAATAAAGAGTTGAGGAAGAATGACAAGAAGAGGCAGAAACTGTGTTGAACACTAAAATAACAGTGCCTAAGGAAGACCTAGTCAAACTTGTTGTGACACAAATAGCATAGTGGATAACTACAGAGGCCATTGGGCAATCATCTAAGCGAGAAAAAAAAGAGAGTAAGGTAACAAAAGGAAAGAAGTAATTCACCATCAAAATATAACTCAACCCATAGTGATGAAAAGAGGCATTCCAAGAGGTCTCTACTCTCTTCGAGCTTGTGTCCAAGGCGTACAAGATTTTATACAAAGGTAAGAGAAAACAATTAGACATGAGGTGAAAATTTGGTATAGATTTTGGGATGTTCTACAAGATAAAAAGAGTTTCTAAATGAGAAACATAGCTACTATAGGAGAAACACATATGCTAAAGGAAGGCATAAAGTTGCTATAGAAATTCAAAATAATTTTACAGGAAAGTGTTGGAAAAATACAAAATAGATCAGGGAGGCCACCAGGACCATGAATGAGGCACATATAGGTCACTAAGGTGGTTAGAGGATGCGAAACAATTTCATTACGGGGTTATGACGGGCCTCCAAAATGAACATAAATTAAGGCCCATATGACCATCCTTAAACACATTAAACCTCTAGTTTTTCATTACATGACATATTTTTAATTTTAATATGTTCATTATGAAGGTTTAGAGATAATTGCATATTATGTGCCTAATATTATTTATTTTTGTAGAATATTGTGAGAATATTGGGCAGATTATGAAGACCAGGAGGATGAGATAATCTAGGGAGTTACTCCATTATATAGGATGGTCCAATAATGGATAATAAATGAACCAGATATTATGAATTTATTGCACAAATTTTGGAGCTCGAGTGATTGGGAAAATCTAGGAATGTGCTCTTTGTCATTTAATGCAGATTCCTACTTTTGGGAACCAGATGCACTTTTTCATGGATTTTGGAGGAGAAAGCTACCTCCTTTCAAGTATAGTAACTCCTAATTACTTTTGATAAGTAGAAGCTCAAATTTTCCTCTAGGGGCACATATTTATAGTCTTCTTGTGTAGAAACTTGTTATTTAGTAGCTCCACTTTCATTTCTAGCAGGGATGTACCTGGATTGATTTAAATAATGAAGTTTGGTGCCATTTTTAGGTTCTAAAGCTTAATTTCCTTCACAAAACTCTGACTTTCATTGGGATTGCCCATCCTAGTAGCCTCAAAGCCCTATTGTACAATTTCTTTATTTCCTTTGAATGTCTTTTTCACTTGAATCTCTTATTTCTGAATTTACTATTCATGCTTCTTTTATTGTAGTTCATATTATTTAAATTATTGCAATGAGTTGCTTTGGAGGTTATTTACAGATTCAAAATCATGATGCATCCTTAGAACAATGTTGAAAAGTCATCTTCATCATTGAGCTACTTGGATTGGTTTAGTATTTCACAAATCTAGAATATTTGGAAGGCCCTTGTAGAAAAATAGTAGTGATTTTATGTTATTTTTTAGAACATCTTAACGAGCTTAATTGGATTTGATTCCACTTGGATTGGGGCAAAAAAAAATTCAGTTTAGTAACAAAATCCACCGCATAGAATTTTCACTTGGTTGGGTTAGACATTTGATAGGCTAACTAGCTCACTAATTCTTGAATTTCCAGTTTTTAGAGTAGTACTTTTTTGTTATTTTTTAGGACATGTTGACAGGGGTATTTTTGAGTGATTCCACTTAACATGGAGTCATAGGACATCCCATATATATATATATATATATATATATATATATATATATATATATATATATATATATATATATATATACATATATATATATATAGATATATATATATATATATAGATATATATATATATATATATATCTATATATATATATATATATCCGATCGTTCTCATTTGATTTTATTGATAATTCGGTGAGTTGTCTTGGGGAGTAGCAGTCTTGTAGCAACCATGTCACTCCTATATCAGTCCTCTAACACTCTCATAGCAATCATGTAACAACACTGTCACACGTGTAAACTTGACTAGATTTGCTCCAAACTCTTGGTTTTTCTCTCTTAGGCTTGAATAATGACTGCTAGGCTTTGAATCCATGATTGAGGAAGACCAAAGACCACTTAGGACTTCCCTTTTCTCCACTCCAACACATTCTAATAATTAAAGGTCTCTTTCTCTTTTTGTTTAAGTAGGAATTAGATTGGAAAAATTGTAGTCGTAATTTTGATAACCACCTCTCTTGTCAAAAGTCTAGGTCAAGAGTCTACAACAACAAACCAAAAATATTTGTTTATGATTCCTTGGAAATTGGTAGCATTTAGATTGAATATATTTTGCATGTTTGGTTTCTACACCTTGGAAGTTAATATCATGACTAGCTAAATATGTTTGATGCATGTGGTAGGATAGAACAGATCTTGGAAAAATATAATTCAACTTATATTTTCCACCTTGATTTATATTGTTGTAGATGCATTTTTTGGTTATTGGTCTAGAGGGGATTCCACGTGACTTGCAGGGTTTTGCACACTTCCACATACACTTAGACATTTCCACCTTCAGAACACCTTCTTTTCCCTCATAAATCTCTTGGACCCACTCCTGTAGCTCAACAGGGTACTCCTATAGCAAAAGAGAGTTTCATATAGAACTTTATAGTAGTTCTCTAGCACTAGCCAAACACAATCATATTTTCCCTAGGATCTTGATTTTTTGTATCCTGAGATTGAATGATGACCTCGAGGATTTTAATCCATGATTAGGGAGACCCAATGACCAATATAGACCCCTACTTCCTCCACTGCAAGTAGTAAACAACAAATAGAGTTAGGAATAAATTTTCACATTTGAAACTCTTGAATGCAAGTGAAGTAGACTCAGTTTCTGAATTTCCTGCTTATGTGTTGTAGATTAACTTTCTTCTCTCCAAGAAATATGCAATCAAATTAATGATTTCCATTCTGCAAGTAAAATAATTGATTATATTTGTTTCCAATTAGAGTAGCATGGTTTATGTATGAAACTACTTTAGGTTATACATTCACTTAATTACATAAAATCAATGAAACAAAGACACATTTCATGTTGCACATATAGTGTCGACACCTCTAATGCCTGTACGAACCCTAGGTTGATAATTTAATTTGATATCCTTGGGAGTTATAACATTCTTGTTGCAATATTGGGCTCATCAAAAAGATCGAATGGAAGAACTCGATATGAAAAATGTTCCCCATAGAAAAGTGAATGTGGTCTTATCTTGATCTTCCAAAGTGATATGAATATGATTATATTCGTTGAACCTGTCTAAAAAAAGAAAAATAGTTTTTACTAGTAAGGGTTTCAACAAGTTAATCTATGAATGGAAGAGGGAAATGATCTTTTATATAGATTTATTTAATGCCCTATATTCGACACAAATATTACACTTCTCATTATTTCTACGGATGACAACTAATGGTGAAAGCCACTAACTATCTGATATAGGATATATAAAATTAGCATCGGGCAATTTCTGAATTTCTTATTTTAGTATATCCTTAAGTCGTGGGCATAATATTCATTGAGGTTGATGGATAGGACGATCACATTTCTTTATATAAATGTGATGTGTGAATAATTCAGGATCAATACCCTTCATGTATGTATAATGCCAAGCGAAGGCTTGTTTATGCTTTTGAAGGACTTGCAACAATCGTTCCTACTGGAAACTTGTGGGGTTAGCATTAATATTTAATGTTTTTCCTAGTTCAACTTTGGTTGGAATGTTGTTACTGAATATTGTTGTAGGAATGGACTCACTAGTATACTCCTCCATGGGATTACCCTTGGCTTCATTATCCAACACAACTTCCAAGATTCGATAGGTTGGGTTTTCTACCATGGATGGTTGGGTAATGAAGCTACTAATGGTATGAACTTCTATCTGTTGTTTGAAGGTGAGTGCCTTTTCAATAGTGATAATATGAAACAACTTTAATTCTTCATAATTATGAGAAAAACATATTGGGCTACCTAATTCCATGCTAGGTTTAGTATGCAGATAAATGGTAAGACTCTTATTGGATATTCCTTGCGTAACTGTCATGTTCCCAGTTCGACACCCAATATATGCATTAGCAGTTGCAAGCCAAATCTTGCCCAATATAAGAGGATGTCCTTATAATTTTTCTGTGAGATTAAGAAATAGGAAATTGGTGGGATTATCCCAAGAATTCACCGAGAGAATTACATCCTCAAGGATTTTCAGGTTTAACCATAGATTTATCTGCTACTTCCAACATGGTGGGAGTTGGTCTTAGCTCATACATTTCAAGAAAATCACAGAGTTTTAATTTTAGAATATAAATAACAACTCCTAGGACTTGCAAGCTATTTGGAAAATTGACCCCTTTGATTTGTATAGTAACTACATGATTTATGGGATCTTCATACTTCATTGGGATTTGTCTTCCTAAAATTAACTCATAAATTTTTCCAAAGACATGGATGGTAGGAGGATTTTTAGGCTTCCTTCTAGGCTTCTTAATGCACAATTCCTTAATAGTTTTTTCATAGATAGGAACATCTCTAATAGCCTACAAGAAGGGAGTTTTAAAACAAATATTTTTCAATTCTCCTATTAAATCAAATTCTAGATATGCTTGTTGTTCAAATATAGTCAATATTTTCAGAAATGGAGCAAAAATAGTTGTAACCTTAGTTACTGTATCTCTTCTAGTGAGTTCCAAAAATGGGTCTAACGTTCATCGTAGAGGTGATTATGACCCACCATAGGTTGTAGCCGTTGAAAACTTTTCAGTCTAAACATGATCCTACTCCTTAGTATGTTTTTCATTTTCAATTTTTTCAAAGTCTTTTGAGGAACCTTCTAAAACAAATATTTTCCATGATTGTAATTGAATCTTATTATATTCCAATGAGGCAAAGAAATAACATGATGTTTTTGATAGTTCTAAAAGTTGAACATGTTGATTGCTCATATTATGGTTTGGTTGTATGGGAAGTTGAGGGTGTAATAGTGGGAGGGTGTTCGAAGGTAATTTACGTTGTGGTCGTGATAGTTGTAATTGTGACAATGGTTGTGATTGAGGTAACACCCCTAGATATTGGTTAGTTGTTCCAGAAGGTAATTGTTAGTTTTGAGGCCATACTAGCCCCTAAGTGACCTGATTTAGCCATTGCGAAGGGTATTGCATGTTTTTCCAAGGAGGTCCAAAGTATTGTTGATTTTTCCATGCATACCCTAGGTATGGTTGATTTGACCAAGATGGTGACAAGTATTTCTAACTCTGTTATGATGTTCCAGGATATTTTTCTCTTCCAAGATGGTCCAACATATTGTTGTTGTCTCTATTGACCAGGAAAGAACTTGAGAGATTCTTGAGTCATACCTGGGGGACACGATTTCCATTTTCATTGTTGAGCGACTAAGTATGTGGGTTCGGGTTCTTCCTCCCCTTACCTATAAACAAATTTTAATCTGACAAGGATGGGAAGTGATTAGTTACATGCTGCTTTGCATAGATAGAACATACCTAAATAGAATCTAGTGCATATTACTTATGGGTGTGCTTCTAATGATAACAATGACAAAATATTGCAAATGCCTAATATCCCTCTGCCTGCTTTTGTTTTACCTGCAAAACATCTAGCTATGTGGTGAAAGTAATGAATATATCAATCTTGAAATTTTCTAAGAAGTTACCATTTTCTTCTTGAGTAACTGCTTCGCTTATAGCCTTACTGGTTCTGCTCATGAAATCCCATAGTCCATGCTTAGTCCTTAGCTTCCTCTCGAGCATAATATACACAATTTAATAATATCATCATATTCCTCCTTAGAAATATCTGATTTCCCCATTAAATTGAGTGTTTCTAACCATTCATCTTTCATTCCTCTAATAAGGGAAGTTTTCAATACTTCCTTAGGAAGGGTATTTTAAGGTGAACTCTAGAGATTATACTAAAATCCTTCTATATATTCCTCTATAGTATCATCCTTTGTATAAGTCATATTAATATTTCTTCTTTTAAATCCCCAGATCAAGAGTAGTTCTGATATTTTGTAAGAAAGGATTCCTTCATTTCATCCTAAGAATTATTGGTACCACCTCCTAATCCCATCAATCATCATAATTCTACTCCTTTCAAGGTTGAGGGGAATAATTTCAATTTCCGTAGATTAGTGGTGTAACCATAACCACAACACAAAACATTAAATTCAAACAAGAATGCATCAGAGTCTTTTAAGTCCATTCCATGGTAAGTTTTGAACAGCTTGAAGTGGTATAACTTTCATTGGTGCATTTGCTTCTGGATCAATAATAGGAAATTCTATTGTGGAAGTAGGTTTGGATGATGTATTTACTTGTCCTTCCATTTGGTCAAAAATTCACCAATATCCATCTGGGGTTTCAATGTTAGAAGGAATTAATTGAACTATATTGGTACTATGCTGAGGCAATGGCCTAGGTTTAGGTCTTATAATACTTTCTACATTAGGAATAATAATTTCTTACCTTGACATTGGTGTTACAAGAGGCTCTCGAACATGAGAATGGAAAATCAGGTTACCCGCTTCTCCTCCTTCTCTTAAGTTGTAAGAGTACCCCTCACTCTTACTTTAAATGTTGGCATGTAATATCAGTGGAGATTGAAAAATAATTTTTCTTCTACTAATCCTAAGATTCGTTAAAGAATCTCAACTTCCACTGTAGTAGAATATTTTGCCACAACAGTAGAATAAAAACATATAATTTAATGGATCTTCCTTATTAGGTTCCTATTTAAGCTTGAGACTATGCTTTCCATATGATATGATATATAAAGGTCGATATCCCAAGAATAAATTAACCTTCGGTTTTGTTACTCGAAAAAGTGGTTTTTGGATTTATTTATTTTTTATTTTTCTCTCTATTTTCCTTCATAGTTATGCACTCTAAATGACTTGAAAATTTTCATTGAAGGAAAACACCAACACAAGCTTCTTCAAGGGTTCATGTGTAGGTTCTTACCTTTTTTCCTCAATATCTGACCCCTAGAAAATTAGGTATGCATCTACAACCAATCATTAGTATGATATCACTCTTTCGATAGCCTCCCCGAAAATGATGCTAAAATGTGGAGACTATTTATTTCTTTAAAAAAAGTCAAGCATTGAACATTAATCTATCAACCCGTGGATCCTTCTTTATATCTCAAGGAAGTCGAAAAAGTTTATGCAAGAGGCTTCCAAGGACTAATGTTGGTGCTATATGAGCCCATTTGAAGTCTAAATCCTAATTACCTAATGAAACCAAATAACATTACAACAAACGAATTCAAGTGTGCAACTAACTACTGAATAAACATTCTAGCTAAGAAGTAGCAGAAATAATCGTAATTCTAAGTTTGAACCATTTATGAAAGAATACAAAAAAAGATCTAATTTATCAACAATTCTTCATGAAACAACAATAAGGAAACAAATATAAGGTAACAACAATGAAATATTGAAAAACAGACTATAGTTTATCTAAGAAATAACAAAATGAAATAATACTATGAACTCTACTGCCATTGAAACAATAAGAAAACTCTTTAACAACTGATTATTTGAAATACCAATTTAGAAAAAGGAAACAACAAATACTAATCTAATTTACCTTTCACAAACAAGATAGTGCTTCAATCAGGAAGTGGGCCCAAATTACCTGGAATCAAACTACCATAAGAGAAACTTAGATTAAGCAATAATTGATTATGTCAAAGTCAAATGGTAAATCCTTTCATTATAATCTTTCAAAAATAATCATTACAATTGAATTTTTTCTTTAGTTCTATCTCTTTTATAAAATATACCACCCCAAAAGAGATAAATTCCTTTGTTTGTATATTACAAGAAGGAGAGCTATAACAAAAAATATAGAGAATAAGGAATGCTCTTGTGAATCAAATATTGTCATGACATTCTTCTTAAGTTAAACTAACTCTCCTATATTCAACGAAGGAGCGAAGAAATATTCCTCGTAAACAGGTTCAGCTGAATTAACTACAATCTCCTTTAACATAATCATCCTCCAAATATATTCACAGTCATATTTTTAAGATGGCCTCATACATGTGATACAATGATTTATTATCTTAATTGTAAAGAAACATCTTTGGTTTATCTTATTAAAACATAATCATGCAAGAAAATAGATTATACCAAAGTTTAAGCCATATTGAACAAAGAATATAAATAAAATCCAACAAGAACAAGGATTTATCATAAGAGTTCAAGAGGTTAGATTAGAATAAAGATAGAAATTAAAAATGCCAAACATCTACAAACAAGAATGTGGACAGACAAAGTCTCTCTATTGTATTACACCTAGAGAACCTTGGTATCCATGATCAATAGGTATGTCTGAAAGCATAACAAAATAATTTCCTACATTATATCAAAAATACTCAAACAACATGGAATTATCATATTCCTTGGTAGGATTGGTCTTCTTAGCATGGCCAGAAAAACCCTATCAATAGGGATGTAGAGGATAATGAATGCATGAAGATGGGTTACAATTTTGGGCCAAATGTGGCGATGAAATTTCAATTCTTTCCTTCTTTATCGAATTGAAGCCCTTAAAATTCATATATGTATTGTGAATTTTGATTCAGAGTAGAAAGACAAACTATGGAGAATTATGTTGTTGTCCTAGAGATATTTTTTGCAAAAATATTTAGTGTCGTATAATATGTCAATTTTCCATGAGATGAAATGCATGTCTGTGAAAATTTTTATATATATGAGCATGATCTTCATGGAGAGAGCTAAATCTTTCATATTAAAAAAATATTTTTTATGCAAAATTATATTTTTTTATTATTTCTTGAACTGTTGGCTATCTGTTATATTCTTTCCATGACCAATCAATCACACGGGAGGGTCACAGAGGGGGTGATAGGCCCCCTTGTTCGCTACGCTAGGTGCAGAAGGGAGGGTGGTAGCCCCTCCTGTTGGGGGGTTCGTGGGGGGGAGTAGCCCTCCTACACGGGGTCCAGGGGAGTGCCCTCGGATATTTTTTTTCCTATATATATGCAGACCCAAGGATGGGGCTAGACCCAAATATGGTGGCTGAACATACCCATGATTTTTTCCATGGGTTTTGCACATGGTTTTGGCCATGATGGTTTTGTTCCCATGGTATTTTGTAGATCCATTCAAGGGAACTATAGTTATTTTCTAATCTAGGATTAATGGATTGGGGCTTATGAGTTCTTCAACATGTATATATGTATTGTAACATTGAAAGGAACATAATGAAAAATCAATCTAGTAGTCCTAGTTTTAGGTTCAAGGGGAAATCTGTGTATATTTGTTTTATGTTCTCGCCATTGTTTATTTTTTTCTATTTTAAAAATTCATTTGTAGGTAATTTTGTACAGGGTTAAAACATATACGAAGTTGCAAAATTAATATTTCAATTTCATTTTGCAGACATGTGTTCATGTAAGTTTTTTCCAGCTATTTAAATAAATTGAAAAACCAAGAATACCCTTTTGAAGAGGAATTTTAAATGGAGATAGTGGTATTTTTGAAATTTTTTCGTTGTGTATATTTTATAATATTGATTTTTTATTTAACCTCTTTAAAATTGTTAAAAAAATTTCAAGCATTATGTTTAAAAGAAATTAGATAAAAAAATATGATATGAATTTGAAAATGTCAAACTCATATGCCATTGGATAGAGGATTCCTTCATGAATCCAACATAATCAACTCCTCCACCTAAGGAATTTTTTTTCCCTTAGTCTGCTAAGGTAGAAAATGGTGTTGTAGGAAATTTTGTAGCAGGGGTGCTGAAATTGTGGATTTTAGGACTTTACAGGCTCAGTTGAGTGCTTAAAGATCACAATCAAGTGTTAAATTTCAAATTCAGATATCCTGATCAAGGGTTTGATAAACCCTCAATTGAGACATATACATTGTTAAAAAGGGCTCGATCAAGCTATTATGCTCAATCGGGGCTTTATAAAATTAATTTTGAATCCCATAATTTAGATTTCAGAATCAATAAAGATCTAAAATTTAAGTTTCTACAACATTTCAAAATTCCAAGTTTTATTGTAATTTTTGTGATCATGTCATGTAGAAACCTTATTTAAATTAATATTAATATTAAAAAAATATTATTATTATTGTTAAATTAAACTATGAAATCCGATATCAATATACAAAATTTAATATTAATATATTTTAATGTTAATATTAAATTAATTAATTTCGGATCAATATACTATTATTAACTTTAATATAATATAAAATTTGTTATATTATAATATATACTAGCACAACCACATTAATAAATGTGGTTGATATGTGTCGTATGCATAAAAAAGAAGAGTCATACAAGCCCACTCAATATGTTAATTTCATTTAACCTAATTTTTTAATAAATATAACATAATAAAATATATAATATTTTTAAAATCTTGAAGTAATGATAACCTAAAGCTACCTAAACAAATAAAACATAAATAGTTTTAATTGGAAGGCATGAAGCACTCTATGCATCTCTAATGGAGGTAGCTAGACCATTAAAATTTTGGACATTTTTAAATAATATTTCCATAGAAAATTATCATTCTCCCTCTTCGGGAATGTACAACACAAATTTGAAGTCTTCCATTTTAAATATATATTATATAAAAAAAATAAATTATTGTACGACATAAAAATAAAAAGAAATTATTTACGAATAATATTTTAATTGTGAAATGATTTTAAAATCATTGTAATATATAGTAGAGAGAGTGGCAGAGAAGGGTAAGAGAGAGAGGGTGACAGAAAGATGGAGATAGGGAGAGGAGGAGAGAGTCTTTGAGAAAGAGAGGGAGCTCGAGAGATGGAGTTGGTGGAAATGATATGGAAGGAAAAAATTAAAGAAATATATATATATATATATATATATATATATATATATATAGAGAGAGAGAGAGAGAGAGAGAGAGAGAGCGAGTTACAAGGTAGAGATGGAGAGAGAGTGCGTATGTTTATGGGTGAGATAGGAATACAAAGAAGGAGAGATGGAGAGAAGGGGGAGAGAGAATGAGAGAGGGAGAGATATAGTTAACATAGTTGTATGCCAAAGATTGATATTACATATATATCTATCTATCTATCTATCTATCTATATATATATATATATATATATATATATATATAGAGAGAGAGAGAGAGAGAGAGAGAGAGAATGGCAAGGGAGATGGAGAGAGAGGGAGAGAGGAGAGTAGGAGGGAAGAGAGAAAGAAGGGGACACAGAGGGAGAGAAGGGGAAGAGAGAGGAAGAGGGAGAGAGAGGGAGAAAGCATGTGTATGTTTTTGGAGTGCTATAGAGATATGAAGAAGGCAAGATAGAGGGAGATAGAGATATAGATTGAAGGGGAAGAGAGGGAATAATAGAGATATAGAGGAAGGGAGGGAGAGACAAATAGATATGAAGAGAGAGAGTGTGTGTTTGTGGGGTGAGATAAATATGCAAAGAAAGAGAGATGGAGGGAGATATCAATATAGATGGTGTGGGGAGAGAAAGGAAAGAAAATTGCTTGCACAAGTTGCATCGATTTCAATGTACATATGTTTAGTTATAATCCTATTTGATTTCTTGCATTACATACATTGATTTCCACCTAGATGTTGATTTCTAATTCTATTTCATTGCTTGCATTAGATGCATTATTTTCATTAATGATGTTAATTTATAATCTTTCTTGATTGAGCTTGCATTAGATGCATTGATTTAAGTGTAGATGTTGTTTCCTAATCCTATTTTATTGCTAGCACTAGATGCATTGATTCTAGTGAAAATTTTGATATCTAATCCTATTTGATTGCTTGGAACATTATATGCATTGATTTCAATGATTTTGATTTCTAATCCTATTTGATTGTTTGCATTAGATGCATTGATTTTAGTTTAGATGTTCATTTCTCATCCTATTTGATTACTTGCATTAGATGCATTGATTTGAGTCAAGATGTTGATTTTTGATTTGATGTTGGTGTAAATTAATTTCAAGGTAATTAGTTTAACATTGTGCATTGATTTTAGTGTAAGCATAAAAAAATTATTGTCGACGTCCATTATGACTAAGGTTTTGTAGATAATCTCAAACAAAATAAAATCGAATAGATCTTGTATTTGTAACTTCTACATCTCCACACCTTTTAAAATTGAATATAACCTATTTCAATCATATTTGATTCCTTAAAAATTGAATAAAATGTATTTCAATCATAAGGAATTGATTGAAATACTTAGATAACTGCTTGTAAATTTACGAAAGTTGATAACATTATATAAAACTATAGAAATGTTGGCGTATATTATTTTTTGACCATATATATATATATATATATATATATATATATATATATATATATATATATATATAGATATATATATATATATTGTAAGCTTGACATGACTAAATATTCATCATGTCCAATATATCACCCCAATCAGGGCAGGGAATTGACTGAGTGACTTCACATCAAGGAGTTCCTTCATAAACCACCCGATCATCGTCTATCTAAGACCCCGTAGACGTTGTTTGACATATACATTAAATTCCAATATGATTGACTTATATCATGTTATGAATAAGATCTTGTAGATAATCTCAAAAGAAATAATGTTGAATAAAACCTATTAGTTGTTTACATTAAATCTTTTAAAATTGAATAAATATTATTTCAATCATATTTCAATCATATTTCTATTTTTTATTTGAGAATTAAGATAAGAAATTGATTGAAATATTTAAAAAAGTTGACCATGCAATGGTATATGGGTGGGTAAATATATATATTATGGATTGCTTTATATTTGAAATAATGTATTTTTAAAATTAAATTGTAATGACATACATGCTAATTGCACTAAATGACACTTTCAACATTAAATATGAAGCATGATTGTAATTCTTTCCTCGTTCAATATTAGATTGATACATGACATATTTTAGTTCATTTTATGTATCAAAGTGACCTAGATCATAAATTAATATTGTACTTATTTTCTTAGTGTATGAATTGGAAAATCAAAATTGTTATATTTTACTAATAAAAACTATAGTATATAGATTTTTTTTTTTAAATTAGAGAAATAATTTTAACAAATCCATAAAGTTCAAAATTTAATGAGCATCCATAAACAATATTAATACAAATATGTAAACTCAAAATAGTGAATACATGTATCAATAAACTATCGATATGAAAATATATACAAATTAGAAATATCACATGAACATCCATAAACTAAGATACTCAGCATTGAGAAACCAAAATAATCTCTATGTACCTCCATAAATTATCCATATATGAAAATATATAAATTTAGTGTCGCATGTGAATACTCCCTTTGAAATGAGCTTGGCAATATACAAATTATCCAATCTAAGTACCGCCAAAATTCCTATGTGAGTTCGGTTGCACAATGTAAGTGTCCATAAGCTAGTATTGAAATATAACACATTCAAATTCAAACTAATTAGATCATTATTTCTACAAAATAAACAATATAGAAATAAATAATTTTGAACCACATTTTTAGTTACATATACATGAATCTACTAAGCTCAGTCGAGTCCAAATGCAAGTCAGACAGGATGGGGGCCTGTTGAATATGGGTTTGGTGCTCCCTTGCTCATGGCTTAATGATTGGGGCTTGCATCAATCGACCCGCATCATCAATGCCTCTAAATCCAACATTTGACTCATATATACACATAAAAGTTTCATCAATGACACTCAGCATATGTGCCCATGTATATAATGTCAAGGACAAATTATAATTAGTCTACAAATTTATTAACATATATGTGTAGATTGAAAAATGAAAATATTCAAATATTAGGAATAAAAAAGTTTACCTCAACTGCTAGTCCATGTGGTTGTACATAATGACTCTCCTCCACATTAGTTAACATATGATGTAGAGGTGGAAGTGGAGGAGAATCCATGGAAACATGCTCTGGTCAAGGATGGTTTGGCTGATAAACAAACCCCTTGCATGACCTCATAATCTCATCCATGCAGTTGGGTTTTGTCTACATGTTATCAAAAGTTATTAATATAAATGAAATCTAATATGAACTAGAAATTAATATAAATTATTATGCATAATTTGACAATAAGGGTCAAAATTTTCATATATATATATATATATATATATATGTGTGTGTGTGTGTGTGTGTATGTGGCCTATGTCACGTAGGCATTGCACCCTCCAAGTCTCATGAATGACATCATGATACATACATGTATATGTCAACATCTAGTCAATGAGTGAACTCACGAGAAATGCATCATCATATAAGGGCATTGGAAGGTCATGAGGAAACGATGGTGGTATCCTAATATTTCCATATAATGCAGCACAAACACTGGCCAATGAAGTCTGCATGTTATATCCAATGTTATCCTTGGTCTCACCACTGAGCTGCGACAATGCCTCTAGATCTATGAGTAATATAAAGCTAGATCTATGAGTAATATAAAGCTCCAAGATGGTAGTGAAACATATCTCAGAGGTGGTAGTATATGCCCAAGGTACCTACAAGCCCCCTCACACTCATAGGAATGATCCAAGTTGGGTCGATAACAATGAGATTCGGTATTCACTACAAGAAAAAAGGACATTAGTGAGGGGCGAAAAATGTCACCATAAGCTCATTGGTGATGGTCAAAAGAGCATTCGTCACCAAAAATTGAACGTCACCAAAGGTGGCATCGCCAAAAGTATAGGTGTTGTAGTGACATACAAAGTCTATCACCAATAATGATTTATAATGACAGATGATGGCTGTCACCATTTCATATGAGCAATGGTGATGGACCATAACCTTTATCACCAAAAACTGGATGTCACCAAAGGTGGCATCGCCGAAAGTATAGGTGTTTTAGTGACATTCAAAGTTTGTCACCAATAATTATTTATAATGACGGATAACAACCATCACTATTGCATATGAGCAATGGTGATGGACCATAGCCTCAGTCACCAAAAACTGAACGTCACCAAAGGTGGTGTCACCAAAAGTATAGGTGTTATGGTGACATTCAAGGTCCATCATGAATATTGATTATAATGACGGATAGTGACCGTCACCATTTCATATGAACAATAATGATTTATTGTGATCGATCTTTAATGGTCATCACTATTGGTGCATATATATGGTGATGTTCATTGACCATCACCAAAAACAACATTGTTAGAAGTATAGGTGTTGTGGTGACATTCAATGTCCATAATGAATAATGACTATAATGATGGACAACGACCGTCACCATTTCATATGAACAACAACGATTTATGGTTATGGACCTTTGATGGTTGTCACTATTGATGCGTATATATGGTGGTGTTCGTTGACCGTCACCATTTCATATTTCTAGTGAGGGTCGAAAAATGTCATCAAAGCTCACTGATGATGGTCAAAAGAGCCTCCGTCACCAAAAATTGATCGTCGCTATTCCATATGGATGTCAAGGAATGATGGAATCGAACCACCAACCTCCTACTTATAAATCATGTGCTCTTCCATTGAACTAGCACCCTTTAAAGAATTATATTTTTTAAAATTAGACCTTGGAACTTCATAAATTGTAAATTCTACAACTTTCAATAAATTAAAGTTTGAGAAATATTTTACTAAACAAGCAAAGGAACATCGAAGATGTAGGTCCCTACCTAATAGTTATTGAAGTTATGAAAATTGGGTGGAGGGAATAATAGTTATGTATAAGAGAATCAGTATGTTAAGTTGAATACTCAATTAGAAGCTTTGAAGACATTTATAGCCTATAAATGACCTATAACTATCCAATGCACCTAATATTGTGAAGGAAATTTCATAAGTGGATATCATATGGAAGAAGAGGAGGCAGGGATTTGGAACCCTTGTATATCTTGGCATGCCTTATCACCTGGCACATATTAGCTTGTTTGACATGTCTTCATATTATCTAGCACATCTTAGCATGCCCTAGCATTCCCTATCACACCTTTGCAGTCATGAACTCACAACTAGCATTGCATTTTTCCATGACTTGGGAACCTTACATTCACTAGAACACCTTGACACTCCCTAGCTGTCATGCCCTCTGTTATCCTCCATAATTTCCTAGGCTGATGAAGAGATCGACGGAGGTAACCACAGACCAAGCTTTTATTTTGGTAGCTAGCCTTATCAAACCAAAGAGAGCTCTCTCTATGAAATCACAACCAAGAGATGACTGGAATGTAAAGGATTTTAGGCTAGACAACTAGGGTCAGGTGGGTTTTTGGAAAATTTAGGGACTTGGAACTCTATCCACCAGTTTCTTGTCTGGCAGGGACTTTGTAAAGGAGGTAAGGACTTGGAACTCTATCTAGGATGAAGCACCTAACATGCATGATAGAAGCTCCCTAGAATAGAGTACCTCCTTCCTAGAAGAGTGTTCCCTGCTCAAAGTATAGAACCTTCTCTACTCTGCACTTTTCTTAAAGATAAATATGTGCATAAAATAGTACTAAGAAAAACACCTAAATTAAGAAAAGTGAGCATCTAAGTCAAACTATAAAAGCATAATAAATATGGCTCTATATAAGTTTGGGAAACTCTAGACAAGCATTCTTTCATACAAGAACAATAAGATGCCTAAAATCGATGCAATTCTTTCATTGTTACTATACCCTCACAGCAAAACTGGAATCTATAGCATGTACCCCAAGGCTGTATAAAATTTTTGAAGGTGTAGATTGAAAGGATCTACTGAGATGAAGTACTATTGAAGGAGAAACACCTTCAAAAAAATAGATAAAGTCTGTTGTGAATTCAACCCATTTGGACACAGACCAAGGTTGCTATTGGATACACTTCTTCACTGAATGGAAACTACAATGTATTATAATGTTGCTGAAGGGAAAAGACCTTTATTGCAACATGGATATAAATCTAATAGATATTGTCACTATGGCCTTGGTTATCGATTATCTCATCAATATAGGTAACAACTTCGATAATTGAAAAACCAAAAGGTGAGATGCATAGATCATTTGAAATGATAGATTTGGGCATACTTTATTATTGTTTAGGAGTGTTAGTATAGAAAATGCAATGTAACTTGTTGCGTCTTTATGCCACAGGCCAAGGATCTGAAGAAATACATAAAATATTAAATAGCATGGTATAAATCAATTGTAGGTTATTTTGAAATGAGAATGGAATTCTCCTTGTGAGGGTTCTAATCTAGTGGGTATAACTTTAGATAAGAAACTGATAGTTATGGGGTTGAAAATGTTTCACAATTCATGAAAAGTCCCATATTTTTTCACTAGAAATAAGTAGAGCTAGTCGTGATGTTTATGAAAGGGAACACCCTATTCGCAGAAAGATAACTTGAAATTAGTCTAGCATATTATTTCTCGCCTTCTTGTACATGTGTACTTTAAAAAGATAACCGCATCCAAAGACTCAATAAGAACTCTGGTAAAGTTTATAGATGTGAAGCATTTCTTAGAAAACCCATCGCACAATTGAGCGAGGAATACGTCAAAGGATTCAATCTTGCACTCAGTCATAAAAAGGAAGTTGGGGTATCTAGCATCTTGCCAACAAACCGACTCCAACCATAATGTGAAAGGCAGGTTAACTGCGAAAGCTATTTCCCACTTTGTAGTATTGTTCCCTCTTGAATTCCAACAGGTATCTGGCTACTTAAATCCACAAAACTCATGCTAGGTAAACTCTTCATGATACAATTGTGATGTGCAAGCTTGACACACACTGTAGTTTCCCTCTAAAAGAGGGTAAGTCAAAATATTATGACAATCTTAACTGTAATTTGATCATACAATATTGAGGTATTGCATGAAATAAACAATATACTATCAATGCACTAATGAGGAACTCAAAGTACACAAATTTCTTATTGCTACAATAGAGCCCCTTGGGATTCTCAGATAAATCACCTAACCTGCATGGAAAAAGCTTCCTAGAATAGAGTACCTCTTACCTAGAAGTGTGTTCCCTGATCAAAATATAGAACCCTTCTCTACAATGCACTTTTCTCAAAGATAAATCTATGCATAAAACAAAACTAAGAAACACACCTAAATTAAGAAAAGTGAGCATCTAAGTCAAACGATAAAAGCATACTAAATATGCTTGTATACAATATTGAGGTATTGCATGGAATAAGCAACATACTATCAATGCACTAATGAAGAACTCAAAATAAACGAATTTCTTATTGCTACAATAGCACCTCTTGGGATTCTCAGAGAAAGCACCTAACCTGCATGGCAAAATATTCCTAGAATATAGTACCTCCTACCTAAAAGTGTGTCCCATGCTGAAAATATAGAACCCTTCTCTACTGTGCACTTTTCTTAAAGATAAATCTGTCCATAAAATAGAACTAAGAAAAACACCTAAATTAATAAAAGTGAGCATCTAAGTCAAACTATAAAAGCATACTAAATATGCCTAAAATCGATGCACTTATTTCATTGTTGTTACAACCTCATAGGAAAAGTGTAATATACAACATGTATCCCAAGGCTACATGCATTTACTAAAGGTGCATACCGAAAGTATCTACTAAGATGAAGTATTGTTGAAGGAGAAACACCTTCAAAACAATAGATAGAGTCTAATGTGCATTCAACCCATCTGCACACAGGCCAAGGTTGCTACTGGGTACACTTATCCCATAAATGGAAACTACAGTGTATTGCTACTCTATTGAAGGAGAAACACCTTCAGAGAAACATGGATGAAACTATAAAATATATTGTCACTATGGTATCGGTTGTAGAAGTTATCATCAATATAGATAATAACTTTGATAATTGAAAAACCGAAAGGTGAGCTACATAGATCATTTGAAATGATAGATTTGGGCATACTTTATTACTTTTTAGGAGTGTTAGTATAGAAAATGCAAGGTAGCCTATTGATCTTTATGTCACAGACCAAGGATACAAATAAATACAGAAAAGATTAAATAGCATGGTACAAGTCGATTGCAGGTTATTTCGAAACAAGAATGGAGCTCTCCTTGTGCAGATTCTAATCTATTGGGTATAGATTTAAATAAAAAATTTATAATTATGGGGTTGGAATTGTCTTACGACTCATGGCAAGTCCCAAAGTTGTTCACTAGAAAGAAGTAGATCGAGTCGTCAATTTTATGAATGGGAACACCCTATTCATAGGTAGATAACTTCAAATTAGTCCGGCATATTATTTCTCCTCTTCTTGTACGTGTGTGCTTTGAAAAGTTAAACACCTTTGAAGACTCAAGAACAAATCTAGTAAAGTCTACAGGTGTGCAACTCTTCTGAGAAAATCCATCACCTAATGACAATTGAGCGAGGAATATGTCAAAGGATTCAATATTACACTTAGTCATAAAAAGGAAGTTGGGGTATCCAACATCTTGCCAACAAACCGACTCCAACCATAATGTGAAATCCATGTTAACAGTGAAACCTCTTTCCCACTTTATAGTATTGTTGCCTCTTGAATTCCAACAAGTATCTTGTTGCTTAGATCCACAAAACTTGTCCCAGGTAAGCTTTTCATGATACAATTGTGATGTGCAAGCCTGACACGCACTCTAGTTTCTGTCTAAAAGAGGGTAAGTCAAAATATTATGATATCCTTAACTGTAATTTGATCATACACTGTTGAGGAATTGTATGGAATAAACAATATACTATAAATGCACTAATGAAGACCTCATAATAAATGAATTTCTTGTTGCTACAAAAGCGCCACTCTTGGGATTCTCCAAGGAGCCACTAATTTTTACACGTTTGAAATATTTACTTGGTCTCCAGAAAGATTAAGCAATGGTAGTGATCACTCTTTGCCCTCCCATGGATTATATACAGAGTCAGCAATAAATTGATTTAAAAGTGAGGTATATGCCTGAAAAATAGGAGTCCGACTCTTCAACTCTAATTTGGTGGCAAGGAAATATTCAATTGTAAATGCTTGATATTCTACAGTGTAAATTTCTAGATAAATGGTTAGCTTAAATCTGTCCATTGTCCAGATATCCCAAAAAGCCATACATGTCTAGACTCTGGTTGTGTGTAAGGGAAGGGAGATGACATAAATAATCCATTATCAAAAGAAAAAGTTAAAGAACAACATTATATGGATAATTTTCTTAAAATTTTATTACATACCTTAGAAAGTTTGAAAGGACATAACTGAAGCTTTCCTCTCCTTCCACACCTCATTAAATATGCCCCCTTTCCAATGCAAATGTGGCCTGCAGAATCACAATCAGCAAATTCAATATGAAAAGTAAGTTTAATTTATTAAAGTAGCTTTGTTATACCTCAGGAAAATGGACTATGAGAAATTGGATTCATTCTATACAAAAGATGACAAATCAAGATCTAATTACATTTTTACCTGAAACAAAGGTAAATTGGATTCATGCTCTGCAATAGACGATCTAATGAGATCTAATGACATTTTTGACTCAAACAAAGTTAAGTTGAGTAAGCTCAAGCTCCAAAATGATGGCATGTAACTTCTTTATTGTATATATCTAGCTAGAGGCTATAACATAAAGATATTTGTTATATGTGAAGATAAAAAAATGAAAGGAATGTGAAATTTTGACAATCAACTATAAGTTCCTTTCAAGGACTAGATCAAACCATAACATTGTTATCAAGATAATCAACTCACCCATTCTAGTACGCTTCTAGTAGTTTCATCATAAAACTCAAACTCAATAAACTTAAAACAACATAAATTAACCAATAATATGTTTGAGGTTGGTTACCTAAGGATTACATCATACTAAATTACCTTTTGCATCTAACATTGAAAATGACTGTGAAAGAAATGAAGACAAATCAATGATTATGATGGATGCATGTGATGAAATAAAATAAAAAAAGACCTTTATTCTTGCTACTGATGAGCCTTCTAGGGGATTCTTGGATGAAGTTGATCTTGATCTTCTTTTTGAAATCAAAGAGACACTTTCTAGCTACTCTAATTTGGCGGACAACAACCCTAATTCTTATGAAAATGAATATGGAAAGCAATAATCATCAATGAAGCTGGTCTTGAAGAAGGTGTATCAAAGTCTAATATGAATAGTGTTTTAAATTTCTACAGCTAGCAGAGGGTTTTCCTAGTTGGGTTCCCTAGAAAATTTTGTTTTTTTGCTATAGTGTGACTGTGTTTTATTTTTGTTCTATTCCACTACAAATTGGTAGAGATATTTTTTTCTTCATGCAACAATTAGTTTCAGATTTATTCATTCAAGCAATAGTAGAATTTCAAGGAAATTCTACACAAGGGACAATTAATCTATATTTTAACTTATATCTTCTGCAAGTAAAATTCACAACTAAATTTTTATCAAAAGTGTTTATGTTACTAGCAAGTGGTATCATAACATATCTCAACATTGCAATGCATAAATCATACTATTTAATAAGGTTGAGACTTGAGATACAAAAATCTTCCCAAGTTATGCAAGCAAGAAAACTACTGATTTTTAGTTCTGAATCTATCCAACCAGAAAAAAATTATGCTATTTTCAATACCCTCTATTCAAAGTTATTCCTGGCCTCATTCAACTCAATTAAGAATATGTCAATCTCGTTCAGATTTCTTCTTCATTTCATGATTTTAAGTCATATAATTATGTAGCCTAATATATCATTTATGTTAAGTGATTATTCATTAAAAATTATTTAGTCTTTCCAGCGCATCTACCTAATTTTCTAATCAATTTCTAGGAAGACTCTATTGAACATTTGTAGTAGAAAATAGAAGACTGTTTTAGTACCTAGTGTTATAAAACTCTAATTTGGAAAAAGTATTTTGGGTTGTTTCCCTAAAAATATTTACAAAATTCTCAATCCCAAAGCCATTTCGGGGAGAATTTTAGTGAGGGAGAAATTTAGTATTATTTTTGGAAAATTTGAATGCAACTAAAAGAAATTCTTCCCATTTGCTCAAAAGATTCCAACACCAAATATGAGTGAATTCACAGAACTTAATATTTGGAAATAATTAAATTTCACTTCACTTTTCCAGGACCATATATGCTTGAATTCATAAAACCTCAGATTTGGATTCGGGAAACACTTAAATTTCACCTCATTTATTAGGATTGGAAGTTCCCTGAGATACAAACATGTAGCATTAAGGATCTACTTTGCTTGTTTAATGACAATGTTCAATTTATAAATAGTGATACAAGAATCCTTGTATACATGCATGACACAGTTCATTGGTCAACTAATGAAACTGAACTCCATCAATACATAACAAACAAGGTAAAATGTAAGAGAGCATCTACTTTTCAACATATACTCTGACAAAAATAAACATCTATACAGTCATATAAAGTTGTCACCATGCCAAAGAAACAATTAAAAACCAAAATAAAAATAGGAACATGCTTGGATTGTTATGGTTACTCTAAAAAAATGTTAAATAGGATCAATATGTTAATATAGAAAATAGTGTAGTTTATTATGATTTATTGACCCCAAGGGGTTACCCCAACCGAATGTCATTAATGTTACTGGGTATTTGGCTAGTTTTGTGCCCGCAGGTGCCCTATTTAAAATCCCTTGGGTGAGGTGCACTAGTAAATGCCAATGGGTTTACCAGGGATGCCATCCATGAATGTGGGGAACATCTATTGGGATTCCACAGAGAGTTTTTCTTAGAATGAATAAAAATAGGATTTCCTAAAGAGAAATTTTGAGATGCATACAGTGTACACCCAGTAAAAAACTCTATAGAGACAAACCATAAAAGAAGGAAAAATACATATGCTTATACCTATGTTCCCTCGTTTTCCCTCCCGCCCTGTGAAAAGTGAAAATATGCTACTCTTAAACTTAAAAGAAAGGATGAAAAAAATAGTGAATTTTGAACCAATCCTCCTTGTGTGGAAGAAGACAAAATGTGGGGTGGAAATGCAGCGAGGTTAGAAATGAAACATACCTAGCCGCCATTAATGGAATGAAGAGGTAAAACCTTAACTCACAACTCTCTTCAATCTCATTTTCCCTCCTACCCTGTGAAAAGTGAAAATATGCTACTCGTAAACTTAAAAGCAAGGATGAAAAAAATAGTGAATTTTGAACAAAGATTTGAGGTGTGTGTATTCCTCCCTGTGTGGAACAAGACTAAAAATGGGGTGTAAATGTAGCAAGGTTAGAAATGAAACATACCTGGGCACCACTAATGGATTGAAGATCCAATGGTGGGGGATCTGAGGTGTGTGTACTCCTCCCCGTGTGGAAGAAGACTAAAAGTGGGGTGGAAATGCAGTGAGGTTAGAAATGAAACATACCTGGGCACCATTAATGGATTGAAGATCCAATGGTGGATTTCAATATAAGTCTGCTACTGATAAAACCTTAATTCACAACACTCTTCAATCTTGTTTTCCCTCTCCCCCTGTGAAAAGTGAAAATATGCTACTCTTAAACTTAAAAGAAAGAATGAAAAAAATAGTGAATTTTGAACCAGTCCTCCTTGTACGGAAGAAGACTAAAAGTGGGGAGGAAATGCAACGAGGTTAGAAATGAAACATACCTGTGCACCATTAATGGATTGAAGATCCAATGGTGGGGTTCGATATTAGTCTGCTACTCCTAAAATTTTAATTCACAAATCTCTTCAATCTCGTTTTCCCTCCTGCCCCGTGAAAAGCGAAAATATGCTACTCGTAAACTTAAAAGCAAGGATGAAAAAAGTAGTGAATTTTGAACTAGAGATCTGTGTACTCCTCCCTGTGTGTAAGAAGACTAAAAGTGGGGTGAAAATGCAGTGAAGTTAGAAATGAAACATACCTGGGCGCCATTAATTGTTGAATATCCAATGGTGGGGTTTGATATTAGTTTGCTACTCGTAAAATTTTAATTCACAACTCTCATCAATCTCATTTTCCCTCCTCCCCTATGAAAAGTGAAAATATGCTACTCATAAACTTAAAAGCAAGGATGGAAAAATAGTGAATTTTGAACCAGAGATTTGAGGTGCGTACTCCTCCTTGTGTGGAAGAAGACTAAAACTGGGGTGCAAATGCAGCGAAGTTAGAAATGAAACATACCTGGGCACCATTAATGGATTGAAGATCTAATGGTGGACACACCTCCCTATGTGGAAGAAGACTAAAAGTGGGGTGTAAATGCAGCGAGGTTAGAAATGAAACATACCTGGGTGCCATTAAAGGATTGAAGATCTAATGGTGGGGTTCGATATCAATCTGATACTAGTAAAACCTTAATTCACAACTCTCTTCTATCTCGTTTTCCCAAATATCTACTAGTTTTTCCTCTGCCCTATGAAAAGTGAAAATATACTACTTGTTTTAGAAAGTAAATGAAGATTGGCATTAGGAGGGCTTTGTTACATCAAAATTAAGGTTGATTTTTTTCAAAAATGTTAAAATTTCCCTCCCTAAAAAACAATAAATACAATATTTATAAAGTATAGAGTATATATGTAGGTCAAATTTCAGTATGTAAACAATTCTAAACATGGGCTTAGTTAAAAAATAATAGTAATAATAATAATAAAAGTAAAAAATATGGGGATGAGTGCAAAAATCTAAATGTTGGCTCAATTAATAATAAAAATAATAAAATTCAATTTATTATATTTTGATTTTGGTATTAACTTCTGAATAGGTTTTGTTACAATAGGATGAGCCAATACCATCTCTTATCAATACCTCAAGCCCAAAAACCATAACTTATTCCACAACCAAAATATTTTATAACAATGACAAGATTATTAACCATGGATATTCACCCCCCACTTTACAGTGGATATTATTAACTTGTAAAAAATTGGTTTAGTTATAATACCATGGGCCAATACTATGGCTTATCAATATCACATGCTCTAAAAACATAACTTATTTCACAATCAAAATATTTTATAACAATATGAAAATATTCTTAACCATGGACATTAATTCTCACTTTGCCATGGATATTATCAACTTGGAAATAGACTTTGTTACAATACCATGGCTTATCAATATCACATGCCCAATAAACATAACTTATTTCAAAATAAAAATATTTTATAAGAATATTATAGGATTCTTAATCATGGATATTCACCCCCACTTTACCATGGATATTATTAACTTGTAAATAGGCTTTGTTACAATACCATAGGCCAATATCATGCCTTATCAATACCACATGCCCAAAAACTATAACTTATTTCACAATAAAAATATTTTAATTTAATTTAATTTTATAACATTTTTTATTTGAAGCTAATAGGAAAAGGGTTGTAATTAGTTTTGAGATATATATAAACCCTCTATTCTCACTACTACTAAAATTATTCCCATATAAATTAAATTAAGGTTTTAATAAAATTAAAAGTGAGAATACTTTTGTATTTAAAGATGTGAAATTTATATAATACAAATATTAGTAAGAACCAAGATAGATCTATCTTAACTAAGGATCCAAGTGATTATAGCAAGCAAAGTGAAGGGAAGAGAGGGGGAGGGAGATAGTGACAAAGATGGAGAGAGAGAGAGAGAGAGAGAGAGAGAGAGTGATGGGGGGAGACAAGGAGAAGGAGGTAGGAAGAAAGAGGGGAGAGTGAGAAGAAGAGAGTGGGGGAGAGAGATATTTAGTTGGAGGGGGAGAGAGAGATATGGAGTTGGAGGGGGGAAGAGAGGGAGGAAAGAACTAAGGCATAGGGAGATAGAGGTGGAGAGAGAGGGAGGAAGGAACTAAGACATAGGGAGATGGAGGTGGAGAGAGAGAGGGAGTGACAAGGGTAGATGGATAGAGAGAGAGGGAGAGGAGAGAGGAGGGGAGAGAGAGAATAGGTGAGGATAAATATAGGGAGAGTAGAGAAAGAGAGAGAGAAGGAGGCACAAATATGGAGGGGGGGAGGGAGAGAGAGTGATGGGGGGGATAGAGGGAGGTGAGAGAGAAAGGGAGAAAGAGGACGAAGAGATAGGAGGGAGATATGAAGTTAGAGGTTGAGAGAGAGGGAAGGAATAAGAAAGACATAGAGGGATAAAGGTAGAGAGAGAGAGGGAGTGACAAGGGAGCGATGGGGAGAGGAGAGATAGAGGGAAGAGAGAGAGGTGGAGAGGAAGAGGGAGGGAGAGAGAGATATATATGTAGAGAGACTGTGTATGTTTGGGGGGTGAGATAGAGAGACGGAATAAGAAAGAGACACATAGATACAAATATAGATATTATATAGTATTATATAACCAGCCTAGATCCATCTTAACCTGGATCTATCAAGTGCCAAAAAAGAGGTTTTCATATCGAGAGATTGGATCCCTCTCAGTGCTTGATAGATCTAGGTTAAAATGGATCTAGGATGGCTTAATAAGTTTGTAGTTGTATTTGATAAACTAACATTTTTTTTTTATGGTTGTGTTTGAAATTTTATTTTCCATATTTGGTGTATTTACCATAATAATAATAATCTAATTTTAACTTAATTTTAAGCTTACCTTTTTTATGCAATGGTTTTGTTGTTAGTTTATAGACATAGAAATGTTATACTTTTGGAATTTGAAAAGGAAACAGGTGCTCTTAACTTGGTTGTATTGAAGACATTTAGTGTAAGAAAGAAACATTACCCTCTTAACTTGGTCGTATAAAAACATCAATGTTCTTGTATACTAGGTGGGTGCAAACAAGAGAGAGTATATGGTAAGTGGATTAAATAGTTGAAAACAAATGTTAGTTAAGAAGAAAGTTACAAAAATATAACAAATAGGCTAGGGTTGGGATATTACTGTTTTGGGACATCTAAAGTTGAAGGTACATTTTATGGAGGTGTAGTCTAGGCCCTTGGGTGTAGGGAACATATTATGGGTATCTTGTACTTTTGGTGTGTGTTAGTGGTGTCAATTAGTGGTGGAGTGCCCAACCAATGAGTAGGCAAAGTTTTTCATTTACAAGGTTGGCATCAATCAAGTATTCCCCCTCTCTACCCAACTCTAAGATGAGGAGTGTGAATAATGGACATATCATTGTAACAAATTGCAAATATTTGATTATCTTTAAGTTCAAGGGCTTGATGTGGCTGCCTCAACCTACAAATATTTAAAGGAACTATGTGTTTTTCAATTAAACACTTGTGGTCAAAGAGCTACAAAAGAGGAATGCCTTATGGCTATTTTTAAGTGGTTGTAGTGACCCTCGTCTTGTGGTAGATATGTAGATATGATGCTAATGGTCCCGATCATAGTACATTCACGTATATAATGTAAATATTTTACTATCACCTTGCATTGTGTAAATATGATAAATCTTTTGTGCGTACCGTGATGTACATGTTGAAGTTCCACTTGCATGATTATTGGAAACACTTCTTAGTTATCCTTGTGTACATGGGGAAGATCATAATTACTCTATGCGATAAAAACACCTAGTAATATTTTCACATTGAACACTATACAATAAACTTAACCCTAATATCTTAGTGAAGAATAGGTAACTAGTTAGACTCTAGAAGGGTTTTTGGATTGGCTATTAGTGAAGCTCCTTGCAGTTAGGTGTGCCAATGTGTGGTGTGTTTAAAATAATATTGAGAGGAGGGGTGAATCAATATTATCAAATTCTTTCTCAACTTATAAAGATTAGAAGATCTCACTAGTGAAACTTGTGTATACCTTCGAGACATATAATTTAATTTATTCTTCAGATGTTGATCATTAATCTGTGTGTCAGAACCATATAACAGTAAGCAGGAACAGAAAAGTAGAGCAGATAGTCACACAAAAGAACGCAAGATATAAGGTGGAAACCCAATGTGGGTGAAAACCACCTGTTGCAATGTGTCTCTATCTTCTTTCAATTAGAAACTTTCTTTTACAATTATTTTGTACTGGTGCAGTCTTATACCAGCACGCAGGCTTCAACCTGCAGAAGGTTACAACCTTCTCTCGTTCTCCAGACTCTTTTGGAAGGGAGCTACAACCCCCTTAGCTCTTGTAGTAGCTAAGCTACTAGTACGTAGGTGCTGACCTACAGAAGACTTCTCTTTTCTTCCAGGGACCACGTTTCATAAATTTTCAAACTGGATCCATGAATATCAAACATCAAATAGATCTGTAATCAACCAACTTCCTTGTACAAATACTAAATCAATAACTTCTCAGAACACTGTACCAATAACTAGACACCAATTCAGAACCCTGAACACTACAGTAACAGACAAAAGCAGCTAAAACATATTTCAAGAAAAAGTCCGCAACTTCACCAATAGAAACCTACGTATGTCTGCAGTATTCAGTTCTTTGTCCTGCGGTTATCCGCACCTCCACTATGTCAAGTCTACGGGTATCCACACCTGTGCTCTATCAAACCTGCGGGTATCCGCACCTGCACTGTGTCAAACCTGTCGTTATCCGTGCCTGCGCTGTGTCACACCTGCAGATATAGATAATTTATTAGACTTCACTTATACCCCAGACTATCAGGTTTACAGATCTAATCATGCGACAAAGAGATCTTGACCCATCAGTAGATCCATCTTGTAATGCTCAGGTTTCTCGTTGATTCAGGTCCAGCTATAACTCACCAACCGATCACCAGAATTTTAGATCTTGCTCATCTCAAGATATTCAACACATTAGTTGCCCCAACCAAATGATCTCCTTTCCTTTTTATAGTCTAGGCCTTACTCAAACCATGGTCCAAAACCATAGAGATCTAATACTAGGGACCCAAAACCTGGGTTCAATACTTTAGATGCAAACACCACAGACCAAAACCATAGGATCAAAAATGTTGGACTAAATACCATGGACCAACCATAAGATTTCCCATGTGCGCACTTTTCTCTGCATGAAAGTGCGTGTACTTTACGTCCGCACTTTTTGTTCGGAGCACCTGCGTACATGTCCGCAACTTTTGTTCGGCACACTTGCGTATGTCTGCGGCTTTGTGAACAGGAACCTGCGGGTATCTTATTTTCTACTATTTTGAGAGCCTGAACTTGTGGTCTGCTATTTGAGTGAGTTTCCATCAAGGACAACACTTATGTCATCGAACCAAACCTATGTCATAATGCCAACAATCTCCCCCTTTGGACTTGATGGCAACCCAAAGTCACTCAATGTCTTTTCTCCCCATTTGACATCAAGGGCAAAGGGTTATGCTCCCCCTGAGTACATGCTGAAATCTCTGCTCTGTTATGCTGTCAAAGCTCCCCCTGACATATAGGCAAGATCTACAAATGAAATATGACTTTATACAGCATAACCGACCTTCCTATCACCAAAGACTCATACATACGACTCCCAACCAAGTGGGGATACATGATATAATAAGCATATTACATTATCCATCTCAGGCATAGTGGGGCACTATGATAGGCCGTTACATGACCTTGACAAAAGAAAGATAGAGACAAAATATCAGCAGCATCTGTCAATCATTATTCAGATCAGTATTCATGTTCTCCTTCTGCACTTGCTCCTCCTGAAATCAAAACAACTGAAGAATTGAACCAAGATCTTCTATGATAATGCCAACAATGCATTATTAGAAGAATATATGCTCCCCCTGAACCTGTGCCAGATTGTCTCTGACAGACCCATATCGGACTCTTCTCATCCTTGTTTTTCTTCAAGTTGACTGTACCCACATAAACCAGCGTATGTACACGTATACCCCATATGAAACTCACGTACAACCAACAATCTCTGAAACAGACAAGATTCAACAACAAGATGATGCATCAACTACCCCCAGCTTTTGTCTGAGGTATTCAAAGGTCTCCCTGGGTAGTGGTTTGGTGAGAATATCAGCAACTTGTTCCTTAGAGGGAACATACTCCAATTTGACCTTTTGTTCAAGCACTTGTTCTCGGAGAAAATGATTCTTGATCGGTATGTGCTTAGTCTTTGAATGCATGACAAGATTCTTTGAAATTTTGATGGCACTTGTATTATCACAAAAAATGGAGATAGGTGGAGTACAAGTGATTTGAAGATCTTGCAATGTTTGCATCATCCAAAGGAGTTGTGTGCAACAAGATGTAGCAGCTACATATTCTGCTTCAGCTGTAGAAAATGCAATAGAGCTTTGTTTCTTGCTGAGCCAAGATACTAATCTAGGACCCATTAAGAATGCACCACCACTAGTGCTCTTCCTGTCATCCACGCTTCCTGCCCAATCCACATCAGTGTATGCATGAAGTGTGAGATCTGTACCTCTAGGATGCCATAAGCCATAGTTTTGAGTTCCTTGAAGATAGTTGAAGATTCTCTTAACTGCCTGAAGATGAGTTTCCTTTGGATTTGCCTGAAACCTTCCAACTATTCCCACTGCATGCATAATGTCTGGTCGGGTACCTGTTAGATATAGTAGACTACCAATCATGGATCTATAGGTTGGTTGATGTACAGCTATCGATTCATCATTTGCGCTGAGGCTGCATCCTGACACCATAGGGGTACATATTGGTTTCAAATCCTCCATCCCATATTTCTTCAAGATCTTCTTGAGATATTTGGTTTGTGATAGAAAAATGTTGTCTTTGTTTTGTTGGACTTGTAAAACAAGAAAATATGTGAGCTCACCAAGCATGGACATTTCAAACTCTTTCTGCATTACCAAGGCAAAATTTTGACTCATGTCTTCTTCATTGCTACCAAAGATGATATCATCAACATACACAACAAGTATCAGCAACTTATCATTGTCAATTTTTATATATAGATTGCTATCAGTCAATCCTTCTATAAAACCTTGTTGATGGAGGTACTTATCCAACCAATAATACTACGCCCTTGGAGCCTGTTTAATGCCATAGAGAGCCTTTTTGAGTCTGCATACAAGTTTTGGATCATTTCCAAGAATAAACCCATCTGGTTGTTCAATATATACTTCTTCATTTAAGTCTCCATTCAGAAAGGCGGATTTTACATCCATCTAAAATACTTTGAACTTCTGAAAGCTAGAGAGAGCAAGGAACATTCTTATAGCCTCAAGTCTAGCAACTGGAGCAAAATTTTCTTCAATGTCTATGCTTTCTTATTGCACATATCCTTTACAAACAAGTCTTGCCTTGTTTCTAACCACATCCCCATTTTCATTCAGCTTATTTTTGAAAATTCATTTTGTCCCTATGACATTCTTATCTTTTGGTCTAGGAACCAACTCCCAAGTGTTATTATTTTCAATCTGCTTGAGTTCCTCCTCCATGGGCTTAACCCAGCATTCATCTTTGCAAGCCTCTCTTACATTTTGCGATTCAATGGAGGAGAGCAACACTAGATAGCTTGAAGCTTCTGAAATGGTTCTTCTTATTTGTACACCTGCCTCTTTCTACCCCAAAATTTGAGATTCTGGATGATTCTTCTGAACGTATCTAGATGGAGTCTTTTATTCTATCCTTATCTATTCTTCTGGTGCTTCATGGGTTTCTTCTTCGTCATGAATCTGATTTGATGTTGATGGATAGTCTTTGCCATCTTCGAGATCTTCAGATTTTACCTGCCTAGGAGTCTTTCCTTGTTCATCAACCACTACATCAATACTTTCAAAAAATTTACCAAATATTTTATTGTAACATTTGTAAGCTTTGCTGTGGGGAGAGTAGCCAGGTAAAATGCCTTCATCTGCTCTAGGTTCAAACTTGCCAAGATTTTCATCAGATCTTTTAATGTAGCATTTGCTTCCAAAAATTTTGAAGTATTTTACCATGGGAGTCTTACCGTACCAAAGTTCATGAGGAGTTTGAGTGTTGTTTACCTGAACGTTTGTCTTGTTGAGAATAGTAACAGCTGCAAATGCGGCTTCTCCCCAGAAGGTTGCAGGAGTTCCAGACTCATCAAGCATAGCACGAGCCATTTGTTGAACTGTTCTTTTCATCCTCTCCACTACTCCATTTTGCTGAGGAGTCCTTGCAGCAAAGAATTCCCTTCGTATTCCATGTTCTTCACAAAAATTGAAAAATTCAACTGAGGTAAATTCCCCTCCTCGATCAGATCTGAGGCATTTGATTCTGCAATCTGATTCGTTTTCAACCAAATCTTTGAATGACTTGAACTTTTCAAAAGCTTCATCTTTATACTTCATGAGTCCTATCCAACACATCCTTCAAAAGTCGTCAATGAAAAATATGAAATACTCTTCTCCTCGAGGTGACCTCTTCCTAGTTGGACCACATATATCGGTGTGGACAAGTTCAAGTGGCCTACTAGCTGATCCTTCCTTCTCAGGGAAATTAGTTCTAGTTTTCTTACCAAATTGACATGATTTGCATATTGTATTGTCTGGAATTCTGATGTCAGGAAGATCACGAACTGCCTGATATTTACATGCTTTCATTATCTGAGAAAAGCTAAGATGCCCCAGTCTTCTGTGCCATAGCTAGTGTTCATCATTCTTGCTTAAATAGCATTGTTGTTGTTCTCCCTTGAGTATGTATACGTTATTTGGAGTTCTTATGCCTTTGATCACAGTTTTTCTTGTATCAAGCTCACGAACAATACATCCATTTGATCGAAATATTACCTCAGTTCCTTGATCACACATCTGACTGACACTCAATAGATTATTCTTTAAGCCATCAACATACATAACATTTCTAGCCTTGACCTTTTCCTTCAAATGAACAGAGCCTTTAACTTTTATGAATGCAGGGGTGTCGTTTCCAAATGAGACCTTCTTTTCCTTTTCTAGGGCACTATATGACTGAAGTTTTTCTTTATCACCTGTCATATGTTTCGAGCATCCACTGTCGATATACCATTGATTTTCCTGTCCTTCCGTATATAAGGCTATCCCACATCTTTCTGGTTGCGTTTCTTTCTTTTTCCATATTTTGGAACTTAATGAAGCTTGCTCCTTCTAAGTTGTCTGCTGAAACCTGCTTCTGCATTCAGAATCTTCATGGCCGAAGTTGTTACAGATAGAACATTATATTTCATTTTCAAGAGCAGAGAAGTTACTGTAGGTTCTTTTCATGATTCCTATCATACTCCTTTGTTTTTGAGCTTCCCTAGTCATGATGGTCTTGTAGGAAACACATTGAGCATCTTTATTACCAAAGTTATGACAAGAGAAACATTGGCCATTGAAGAAATTCCTGCGATTATCAAATCTACCAACCATATGATTGTAGTTTCCATCCATTCTTGAGCCAAAATGATTTACATGTGGTCGGTTTAGGCTTTTGTTCATCCTTGACGTAGATTGCCCCCGATTTACTTGATAATCTTTGATCATTCTTGAAGCAAATTGTCCCTGATCTTCCTGATGATCTGCATTATGATTTTGTTGTCAATTGTCAACTTGTTCACTTCTCCTTGCTGCATCAAGAAAACTTTTGGAGGTGGATGGCTTCTGTATTTTCTTCTGAGCTTGATATGCTTCTTCAAAATATCCGAGACCAGTCTTGATTAGCCGAGAACGCTGCCCTTTGATAATCTCATCTAGAGTTTCAGATCCTTTAGCAAATATGAGATTAAGGGCTTTTGTTTTCTCAATTTCTTTTCTAAGTCCCACAATTTCACATTCTAACTCTTCATTGTGTTTATCTTTTTAAGCAAGTTGGAATGTTAGAGTATCTATAACCATATTCTTTTCCTCTAAACAAACTTTAAGTTTAGAAATTTCTTCATAAAGACCTTCTTCATTTATAGCATCCAAGAAATCATCATCTTCAAAAGCCATCAAAAGTCTATCATCATTACCTTGTTCATCGTCATCACTATTTGAAAATCCATCACTGTCTTCATGCGTGTAATAGATCTTCTTATTTACATTATGTTTTCTGTTCCATCTAACAGGTTCCTTACCTTTGTCTAGTTTATCCTTATGAGGACATTTTGTAGCATAATGACCGACTCTTCCACAAGAAAAGCATTTGAAAGGCAGCTTACCTCTGAATCTTCCAGTTCCCTGTTGAAGGTTCTTGACAAAATTTGATTCTTCCTCTTCTTCTGACATATTTCCTACCTCATTGTAATCTCCTTTTCCTAAAGCCTTGAATGCAACTTCTCTCCTGTCTGATGGTCCTCCTTTTCTCATCTCGTAAGCAGTTAGAATTATGTGCAACTGTGACATGGTAAGGCTCTGTAGATTCTACTTTTCTTCTATGGCAGAAACTTTTGAATCAAACCTAGGAGACAAAGATCTTAGAACTTTTTCAACCAAAACAACTTCTTTTATTTATTCACCCAAGTTTTTCATACAATTTACGATCTCATCTATACGTAGGAAATAGCTAGCCACACTTTCACCATTATGCATTCTGAGACTTTCATATTGAATTCTATGAGTTTGTAATTTTGCTCGTTTTACCTATTCATCTCCTTCATAGCTCAGAACGATCTTGTCCCATATTTATTTTGCGCTTTTGAGCTGTATAACCCTGACGAAATCTCATTGAGATAGACTTCCTAATAGAGTATTGATAGCTTTTTCATTTGTTTCATATTGATTCTTACCAGCTGCATTTGTAGGAGTTTCTGATGGAAATGTGTATCTAGTTTCCACAATATCCCAAACTTCTGTACCAAGAGATTGAAGATAAACAGTGATTCTTACCTTCCAATAGACAAAGTTGCTCCCATCAAAAAGCGGTGGCCTGATAGATGTTTCTTTTTCGTAGTTCTTCATGATGATAGATCTTCCTTCAAGCGATCAAGCTTTTCCTGAAGGACCTGCTCTAATACCAATTGTTGAAAATAATACTGAGAGGGGGGGGGGGTGAATCAGTATTATCAAATTCTTTTTCAACTTATAAAGATTAGGAGATCTGACTAATGAAACTTGTGTATACCTTCCAGACTTATAATTTAATTTATTCTTTAGATGTTGATCATTAATCTGTGTGTCAGAACCATATAACAGTGAGCAGGAATATAAAAGTAGAGTAGACAGTCACACAAAAGAACACGAGATATAAGGTGGAAACCTAATGTGGGTGAAGACCACCTGCTACAATATGTCTCTATCTTCTTTCAATTAGAAACTTTCTTTTACAATGATTATGTACTGGTGCAATCTTATACCAGCACGCAAGCTTCAACCTGCAGAAGGCTACAACCTTCTCTCATTATACAGACTCTTTTGGAAGGGAGCTACAACCCACTTAGCTCTTTTACTAGTTAAGGTAATAGTACGTAGGTGCTGACCTACATAAGACTTCTCTTTTCTTCCAGGGACCACGTTTCATAAATTTTCAAACTGGATTCATGAATATCAAACATCAAATAGATCTACAATCAACAAAATTTCTTATACAAATATTGAATCAATAACTTCTCAAAACAGAGTACCGGTAACCAGACACCAATTCAGAACGCTGAACATTGCAGTAATAGACAAAAGTAGCTAAAACATATTTCAAGAAAAAGTCCGCAACTTCACCAATAGAAACCTGCATAAGTTCACAGTATTTAGTTCTTTGTCCTGCGGGTATCCGCACCTCTGCTGTGTCGAGCCTGTAGGTATCCGCGCCTATGCTCTATCAAACCTGTGGGTATCCGTGCCTGCACTGTGTCGAGCCTGCGGGTATCTGCGCCTATGCTGTGTCACACCTGCGGGTATAGATCATTTATCAGACTTCACTTATACCCTAGATTATCAGATTTACAGATCTGATCATGCGCCAAAGAGATCTCGACCCATTAGTAGATCCATCTTGTAATGCTCAGGTTTCTCCTTCATTTAGGTCCAGCTATAACTCACCAACCGATCACCAGAATTTCAGATCTTGCTCATCTCAAGATATTCAACACATTAGTTTCCCCAACCAAATGATCTCCTTTCCTTTTTATAGTCTAGGCCTTACTCAAACCATGGTCCAAAACCATAAAGATCCAATACAAGGGACCCAAAACCTAGGTTCAATACTTTAGATGCAAACACCACAGACCAAAACCATAGGATCAAAAATGGCGGACTAAATACCATGGACCAACCATAAGATTTCCCACGTGCGTGCTTTTCTTTGCATGAAAGTGCGTGTACTTTACGTCCGCACTTTTTTTTTGGAGCACCTGCGTACATGTCCGCAACTTTTGTTCGGCACACCTGCGTATGTCCGCGGCTTTGTGAACAAGAACCTGCGGGTATCTTATTTTATACTATTTTGAGAGCCTGAAATGTGATCTACTATTTGAGTGAGTTGCCATCAAGGACAACACTTATGTCATCGAGCCAAACCTGTGTCATAATGCTAACATGGTGAGTGTTAGTGAGTGCTAGGGAAACAAAAGGGAGGACTAGGTCAAAATGCATGGAAATGAATGAATAAGAGTGTATGAAATGGTGTGTCAATGAGTTCCAGGTGTGGTAAGAGGGGAGTGACATGGTATGCTAAGCAACTCTAAGTCATTCTAGCATGCCAGAGTGACATGCAGCCAATATGTGATAGGTGCCAAGGTGTGCCAAATAGTGCTAGGAAGTGTAAGGGAGCGTTAGGGAAACACAAGGGAGCACTAGGTGAAAATAATGCATGCAAATGAATGATTAAGATTCTGTGACACAAAGTGTCAGTGATTTCATGGTGTGCTAAGGAGGGAGTGATAAGGTATGCTAGGCAGTTCTAAGGCATTCTAGAGGCTAGGGAAACATGACAAGATATGCTAGGCGCTAAGGTGCGCCAATGCATGCCAGGGAGAGTTATGGAGTGTCAGGGAAAAACAAGGGAGAACTAGTTTCTAATGCATGGAAATGAATGAATAATAGGGCGTGACAGGGATTGTCAGCGAATTCTAGGTGTGCTAAGGAGGGACTGACAAGGTATGCTAGGTAGTTCCAAGGAATGATAGAGTGCCAGGGCAACATGCCAAGATGTGCCAAGTCCTAGGGTGTGCAAATGTGTGTCAGGGAGTTCCATGAGAACATAAGGGAGAACTAGTTCAAATTGCATGGAAATGAATAGATAAGAGTGTGTGATAGGGAGTGTCAGTAAGTTCCAATTGTGTTAAGGAGGGAGTGACAAGGGTATACGCTAGGTAGTACCAAGGCATGCTAGAGTGTCACGGCATGTTAGGGATTGGTAGGGTCTGTTAGGGAGTGGAAAATCATGGCAAGGAATGCATGGGATGATAATGTGTGCCATGTAGTGCTAATGGATTATTATACATGCCAGATGTTATGGCATGTGAAGATGTAAACTATGTTGCTTAGTGGTTTTATGGGCATTGTTAGATGTGAGCCTTGACTTGGTAACTTGTTAAGTTGGATGAGTTAATATTGGACATGAGAAGCCTAAGATGATTTATAGTCCATTAGGGGAACAAGGCATAGTCTAGTTGTAGTAAATGTAACTTGGTAAAATTGTTGCAGTCGAGGCAGGACATGGTTGGGTTCCTAAGTCTAAAAGAAAATAAGGTTAGTTGTGAGGGAATGATAATTAAGGAGTGCCATGGCATGCCAAGGAATGAAAAGGAGTGGTGACATATGCCAGATAGTGTCCATGCATGTCAAGGAGTGTTTGGGAGTGTTAGGGAATCATAAGGGAGAACTAGGTCAAAGTGCATGGAAATGAATGAATAAGAGATTATGCCAAGGAGTGTTAGTGAATTCTAGGTGTCCCATGGACGAAGTGTGTTAGACGAATTTCATATTAGGAATTGTAGGAGGAAAGCCTATGATTGTGATAAGAGGATGGAAAAAGCTATTTGAGACAAATGGAGACATTGGTCTAGGCACAAAACTATTTTTTCAATCACTTGGTTGGGTTCCCACGTCACAAAAAAAGTAAGGTTATCTATGAGGGCATGAAAAATAGGGAGTGCGAAGGTGTGGAGGGACTTTGAGGAAGTGAAAACACATGTTATAAATTTCCAAGGAATGTTAGGCATGTCAGGACATGCCAAGTGCTAAGGCATGCCAATGTTTGCTAGGTTCTAGGATGTAGTGCCAACACATGTTAGGGATTTCCAAGGAAACACAAGGGAGGACTCGTTTCAAATACATGTAAATGAACGAATGTGCATGTGTGATGGGGAGTGCTAACAAGTTATAGGTGTGCTAAGGAGGGAGTGACAACATATGATAAGAAGTGCCAATAGATGATAGAGTGCTGGGAAATTCTACTAAGATGTGACAAGTGCCATGGTGTGCCAATGTGTGCCAAGGATTGTTAGGGAGTGTTATAGAAACACAAGGGAGCACTAGGTCATAATGCATGGAAATGAAGGAATAAGAGTGTGTGACATGGAGTTTTAGTGAGTTCCAAGTGTGTTAAGGAGGAGTTACAAGGGGTGCTTTCAATGGTAAGGAATGATAGAGTTCTAGGTCGACATGCGACCAAGATGTGCCAATGCATGTAAGGAAATGTTAGCTGGGAGTGCCAGGGAAATACAAGGGAGAACTATGTCAAAATGAATGGAAATGAACAAATAAGAGTTTGTGATTAGATGTTTTGGTGAGTTCTAGGTGTGCTAAGGACAAATTTCCAAGATATGCTAGGCAGTGTTAAGGCATGCTAGAGGCTAGGGTGACATGCCAAGATGTCATAGGTGCTAAGGTGTAACAACATGTGTCAGGGAGTGATAAGGAGTGATAGGGAAACACAAGGAAAAACTAGGTAAAAATGCATGGAAATGAATGAATAAGAGTTTGTGACCAAGAGTACCAGCGATGTCTGGGTGTGCTAAGGAGAGACTGACAAGGTATGCTATGTAGTGCCAAGGAATGCAAGAGTCTTAAGGCGGTAGGCCAAGATGTGTCAGGTGCTAGGGTGAGGTAGGGAGTGTTAGGGGCTGTCAAGGAAACATAAGGAAGAACTAGTTTAAAATTCATGGAAATTAACGAATAAGAGTGTGTGAGAGGGAGTTTCAATGAGTTCTAGGTGTGTTAAGGAGGGAGTGACAAGGATATATGCTAGGCAATGCGAAGATATCCTAAACTACCAAGGCATGTCAAGGAGTGCCATGGTGTGCTAGGGAGTTTCAAAGCATGCCAATGAATGTAGGGGATGTTAACGCATGCCACATAGTGCCAAGGCATTCTAAGAAATGTCAGGTGCTATGGCATGTCAAGATGTAAATTGTGTTACTTAATTATTTTAGACCAAGGTTGGATGCATAGAAAATTTTAGGGGCAAATGTTCACCCTTTGGCGAAATTAAGGGGTTTTAAATTTTTAGTGGGCGAATATTTTGTATCATAGTACATTTTTACAAATCACCTCAAATAGCCCACCTTATTTTAAGGGAGAGGGTAAAAAAGGTAAATTTAGCCCTTGAAATTAGGAGTTACAACCTTCCATTCACCCATTTTCAAGAATAGGTTTTATTTAAGTGAATCCATTCGCCCATTTTCAAGAATAGGTTTTATTTAAGTGAATCCTATGGGCCAAATACCATATTTACAAAAGAGGTATGATAAATTAATAAAAATATAAATAAATGAGAAGTATGGTAAATAAATAAAACATTTTTTTATATTTACTCCATAAGTCACCTTATATACATGCAAGGGTGTAAACAAATAAAAATATAAGTAAAGTGGAGGTATGGGAAATAAATAAAACGTCTTTTTATACTTACTCAAAAAGTATGGTAAATAAATAAAAATATAAATAAACTAGACGTATGGTAAATAAATAAAACCTCTTTTTATATTTAGTCCATAACCCTCATTCTATTTATGAAGGGTCAAGAAAGAGGTTTTATTTAAGTGAATCCTATAGGCCAAATACCATATTTGTAAAAGAGGTATGGTAAATTAAAAAAAATATAAATAAAAGAGAGGTATGGTAAACAAATAAAACATTTTTTTACATTTACTCCATAAGTCATCTTATATTTACGAACATTCAAAAAATGCGTTATATTTAGGTGAAACCTATGGGCAAAATACTATGGGACAAATACCATGGACTAGATTGTTATTAATACCATGCAAAAAAACATTACACATGGTATTGACCCATGGTATTCACCAAAATGGCACATGGTATTGACCCATGGTATTCACCTGGAATGTAGCCTATTTAAATGGCGGAATTAAACCAACATAGATCCATCTTTACTCTCGATCTACTAACCCCCGAGAGGTATCAAATATCATGATATGAAAACTAGCATAGAGTGAAAAAATATTTGATCCCTCGTGGATCAAGAGTAAAAATGTATGTTGTAATTTAATGTATGTTAAACATTTTAGCTTGGTTAAAATAAAAAATAAAATAAAAATCAACCATTAATTTTATTAATTTTTATAAATTACTAATTGTAATTTTTAAGCTCAACCCATGGTAATACCAAGATCTTACAAGATTTTACAAATGAGTAAAATATTCGCCATGCGTGAGAGATTCGCCAAAAAATTATATATACATATTATATTATTGATCAAATCTCCTTCCATTTTTCCTATATACCATGGAGATTCGCCCATTTATTATACTTATAAATTTAGGGGGGATTCTTAAAATTTTCCCTAGTTGGATATGATGAGCATTGTCTTGGTAACTTGTTAAGTGGGATGAGTGAGATTGTACATGAGTACCCTAAGATGAATTACTAGTTCTTAGGTGAACAAGGCATATGTTGAATTTCCATGACACATGAGAATCCGGGTTTCGCCTTAGAATTTTTTATGTCAACACACTCAAGTGCCGCAACACATCTACTATGCAGAATGAAATCTGCCATGAAAGAAAAAGTAATGGATTGAATGCACATAGTTTAGGGTATGCACAACTTCATATATTAATGCTTATTATTGTGATATACAATAACCATTTATACGTCTGGTGTAAGACTCCTCTGGAGATTTCTATCCAACAACAACATCGTTGTGGTAAAATGTTTACTGTCAGAGGTTTCTCCATCAAAAATAAGAACCAAATGGGACCTTACTGTGCACACAGATGAAGAATTAAGAATATTGTTATCTATGAGTTCTGATGTGAAGGTATGGGACAAAATTACACAGGTAGTGAACCTTTTTGCTCAACCAATCAATATCTAAAAAGGAAAATGTGTGATTATATATACATGTGTGATAGTATTTGGAGAAATGCCAACCTAACCCACAAATTTGTTGACATTTCTCTAGAGCTGGCCTATAATTGTTCCTAAATTTAATAAACATGTAAAATAGGATTGACTCTTCAATACAAAATATAAATTGATAGGAACATGGCCAAATTGTGAAAGTGTAAAAATTGGTATGGTTTAAAGGGACCGATCCCTTTAGAAATTCTTAAATGTGGTAATGAAGGTTGAGCCTCATTCTAGAACCCCTTTGGGCATCCATCTGAGGAATTGGTGTAGGATGCAACACTTCAGAATAATTTTTGTAGCAGTGATGTCAAAACTTGCACAATGACATGGTGTTGGAGTTATCCTATCAAAGCTCATTGGTCTACTTTGGAACTTCTCTAGGGTGATGCCTTAGATGAATGGGGGTAAGAGGGAATGATTTGATATTTAGTTTGGATTGAAGAAGCTTTGGAGGCTTAATATTGCAGAAAAACCCCTTGTTCTAAACAAGGAAGCACATGCCACTGAAGAAAGTAACACAAAGTACATAGATTTGAAATGAAAATCACATCACTATTTATTATTCTCTGAAACAAGAAATAAATAAAAATTTCAAACACTACTATTCACTTCTCCTTTAGTCTAGAAGGTACAATGAATCTGGAAACTTGTACAACAATGTCTCAACTTTCTTAACTCCTAATCCTAATGCAACTTCCTTGCATGGATAGACAAGAAAATTAAGGTCTGCTGCTAGTGAATATGATATGAGATATGCAATCATGCTTCCTTAGCTAAGGTTGAGAATTAATAACTAGGGAATTGCTCCTTTTAACTATGCATGCAAAAACTAAATAAAGCAAAGAGTTTCACTACTCAGGGTGCCAGAAACGAATCCACTGCCCAAGGTAAGTGCTTTTCCTAGAACAAGATATTTAGGACTCGGAAACTTTGTTGCTTCCTTCAAGAGAGGTGTATTCCAAATAGAACTAAGCTATCATGCACTATCCTCCAAATTCATTCACCTTTAGTAGAAATCTTGTGCCCAGAAAAAGACAAGAGACCAATATCCAACAGAATTCACTGACCAGTTAGAGACCCTTGTGCTCAAACAATGAGATAATAAGCGAATGTCAACTAGGGTGGAATATTTCACCATCGAAATTGACAAGAGGTAGAAGGGGTAAAAAAATATCAGACCTAATGCAAAAGAAAAAATGAATTAATCCACACTTTGTGATCCAAAATGAATTCAATCCTTCTTTATTTATAGATTTTCTAGAGGAGTTTCATATTCTTAAGTGATTGAGTAAACCTTACTCCAAACCCCAAATTTGGGTATTTTAAGCCCATCTTCCCCCAAAATTTCCCAACAATGGGCATTATGGGGTTTTTTCCCCTTTATGGGTGATTATAGTCTAGGGGGATGGATACGATATTACGTCCCATTCGTCCTCAATTTGTAGAGGACATTACATGGTACCTAACAAAAGAAACGGTGATTTAGTTTAGGAGATAATAACTAAATGCTTATTTCTTTCCACATAGGACATACATCTTGCAAAAATTATCATGGGGTACAAATACTACAAAAGGCCTCAATCTTACTAGCATTGTCATAGTTGAAGAATAAAAACCCTTTAAGGTGAGACAAGGTTAGTGTTGGGTGTGGAGCCTGAGTATCTTCTGTATTCAAAGGTATCGCCGCATTAGACCCCAATTTGAATTGGGGGTTCCAAGGGGGGCGGCTGCAACCTTTGGGGAGCCACCCCCTAGTGGGGGGTTTCGGGGGCGGCACCCCCGAAGCTAAGAATAGATGTAAAATTTCCTTGTAAAATATTGTAATTTTGTAGTCAATATTGGGCGTTCATTAAGTGGAGATCTGATGGTAGAAGTTATGTTTAATTTAGGGTTTTTTGCCCTAGAAGGAAACCCCTCACTATATATGAGGGAATTGTATTGTCTCTATGTAGATCTGTATTCTGAGTGAGGAAGAGAGAGGAGATTGAGAGCGAAGAGGGAGTTACAATGGATCTATTGTAGGTTGTATCTCTCCAATTTGCTGGATAATATAAAAAGAAGGACTGGCTGTTTCTCCATGGATGTAGCCCAAACTGGGTGAACCACGTATATCTGTGTCTCTCTTGTTTTATGTGTTTTATGCGTTTATATTTCTACAATATTTTATGTGTTCCATTGCTCTATAATATATAATTTTATAAAATTGGTATTAGATCCGAAGGTCTATTTGGCTGATAAACTCGCGGGAGAGAAGGGTTCCTAGTTTGAGTGGGAGCAATGGTGGAAGATGGTAGGTTTAGGGTCGAAAAATTTAATGGCCAAAACTACCAGATGTGGGAGATGTAGATGGAAGATTATCTGCATCAGAAAGATTTGTACCTACCATTGAGCGGAAAGACAAAGAAGCCGACGAGTATGACAGACACAGAATGGAATATTCTCAACAGAAAGGCACCTTGAACAATACGGCTGTGCCTAGCTGCGTCAGTAGTGTTTAATATTTCAAAGAAAATGACAACAAAGGGTTTAATGTTGACATTGGCCAAACTATATGAAAAACCCTTGGCCTCAAATAAGGTATTTATTATGAAGCGTTTATTTAATATGAAGATGTCAGAAGGTGGATCTGTTGCAGACCTTTTAAATGATTTTAATATAGTTACAAGTTATTTAAGTTCTGTAGGGGTAACTTTTAATGATGAAGTTAGGGCTCTGTTATTTCTATGCTCAATGCCAGAAAGTTGGAATGGTTTAGTTATGGCCATTATTGACTCTGTCTCTAGATCTAGTACTTTAAAGTTTGATGATGTTGTCGATGCAATCCTTAGTGAGGAAATGTGACGGAAAAGTTGGTGAGACATCAGGTAATGCTTTGATTGCAGAGACTAGGGGAAGAAAAATGGAAAGAGGAAATCGCCCAGGATATCACAGTAAGTCAAGAAAAGGTAGATCCAAGTAAAGATCGGGAATAGTGTGGTGGAAATGTGGGAAGAAAGGACACCTGAAGAAAGACTACAAGTCTCGAAAGGGAAAAGAAGGAGACGCACATCAAGAAACCAATCATGAAGCGAATGTAACAGGTGATGTGTTGCAAGATGCTTTGATTCTTTCATTAGAAAATATTTTTGATGCCTGGGTGGTAGATTCAGGGGCCTCATTCCATGCCACACCTGATAAGAAACATTTTCATGATTATGTTCAAGGAGATTTTGGATAGGTTCGATTGGGTGATGATAAACCCTGTAAAATTGTTGGAATGGGTACAGTTTTCATAAAACAACATAATGGAAATCAATGTCTATTGAAGGAGGTAAGGCATGTTCCAGATCTGAAGAAAAATCTGATTTCAACAAGGTAGTTGGGAGGTGAAGGTTGCATAACTACTTTCACAGATAAAACTTGGAAGGTCACTAAAGGATCCCTGGTAATAGAAAAAGGAGGAAAGGTTGATACATTGTATTTATGCAATGGTATTTCTAATTTTGTTAATGGTTTAACCTCTACAAGTGAAGATATGGCATTGTGGTATCATAGGCTCACGCACATGAGTGAGAAGGGGATGCAGATTCTTCACTCAAGAAATTGTTGTCATGTTTGAAGCATGTTGATTTAAAATTCTGTGAGAATTGTGTTTATGGAAAATAGAAGAGAGTCAGATTCCTTAGAGTTGGGAAAGAAAAGAAGAGCGAAAAATTAGAGCTTATGCATACAGATGTATGGGGACCTACTCAGGTATCATCTCTTGGTGGCTCTCGTTATTATGTTACTTTTATTGATGATGCAACCAGAAAAATCTGGATTTATTGTATTCGAAATAAATCTGATGTATTTTATACTTTCAAGAAATGGAAAGATTTGGTTGAAAATGAGATAGGAAAAAGGTTGAAGTGTCTTAGATCAGACAATGGAGGTGAATATTGTAGCAAAGAGTTTGATAGGTATTGTTCAAAGAATGAAATTCGTAGAGAGAAGACAGTTCCAGGAACACCACAAGAAAATGGTGTGTTAGAAAGGATGAATAGGACAATCATGGAGCGTGCAAGGTGCATGAGATTGCATGTAGGATTGTCTTTACAATTTTGGGCAGATGCTGCAGATACTGCTTTTTATCTAATAAATAGAGTGCCTTCAAGTTCCTTGGATGGTGGTATCCCAGAGGAGGCATGGATAGGTATAAAGGTAAACTACTCTTATTCAAAGACTTTTGGTTGTGAAGCCTTTGTCCACATTAATAAAGAAAATAGAACAAAGCTTGAGGCAAAATCAAAGAAATGTACCTTTATTGGATATGGTGTTAATGATTTTGGTTATCGCTTTTATGATTATGAAAAACACAAAATCATTAGGAGTAGAGATGTTATATTCAATGGAAAGGTTTTGTATAAGGATCAGTTGTAGGAAAAGAAACAGGAAAAACAGAACAGAGAATACATAGTGCTTGACGATATCACAGGAAAAGTGATGGCGCCTAAAAATCATAATGATCAACAGCCAGAACGATAACCACAATAGCAACAAGCACTTAAAACACCTAAAAGTGGTGTTAAAAGATCTAACAGGATAAGTAGACCCCCTGAATGATACTCTCCTTCATTATATTATGTATTGTTGACTGATTCTAGTGAACCAGAATGTTATGAAGAAGCAATGTAGGTAGAAACCAGGAAGAAGTGGGAGAAAGCCATGAAAGAAGAGATGAAATCCTTAGCACATAACCAGACTTGGGACTTAGTCAGGTTGCCTGCAGGTGAAAAAGCATTGCAGAATAAATGGGTTTACAAATTGAAGGAAGAAGATGGAGGTAGAAAACGTTATAAAGCTAGACTTATGGTGAAAGGGTTTGCACAGAGAAAGGGTATAGACTTTGATGAGATATTTTGTCCTGTTGTGGAAATGACTTCAATCAGAACTATTCTAAGTCTAAGAGCAGCTGAAGATTTGCATATTGAGTAGTTAGATGTAAAGACAACCTTTCTCCATGGGGATTTGGAGGAAGAGATATATATGCAGCAGCCACAAGGATATGAGGTAAAAGGGAAGGAGAAACTAGTGTGCAGGTTGCAGAAGAGCTTGTATGGCTTAAAACAGGCTCCAAGGTTGTGGTATCTAAAAATTGACAAGTTTATGTCTGAACAAGGTTATACTAGATGTCACTCTAATCATTGTGTTTAACTGAAAAAGAAAAATGATGGCAACTATATTATATTGTTATTTTATGTAGATGACATGCTTGTTGTAGGTTCTAACATGCAGGAAATAAATGTGCTCAAAAGAAAATTGGCAATTCATTTGCAATGAAGGATTTGGGATCTGCAAAACAAACCCTTGGTATGAGAATAACTAAAGACAAGAAGAATCGCAGATTAACATTGTCTCAAAGTGAGTACATATAAAAGGTGTTGAAAAGGTTTAATATGCAGAATGCAAAACCAATTAGTATACCTTTGGCTAGCCATTTCAAATTAAGTAAGGAGGTGTGTCCCAAGACTCAGGAAGAAATGGCTCATATGTCTAAAGTTCCATATGCATCAACGGTTGGAAGCTTAAGGTATGCAAGGGTCTGCACAAGGTCTGATATTGCACATGCAGTGGGAGTTGTAAGAAGGTACATGAACAATCCAAGAAAAGAACATTGGATGGCGGTGATGTGGATTCTTAGGTATTTGAGAGGTACCACAAATCAAGCATTATGCTTTGGTGGTTCAAACATTGCTCTACAGGGATATGTTGATGCAGATATGGCAGGTGATAGAGATAATAGGAGGAGCACTATAGGATATGTGTTTACTGTAGGTGGAACAGTTGTTAGTTGGGTCTCAAAATTGCAAAGAGTTGTTGCACTCTCAACAATAGAAGCAGAGTATGTTGCTGCTACAGACACTAGTAAAGAAATGATTTGGCTACAAAGGTTTCTGGATGAATTAGGTAAGAAGCAGGAGTTGGGGAGGTTATACAGTGACAACCAGAGTTCCATACATCTTGCAAAGAACTCTGCATTTCATTCCAAGACTAAAAATATACAGCTCAAGTACCATTTCATACGGTCAGCATTGGAAGATGGACAGTTGAAGCTGGAAAAGATACACACTAGCCAGAATCCTGCATATATGTTAAAAAAAGTTGTAACCAGTGAGAAACTAAGAATCTGTTCAGCCTCCATTGGTCTTCAAGTATGATGAAGAAGACGAGAAACAACTAGGTCCAAAGTGGAGTCATTGTCCAGCAAATGAAGTAGCGGTGGAGTTGCTATAATCGATCTCCAAGTGGGAGTTTGTTGGGTGTGGAGCCTGGATATCCTCTGTATTCAAAGGTATCACTACATTGGACCCCAGTTCAAAATGGGGTGGCAAAACTGCCTGTAAAATATTCGTTGTTGGGGGGTCTAGAGGGGGCGGGGGGGGGGGGCGGTTGCGACCTTTGGGGAGCACCCCCCTGGCGGGGGGTTTCGGGGGTGGCGCCCCCGAAGCTAAGAATAGATTTAAAATTGCCTTGTAAAATGTTGTGATTTCATAGTCAATCTTGGCCATTCATTAGGCAGAGATCTGATGGTAGAAGTTATGTTTAATTTAGGGTCTTTTTCCCTAGAAGGCAACCCCTTGCTATATATGAGGGAATTGTATTACGTCTATGTAGATCTGTATTCTGAGTGAGGGAGAGAGAGGAGATTGAGAGCGAAGAGGGAGTTACAGAACATCTGTTATAGGTTGTATCTCTTCAGTTTGTTGGATAATATAAAAGGAAGGACTCGCTGTTTCTCCGTGCATGTAGTCCAAACTTGGTGAAGCACGTATATCTGTGTCTCTCTTGTTTTATGCATTTTCTGTGTTTATATTTCTGCAATATTTTATGTGTTCCATTGCTCTATAATATATAATTTTCTAATAGTTAGTACCACATACTACAAGCACAAATGACAAATTCAAAAACGATATACTTATTCAATGAAAGAATGACTAATCATATTAGCGCACTTTAAATTTAATAGCTCTTGAGTTGCAGGGTCAATCAAAATTTCTCGGGTTGGATCTTAATTAAGTACTTAATGTTGTTTTGGATTCAATTTGGGGAAAAGGAGGAGCTCTTGGTGACAATGGGATGATTAGGCTTTTCAGATGGGAGCTATGATATACTTTTCAACATATAAGCCATTCATTATATTGGAGAAGATATAGAGAAGCCTTTAATAAGGACCTTTCTAAGATCAATTTGGAGGAAAATTCATTTTCAAAGCTTAAACATATTTCTAGATTCAAACAAGAGTAGTCATTTTTCAAAACAATTATTAATTCCCAAGAAATTGGAGCCAAGCTGACATGTTTACCATGTATTCTTCTACTAGACAAGGAAGAATTTATGAAAAGTCCTTGGCCCTTTGATCCAGTATTTGATGTAAATCTCTTGATTAGAAATGTAATAAGAGATGCAGTTTATATTAAGGAAAAGGGAAAAATAGAGGGCCAGTTAATAATTATCTCTAAAAAAATATCAATAGAATCTCAACATATTTGAAATGGAGAAGGATAACTCCATGGTTATTATCTGCTTTAGAAACTTTGCTAATTTCCATGATTGAAGCATGTATTCATGCCTTTAAATAAGCTCACAAATGCTTTTGATATTGGTTGAAGCAAAGAAAATGTGCAAAGTTACACTCACATAGAGGTATGGAAAAAACGTATGTCGAGCTTGTTGTCCCACACTCCAAACAAAGAATGGACAAAAGGTGAAAAAACCTAGTCAAAAGGTATGTGTAGCTTTTGTGATGCAGAGGTAGGTGTTAACTCCATGCTTTATAACGATGGATTTGCAGCACAAGTGACACAAAGGTTTGCATATAAAAATTTGGATTAAAAGGAGTGGAGCTTGATGGTACATGTCCACTATTACCCCACTTTCTGTATGAGTTGTATCAGATAAAAATAATGAGATATTAGAGATACAGAGTCGATACTATTGTTATTCAAATTTAATAAAAAATATTACTATGTCTTCCTCGACATAAAAGAAACATCTTCCATAAAATATTTTCTCCATGAAATTGATTTAAAATGAATATCGTCCATTGATGCGCCCAACTGCAAATAGAAATGATGCCGATGGGCTAATTTCAGTTTAGAAAATTCACAATTAGTTTCAACTGTAAGATCTCCTATTTTCAGTTCAGATTTCAGTTACAAGCAATGAAACAGGACTCGTTGATCAATTGGGATTAATCACGAGCTAGAATCTGCTCGCTCTCCAAACAATCCGATCTAAATATTTGCGAGTCAAAATCATGTTGACCAAGTTTAACTCATGGTGAATGCATGTTTCTCAAGTTTAGGTATGCTACATTGCTAAAAACTAAACATCAGTCATTCGAAAATTTATTTGTCATTTCTCAGGCCCAAAACTCATATGTCGAGACCTTCAGTAATCAATCACTACTGATTATTACATAATCGAGACTCAATATCGAGGAACCGCTAAGGTAAGCCTAAGTCCAGACTCCATATTGGGCAGTCGCCAATGTGTGCTCTATCCATACTCCATATCGACCCTCAAGCAGTCACGCATCACCTTTAGCGTGCATTACCTTTAGGCTTAGCCACTTCACTATTCAACAATAGAGTTACATTGGCACTTGGCTTAAATAATAGGTATATTACTATATTGAAGCTTCAATGTCATTTTCGATGGCAAGTTTCAAGTTTCACTGTTCAACAATCGAATGTTCGGCATATTCCTTTGATTATGACTCTTTAGCCCTACCAACCATCGACCAAGTCATCAAGAATTCCTTCCTTGGTCGATGTCTTGCCTGCTTCAAATGCTTTAACCATGCATTCACAACTTTGGGTATTTTTGTTCTTCTAGAATCTGTTATTGGTGTATTTTTTTAGTTGTCTTATGCTAAACAAACTTGCAAATTCAAGATTATAATGCAATATATGTTGATAATATTTCCTTTAGGTTGCATTTCCTCATATATACCTAATTGTGTTTCAAGGTCATAATGATATATTAGGTCAAAATGTGCTTGTGTTGTTGGACAGAATCCTCTTTGATCCTTAACAAAACCTCATATCCTTTAAAACCAACCCTATTTTTTGTGAAGTTATATATGGAATTTTTAATTTTGATCTTTTATTGTATTTTACAGGAGCTAAATTAAATAGAAGGCAAAACTGCAAATCTAAACAGAAGCCGCAATTTAAACACAAGTCTAAAACAACAACAATGTCGAGGGAGGAGGACTTTGCGTAGGCTTATTGTGACAAGATTCTTGGAGACCCTAAGCTCCTTTGTAAATTTTGCAAAGAAAAATGTAGTGGAGGAATTTACATATTCAAGTACTAGCTTGCACAAATACCCGACCATGATATAGGTCTATGCAAAAACATTGACGAAAATGTCAACACCAAGCAACCTTGACCATTGATATGTTGAGTCAACATAATGCAAAGAAACAAAAGCAAAAAAAAGAAATAGGAACTCCTGGAGTTGATAATTTTTCTTCCACTACCCCATTGTCATCTCCCTCTATTGAATCCTCAATGCAGTTCCCAAGTTTCCCACACATGCCTCTAAGTCCAAGTCAAACTTAAGGCCAAATGAATCCTCCTGCATTCAACATTGGAGGTGGAAACATAAACACGTTTTTTTCTCCCTGCACAAAACCTGGTTCCCAACCTACCATGGATACCACTGGTTGGAAAAAAAAATAAATCCATAGTCAGGCAAGGTAGGCCATTGCTAAGTTTTGGTAATATTCTGGCATACCTTTCCACTGTGCCATAAGTCCTTATTGGCAAACTATGATTGATGTAGTTCCTGTTGCATATTTAGGGTTCAAAGCTCCTTCATTAGAGAGCATTAGGACAAATTTTCTATTAGAAAGTGTTGAAGATGCCATGCTTGTGCTATCTGAGTTTCATTCATCATGGGTAGAAATAGGGTGCACGACCATGAGTGATGGATGGATAGATTAGAGGAATAGAACTTTAATAAATCTCCTTGTATCTTGTGCAGTAGGTACAATGTTTCTCAAATCAGTGGATGCCTCAGACAAGGTTAAGACTGCACAACTTATTTGTAAAATGATGGATGAAGTCGTTCAAGAAGTGGGAGAAGAACATGTTGTACAAATTGTCACTAACAATGCAACTAATTATATGGTTTCTAGTAGAATTTTTGAGATTAGGTACCCCACTATTTTTTTGACCTATTGTGTTGCCCTTTGTATAGATTTAATGCTTGAGGACATTGGTAAGATTCATTGGATACATGAGGTTGTGGAGAAGGAAAAATCCATAACCAAATACCTATACAACCACATTATTTTCCTAAACACCATGAGAAAATACATTGAAGGTAAATAAATTGTTCAACATGCAGTGACTAGTATTGAAACAAATTTCATATCTTTGCAATTTGTGGTTGAGAAAATGATAAATCTAAAGAGGATGTCCTTGGTACCTAAGTGGATGTCATCTAACATTCCAAGACCCTTGAAGGCATTGAAGTTGTTGCACTTGTGCGTAATGACGGTTTTTGAAAACATGCCGAAGAGATTATTGTTGTGATGGAGTCCCCTGTTAGAGTTCTCAGGTACTTCAAGTCTTTTAACTTTTTCATGTTTTAAATTTCATTTCAAGCTTCTTTTTATTTTCAATGTTTCATATTAATTTAAATTTGAAAGCTTGAACTTTCAGGATGGTTGATGGTGACAAACCTACTATGGGTTACATTTATGAGGCGATGGATCTCGCAAAGGAGGCCATCAAAAGAAGATATGGGGATGAGGAGGCAAAGTATATGCCTCTTTGGGACATTATTGATGCACATTGGGATAGGAAATTGCATTCCCCCTTACATGCTGCTAGGTACTTCTTAAACCCATAGTATTTTTATGATAAGAGCAAATTTAATGAGGATGGGGAGGTTCACAGAGGACTTATGACATGCATGGAAAGGTGCTTCCCTGATCCAGAATTTCAAAGTCGTGTCTTTTCCCAACTATAGGATTATAGAGCACCACCTAAATTATTTTCCTATACCAGTGTTATACAAGAAAGGTCTAAGGTGTTGCCAGGTACCCTTTGAGGCTTGAAGGCTTTATCAGTTCTTTAAATTTGTTTAAAATTTATTTTGTATGTTAAATGTTCTATTAAATTTTGTTATCTTTTTAAGTTTTTACTATTTAGTATTTAGTACGTCTACTCACGAACCCTTGCCACTTGCTAGGTATTTGGTGGCAAAACATTTGTGGTGATATGCCAGATTTGAAGAGATTTTCCATTCGAATCTTAAACCAAGCATGGAGTGCTTCAGGTTTTGAGTGAAATGGGAGCATGTTTAAGAAAATAAATTCTAAGAAGTGCAACCGATTGACACAAAAGCACTTAAATTGTTGGAAATAATACTGAGAGGGGGGGGTGAATCAGTATTATCAGATCAATCAAACTTTTCAATTTCATACTCAGAAACATATACGCTACTTCAATTAAGTGAACCCGCGTGGACACGCTACTGTGTCTAATGAAACTCGCGTATATCCAGAGATCTTATAATTCAGTTAGCTTAATCTTCAGTAAATGCATCAGATCATTATTAAGCATATTAACAGTAAACAGGTGCAGAATAACAGAACAGAACATCACACAAGAGCCACACACATGAACACAAAGATATAAGGTGGAAACCCAATGTGGGTGAAAACCACCTGCTGCAAGTCATCTCAATCTTCTTCTTAATAAGAAAATCCTTTTACAATATTTGTACTGGTGCAGTCTTATACCAGTACGGGAGCTACAACCCCCTTTGCTCTTGTACTAGCCGATCCATTTACTAGTACGCAGGCTGCTACCTGCTACAATGCTCCAAAGATCTCCTTTAGCTTTTGTACTAGCTTAGATACTAGTACGTAGGCGCTTGCCTACAATCTTCTCACCTCCAGGTACCACGTTTCATCAATTTTCAGACTGGATACACTGAAGCACAACACATAATCTGTAAGGCCACTTTTCATCCAATTTTCATACTGGACCCATAACTATCATTGAAGCTCAAAAAAATCATCAAACTCTGAATCACTGAAACCCTGTTAACAACAGTCATCAGAACACGGAGCAGACACAGAACTCTGTAATAACCATCAGATCCATCTGCAACTTCAAATATCAAGCTTTACAATGTATACGCTACTTCGATGAATCAAACCCGCGTGTATACGCGCTTTTACCAAAGACAACCTGCGTACAGATCTAAAATAATTTCTCATAACTTGCAGCTGTACCAGACATCAGTCATACTCATAACACTTATAGAACTATACATGTGTCAGTATGTAGATCTAGAATAAGCATCATAAAGATAGTTCATTTCAAACCATTTGATCCCGATCTCTCCTTAGATCTAGTTCTCCATCAACCGGTGAGATCTCTCCTTAGCTCAGATTAAGTAATGCATCATCAACCCATAACCCTGCATACTGGATCTAATGCTTCATCAGATATTCAAGACATTTCAGATGCACTTGCCTAATGATTTCCTTCCCTTTATATAGCCTTAGGCCTTGTTCAATACCAAGAGCCAAAACCATAGAAATCCAATACCATCAACTTCAAAACTAGGGATCGACACGCCCGTCGAGACACAATGGTCCGAAACCATAGGCACAACTTCCAAGGACTAACTGCCATGGACCAAAGGTACTTTTCCACATACACGCGCTTTTGCTGAAGCCAACCTGCGTGTACACGCGACTTGGGCTTAACTAACCTGCGTGTATGAACTTTCTCTTCTTCTTATAGTCTGATCATCAATTCCTTGCTGTTGACCTTCTGTACTATGATTTTTCATCAGTGAGGTTTGCCATCAAGGACAACACTTATCTCATAATGCCAACAATCTCCCCCTTTGGACTTGATGGCAAAGCTAACTTGTCATACTTAGAATTAGCATCTGATTCCTTTGAGCTGTCCTCCATCAGTCACATCTGATATCTCTTCTGAAGATTCATCATCTGATTCCTTTGAGCTATCCTCCATCAGTCACATCTGATATCTCGTCTGAAGATTCATCATCTGATTCCTTTGAGCTGTCCTCCATCAGTCACATCTGATATCTCTTCTGAAGATTCATCATCTGATTCCTTTGAGCTATCCTCCATCAGTCACATCTGATATCTCGTCTGAAGATTCATCCAGTTATACATAAGTGAGATATTCTTCCATCAGTCACATCTGATATCTCGTCTGAAGATTCATCCAGTTATACATAAGTGAGATATTCTTCTATGAGAGGGTTGCCATCAAGTACAACACATGTATCATAATGCCAACAATCTCCCCCTTTGGACTTGATGGCAACAACACCAAATCACTCTCCCCCTTTGACATCAAGGGCAAAGGGTGGACCAAGATATTCTCTTCCTTTGCTGAATCATTCCACTGTCCATACTCCCCCTGAGTACCTGCTGAAATCTCTGAATAATCTCCCCCTTTGTATATATCAAGGTGTACCAATCTATCAATGCTCCCCCTGAGTACATGCCAAGTCTCTGTACTGCTGAAGTGTGTTGTTCATGCTCTTCCTGACTGTAGGCAAGATCTGCAAAAGATGTTCTTTAAGAAGAAACATGACTCTCTACATCATAAAGGACCTTCCTATCACCAAAGACTCATACATACATCCATCTCTCAACTAAGTGAGGATATACAAAAATATAAGTGAGATATTCTTCTATGAGAGGGTTGCCATCAAGTACAACACATGTATCATAATGCCAACAATCTCCCCCTTTGGACTTGATGGCAACAACACCAAATCACTCTCCCCCTTTGACATCAAGGGCAAAGGGTGGACCAAGATATTCTCTTCCTTTGCTGAATCATTCCACTGTCCATACTCCCCCTGAGTACCTGCTGAAATCTCTGAATAATCTCCCCCTTTATATATATCAAGGTGTACCAATCTATCAATGCTCCCCCTGAGTACATGCCAAGTCTCTGTACTGCTGAAGTGTGTTGTTCATGCTCTTCCTGACTGTAGGCAAGATCTGCAAAAGATGTTCTTTAAGAAGAAACATGACTCTCTACATCATAAAGGACCTTCGTATCACCAAAGACTCATACATACATCCATCTCTCAACTAAGTGAGGATATACAAAAATTGACTCATCCACCCAACCAAGTGGGGATACATCAAAAGTTTACATATGACAACCAATCACATTGCATCAATCATCCCAGGCATAGTGGGGAAACCAAAATAGGCCGTTACATGACCTTGACACCATAAAAGAGATACCACAAAAGAGATATATGACATATAGACGAAATAACTAGACCAAGACTTATGAAATTCACCAGCAGCATCTGATAATCACCATTCAGATCAGCAACCAAGAGATCCTTCTGTTCTCCTTTCGCCTTTGTTCCTCCTGAAATCAACACCAAATGTGAACTAGAACCAAAAGCTTTAAGATAATGCCAACAATGCATCATTGGAAGATTATCTGCTCCCCCTGAACCTGTGCCAGATGATCTCTGTCAGACCTATATCAGACTTTCTGCAACCAACATCTGTCCCTGCTGATTTCCTTCAAATCTCCATATACGCGTCTGTATACACATAAACAAGCGTATATACGCAGATATCCCTTACGCAACACGCGTACACCATATACGCGACTATCCCCTTGTAAAACGGCGTATGCACGCGGATATCCTTCAAACAAAACGCGTACACAAATTTCCATATCAGCAACCTGTAAATGTCCTGTAGAGAATAGGTCATCAACCTATAACAAGGTATGTCTGCATCAATTCATCCCTTTGAACAGAATTCAGAGTCATTCACATTGTATCATGTGTGAAACCACCATAGCCATTTCATCAAGCTCTACATGATCCAAGTATCATTACTTGGGAGCATCTGCATCAATTAACATATGTAAGTATAAACCTATCATCATATAGATCATGTGACATGAATCAGCACTATGTATCTTGAGCTCAAACTCTTTTGACAAAGCTTCTTGATATCATCATCAGCAACAATCTTTATCCACATGAGTGCCTGCATCATAACTGTATGATCTTTATGCATATGACAACATCAGTATATAAGTGACTCATCATCAAGTGAGGAAGATGTGTATTCAAGCTTTGTACTTCTCCTTGTCCTTATGAAGATCACCATGTAAGCACCATATATGCATCATCAAGGAATCAACCATAAATCTGATCTGATCATCAACTATGTAACCCCAAGAATCATATGTGATTTTATCATAGACAACTCACAACCACATCATAGCAAGATATATCATTTAGCCATATAAGAATCATCACCAAGGACTATTAACCATAATGCCAACAATGATTTATTAAAGGCATATGCTCCCCCTCAACCTGTGCCATATGTTAGATCTGATCATGCATATATCAGCAATAAGCATCAAGACATCATCATCATCATCAAGTTAGGACCAAAACACTTCTAGACATCTTACAAGTATCAAACATTTTTACACATCCTCAGCAGACTGTAACTATTAACCAATAGAGCAAATAATGGACTGAATCATATCAGATCCATTTTCTAAGCCTGTCCCCACTGCTTTTCCTCAAACTGACATATACGCGACTTTGCAGTGTCTAACTCGCGTATATACGCGACTTCCCTTTAAGGAACTTGCGTATTAGATTCAGGACACTGAAGTTTTACACCTTCAGCTCCCCCTGAGTCTGATATGTCTGTGCTGTGCTGTGTCTCAGTACATTGTGCTGACTGTACTTCCTTCTTCCTCCATATCTTCAAGTGTGATGAGGTTTTCTCCTTTTGGTGTGATGTCCATCCTTTGTTCCTGCATTCCTTTGCTATATGTCCAGGTTTGTTACATGTATAACATCTTACATGTTTCATATTCCTCCTGTAGCAATCAGCAGCTTTGTGACCATACATATTGCAAGCAAAGCAATATCCATTAAAGTACCTTGATTGAGGTGACATGTCCGCATAATAGTCTTGAACTCTTCTTCTTCTACATCTAGCTGCAACATGTCCAAGATTATGACATACATAACATTCAACATTATTCATAGGAGGAGTAAAAGATTTTCTTTGAGGAGTCTCTTTCCTTGATTGTTGATGGGGTTGACCTTTCATCTCCTTGTTGATCATTTTAGATTTCTCTTTAGAGTTCCTTGCCTCACCTTGTGAACTAGATTCACCTTCAACAGATTCATGAAAACCAAGACCAGTCTTGATAGCAGGAGACCTTTGACTACTAAGAATATCATCCAAGGCTTTAGTACTATCTTGAAATCTCAAAAGTTTATCCTTTTCTTCTAATTTACCTTTCAAGATATTTACCTCAACTTGAAGTTGTTCCTCCTTTTCTAGACATTGCTTCTTCATGTCTTCTCCATCTTTCCTTCCTTCTTCCAACTGATGCCTTAATTTGAGAATCTCCTTTTCTTGTTCTTCATTCAGATCCTGCTGCATTTGACGAACTCGGAAGGCACATTCTAGTTGAGATTTTAAGCTGGTGACTTCGTTTTCTTGTTTTGCAATAGCTTGGAGTAGATCTGTATTCTGCTTCTTTGATTCTTCAAGATCTCCTTTTAGTGAGGGGATTGTAGCTTCAAGATTTTCATAGTAGCTGGATCTATCTTTGAGTTTCTTGATGGTTGTGCTTCTTTCGTTGACTTCTTTTCTTAATGATGTCACTTCATGCTGCAATTTTTGACATTGGTCTTCCTTGTCCTTGAGTAGCTTTCTTACCTTGTTTCCTTCTTCTAGTTGGGCCTTTAGTTTGGTAACTTCTTCTTTGAAAGCACATTCCCTTTTGTTCAATAGATCTTGTTGATCTTTAACTTTGTCTGCAAGCCTTCTAAATACTGCCTCTATTTGACACTTTTCTTGCTCACCCATAAAAGCATGTTCAGTAGTTTCACTATCACTTCCATCACTTTCACAAGGAAATATAGCAGGAACATCAGAGGATAATACATTCATACCTGATAATGATTCTGAATCTAATTCTGAATCTGATTCTGAATCTGAAGAACTTCTTATACCTAATCCCCAATCGACTCTCCCACTGTCATAGATCTTCTGAGATGTCTTCTTCTTCTTATGAGCTTTCTTCTTAAGCTTCTTTCCCATTGTTCCACGGATCTCCTTCAAGTGATCAAGCTTCTATCAAAGGACCTGCTCTGATACCAATTGTTGGAAATAATACTGAGAGGGGGGGGTGAATCAGTATTATCAGATCAATCAAACTTTTCAATTTCATACTCAGAAACATATATGCTACTTCAATTAAGTGAACCCGCGTGTACACGCTACTGTGTCTAATGAAACTCGCGTATATCCAAAGATCTTATAATTCAGTTAGCTTAATCTTCAGTAAATGCATCAGATCATTATTAAGCATATTAACAGTAAACAGGTGCAGAATAACAGAACAGAACATCACACAAGAGCCACACACATGAACACAAAGATATAAGGTGGAAACCCAATGTGGGTGAAAACCACCTGCTGCAAGTCATCTCAATCTTCTTCTTAATAAGAAAATCCTTTTACAATATTTGTACTGGTGCAGTCTTATACCAGTACGGGAGCTACAACCCCCTTTGCTCTTGTACTAGCCGATCCATTTACTAGTACGCAGGCTGCTACCTGCTACAATGCTCCAAAGATCTCCTTTAGCTTTTGTACTAGCTTAGATACTAGTACGTAGGCGCTTGCCTACAATCTTCTCACCTCCAGGTACCACGTTTCATCAATTTTCAGATTGGATACACTGAAGCACAACACATAATCTGTAAGGCCACTTTTCATCCAATTTTCATACTGGACCCATAACTATCATTGAAGCTCAAAACAATCATCAAACTTTGAATCACTGAAACCCTGTTAACAACAGTCATCAGAACACAGAGCAGACACAGAACTCTGTAATAACCATCAGATCCATCTGCAACTTCAAATATCAAGCTTTACAATGTATACGCTACTTCGATGAATCAAACCCGCGTGTATACGCGCTTTTACCAAAGACAACCTGCGTACAGATCTAAAATAATTTCTCATAACTTGCAGCTGTACCAGACATCAGTCATACTCATAACACTTATAGAACTATACATGCGTCAGTATGTAGATCTAGAATAAGCATCATAAAGATAGTTCATTTCAAACCATTTGATCCCGATCTCTCCTTAGATCTAGTTCTCCATCAACCGGTGAGATCTCTCCTTAGCTCAGATTAAGTAATGCATCATCAACCCATAACCCTGCATACTGGATCTAATGCTTCATCAGATATTCAAGACATTTCAGATGCACTTGCCTAATTATTTCCTTCCCTTTATATAGCCTTAGGCCTTGTTCAATACCAAGAGCCAAAACCATAAGAATCCAATACCATCAACTTCAAAACTAGGGATCGACACGCCCATCGAGACACAATGGTCTGAAACCATAGGCACAACTTCCAAGGACTAACCGCCATGGACCAAAGGTACTTTTCCACATACACGCGCTTTTGCTGAAGCCAACCTGCGTGTACACGCGACTTGGGCTTAACTAACCTGCGTGTATGAACTTTCTCTTCTTCTTATAGTCTGATCATCAATTCCTTGCTGTTGACCTTCTGTACTATGATTTTTCATCAGTGAGGTTTGCCATCAAGGACAACACTTATCTCATAATGCCAACAATCTCCCCCTTTGGACTTGATGGCAAAGCTAACTTGTCATACTTAGAATTAGCATCTGATTCCTTTGAGCTGTCCTCCATCAGTCACATCTGATATCTCTTCTGAAGATTCATCATCTGATTCCTTTGAGCTATCCTCCATCAGTCACATCTGATATCTCGTCTGAAGATTCATCCAATTATTAGCATCTGATTCCTTTGAGCTGTCCTCCATCAGTCACATCTGATATCTCTTCTGAAGATTCATCATCTGATTCCTTTGAGCTATCCTCCATCAGTCACATCTGATATCTCGTCTGAAGATTCATCCAGTTATACATAAGTGAGATATTCTTCCATCAGTCACATCTGATATCTCGTCTGAAGATTCATCCAGTTATACATAAGTGAGATATTCTTCTATGAGAGGGTTGCCATCAAGTACAACCCATGTATCATAATGCCAACATAAATGTCCTTTTATTTTTCCATTACAATCTACAACTTCGCAACAAGAAAATACTAGGTGAGAGCTTCAATTTGAAGGTTACATAATCTGATTTGGAATTTGAAGTTTAAACTTTAAAGTTCAAAGTCAAACTTAAATTCACATTTCAATGTCTCATGATAATGATAGGTTTGGATCATTCACCAATAGACCTTGAAGAGATATATTTGCAATCTACAAATGCACCAGCTTGGGTCCAATTAGAGGAGGCTCCTCTTTTAAGCCTACATGACTTGAAGAACTTTGACAGTTAGGCAAGTGGAGGAGTGGGAGGAATCACTTCTAGTTCTCACTCTTAAGAGTCTTAGACTCTTAGTTACTAACTTTTTCTAATTAGTATGCAGTTGTTTGTAAACTTTTAGAGGCAGTTGCTTCTAGTTCTATGTAGTCACTAGTTAGGAGTCATGACTCAGTACTTTGGATCATGTTTGGACTCATAACATATATGAGATGCTTAATCATTCATGAAATTTTGGACATTTATTGATATTATCAATCGTTTGGACATGGCTTTACTAAATATCAATGAAAATTGTTTTTTTATTTATTCAATATATGTGTATATTTTTATTTATTGAAATCACTGATTTTTTCTCGATTTTTTCCTGATTTTTTTTTTGTTCCGATTTTTCCCCAATCTGATTAAAACTCTTAGCTCTTTTGCCTCACTGATTTATTGTCTATTCCAAGTCTAGTAACATTGGTTACAAGTTTCATTCTTCACTTATGAGTGTTAAGGTGTGCTAGAGAGTGCCAATTCATGCGGAGGAGTGTTAGGGAGTACTAGGATGACACAAGGGAGCAGTAGGTCAAAATGCATGGTAGTGAATGAATATGAGGGTGTGTTCAGGAGTGTTAATCAGTGCTAGTTGTCATGCCAATGAGGGAGTGACAACGTATGCTAAGAATGGTTAAGGCATGCTAGGGAATATCAAGGAATGTTAAGAAGTGCTAGAGTGTGCAAGGTAGTTCCCGAGTGTGCTAACATGTGCCAAATAGTGCCAAGTTATTCCAGGTGCTAAGACATGCTAAGATGTGCAGGGTGCCAGAGTATGCCAATATGCGTCAAGGAGTTTCAAGGCAACAAAAGGAATAACCAAGATAAAATGAAAGGAAATGAACACATAAGAGGGTTAATAGGTCGTGACTTTATATTTTTCAAAAGGGGCATGCTAGGCACACTAATAATATGTTCCAATACATGTCAAGTGCCAATGTGTTCCAAGTGCTAATTTTTGTCAATGCAATATTATGTACAGGATTTCTAGTGCATGCTAGGGACTACAAGGAATGCCAATACATGATAGAGGAGTGCTATGCTATGCTATGGCATGACAACATGTGCTTTGGCGTCCTACTCAAGGAAAGATATTCCAGGTACAAAGATGTTCCAAGACATGTGAGGTGCCAAGGAATGTTAGTGTATTGTTCCAGAGCATGTTAAGGTGTGCCATGAGTGTTGAGGAGTGCTAGGTATATCTCATTAATAGAATTGACAGAGCTTGATTATGTATAATAATATAGTTCTTGCACACACTAGTGGAACTTTATTTAAAGGAAATTTGCTAGTTAATAAACCTAATAGAGATGAATCATGTGTTGACTCATAGGAAGACTATATTCTTATGACTTGAGGGAAATGATACACACTAATTACTTCTTAACAAATTGACTAGCTATTATAACCACTACGACCTTGGATACCTAATGAAAAACACTCCACAAAAATGGTCATAAATCATTATATTTTGAAAAAAAATATAGTAACAGGTACATAGCGTCATCAAAAACTTATTGGAATGATCAATGATGATGAACATTTTTTGACTGTCACGAAAAGTAACCAAAAAAAGCATTGGTGAGGGTCAATAAAAGATCATCACTCGAAGTGTCACCAAAGAGAGAATTAGTGATGGCTCTTTAACGACCCTCACCAAAAGTGTCACCAAAGAGAGAATTAGTGATGGGAAATTAACGACCCTCACCAAAATTTTCATTGAAAATGGATTTGGTGACAAACCTTAAAGGACCATAAGTATATACACTTACAATAATGATTTTTTAAAGACTAACACCATATGCAACATTGTTGATGGACGTTAAAGGTTTGTCACAAGCATGAAGCATCATCAAAAACTCATTGGAATGATAAATGATGATGAACATTTATTGACTGTCACCAAAAGTAACCAAAAAGATCATTGGTGACAGTCAATAAAATATCATCACTAGAAGTGTCACCAAAGAGAGAATTAGTGACAGGGCTTTAACGACCCTCACCAAAAGCATCATTGAAAATGGCTTTGGTGACAAACCGTAAAGGACCATCACTATATACACTTACAGCAATGCTTTTTCAAATATTGTCACCATATGCGACATTGGTGGCGAACCTTAAAGGTTCGTCACAAGAATGACCCTCACCAATGACCTTTTTTCTTGTAGTGATTAGTGTAATGTAGCCTCATATGTAAAAGAAACTCTACATATAAATGATTACAAAAATAAATGGCGACTTGTTCATGGTGGGGGAACTGGCCCCAAGATCCAATCCATATATCATACACAAAAGGGGTTGGATCAACATCCCTAAAATGTTTTAGTGGAATCAAACCTCTATCTCTAACAGGGTGATCTAGAGTGATGTTCAACAACTCCCCTTGAGCATCGATGTCCTTGGTGGCCTATTTCACCACCTTCAAAGTATCTGGGCCTCTAACCTCATGACTACTAATACTTTGTATGGATTGTAGGAGGTGGCTTTGTGGGCCTGACCTATGTTATGTCTCTATTAACCTATTGATGTTATCCAACATCAAGGACAAATTACGACTAGTTCATGAATTGCTAGGGATGTTACATATCTCTTGTGTGATCCATGTATGATGGGTCATCACATCCTGCAATGTGATATCAGCTACAACATCATCCCACAGAGGGATCGATGATGCACTCTGATGCTCAAGTTTGACCTCTTGAGGACCTGCAAATCATAAACATAATTTAACATATATAATCAAAAAAACTAGAGTAATAATACAATATACATTAAATTCAAACACGTGAGTTGAAGGAAACTTAAAAATTAAAGATAATTTCAAGACATAAACACATAAAGTTTAAATAGGATTTAAAAATGTAGACGGTGTACTTGAAATAGGTTAAGAAGGTACAATAGAAGTAGCATGATCATCAATAGAGAGATAAAAACTGCTTCAAACACTTCAAGTAGCGTCAAAGGCATGATCTATGAGTGGAACATGAACTCTCCGTGGGCTACGTGATCTATCACAAGCTCGACCATGTGTAACAGAACCCCTCGCACTGCAATGGCCTGAAGTTGTGTCACGTATATGGTATTCCTTAGTATATTACATATAATAAATATAAACTAATTGAAGAAAGAAACATTGACTAAAGTATCACATATAATACATATAAACTAATCCAAGAAAAAAACATCAAGTGGAAAGAATGTTGATAAAAAAAACCATTTCTAAAGTCAAGCATAATAATCTATCCTGAAAACCTAAAGTTTACAATCAATTTTTTGATAATTTTCCAAGCAAAGTATTGAGTTTTAGGTAAACATAATCGAAAGAAGTGATCACATCTACGTTCACACTTTTCCTCATTTCTAAATAATGCATTTTATTCATAGCACATAAATATGTAAATATATATGTAAAAAATTGAAATCAGTCTTTTTACAAAACTAATAAAATTTCATTCCAACCAAATACTCCAATATCATTTATGTTCTTAATGGTTTGACATATGACATGTACTATGTGAAAGCACATGAAGACAATGTTTCTTGTACAACACACTACATAATAAAACAATATGGTACAAATTAGAAGAGAATCTAAATGATTTTATTCACTAGACCAAATATACTTTTCATGATGGATTTAGTATATCTATCAATAATGAATTGTTGAAACATGAACTTATATATAGTTATATGTTAAATCCTATATATATATATATATATATATATATATATATATATATATATATATATATATATATATATATATATATAGTATGTCAAATAATTTTATGTTTTGATAAATATTTATAGAATTATCTTATTTTATATATATGACTATAATTACACGGAAGAAGTTCCCTCTGTGGAGTTGGCTAGGAAATAAATTGTCATCCCATCCAATCCTAGTGAGTCATTTTAATCCTCCTTTATCAAGTAAAAATTCAACAGGTGGAAAGGGTTTTTGGTTCATCATTTTTTTCTTGATTGCGGATCAAAAACGATTTTTGTGCTTCGTCATCTTCATTGTGTTTCATGGACCACACACAACTCGGGTTATACGTGAGCCTGCTAATGAGATCCCTATTCATCCAAACATTTTATTCCTGCATCCAAACCATTTTGGCCACGTGGTGGTGGCACAGGTGTCATTTCAATGAAATTTCTCTCTTTTTTCATCAACAACTCATGACAAGGATGAGATGTCTGTGTCTGTCCATGGGGTTGAAAGAAATAGTTGAGAACTTGAGATAAGCTACCCAATAACGTTTATGTATTCCATAAGATAATTATCCTAAGTGTGTTGCCTGAAAATTTTGTAAATGTTTTGATTATATTTTTTTGTTATTTGTTCAGTTCTACAATCCATTTGTGGATGACAGTGATAAAATGGACTATTAACATACAACTTTTTTTATCAAGTTTCCTTGGTGGTACTTTACATTGAGCACAATTAGATCGTTGCTCATCACACAAAGAACAAAGAGAAAGTTTGTCATTTCTCATGCTTCCAGAGTCATTGAGACTCCATTCAATTATTTCCTATTTCCTTTTCAAAGCATTTTAATCCTACATGCCTTTGTGTTGGATCTGAAATTACATATGTGTATATTATTTTCAAAATAATTTGGTTCTATGATAACATCAAGCCCTTGGAACTAATTTTATTGGTACACATCACCCATTCAAGTGGGGGGGTGTGGAGTGATGTTAGTGGAATGAAGTCAGATCATGAAGTGCTCGCCTGTGGTTCAAGAGAGGATGGGCAGTTGGGAACATGTAGGAAAATGATTGGGTTTCTAACCAAGCCTTGGAATTGAAAGGAAACAACATCGTCTTAGTGGTTGCTAGTATTAGAAACTCCCTTTCCATCTATGAAGAGGGTCAATGTTTTACGTGGGGATGAAACCAACGGCGCACATTGGGTCATCCTCCTGAAAGCAAGACTGAGAGCACTCTTGGGGTGAAAATGATTATGGGAAATATGGGGAAGAGATAAAAAGGAAAGAGGATGACAAAAAATTGTTAAAGCAAGATTAATCCATTAATTTGTAGAGTAGACATCACTTCGTGTGAGATTTCTCTACTAATAATCTTACAATTCTCTTTCAATTCATAGAAATCAATTTTTTTACAAATTTTTATTAAGCTTGCTAGATTTTGATTGCTACTATTATTATTTATTTTTCATATGCAACACTATAGCTCGTTCTTTCTATTGCACAAGTGGTTGATAATAGAAAAATTCAAAGGAAGTATTTGTGCACTCGGAGAAGTTAAAAAACATTGGTTTTCTTCCAAGCTCATGGTGAAATTTGATTTTCCTACTCGTTTTTTGTGGTTCTCATCGACATCTAGTATACTATGTAATCCATCCTATAAAATGTAAGACAATATACTGTGCTACAGTTGCTTCTGGAGTGTGTGTGTGTGTGTATGTGTATATATATAAGAAAGATCCAGTTCCGTACTAGTGGGCATGCTTATATAGGTTATTTTCTTGTAGCACTATCATAGAGATGAAATCCAGACCATACTCCAATGGCCCTTTATTACATCATGATCATATATCGCTGAAATAAATAGATGAAAAAATGTACTTAATTTTTTGAACAAGATGAAAGCACATTTTTATACTAGGCAACTTGGTAAGGGTTCTAAAAAGTGTGAACTTGATAGATGGAAGGCTTACCAAATTTGTGTATGATTCAATTGTTTATGAAGTGCAAGAATTAAAAATTGAATCACAAGGCTCAAAATTTTATTGCTTTTAGGTTGCGAATATGCGATTCATGGGAAAGAAAGCACTTTATTTTGATCTAAGTGAAATTGATTTCATAACCTTTGATTCAATGAAGGAGGATAGTGATTATGTTGGCTCCTCACTTGAGCAGATAAGTTCTCAGAGCCTAAAATTATATGTTACAAAATTAAATTCCATGAAGGAAGGTATTTGTCTTACTAAGTAATGGTGGCTTGATAATGGCACTAGTCTTCACTAGATGCATCATCAACAATTGCTTAGTTCTTTTAAAAGTTGGAACATACATACATTGTATTTTCACTATTCTCATTTATTTTACCTACTTTAGAGTTCTGGAACTATCAAAGTGGTTACCATTGCAAAAATATATGACAAAGTAGATAATAATAAATGCGTAAGATAGTAACTTGAACACATAGAAAAACATTGTGGAAATTTATTAAGCACTTGGACAAATCTCTATGTCTAATTAAATTTATATACGAAACAAAACAAGTTTAAAACTATTTGAAATTAGATGGCCAGTTGGAATATTAAGTGGTAACAATAAATTAGCAAATACAACAAACAAAAATTTATTTTAACGCACATGCACTCAATAGTCGGTTTTAACTTTAAATTTTAATATTTTATTTTTAAAATTAGAATCATACTATATTTATTATTAAAAAATATTTAAAACATAAATTAATTTAAATTTAAAATAGTAAAATAAAATAAAATTTCTAATTTTATAAATATAGGCTCACCATGAGTGACCATATTCCTCATGTCAATATCAGTCTTCTAATTTACTTATTTATTGATTGTAGTTTCGTTGTTTTATGTTTTTGAGAGTTTTTGAAAATCATAAAATATGCATTTAATAAAAAAAAACATTGTGAGTAAGAAAAAAAATTAAAACCTAAATTATAGTTCTTTTGGTGGTTTCTAAATGTCTTCTACGTTGTTTTAAAGTGTTTTTTTGATGGTTTTCTAGGTTGGTTTTGTGGTTTTCTAAGTTGTTTTGAAGGGTTTTTTTATGGTTTTTTGAAGTTTTATTGGTTGGTTTTGTGATTTTCTAAGTTACTTTGAATGGTTCTTTGTGGTTTTATGGTTTTTGTATGGTTTTGTTTTTTTTTTTTAAATTAATTTGTTTAATTTTTCCAAAAAAAAAAGACAAAAAATATAAAATACCTACCTTCATTTGAGCCTCTGGGACATTGGCAGTGTTGTTGGCGAGATTGATTTTGATGCTCCATGCTTCAATTGCTTGATCAATCTCCAAAACTCCTACTCAAGCTACTGTCACACTCTCGGTCGAGCTCTCAAATTTCCCGCGGTCTGTGAAAATGACATATGCAAATTGGAGGTGGGGTATTTAATAAACAAATGGCTGGAGCGAGCATTATAACTCGATCAAGCCATGAAGTTCGATTGAGGGTTTCTTTTTAACCCTCGATCGAGATAATTTTTAAGTACCTAAGGAGATTGATCAAGCCCTTAAAAATGGCTCAATCAAGTGCTTAAATGCCTCGATTAAGCCATCGCTTTTTCCACCTAAACACTCCCTCTCTAGCCAAAATGTGTAACCTAGCTCCATGCTTCCACCTAGGATCTACTAATGGAAACTCACCTTCTTACAAAAAAATAGGAACAATGACATTTCCCACAACAAGCATAACAATTTTTATCCATTTCCACACTATTCTCAACCTAGAGAACAAGCATATCCTTTAATTTCTCCACAAACACTACTAACTAAATAACAACCATTACAACTTCCATCTAATCAACCACATCCTTGACCTAATCAATTTTCTTTCTGGATAGTGGAAAATCTTAATAATAATGTGGAGATATCTAGTTATGTCATGTGAAACTACATATTGAATATCTGATGTGAAATTATGAGGAATCCATCTAATGTTTGAGAAGGTATTCCACCAAAAATTATATTGTAAATTTAAAAGAGGATGAGGAGGAAAATACCATTCAATATAATAATACTATTAAAACAATCTCAATAAAACAATCTAAACCTTATTAAGAACACAAAATCACCTCATTTTCTAGAAACCTTGAATTTGGAAAAAAAATATTGATTCCTTCTATGTTATATTTTATGAATGAAATAAAAATTATTTCATCAATATTCCCTTACTACAAACTATGAAATATATGCCAATATATACCAAAGAAATTTTTGAATTGTGTATTACTAGATAAAGAGGAGGGAAAAAAGACGCACCCATTATTCAACTTATTAAGAAATTTGTAAGACTTATTTACCCTCAATTTATTGTAGAAAATATATTTAGATCTAGTAATTCCAATTTTAAAAATTTTATCAATAATTTTTGTTTTGAAAATGCTTTGATTGATTTAGATTTAGCCATAAATGTTATGGCAATGGAAACTATGGAACATCTTGAAATATGAAATAATATACCAAAACTACTATGAAATTAAATAACATGTCATAAATTACACATAACAATGTAATAAAAGATGTCATTGTCTCACTAGAACCTTGGGAATACCTCATGTATTTCATGATCCTACGACTTAAGTATAATTTGAGAGGACATCCTTTGATATTAGGGAGACCCTTGATAGAACCAACCATTGCATTAATTACTTGTCAATCTCAGAACATGACTATTACAAATGATACTAATGTAAGGAAAATCACACTTTATCCCTTTGCTAAATTAGTAAATGAATTAGAACATGTACCATGGATTTTTGAGACTTACTTGAATGAAGAAATATTTGAACGTAACTTAAAAATTTCAAAAGCTATGGATCTGAAGAAAAATGCTAATGGATATCTTCTAAATCATCTCACCTCTAACCCTAACCTTAGTTTTAGTTATGTACAATGACCATGATCTCTGAGAAATTTTCTATTAACCATCTTCTATAACGTAATTTTAAAGAATGAGATATAGAAGAAATTTCAACATATTTATTTTAGGGTATATTTCCTATAAATTTTATATAAGAGTCGTATGGTAAAACTATAGAAATAAATCCCAAGATATATTGAAACATTAATTTCGGCTTACATGAATCTCAACAAAAACAACTAAGTGAAATGTTGTAATAATATTCCAATGAATTTTCTTGGGATTACATTCATACACAAGATATTCATCCAAGGACATTCATTATTTTTATATACAAGAAAGTGTTAAATTAGTTAGAAAGCCCCAAATATGAGTGAATTGAGTTTTAAAAGAGACAACAAAAGAGGATCTCAAAATTTTTTTAAAATACTTTTTATTTAATCCATCATAGACATCCAATGGGTTTCACCTTTAGTGTGTGTTCCTAATAATAATGGATACTTGTGATTATGCGTTGATTACTAGGAGTTAAACAAAAATACCTTTAAAGAAAATTATCCTTTACCTTTTATTGATCAGGGTCTGAAGACATTAGCAAGAAAGAAAAAATATTATTTCCTCCACTAACTCCGTCGGTATAATTAAATTGAGATAGTTTTAGTGTAGGTTTTAACATTGTACATAAATTATTTGGAAAGAAATTCTTCAAAACTAGAAAAATATACCATGGCGAGAACATACCAATATACATATATATTTTTCCTTGAACCCAAAACCGAGAAAACCAAATTGACTTTCATGATGTTCCTTTCAAAATTATAATTCATTATATACCAATCGAATCATTCATAAAACCCAATCCACTAACCTTGAATTAGAACATAATCGTATTTCCCTTAACTAGATCTACATGCCCAAAATACCATGCGCAAAAGCATGGATAGGTTCACCCACCATCCTTCGATCCACCCCCATCCTTGTGTCTGCCCAACTATTATTGGGTCTACATAAAAACAATTATTCTTGGGTCACTGCCCTAGACCCAGTGTAGTTGGGGCGACACCCACACAATGTAACGACATGTGGGACTAGTTGTGGAAAGCATAAAACACATACCAAACATTCTCCCACATTTTATTTTCTTTCCACACAAGGGCTTCAGGAGTGCATAATCATTGGTCTAGGGGTGCAATGGTCATTATTCCTATACACCAAGAAAACTTCTCACTACTCACATACTTTGTCAATCCATATGAAACATTCTTCAATATGTCAACCTTTACCAACAACACCCTTTTTTCTTCACCCATATCCCTCACAAAGTGATACTGAATATCAATGCACTTTGTCTTTGAATAATAAGTAGGGTTCTTTGCCAAGAAAAGTACACGTTGGTGTCTGAAATCTATCCTTATAGCTCAATGTACCAACCCATTACTCGAACACAATATGTGAAACCAAACTCCTTCCTTTCTTGCATGAGTGGCTACTATTCATTCAACCTTTGTAGTTGAAAGCACCACTACAGACTATATGTACCTTTCTCATCCAACTGATTGCTCCTCGAAATAGGTTAAACACATACATCTTGTAGATCTTCTCTAATCGAGATATCTAGCCTAGTCAACATTAAAAAAGTTTCATATTTAGAACACTCTATCCAATCCTGGTCTTTCTTGGTAGCACAAACCATAATCACTAGTTCCACAAAAACACCTCAAAACTTGCTTCACTATTGTCTAATGCCTCTTCCCTAGTTTTGACATAAACCTGCTCAATACTCCGACTGCATGTTCAATATTTGGTTTGGTATACACCATTACACATGTTAGGATACCAAATACATGCATATATGGAACATGGGACATGTCCTCTTCTTAATCATGTTTCTTCAGACACTACTCAATAGATAATTTTTCACCTACATGAATAGGGACCTTCATTGGTTTGCTATCTTGCATATTAAATATCTCCAATATTGTCTCAACATACTCCCTATGGTTTAACTAGAGCTTTGTATTTTCCTATTTTCATTTAATTTTCATGCCCAAAATATAGTTTGTAGCACTAAGATCCTTCATGTCAAATTGAAAGGAAAATTGGACCATTAATTCTTATATAATTCCTTTTTCATTTCCAATCAACAACATATCATCCACGTAAAAGACCAAATAAATGGAACGGTCACCAATTAATTTAAAATACACACCATGATCTACATTTATCCTTGTTAATCCAAGTCCACACACACACACACAGATATTTATATATATATATATATGTATATATGTATGTATCAATTTGTTTATACCACATTCATGGTTACTTCCTTAACCCATATAGGGACTATTTTAACCTGAGTACTAGTTCTTTCTTAACCTCACTGCAAATCCTTCTAGTTGTTTCATGTAGATCCATTCCTCGAGATCCCTATGTAGAAATTATGTCTTCACATCCATATTTTATACCTTAAAATGAAAAATAGGAAAAAAATATAAAAGTAATCTAATTAAAGCTAACTTGTAACCAAGTGAAAAAATATCACCAAATCAATTCTCGACACTTGCGAATCACATTTTTCTACCAACCAATATTTGTATTTCACCACCTTTCCTTCCACATTCATCTTCTTCTTTGTTATGAAACCAGCTTAAAAAAAGATAGAAAACATAGATCAACGCCTTAGAATTCAGCCTCTTCGAGGGGGCAACCTCCTTTACATTACATAAATGAACAATTCTTGGATGATACAAATGAAAAGACCTCCTTTCTATATATAGGAGTCTAAGGGGTCATAACATAATCAGAGACGACATAACAATAATAATGTAAGGGCACAATAATAACAATAGTGGGCTTCTATGGGGTACAATAGTAACAATATGGGCACTACATGGGTACATCAATATAATAAGTGGGTTATACTAATAACAATAAGGGGTTACACTAGTAGTATAGGGGCCTAACATGCCCCTCTCCTTCAAAAAGCATTGTCCTCAACGCTTGAGTAGTTCTTGATGCTTCTGTATAAAATTCTTGTCCTCCCATGTGGAATATTCAGCGGGTAAGTTCTTCCACTTGATGAGATACTCTGAAATTGATTGATTTTGTAGCTGTCAGGTTCTTGTTTTTGTGACTACTCCTGGTTCCAATATGATTTTTCTTTTCTCTTCAATTTCTGGCAATATTTTTTGAATTGGGATCTTTTGCAACTTTTGAATAAGTGGCCATACTTCTTCATCCTTCTTCCATATATCCCTTGCTTCGTTTATCCAATCTGGTTGGATAATATAAATAGCACAAAACAATGCTTCCACATCCTCATCCTTGAAGAGTCTTCCCATTCGGTAAGGTCGCCATTTTTTAAGTGCATGTAGTATTGCCAACATTTGCTTCTCATAAATAGCTTGCTTGAGATGTAGCAGTAAAAATACCCAATCACCTACATCAAAACATTTTTCACTACGATGTTGATCTACCTGTTGTTTCGTTTGGTTTTGCACTGAAGTGGCGTTATCCTTTAAAAGTTGGAGAACTTGTTGTTAATTCTCGATGTGATCCTTCACTACTTGAACCTTTTTCTTCTTGATATTTCCTTCTATCTCTAGAGTTTGAGGAGTGGTAATTTCTTCCAATCCTTTACAAGATATGGTCGGATTCATTTCTTGATGCTCGATGTGATCTTTCACTTCTTGAACATTTTTCTTCTTTATATGTCCTTCTATCTTGATAGTTTGAGGAGTGGTAATTTCGAACAATGAATTACAAGATATGGTAGGATTCATTTCTTCTTTCTCAATGTGATCTTTCACTTCTTGCACCTATTTCTTCTTGATATGTCCTTCTATCTTGAGAGTTTGAGGAGTGGTAATTCTTGCCAATGCTTTACAAGATATGGTCTGATTCATTTCTTCTTTCTCTGGGGTGAGGTCCTGACATATATCTTCTTCTTTTGTTGTTTCTTGATCCTTTTCTTCCTCCTCTTCATATTCTATGTAAAATAATTTCTTCTCAGCACACTTATGACCTTTAGTTCATTTGCTATCACAATTGTAACAAAGCCCTTTTTCTCTTTTTTCTTCCAATTGTTGTGGTGTAACCCTTGTAGGTTGTGGAAGGCTAGGAGAAACAACACTTCCATCTTTATAGTTGTGAGGGGTACACTTCTTGGTTTCCATAATTTTGCTTTCCACTATTTCACAAAGCCCTTTTACTCTTTCCAATTGTTGTGGTGTTGCTCTAAAGAAGGTGTTGCTCTTTGTATCTTCATAATGTGCTATCATTTCCTCCATGAAAATTGACCACGTAACAAGTTGTTTACAAGAACAAAGCCCTTTGTACCATAAAAATTGATCTGGTTCTAAATATGAAGATGCAATACATACCTTTTGTAACAGTTGTACACCATGTAGATCAAAATATTGCTCCATCTGAAGTATCCAATTTACCGGATCCTTGCCATCAAACTTCCTCATCTTGTTTTTCCTTGATTTTAGGAGCTCGACCTTGAAATGACTGTAACTCTATACTTTCAGATCTTTAAGTTCTAAAATTATGACCTATAGTAGCCCATTGTGTCCTCTTTCCAATGCCACCAGTCTAATCCAAATTGGATTCTCCAAGAAAGCGTTATGCACAATCTCCCAAGATGACCTGATTATAGACTAGTTCAGTAGAGCGAACTTGTACGACGTGCCACGAGTCACTGTTTCAACCTTTGGATCTAAAAAATGCATACAAGAAACTAAAGTCTGTCCTCTTTCCGTAACTTCTTACAAAATTTCAATCTGATCCCCAGAGAGAAAGTTATGACGATTTTCCCCAGGTCACCTGTTTTGAATGTAATTCAGGAGTCAAAAAGACCAACTTCCTCAGATCATGTCTCCGCAAATATCGCGTGAAAAGCTCCGAAATTTGGACCCAAGCTTTAGAGTGATTTCTTCTCAAATGGGTTTTTTTTGTGACTTCTGAAACGTCACAGAAAAAATTTATAGTGAAAATGTCATGATGACCTGTTTGGAGCAGTGAAACCCTAGAATCCAAAGCTTTGATACCAAATGTTATGAAACCAGCTCAAGAAAAGATAGAAAATATAGATCAACGCCTTAGAATTCAGCCTCTTAGAGGGGGCAACCTCCTTTACATTACATAAATGAACAATTCTTGGATGATACAAATGAAAAGACCTCCTTTCTATATATAGGAGTCTAAGGGGTCATAACATAATCAAACTCAACATAAAAATAATAATGTAAGGGCACAATAATAACAATAGTGGGCTTCTATGGGGCACAATAGTAACAATATGGGCACTACATGGGTACATCAATATAATAAGTGGGTTATACTAATAAAAATAAGGGGTTACACTAGTAGTATAGGGGCCTAACATTCTTAAACACCAATTTTGTGCTATTGGGTTTCCTTCGAGCTGACAACTCCACCAAATCTAAATCCTCATTTCTATCCAAGGAGGCCATTTCTTCAACCATGACCTTTTCCATATTTTTCCATCCTTTGATTCCACTAGCTCCATAATAGTTCTTGGATCATCATCAATATGAGAAATAAATTTTTTAATATGAAATAGATAGACTATGCCTCTATAGCTTCTTTATCTCTTGAACTAATATCCGTAAGACTAGAGTGTGTGTTTCCTCCTCTTTTGATTCTTGTTCTTGTGTAGAGTCTAATACTTCCTCCTTGGGTTCAAACTCTATCTTCTCTAGTTCCTTACCTTTGTTAGGACTTCATGCTTAATAACATATTTCACTTCTATAAACACCACAATGTAAAAAATCCTCCTTGTTTATCGGTGTTGGTAGAATGGGAGAAAAATAGGAGAAGAAACAACAAAGAAACCACAACAGAATGACTAAGACACGAAACTGAATAAGAAACTGCATTGGAATTTGTTATTCAACAATGAATCTCCGCACATTACATTTCATGGGAATTTGTTTCTTTTATATCATCGACCGTTGTTACATAACTAATATTTCAGTATAAAACTGTAAAAACTGTCTAGTTACATTTTACCCAAATTTACTAATTCGTTGTCAAACTAACAAACTCCACGTTGACAACAATTTTCCTAATTTCTTCCCCATGCCCATTCATCATCTTTTCTGCAAGCCAAGAGGAGCTAAACACCACCGCAGCTTCTCTATTGTAACTGGCTTTGTGAACATGTCTGCACAATTCTCTCGCATATGGACATTTTGAAGAGCTACTTTTCCGCCATCGATCACATGTCTCAGAAAATGATACCTTACATCAATGTGCTTGGTTCTGCTGTGATAAGCAGGATTTGTAGCCAAGTGAATAGCACTTTGACTGTCACAAAGTACATTCACTTTCTCTTGCGTCCTTCCAATCTCATCGAGCAGACCCTTTAACCAGATTGCTTCTTTACTGGCATCTGAAGCAGCTATATATTCAACTTCGGTAGTGGACAATGCAACTGTTTCTTGAAGCTTTGACATCAAACTAATTGCTGCACCTGCAAGAGTGAAGACATAACCTGTAGTAGATCTTCTTTTGTTCAAATCACCTGCATAGTCAGCATTTACATATCCGCAGAATAATCCTTCACTACCATTGAAGACGATGCAATGGTCACTTGTGCCTCTTAGATATCGAAGCACCCATTTCACTGCTTGCCAATGTTCTTTACCTGGATTTGCCATGAACTTGCTGAAAACTCCAACTGCATGTGAAATGTCAGGTCTTGTAGATACCATCGCATGCATTAAGTTGCCTACAGCGTTTGCATATGGTACATGAGACATATACTGCTTTCCTTCATCAGCTCTAGGACTCAAAACCGAAGAAAGCTTAAAATGGGAAGCTAAAGGAACATTAACAGGTTTCACATTATTCATAGAGAACTTTTCAAGTACCTTCTCCACATACTTCTGCTGTGACAACCAAAGCTTACCATTTTTCCTGTCTCTGTGTATCTCCATGCCCAAGATATGTTTTGCTGCTCCAAGATCCTTCATATCAAACGTCCTAGAGAGTTGAGCCTTTAACCTGTTGATCTCTTCCATGCTTTTTCTTGCAATAAGCATATCATCAACATACAAAGCTAAGATAATGAATATGCCATTGAAACTTTTGAAGTACACACAATGATCATACTCACTTCTTATAAAGTCCTGGCTCACCATGAAGGAATCAAACTTCTTATACCATTGTCTGGGAGACTGCCTTAGACCATACAATGATTTCTTAAGCTTGCAAACTAATCTTCTGCTGCGACCTCGTACAAAACCTTTTGGTTGTTCCATATATATCTCTTCATTCAAATCACCATGTAGAAAAGTTGTTTTAACATCTAACTGTTCTAACTCAAGATTAAGCAACGCAGTTATTGCCAACACAGTATGTATAGAAACAAGTTTTACAACTGGAGAAAAAATCTCATGAAAGTATATACCTTCAACTTGAGAATACCCTTTTGCTACCAGTCGTGCCTTATACCTTTCAATACTACCATCAACTTTTCGTTTCAGCTTGAAGACCCATTTACATCCAACAACACTTCTCCCTTTAGGAAGCTCTACAAGATCCCAGGTATTGTTCTCGGCTAAGGAGTCCATTTCTTCTTCCATAGCCGTTTTCCATTTCTCACTATCTGTATCATCTACTGCTTCCTGATAACAAGAAGGTTCCCCATCTTCAGTAATCAAAGCAAAAGATGAAGCAGAATCTTCATACATTTTGGGAGTTTTCCTTTCCCTTGTAGACCTTCTCAGAGCGAATGGTTGCTGAACTGGTTCAGAAACTTGCACTGGTTCAGAAGCTTCAACGGCTTCCTTTGTGTCTTCAACACCTTTTTCTCCAGAAGTCTCTCCTTCCTTTCGACTGTCACCAAAAGGTCTAGCCTCCAACTGAACTCATTGACTCGGCGATACCTGTTCCTGTTCAATTCTTTCAACATTTGATTTTAACAAAGAGGATTCATCAAATGTTACATCTCTACTAATGACTATCTTCCGCAATGTAGGATCCCACAACCTATATCCTTTCACTACATAGTCATACCCAACAAAGACATAACATTTCGACTTTGGATCTAATTTTGAACGCTGATTTTTCGGAATAAGAGAATAAGCATCACAGCCAAATATCCTCAAATGTGAATAGTCACAAGATTGACCTGTCCAATCTTCTTCAGGAATTTTACAATCAATTGCTACTGAAGGTGACTTGTTAACTAAATAACAAGCAGTAGATACTGCTTCTGCCCACAACTCCTTTTGCAAGTTAGCATTGCTGATCATGCTTTTGGCTCTTTCCATAAGAGTCTGATTCATACGCTCAACAACACCATTTTGCTGAGGAGTATAAACAGTAGTTTTGTGTCTCACAATGCCCTCATCCTTACAATATTGTTCAAATTCAACAGAAGTGAACTCACCACCATTGTGAGTTCTTAGACATTTAATAGATTTGCGTGTTCTTTTCTCTACCATTACTTTAAATTGTTTAAAGACATTTAATACATCAGCTTTCCTTTTTAGCATATAGACCCAAACTTTACGAGAGTAATCATCAATCAACGTTAAAAAATACAATGCACCTCCATATGACACAACAGGGGAAGGCCCCCACAGATCAGAATGAATGTAGTCTAAAACATCTTTACTATTATGATTTCCAACTTTAAATCTCTGTTTACATTGTTTTCCATACACACAATGTTTACAGAAATCTAAATTCAAGGATTTCAGACTGGGAAGAGATTTACGTTTCATCAGTACATTAAGACCTTTCTCGCTCATATGACCCAATCGCTGATGCCACAGACGAGTACCTGCTTCTTCCTTTTCTGACGCAACCGCTGCTTCACTGACCTGAGTACTTCCTTTTAACCTGTAAAGATTTCCGACCTTTTCTACCTTCATAACCACAAGGGCTCCTTTAAAGACTTTCAAGACGCCATCCTGACCTGTAAACTTATAACCATCTGAATCCAACACTCCCAAAGAGATTAAATTTTTCTTCAAATCAGGTACATGTCTAACACTAGTTAATGTCCTAACTGTGTTATCATACATCTTAATCCTGATATCTCCCATCACAATAGTCTGACATGACACATTGCTACCCATAAACACAGAACTACCGTTTACATTTTCATACAAGGTAAACCAATTTCTATGTGGGCACATGTGATGCGAAGCACCAAAGTCTAATAACCAACTATCAAAACCCTGAGAGACATTACATTCAGGTGAAGTTTCATCTATCATACATAATTCTTCAGTAAATAAAAGTTCGTCTATCATACCTGAATTGACCTGATTCGCTTCATTCTTCGGGTTTTCGGATTCCTTTCGTTTCCAACAATCCTTCTTCAAGTGTCAAACTTTACTGTAGTTCCAACATTTTGCCTTACACTTCTTTCCCTTCTATTTCGATCTGGAAGACACCCTTGGTTTTTCTCCTCTTTCCTTTGAGCGTCCTCTAGCGACCATGGCTTCTGATGCAACTATTTCAGTGCTGGATTTCCTTCGTACTTCTTCAGACATGAGAGCTCCCACGACTGATTCAAACTTCAAAGAATTAGCAGAGCTGAAGTTGATTGAAGTTACAAAGTGATCCCACGATTCAGGCAGAGAACACAACAAGGTTATGGCTTTATCTTCTTCCTGGATTTTGACTTCCATATCTGTTAATTGAGATATTAGTGTATTAAAAAAATTCAAATGTTTTGCAACGTTTGAACCTTATTTCATTCGAAGACTGTATAACTGCCTTTTCAGATAAATTCTGTTGGTTAATGACTTTTTCATATAGAGATTTTCAAGTTTTTCCCACAATCCTAACGTCGTAGTCTCTTCAACAATATTGAAGAGAACTTCATCCGCTAGGCATAACCGGATGGTACTGAGAGCTCGGGCATACAAGTCCTCCCAGTTTGAAGTAGTCATGGTTGCAGGTTTCTTAGTTACCCCATCCAATGCCTTGTGCAACCCTTGTTGCACAAGAAGATCTTTAACCTTCAGTTTCCAAAGAGCAAAATTTCTCTTTCCGGTGAATTTCTCCACCTCGAATTTTGCATTTGACATCTTGGCCATTTTTCCTCCTTCCTAGGGTTTCAGAATTTCTAGGGTTTCTCCTTTTTTTTTTAAAATTATCTCAGCCTTTAAACTAGGGTTTATATTCTTCTTTTAAAAAAAAGAATAATTTTTTTTATTATTTACAAATCCTTTCTTTCCTGCAAACCCCTTTGTTTTTCTGGTTTCAAAACAACCCAAAAAAAACTCTTCCTGAACCCTTTCCCCTTTCTTCTCCACCAATATTTATATTAAAAGAAAAAAAAAAAAAAAAACCTCCCCTTTTATTTCCAGAATTATTTTCAAATTGCACAAATTTTTATTTTCACATCTTTTTGAAAAAAGATACTTTCTGAGACAAAAAATTTCTTTCACAAAATACCAGGATTCAGATTGCAAATAGCTCTGGTAACGACGCCCTCTCTACTCCAGTACATAGATTCCTCTTCAGGTGACTCGGCCTACCTTCAATGGCTCTAGCATGCAAGAACTCTAGAAAAGCTTCAGCAGAACCTCCCTTCATACATAGGTCCTCACGCAGACTCTGCCTGGTTTTAGCGGACAACACGTAGACACCTCAATGCACATTCCTCTGGCTGCAACCTTTGGTCCACGCAAACAAAAGAATAGTTCTGGAATGATGGCTGCACACCAAGGTTACGTAGAGAACAACACTAACCTTCAGCAACGATTCCACTCTGTTCTAGAATGACAGCTTCAGCAACGATTCCACTCTGTTCTGGAATGACGGCTGCACACCAGGGTTACGCAGAGAACAACACTAATCTTCAGCAACGATTCCACTCTGTTCTGGAATGACAGGCTTCAGCAATGATTCCACTCTATTCTGGAACGATGGCTGCACACTAGTCTTTCCAGCTCTGATACCACTTGTTGGTAGAATGGGAGAAAAATAGTAGAAGAAACAACAAAGAAACCACAACAGAATGACCAAGACACGAAACTGAATAAAAAACTGAATTGGAATTTGTTATTCAACAATGAATCTCTGCACATTACATTTCATGGGCATTTGTTTCTTTTATATCATCGACCGTCGTTACATAACTAATATTTCGGTATAAAACTGTAAAAATTGTCTAGTTACATTTTACCCAAAGTTACTAATTCGTTGTCAAACTAACAATGGGTTCCAAAGATTGTATCCTTTTAGACCATCCTTTTACCCAATAAAGATGCATCTTTCAGATTTACTATCCAACTTACTAAGATCACAGCCAAATAACATGATATGTGAGAGAGAGGGTTTCTTACCAATCCATACCTCATGTGGAGGCTTATCCTCCAATGTAGATGAAGGTTATTTGTTAAACATGTAACATGCACTATCCACTGCCTACGCCTAAAATTCCTTCCCTAATCTAGTGGCACTGAACATGCTTCTTTCCTTTTCCATGAGCGTCCTATTCATTCTTCCTACATCTACATTTTTATAAGGTGTGTATGGATTAATATTCTATTGTGATATACCACACTTCCTACATAACTCTTTGAATTCATTCTTGCAAAATTCTCCACCAGTATCTATCCTCAACACCTTAATCTTATTCTCTATCTAATTTTCTACCAGATCCATAAATTCTTTAAACATGATGAATACTTCACATTCAATCCTAAGGAAATATATCCATCTATTCCTCAAGAATTAATCTATATATGAGACACATTACATAAAATTACTTAGTTATGGAATCAACATTGGTCCAATCACATCACTGTGCACAAGCTCTCATATCCCTTTCACGCTCTTAGCACCAGAGGGAAAACTCACACAATTTTTCTTCCCATTTATAAAATGTTCACGTAAATCGAAATCTAAAGAGAAATTAGACTTACCTTCTACAATACCATTACCATCTTGTATTTGAAGGCGCTTCTCTCCAATGAATCCCAGTCTTCGATGCCACAACATAGTCTTTTTAGGAACCCAAAAACAATCCCACTCATCAATAATAGTACTACCTAAGAACTTATACAAAGCTCTGATATTAACTTCCCTCATCAATACTAGTGCCCCTCAAAAAATCTTACAGGTATCATTCTCAAACATTTTTTTCAACCTTTGCATTAGAAATTTTTCTTACATAAATTAGATTTATGTCCAATGCAGGAATGTATAAAACACAATTAAGTGTTCTAATCCTTATACCTTGCAACTTCAACCTGAATTTTACATGTCCTATGATTTTGGTCTTCCTGTTATGCCCTAGGAAGACATCGCCACCATCATATTTCTTATACTCGTAGAACTACTCCATATGGGGAGTGATATGAAAGGATGAACCTAAGTCAATCAAGCATGCATCATGATCTATATGTGTGCTTAAAGAATAAGCCAATTGCACATCCCCACTTTCATTTGAGGTAGATTTTGTCCCTGCGGTGGTAGAATATTCATATCCCTTTCCTTGAGTTTGGGATCTACAAGCTGTTTTGTAGTCCCCTTATTTTCAACATTTCTAGTATATATTTACATATTCTCCTAGAGATTTAGATATACCGCTATATTTAGGTCCCCCAGTTAAAGACTTATTTCTATTTATGTTCTGGGACAATACTCTTACAGACAAGGAATCTCCATTTTGGCTCTCCATATTTTTTCTGTCTTATCTCCTATGACAACAAGGAAGGGATGATTTCATTAAACATCAAAGTAATTGTATTGCTATCTATAGCAACAACCATACTGTCCTACAAGTCTGCCAGTGAACACAACAAACTAATGCACTTATCTTTGTCTGAAAGTTTAATATCAATATATATCAATATTGAAGTTGTTTAGATGATATGTCATCGAGTCTTCATCCTTCATCCTCAAATTATACATTTTTTTCCATAGGAACAATTTGTTTACTAGAGACTTATATTAATACAAAGTCCCTAACTTTCCCCATAAAGCCTTTTTCGTAGCTTCACCTAATACACTCAACAATATTGAATCTAAGAGACACAATCATATTGTTCTATTTTCCTTCTAATCTAACTTCACCCAGTCTTCTATCAACATTCATGTTGGTGTCATACCTAGATCTACAACAATGCACTAATCAAGCTATCCACCAGTAGATCCTCCATATTGAGCTTCCAAAACTCAAAACTTTATTGATTAGATTTCTTTATATTTATCTTTCCACTCTTCACCATCTTCTTTCACTAAAATAATTGATCTCGTAGATATCGCACTATAACAAGGTTTACCACAAATCTATTCAACAAACCTCTTAGTTGCAAAGGTGTCCTATTGAAGCCAAATTATCTCAGATACCAATTGTAGGTTTTAACACTATATAAAAATTACCCTCAAATGAACTATTAAAAGACAAGAAAAATACAATGGAAAGAACATAAAAATGTGCATAAATATTTTCTTCTAGAGGCCAAATTTGGGAAAATCAGATTGATTTTTCATGATATTCCTTTCAATGTTATAATGCATTATATATATGCCAAAACATTCATAAACACTAACCCATTAGGACTAGATTAAAACATTACCATAGTTCCCTTGCTCGAATCTAAAATATACGATAGGAAAACCATCATGCCAAAAATACCATGCACACAAACCATGTGCAAAACCATGGGTAGCTCCACCCACCATCCTCAGGTGCACATAAAATAAAAAATCTCAGGGCAGTACCTCAGACTCATTGTAACAATGTGTGGGACTAATCATGGAAAGAATATAACACATACCCAACATTTAGAAGATCAAGAGAGAAACAACCATTATTTCTCATTAGGGAACTTATCCATATAAGGTTTATTCCTTTCAACTATGTAATACACCTCACACATCTAAAAGGAATGTGCCATCTATATTTTTATTATCTATTACACAGTGATGTAGAGGTGTACAAGAATTACTTTTTAGCAAGTAGATTTAAAAAAACCTCCATATATAACTTGCAAAATATCCTAAGAATCTTCCAGCAAACAAATCTTGTATTAATTAATGAAATATCTTTTATGGTGATAACTGAGGAATTTCTCTTGTCCACCATCTCTCTCTGGTAGGAATCAAAATTGACCTAAAAGAAATTGAAGTTATTGTCAAAATATCAATATCAACTACTGAAAAGGATGTAAGAATTGTTTGGGATATGTAGGATCCTATTGATGCTTTAGAGGATGTTTTTTAGTAAACCCTTCTCATTATTTGAATTTCTTACATAAGATGTTGACTTTTTGTTTGTAAATAAATAATTTTTATCATCAAGACATCAGAATTACATTTTTGTAGTAGCTAGACATCAGAGGACTTTTTTGTTCCTCATATGAAATCCCATGGATTCCAAATATCAACACCTTCCCGTAGACTCCATGGCCCCAAAAATCAACATTACAACAAAATATGGTTAAAAATAGAGGATATTAAAGATCGTATTATTGTGTTGTCCAAAAATGAATGACACATACATAAAAAAATATAAAAGAGATGATAGAGAGAATAAGTCATTCACACTCAAAAGATAAGATAGTAGCTAAAGTTGTGAACACGGTCCCAGAGGTTTAGCATTATTAGATTCAAAACACAAGTGTTCCTCCACCTGGGAAAGCCTTGTATCTAGTATAATGAAGGTGAACCATTACTTCCTCATCATCCTCTTAATGTCTACTAAGGTGGGAAATAGATTGTACCTCTCAACCTCCTTGTGCTTCAGAATCAACCTGAATAGAGTTTCCATCTTCCAAAGTGATGTTACTCACTCCAAATTCTACTTCTTCCTCCCCATGGTGTGTCTATGTTTCATAATATATAGCTAGATAAATATTCCATAATTTTAGAATAACACTGGTATTTAATCTCCCTGTAGCTTGAGTTTCTAACTCGCTAATTTCTCTTATTGTCCCTACCAACACTACATTAAAATATGTGGCAACAAAATCTTTAGTAAAGATTCTCATCCCTAATTGTCCCTACAGACATCTACCTCCCACCACTCTTCGGAAAGCATATGATGCATGGGCGACATTGAAGTAGTAGAGGGGGCGCACCTATGTGAATTGTTGAATCTTCTTATACATACAAAGAAACATGAAAGAACACCAAACACAATCTCCCATGGACTTAAATGACATCCCACAAAATCATCACCAACACTCATAATACATACCACGAACTAAGAGGGATTTTTTTATAATTTTCCCCAGTTGTAGAAACACCAGCCACATAAACACCATGACCCACCACAATTAACCATAAACAAAACCACCAGGATCCCAACAACCATAGCATATAGTGAACCATTGGTAGTAGAAGAAAAGAAGAGTAGGAATACACATCACACTCCAAATTTTTCATACATGAGCACTATATATTCAAATAAAAAATCATACATGCCAACTCTTAAGGAGTTAAAACTATACATTAACAGAATTCCTTCAAACCCACTCTACACTGGACTGTCGAACTACTCACAGACAAATCAGTAATCATTGACTAGAGCTCAAAGAAAAAATATAAGAAATAGAGCAAGTAAAACGCAAAGGCGACCTAGACAAATTCACTAGGGATCAGACATGGGGTTCTCCATAGACCATTGAATGCCATGAGAATATTCCACAATCTTACCTTTGCAAAACAAAATTTACCACTGCCCCACCTATTCAAGTACAGGAAACTGGAAAACTAGATCCTCTCTATCACACTATCCCACTCGAACCTAAGTTCATTGAAACAAACCTTGGAAAAGAGGTTAACCACAAGTAGGATGGTGCTCAAGCTCCTACCCTAACCCCTTACCTTCCCCTGAACACCTAAGTCAAAAGGCCCCATTGCATTGACACATTTAAATATAACATAATTCATATGGTGGATTTCATGTTGGGGGATGGATGTCCCCCTCAACATAAATGACCATCAATATGAGGGTGGCACGCTCAGCCCCTAAGGCACCCTGATTAAGACCATTAACACCCCCATCAGAGAAGTCCTTATCACCATATAGAATAGATTAGAGTTATTTTTCGTAGCTTTCCTTAATCACAATGGGTCAGCTAATATCTCAATATTAATATTTAAATATCTCCTTTGTATCACAAGTTAGCCATAAAATTCATCGCCTTATTCCCCATTCTTATGGAACTATAACATAATTCAGCCACAATATCAATTCATTTATACTCTCAATTAGAATTTCCAACCTCCAAATTTTTCCCAAATTGTAGGGGATACTCATAGATTAGTTTTTAAACATTTTTTATCACTAACTTAGAGTCTCCATGAATTCGAATTTTTTGAAATCCTTCCAAGATAGAAATATGCAGACCTCTTTCCAAGGCCTATAACTTTGCCTCATTGTTACTTGTAGTTTTGCAAGTTTACGAGAATATCCTTAGGGTACGTGAGTTCCATTTTCTAGAAACACCTCCAAACCTTGATATTCTCGAATTTCCCTTTGATTCCTTGTCAAAAAATAATCTAATAATCCTTCTGCAGGGGTAAAATGGTTAGTGGCATGGATACCAAAATCTAGTGATCTTACTTTCCTTCAGGGGAGAATTTACATGGCTAGGTCTAGCTTCCACATTATCTCCTTATCTTTGCTTTCATTTTTCCAATCCTCCATAGACCAATCACCCACTAATATAGTTTCTTTAATTTTTTCTTGATCAACTCCCATAGCTCTTCTAATTTCCACTTTTTTTTTCTCGAATATCCTCATGTTTCTTTCTTTCCATGTTGACCATAGAGAAATTCCCATAACTAGATCCCATGATTTTTTGATTATGGGATTTGAGAACATATTTTGATTCAATTTTCCAATTTTTGTTCCCACATCCTCCAGGTTATGATTACTCTACCCAAGGACCAAATTAGTGTAAGATAAAATTTATTTGGAAAATAAACACGAGTTTAAGAGATGCTCCATGGTATCCTCCTACATGCCACATATAAAACAATAGGACAATGATTGTAGCCTTTATTTCTAATATGATCCCATATTAATAGTTTTTTCCTTCCCACCAGACATAGGAATGCACCACTTTGGTCCATAAATTGTAGGTCCAAATATTTTTCCAAATTGAGTCTCTTCCCAAATTTGTATGGCCCATAAGAAGTGAGAATGCCTCCTATAGTGAGAACATACCTTTATCCTATAGCCTTTATCATGTTTTTTCTGAGCCTTAGGATATCTAATATTCCTACCTTGTAGGTCCTCCTACAAGCTATCCCAAGACATATCCTATTGGGCCTTCCGTGAATCTTCTCTAGACATTTAAAGTCTTGAATGATGATTGATCAAGTCTAAAATCCACCAACTTGCAATTCCCATATGAGGTGGTCTAATTTTTTAAAACCCCATACTCCTATTTTTCCTTTAGCCTAGGGAGATGTTACTGGAAGGCGTCCCATAATAGAGTTGTGTCATCTTTTCTTAGCTCCTAAAAAGAGTAATATGTCACTAAACTGCATTTTTCCTATTCTCAATTCTTTATGGATGATCCTTGGACGAATGAGTTCTCTTTTAATATGCCAGCTTCCATAGAGGTAGTTTTATGTTTCCTACACCGAATTTGTTTCCATAATTTCTCTCCTTCCTAGAACCATCTCCACTGTATATTTTACCCCAATGCTTTGCTAAGTACCTCTAGATACATCAAACCCAACACCCTACAAATTTCGGCATACGTAATTTATCCCATGCCACCAAAATCCAATTTTTACCATGCTTCTCCTCACTCCATAAGTAGTATCTCCACCTTGAAATTAAATCTTTCCATATTTATTTAAGGGTTCGTAATACCACCATATCATATATTTCCATTACTTGGATTACCACTTTGGTTAGAGTTACTCTACTAGCGAATTCTGAAGCCCTAAAGGCCCATTTTCTTAACCTCTTAGATATTTTCTACAACACCTCTTTCCAACTTGATACTCTCCTCATGTTAAAAATCAAAGAGAATCCAAGGTATTTTGTAGGAGGACTCACAATCTAAAACTCCAACACTATATCAAGGTCAAATTGATTTCTTTCACTACAATTGAAGAAGAAAATATTTGGTTTATCCTTATTTATCACCATATTCGATGTTTCCATGAATATTGAGAGCGATGAATAGATAGTTTGGATTCCTTGAGAGAAGGTAGACCAAATAGAAAGACATCATCCAGAAACTATTGGTGGGCCATAGGAAGGCCATTACCAAAGATGTGCAGACCTTTGATTTCACCTCTTGGACAAGAAAATTTTAAGAGCCTTCTGAGGCCATCTACAACCCTTAAGAAACGAAAAGGATATGGGGGATCTCCTTTACACATACCTCTTGAAGGGTTGAAGGTTCTAAATGGGGAAATGTTGAGAAAAATAGAATATAAAGGTGTTGAGATAAGAGATATAATCCATGAAATCTATTTCCATGAAAACCAAAAATATTAAGAACTTGAGCTAGATAATCATAGCTCAGCCTATCATATGCCTTCGATATCTCAAGTTTGATTAGCATACCTAACCTCCTTAAGTGTTTCAACAAGTGAATTATCTCATGGGTTATTATTATTCCATCTATGATGTGGTGGCCCTCCATGAAGCTAGTTTGTTATGGAGCTATCAAACCCTTAAGCAATTTCTTTAATCTATTGAATAAACCAAGAGAAATTATTTTATATATGGTGTTGCATAATGTGATGTGCCTAAGCAAACTAGGTACTTTGTATTTCCTTGTTTATGAATTAATGTTAGGAGTGTCGCAATAAATCTTTCCCATACCTTCTAGATGTGTCTTGATTCTTCTACTACAACATGCACTTCTTCCCTAATGACACTCCAACATGCTTTGAATAATTGTGTGGTAGAACCATCTGAGCCTGCATCCTTGTTTCTTGGAATATTTGACACCTCCTCCTCTACTTACTTAAATGAAATCTCTCTCATAAAGGCTTCATTTTATTCCTGATTAACTATCATAGGAAAGTGTGCAATAATTATATTAATGACTTGTTGTCTAGTTTGGACCATCTGAGAAAGAATATATTGATGGTATTCATCAATCTCATGTTCTATCTCATCATGTTGAAGCTTTTCTTTTCCATCCCTTCAAATAAGGGAGAAAATCCCGTTATGATGTCTGTGTTTAATCATCAACTTCCAAAAGAATTTATTATTTTTCTCCCCATCTCAGATCCACTAAACTCTTAATTTTCATTTCCACAAAATATCTTCTTGTTATCTCCTTTGTTCCACCCTACTAAGAAGTTTTCCTTCCTCCACCAATAGGTCATCTATCCTTACTTCAAATATCATCTTCTAGTGTATGCCCTTCCACCTCCCTTCATGTATCTATTTTTCTTCTTTGATATGCCCAAACTCCTTCTTATTCCATACTCTAATTTGGTTTTGAGTTCCTTTAACTTAAACTAGAATGCATGCATTTTCGTTTTCCCTTCACCTCAATTTCCTCCCACCATACCTTCGCTTTCTCCACAAAATATGGATCTTGTAACAAAAATAATTCAAACCTAAAAGCATACTTTTGCATGAGCGATTCACTGAATGAACCTATGACATAGCACGTGTGTTTGTGGCATACTAAACAATATCCTTAATTTGGCTACATATTGGAAAATACCTTTAAAAAAATCTTTATTTAACCTCCTAAAAATATGAACCCAACACACATTCCTAATTCTAAAAACCCCCAATTTCACTAGATATTGTAGGTATCCATTTTTCATTAACATTATATATACTCCTTTATATCTTTTGGTTAACTTTCAGCTCCATATTTTATACACAACATATAAAAAAGCTTTACCCCCTATTATATGGTCAATATATTAGGTCATTTTTTCCTCAACATATATCTTCCAATATGAATGCATGTGGTATGGTATTTCTCACCCATTAAAGCCCACATGGTTTTTTTGGGGTTTCCTTCAAATCAATCTCTAAACAAACTAGCTAATTGTTTGAGTCCAGATAGTGAAGAATAATTGTTTCCACAAAAATATCCATACCCATTACTTCTACTAATACTAAGAATATTTCTACTCTAATAGTTACTTTGTTCTTACCACCACTATGGTTATTCTAGGTGAATATATCGTATTGAGTTTCAATATCCACTAGCCCCAAATACGGGATCATTAGCTCAAGGGAATATGATTCAATTTATAACATGTTCACTTGTTTTTTCTCATCTAGAGACATTAACAATTAAAGTCACCACATATTGTTGATAGATCATCCAGAAGGTACCTTTTAATATCCCACAACCGATCTAGGAAAGCCTCCTTTGACCTTGGAATATATGGGTTGTAGATTGTTGTGAGACTAACCTTTTCTTTGGGTTCAATATACCTAAAGTTATCGAAGAAAATTATGGGACACACTAGCCAATGTTGAAACATTACCCTAACGAGTTCTAAAGAACCACCATTACTATTGCACTTCCTCTGGCATTACCTTGCACCCTTTCCATCATCTTTATCCTATATCATTAGAGTTCTCCATTGAGAGACACCTATAAAATTACCAAGGATGCTTCCTCCTTGCTAATTATTTCTCCCAAATATATCTTCTTTCCCTTTCTATTAATCCCTCTTATATTCCAGGTAATTAACTTCATTGCATAGGTTGTTGGGAGGTGGAGTAGATCACCGATAGTTCAATAACTTTCTTCGAATTAATCAAGTATTCTACCATATTTTGAGTTACTTCTCTAGTCGTCTTCCTCCCTTTTAGTCTTCCTCCTTTAGGTTTTCATATTTCCCTTTAGCCAATATTACTTGCAAGTCCACAATGCCATTTCTCCCTCCTTCACACTAACCTCCTTGACATTTATACTAGGTGTAGGATTGAATATAGATTTCCGTCTATTCTTCTAGTAGCACTAGCATGTCCCTCTGCGCCCAATATTGTATTAGGCTTACCATGATTTTTTCTTCACTTCTTACCATTTCCACATTTTCTTCCAACAATGAAAAACCTCCTCAATCCCAAGCAACCCTAACACTCTGTCTTCCTTAGGCATGTCATGAGTTGTATTCCTCTTTAGGGTGTATTTCTTTAGAGGTTTCTTATTTATTATATCCATCATGACGTTATCCTTTGGTAACCATATCTCCTCATATAAGTTCTCTAACACCTTGAAGGAATTTCCTTCTGGAGTCTTATTATGTCCTTTAGGATATGGCTATGCATTATGGTTTCGCCTTTTGTTAACCACTCTAGTAATGCCATCCACTAAGCTCCATATCCCCTCCTCTTGCTATCTATTTCTCCTCAGTGCGAAGTCCCTATGTAGATTCCCATGTTCATGAAATATTCGATATCTAAAAGGTACATGTTCATGATCTAATGACTATGTCCAAATCTCATTATGGTACATCAAGCCTATTAACTCTACAAGGTTTTATAAGATGTTCATGTATACAAAAGTCCTCACATAAGACATATTTCACCCTATCTTTTTTACCTCTAATAGTTTTACAAATTTCCCTATATAATCTCCCACACCCTCCATAATTTCAAGAACCCAGAAGTCTCTATGGAGAGAGTATAACCTCACCAAAATGGGGGCTGCTAAACATTCTTCTTTGTCCATAGTAAAAATTCCTCCCAGTGTCTCATATACAGTTCCACATTCTTAAGAAAATACAGACCACCCTCAACTACCCTATTGTTATCTTCTAAACTGGAGAAAATTACCATAAAATAACCCTTTCAGACACAAGTTCAGGTCAACCGCCCCTTTCAGTTCCCACTTTTGTTGTATCCACTTCTCGATTTACCTTTCAATTGACTACCCTCTTATAAATTTGCATATAAATGCATGGTTCTTCATGTTTTGGTGATGGCCATCAAAATTATTCAGGGAAATTACAAATTTCAGATTGACAACTTCGTAGGGAATACAACTCCCTCTTAACATCGTTTTCCATTGTGCTCCTAGAATTAGGATATCTCTTATTCCCACTTTCCCCCAAATTTCCAAAGCCCATAAAATTATTTTGATGGTTTGCAGTTACCACGTTTCTATAGGAGGGGATTTAACCCCCCGGGCCGCTCACTTATTTTTCTGGGGCCCGAAATTTGGAATTCTAGTCCCAAAAAGATAATGGGATTAGATTCTTTGCGATAGTAATCAACCTATAAGTTGAGAAATTTTTAAACCCTAGGATGTAGCAAAACTAGCTCTCATTCAACCCAGGATCTTGAGTTTCACTATGATACTAACTTCCAAATTTCTTTTGATGAAATCAAGGGAAAACCTTCTACATCACTACTATTAAGGGTAATGACTAGATGCAACCTTTCCATATATTCGCTAATGCCTCCAATCTATCTAGAATTAGTTTTGAGACAAAAGTAAAATTTTCAAACCTATGAAATTTATTTTATTAGTAATTTTTTTACTATTCGTGACCTTACTTATATCATCAATAAAAAATACTTTATTGTAGCTATTCATGATGTTAATAAATTTAAACACTATATTGTTAGCTATGCAGTTTTTTTCCATACTAAATAATCTATTATCATGCACTCAATGCACAAACCTATAAAAAAATGAAAGAATAAAAACATGGTAGTGGTATTTACTATTACAGGAATTCAATATTATCATTCTAGATAGTCATGGAAGAGTATATTTGATTTCATATTTTGTTTCCCATATTAAAAATGTTATTAAGATCATTTCCCTAATAAAAACATATTTTTGATATCTATTAAATATCCATGGTTATTTTATATAGATAATTATTTGTCTATAGGAAAACTACCGTCTTTTTATTTCGCAAGAGAGAAGAAAGAATTATTATACAAAATCCCAAATTGTCATTCATTTGAGGGGATTGTTTCTACACAAGACCATATTTAATTGTTCATAAATTTGTCATAGAAGAAGAAATGTTTTACCTCTTCAATGCGTGCCTTGAGGGAACATGTCGTGGTAATTTTGTAGATAACAAGACTATTTGTGAAATAATTTACTTGGGTATACTATTGGAAAATATGTTTTAGAGATTCCGAAATATATGTTAAGAGTTGTGACAGTTATTAGAGAATTGGTCATCTAGTAGTAGCAAATGAAATTTCCCTTTAGCAGCATGTTGTTAATCCCTTTGAAAAATTGGTTCTACTCTTCAAAGGGCCTATTTATTATTTTGCACTAATTATGTTACCAAATAGGTGGAGACAAGCACCTTAACAGAAGAAAGCGAATATTCATAACTATATTTCTTCTTCAAAGACAAATTTTGTTTTATTTGGGGTTTTAAGAGAAATTGTTACTAATCAGGGAAAAAAATTTACATCCATTTCAATAAAGTTAATTATCCAATAATATAAAATCAATAATCAAAAGTATTCTCCATATCATCCACAATCCAATAGTCGAGTGAAGTCTACAAAAAAGGTTTTAGAAACCACTTTAAACAAATTAGCTCAACTCCATTGAAGGATTAAGAAGAAAGACATCCAAAAGCATTGTGAGGTTATAGAACAAAATTAAGAAACACTATTGGTTTTACCTAATATAAGTTGGTATATGGTAATAAATTTATTCCTCCTATTGAGTTTGAAATCAATACCATTCTAATTGTAGCAAAACATGAAATTTAAATTTCATAAACACAAAAATAAATAATTGCATAACCAAATAAGCTCGACAAAACACACCAAGATTCCCTCTGACAGATCACTCTTGTGATGTAATACAGTTAAGGGTGGTATGAAATATCTATCAATAATAAAAGAAGTGAAGGTGGTATGAAATATCTATCAATAATAAAAAAAATAAGTTCAGTGTTAGACAGACTCTTCGTTTCAAAATTCAACCATTTTAAGCCCAAGTTTACTACTCCTTTTCTTGGTTCCTATAAACTTGAAGATTTCTTCTATAATGGTTCTATCAGTATGAATACAATTGATGATGAATGATTTCATTTGTGTGCAATTGCCATAGAATGAAACTTTAGAACAAGAAAATATCCGGGCATGAGTTCATTTCTACTTTGTTTTAACAAGTGAAGATGAAAATTGTGAATGTGAGATGTAATATGAAAATTGTGAATGTGAGATGTAATTCACCAGGTCCCATTTTGTATGGTTATTGCACAAATAAACATGCACTTTACTTGAAAACTATGAAAGATGAAAATTGTGAATGTGAGATGTAATTCAACCGGTCCGATTTTGTATGGTTATGGCACAAATAAGCATGCACTTGAAAACTATGAAAGATGAAAATTGTGAATGTGAGATGTAATTCAACCGGTCCGATTTTGTATTGTTATGGCACAAATAAGCATGCACTTTACATGAAAACTAGATAACTATGTGGTAAAGTTGAGAATAAAATAATTTGTGAGTTGAGAGTGAGTAGTTAAAACATAAAGTTATAGAATTGAGATACAAATACATAGTAATTGTTTGAGAACAAATTACTAAGGAAGAAAATCCACATATCGTCTACGAAAAATAACCAAATGAAGCTTTAGAATCACAAACTGAAGGTTTATGTTTTAAGGCATATACAAAGAAGAAAATTGGCACTTTCCACTTCCGATTTGGAAAATTTGATTAGATCGATAGAACATACTTAGGTAGCAGAAGAAGCGATTTACAATATTTCATTTTTGAAATAGTAATACTACATGAAAACTTGCAAAATCCTCTGTGTTGGAGAAATGTTAGGAATACATTTGGTTTCTATTTGTAGTATGATCTAATCTAATATTTGTAGCATATTTATTTTTGATAAATACTTTATATTTTTTAAGGATTAAAGTGTAATAGTTATTAATTTTTTAATGGGTGAAATAGTTATTATCTTTTCGATTTAGGTTTAAGTTTTATAAGTTGACATGCTTAAGTCTTTTTAGAGCAATAATATTGTCTTTTTTAGTGAGTATATTGTGTGTTTGTGTGATACCAACAACCTCTCATGCTATTCACAATCTTTCTCTTGCCTTTGGGCTAAGAGGGAGGAAAAAATTATTCTATGGGTGGTGCATAAGGTCTAGTTAATATCTTCCACACCTAGGTTCAAGTCTTATAAGTTGACATGTTTATGTTTCTAGAAAGAAATAATGTTGTGCTTTCTAATGAGTCTATATCATGGGTTGGTGTGGTACCAACAACCTCTCATGCCACTAACAACCTCTCTCTTTCCTTTGGGCTAAGAGGGAGGAAAAATTATTCCTTGGGTGGTCCACAAGGTCCAAAAATTTTGTCACTTCGGGTTATTTAAGGTGGTTCGATACAATGACTATTATCTTCACCACCCAGGTTAAAATCCCATTAGTGACACGATGCGTTATAATGCCTTAATATATATTGTTATAATTGTGATCTTATATATATGTATATATACTATCTTCTCCACCTAAGTTCAACTCTCATAAATTAACATGTTGCCATTAGTGACATGATGAGTTATAATGCATTAATATATATTGTTATAATTGTGATCTTATATATATGTATATATACCATCTTCTCCACCTAAATTCAACTCTTATAAATTAACATGTTTTTGCACTAGACAACAACTATGTTGTGCTCTTTAGTGAGTCTATATTGTAGGCTTCTTTATTCCTTAGGTGGTCCCCAAGGCCCAAAAATATTGTGTATTGCTATTATCTTAGGTAGTTGGCTAAAATATTATTGTAATTGTGAGTTGACCTCAAAGAAAACGGTCAATTTCTTTACTATCCTAATACCACCATCATCATCACTCTAACTCTCAAACAAACAAATTTATGTTGTTAATCATCATTCTCATTCTCACTCTCAATCAAAATAATTTTTATTTTATATTTATATATATAATTTTTTCTATAAGAATAATTTAAAAATTTATTTTAAAAATAATCTAATTTAAATATTATAAAATATTTATAAAATATAAAAAATAAAAAATAAAAAATAAATCATAGATATTAACTATTTTGAAAACCTACCCTATCAACACATTATTGGGAATCACATATTTTTTCCACTGGAGATGTCTTTAGATAACTGCAAGCTAAAACTACAGGAATGATTACCAATAAATCTCCATTTTTATAAACATTTCAACTCCGTCAGATCCCTCTTGTTAATAATTTCATATTTTTAAATTAAATAAACTTTTAAAAAAAGATGGGGTGACTTGAAAATAGTAATTTTTTAAAATGGAAAATAAAGTTAAAATTACCCGAATTTTTTTTTTATAAAAACTAATAAATTAAATAAAAAATAAAATTGTACATGTCTTTTTTACATGGTTGGAGATATTCCATGTTTGGCCGGGAATTCGATTCTAATAAGTTGAGTTCATATATCAAAACTAAATTTCCTAATTAATATATTTTTTTATATTATGTAAAATTTGGAGATATATAAATTTAAAAATAAATATAAAGATATACAATTATAAATTTGATTTATTTTAAATGGTTGGAGCTATTCAATGTTGGATTAGGGATTCAGTTTTAAGAAGTTGAGTTATGGACTTGGTTTACATTCGAATCTAAATTTTCTAACTAATAAAAGAAATTATTATATTATATAAAACTTGAAAATATATAAATAGAAATGATTTTCTTATGTTTCAAAATTAAAAATATATTTTTTTTGTTTATAATAAAGATAATTATATATTTTTAGTATCTCTAAATAATATTGAAAGAATTTTATAAATTAAAATCTCAAAACTAAAAGAAATGCAATCTATCCTATCTTTTTCATGGAAGCAAACCTTGTGTAGATGGAGTGCATAATAGTGATCTAGTAATTAAAGTATAGTAAAAAGATAAATAAGATGGGTTCCAAAAAGGCTTCTTAGCTAAGTTTCTACAAGAAAGTTATCAAACTAATCTAAAAAATTCCAATATATCTTTGTATTTTTACTATCACCCAGAATAAAATCAACATTGATAGTATTCAAAGCATATAGTATGAGCTATATTACTAGTATTGTAACCAACTTCCATGAGCTATAGATTGAAACTATAAATTCGAAATATAGCGTTGAGAAAATGATAAATGGAGGGTGTAAAGTTTATTATGGACTTGAAAGTAAGTGTAAATTAATGGGACTGCAGCTATGGAATAAGAGAAACACCTATTTAATACTATTTTCACTCTTGTTATGTTGTTGGATGTGAAGTTTTGCGATGTAATATATATCTAGAGAACCTTGGAGAAAGATAAAGAAAATTCAATTAAACTTTATAACTTATCTCAAAATTAAAGTAAATACAACATATGCTATCCTTGTCCTAAATTCAGGCCTAGCACCAATTGAGTGTATAACCATGATGATGTACTTATGGTAGAAGAAAAATATAAACAACATGGTTTATAATAAGCTAATAAAAATTGCTCCAAATTATATCCAAGAACACAGAAAGTCTCAAGGAGTCAATGCATCAAGATTCAAAGTCTTAACTAAATCATTAGCAAATGTAAGAAGATGTAGTTTTACGAAAATACCAAAAACATTAAAAATATTATTACTATTAAGTTTAGAGAATTTGTGGTTCCATGAATAGCTAGAAGGTAAAATGAGACTTCAATACTACGAGGAAGTGGTCAACTCTAATTTGGAAAATTGAAAGTATCTCTCTTTACATAAAAAAGAAAATCAACATTGCTAAAATTTGAACCAACTCTCACAAGCTACATAACAAAATTAAGCATTGGTCAATTACCAAAACCTTGTAAGATGTAAGAGTGTGTCATATTTTTTATGCTAAGAAAGTTGAAGATGAAAAACTCTTTCTCCTTATTTTTCTGCAAATACTCAAATTAGATCAAAATTTCAATATATCTCTCAAGCTACCAATATTTCTAACCTTATAAGTCATCAAAACTATGAAACAATAAAACACTTCTCTTAGTGTTTTTTAAACATAAAAATCAAGTTTAAAAAAAATCTAATTAATAATTTACATTTTTTAAAATTTGATCATCTAATTTATATTTTAATAAATATTTATCATCATCATTATATATATTACAAAAACTTTTATAATTATTAAAATAAAATATTAATAATTATTAAATAACAATATCTAATTACATATGGTTTAAAAATATACATATTATAAAAATGTTATATATATAGATAGATAACATTGATTATTATTATTATAATATCTATATATATATATATATATATATATATATTTTATAATATTTTATATTTTTATCAAAATATTTACTATTTTTTTTAATCATTTCATATTAATATTTGTAGAGCTATAATATTTAGAATCTTAGTTTTTTCCCTCAATGGAAGAAAATTATATAAGATTTTGTTTTTTATTGACGTATTGGTTACCAAAGTTGAATTTGATATCGAGCCTATCGGTTTCCAACATGCCGATGCCATGGCCTCAGCCAGTTCCCAGCCCCTCAGCACCATAACTGTTGGGTATTCTGAAAATTCTAGATATAACCACAGCTTCTAGCATCTCTTACGGTTTAATAGTCGATCTGCTTACTTGTGGGATCTCTCTGTGGTTTACTCTTTAAATAAGAGGAAGTTCTAACCATCACTAATTAAAAAACTAAACTAAATAGCTGTCCATATCTATTTTGAATTTTCACATCAAAATTATAATATATAATATTTTATTATTTCTTTTTATAATTTATATTTTTGGTTTCTATTAATTATAATATATAATAATTTTTTTCGATAATTTTTAATTTTTAGATTTTATTTATAACTCATAGGTCTAATTTGTAATTTGAGTAACTGTGATACATATTTAAGCATATTCAAATTTTATGATTTTTAAAAGTTATTGAATAAATTTTTAGTAATTTTAATAACTAAAAAGGAGAGGTATCATGATCGGATTACATATAATTGGTTTAGGAGCTTAACAGCTATTGAAATATGAATATAAATATTATGTCACTCAGCATTTGGTTTATATTTTGTTTAAAGAATTTAGAGAATTATTTGTTGATGAATTAGTAAATAAATATATTGTGACTTTTGAAATGGATTGGCTAAATTTTGTCACAAATATAAGATAGTGTTATTTGAGAGAATCTCAAGTTTAAGAAAAACTGGGTACAAAGCTTTAGGTGTAAGATAAATGTTACTAAAATAATGTTTAAATGTGAAATCGAAGAACAATCTCTTCATTAATAGAAACATTTTTTCGATTATAGTAATGAATTTATATTAATTATTACACTAATAATTTAAATGAAAAAGAATGTAAAATTTTTAGTTTAAATGTTACTTATATAAAAATGTAAAAGAATTATATAATCCATTTAATTGAGAGAATATCTGAACCATATACTAATATAATAACTTTATTTCAATATGATGTATATCATACAGTAATCATAAGACAAGTGAAAAACTATTAATAAAATATTTCTTAAATATTCCATTAATGTTAAATTTCTGTCATGCACCTATTAATTATTCATACTTAAATTAGGATTCTAGAGTTCTAAATTAAACACACCTAATTATATAATAAATTAAATTTTATTACTAAATATAATAATTAAAATAATAATTAATTATTTACTAATTATAGAATTTTTAATTTTTAAATTTCAATTTCTTATTAAATACAAAAATATAAATATAAATATTAATTAACATTTCATTAATCACAACATTTATAATAAATATCTTCCATTCATCAAAAGCAAAAGTAAAAACTAAAATATTTCAAATATCTTTACAAAAAAAAATGTAATCTAATTTACTTCTTGACTGGATTTTATTATACAATATTAAGTGAGATTATGATTTTTTTGTTGTTTAAAATATATTTTTGGATGTTATATATGAAATAAACTTTTTGACTGGATTACACCATACAATATTAAGTAAGATTATGATTTTTTGTTGTTCAAAATATATTTTTAGATGTAATGAATTCAATAACCTAAAAAACAAAAATTCTATAATGTAAACTGTAACTCAATTTTTTGAAAAATAAATATAAGATTAATTAAGCTTAAAAAAACATTAAAAAAGATTGTTTAATCTGAAAATTATACTACGCCTAAAAAATAACAGACGAACATTTTTAATCTTAAAGATGGAAGCCAACTTGTCATTCAAAAACCTACCTCTGGCACTCTATCCTGAAAAGCTTATTAACACGGTCATTTTTATGTATTCTGTGCATTTGCAACTGTATGTATTGTGTCCAACAATCTTGTAGAAGATTTATATAGAAACTACAGAAGGAAATGGCGAGATATTCCAACCCCCAAATAAATAAATAAATAACACAATTTTTTTTATCAGGGGAATGTTTTCATATATCTCCCACAGCAATCCACGCCACAACATAGTTTGTCACAAGAGAATGCAATACTAACTGCAACAATAAGAAGACAAGAGAATGCAATACTAACTGCAACAATAAGAACATAAAGCAGAACTATGGACGATAGTGGAAAGAAATGGCGTCGGGAAAGTAGGCTGGATGGTCTTTCCTTATAGACTGTTTCCCCAGACATGGTACAGCTCTGCTGGAGAATCTAAAACATGAGTTGGCGCGCCGATGCAATACAGATTTGCTCAAACGATAACGGTGTCTTGGCTTTAGCTGAATGTTTTGAGGCGCAAGGTTATCAAAACTGCCCGACATGTAACCCAATTCTTCTCTATCGTGATGCCTGATATGATCCCTCCCGAATGATCTTCCGCTACTCGAAAATTCGACTGATGATAATAGTAGATGCCTCCTGCTGCTGCTATGCCGTATTTGTCGATTCCTGTATCGAACAATAGCTCTGTAAACGTATGGTATCAGTCCTTCCATTGTTATTCGATGGGTGGACCTCTCTCACTGATGGCCGATGCAAACAGTCTGCGGTACAAAGGGAATGATAATGTTTCTAAAAATTGATTACAATGTGGATTAATCAAATAATGTTATATATAAATTGTGTTGTTTTAGGTAGATTATTTTGGGTACAATTATTTAGTTGAGATATTCTAAAAAATTACTACATCTAAACAACTTCTAAATAATAAAAACAAACTCTTTTATCTAGAAAAATCACAATCCAAAACAAAATCTTTTATCTTGAAAAGTCACAATCCAAAACAAACCTTTTTATCTAGAAAAATGACAATCCAAACAGGCAAAAATTATATTTCCCAATTAATTTGAATTTCTGACTGAGAAAAATTGATACCAATATGAGAATATGAGATGAGGAAGGGTATGGTATACCAGGAGTGCTGAAAGATACAGCGCAAGTCAGTAATTCTGCGGGTGCGGGTGCGCCGCAGTCTGTTTTAACCGTGATGAGTCAGGCTTATTATCCAGGCGACCGCTGTTTTAATGGTGCTGAGTCAGGCTTATTATCCATGCCACCGCTTGGTCAAAATACAACATTCTCGACATCTTAGAGTCCATAAACAAAACTCCACACTTCATTTTCGGGCATGGCCAAAATATGGAACGTTGACATATCAGATAAATTCGAAGAATCAAAACTAAAAAAAATAAAAAACCAAAACTATTTGAATGAAACACCCAACGAAACATATTTTCCTGATGTATAACTATTTTCGTGTTCAAGATGAAATAGGATGGGGTACTAAATTAATATAGATAATCTTAAAGAGCTAATTTATTCATTTTTAATAATATTATTTATATTTATATAAATATTATTTTTTTTTGTTTATAAGAGTGCTTTAATTTTTAATTTATTAATATTTTATAATATATAGTTATATATTTTTATAAAAAAAATAAAATTGTAAATTGATGTTGGAGATTTCTATTAAAATAAAAGATTTTATATTGATATCTACTTGATAGGATTTTTGAAAGATATAGCCATCAAAGCCACGGGGCCACAAAAATCATCCTCAAGCTACAACATAGGGACTAGAACATAACCAACATAGGACATACATGTAAACAAGAACAACAAAAACCAACATATATGAGAACCAACATAACCAATATCGCATGTACCTAGTTTCAAAAAGAAAACAATAGCTATGTCAGCTAGCGCCCCCTTGATCATTTCGATGGCACATGGAAAAATGGCGGCGAGTCATCCAAAACATTATCCTTAACCATTAAGTGCCTCATCAAAATGACAAGAACAACATGAACTAGTCCTTATAGTGAAAACACTGATATGCATGGCAATAATTTTATATATAAAGAGAAAGAGTACACTTACATAAAAAAAATTATTGTAAGTAGTAAGTTTTTATATGCTTACTAATTAAATTTAAATATGAAGTTCTAAAATATAATCTTGTTAATATGAATCATAATTTATAACTATTTTTTATATTTTACATATATTTTACATTATTATGTATAGAATATTGTTGTATTTAATTATGTGTCTATTAATAAAATTTATTTAGTTTGCATATTTATATTAATTATATGTTTGGAAATAAAGGACCCCACCATCATGCTTGTTTGCAAAGCTAAAAGGAGGTGCCCAGAGTGGTGGGGCATCCTCTCCTTTAAAATCTATTTCTTTTGAAGAAACTCTAAAGCTCGACATCAATCCTATGTCACATAAGTAACCCTCAGGCCTCGCCTTTGTGGTAGATCACTCTCCAAACACTCTTGTATTAGAAGTGAATGAGATTGTCAACAGGAAAAGGATGGAAGATTTTAAAATCCAAGTGATTGTACGTTGCTTCAACAAAATTTGTTCCTCGTCATTTGTTATGTATGTGGGATTGTGTTCATTACATATGGTCCCAAAATATAGATTAATTGCTTGGTTCAAAATGTGATTTTGTAGTTTTCATTTAAGTTGTTGAAGACCGAAAGAGGCTTTTAGACAAAGGTCCCTGGTTTTGGGGTGGAGTGTGTCTTTCGATCAGTAATGGTTACGATCTTACCATGAAGTCCTTTCCGATATGAGTTTGGGTAGGGCTTCCAAAGATACCCCTTTAGTGGATCTTGCTAGAGATCTTAGAGGACACTAGAGACTCCATAGATAACCATATAAAGGTAGATAATGAAAGATTGTCCAAGGCCTTCATGAATTATGTCTGCATATGTGGGGAGGTTGATCACAGTGAAGGATTACTAGACAAAATTGTCCTCAAGTGGGGTGATAAGGATTATTCCCAGCCTTTGGACTATGAAAGAATTGCATAATAACCTAGGCACATTCAAAAAGCATATCCCTTTCCTAAAGGGACTACTGGATCTATGAATGTGAAGAGAAATGAACATGGCTGGTGTGACCCAAAACCAAGAGCAGGTGCAGAATTTGGTAGATGAAAAGAAGAATAGCTCGTGACAGTAGAAAATATCAAGTAGAAACTTAGCATCTCAAGATCTAGGTTTGACGGAAATAGTTCCAACACAACCTTTGGTGGAGGCAATTTATTCACCAAAGGAAAATGAGAGATATTTAGCCTCAACATTGCCTACAATTTGTGGCAAAATTATAATCATGAATGGGAATAGTCTTATGGTAAAAAATACATGTCAAATTAGGCTAGTATGGAGGCCATGGAAGTCTCTCAAGAAAATGAGAAAATGGATTTAGTCTTAACTATGTCAAATAGTTCTGCAGGATGGACTGATGTCCATAGGAGAACGGGGAAAAAGTAAAAACTAATTATTCTCCCTCGTCTTTGAATTCATGGATGTAGTAGATGATCTACGATGTAATTTGACTATTTGATGTAGTCTGGTTTGTTGGTAATAATATAATTAAATTTACAACATATATGTGTGTGTGTTTGGAAAAAATATTATGGTACTATTTATGGTGCTAGAAACTTGTCAATGCTAAGGAATCTCCCCAGTACAAAGTCCCATTTAGAATCTATACCTTTTGGATTTGGAGTCCCATCCAGAAGAATTGCATCGCGACCATATCTTCAATATTTGCTTTGGGTACAATAAACAACTTAAGTGAGAATACATGCACTTTCAAGATAACAAAGTTAGTTGGCCCTATGATAGATACAAATGTAATGTGTTTCGGATTCCTTCCGGAAGGGAGTGAAAGAGTGAGCTTCCAGGAGAAAAGTAATAGTACAATTATAATAGAAACACACATATATGTATAAAAATAATTGTTAATCAATCTAAAATTAGTTTCAAAGTAACAACGATCGTGAAAGAAAGTAAAACACACAATTCAACAAGGTGTGTATTAAAGAGCACAAAGTATTCATTACTCTAATACATATATTACAATATCAATGAAACATGCATGAAAAGTGTGTTGGCTCTAAGACCTTCAAATTAATAAGTGAAAGTTTCTAGATAGATAGTTACAAAGATGCATTACTAGTTCCAATAGAGGTGTCATCACTTGGCTGGAGCAGGTTGGGCTATATCAACCCTCAACCAAATTTAACTATTTCAAACCAACCTTAGAGGGCTCTCTCAAAATATTTATAAAATGACTCGTGATAAACTCAAAATTCAAATGGCTAACTCTAATCTCTTTTTGTGATTTTGTAGGTGATGGAAAATGTGATGACTGCCACCATTGGGCATGGATTCAAATTAAAATAGATTATGTTCAACAACAGTGTTTAATGGAAGATGAGGCATATATGGGTGTAAAACTGATGCAAATGAACACCCAGAGTGATACCCAATAAATGAAGGAAATTGAAGTTGTATGACAAATTTCCAAGTAATCAAGATACTATGTAAAACTAATAACAACATAATAAAAACTCATAAAAGCCATAATAATAATCTCAGATACAAAAATAGACTGCTACAAATTTTCTATTACAAGAACAAAATGTTACAGAAGCCAGTTTCTCACATTCCAAATCAAACCTTCTTAGAGTCATAAATATACTTATTTATAGAGAAAGATCTCTTTACATATCTTTCCACCTAGGCCTGATTCAATCCATTGTTCTAGAGACATTTTCCTATCTGATTAATAAAACTTTAAGACTTCATGGAGATTTACGTTACAAAATAATTCGAATACAAATGGAAGTCGTATGAAAAAAGGCTATCTAATAGTTACAATTTTTCAAGAAAATAAAACTGTTCTAGTGTTGGCGTTGTATTTGTGGAAATTCAAGGCATCTAACTTTTCGAATTTTGTTGCACTATTTCTGGGCTTTTGAATTAGCAATATTTTTTTATGTTGCTGATAAGTGTGTTGTTTTCAGTTAAAAGCGTGTTTGAAAGTGCCATGATTGTTCCACTATGTGTCTGCCCTGTTTTCTTGTTCTTTCTTTAATGACCATGCCACTAGATATTTGCCAAAAAACACCTGCGATGTCCTCCTTTTTCGTTATGCTCTTTTATGAACATGTTGCTGAAGAAATTCTGAAAAGCACTCTTACTATCTCATGGAGCGGAAGCATTCGTTAATCTGGGCCATCGATCAATCTTGAAATCGCATTGTGGTCTATGTTTACGAAAGGAAGTAAGAGGGCCACTTCTCTCATAACCATTCATGCACGATGGGCCACATAGCAGCTGCGGGTTGTATGGAATGAACATACTATCAGGAAGGGAGTGGACATCCATGGCTAGGTTGGCTCTTTGTGTATGGAGGCTAGGATATGGAAACAAAATCGGGAGTGAGATTAAGTGGGAGGAGATATGTGGTAGTGGGGAAGTGAAGTTGGAGCGGAAGTGAGGGTGACATAATTGAGAGCACATGTTATGGAATGAGTGGGTGTAAGGGTTGAGCGGTTTTCAGAGGGGGGTGTGTTACAAATCTATTTGGTCACATCACTCCCATCATCTAGGTCAGTATCATTAGGGCTCATCAAACCCTAACTCAGTTGCTACATGCCTAGACAATTCATCACTTTGAATTCCTCCTTCCCTAAGAGTTTCTTGGCCTGAAGCCCTCAAGAAATGCTTCCTTGAGGGACCAGTGTAGTCTTGGTCAGGGTAAGTGCACTTCAGTGTAGGTAGGCCCATGTTGGGGTTCTTTCCAGAGCACTTAGGCCCACTTTCACCTACATTGGGCAAGATTGAGTGAAATCATCATAAGGTTCTGCAAATATTCTTATCTTCGAGAGCCATCTAGAAGATTCCCACACTTATCATCTCCTATGAAATCGAAATTGGATAAGGAATGAGTTAAGTAACCTCCTATCCTCTCATCCCTTCGTACATGGAAACTAACTCTAGGTTTGGAAGGCCATTCAATACCCTCATTTATGACCAAACCTCCTCCATTTTCCTATAAATTGAGCACTCATATAAGTGATCAGGGGCTATGCTTTGAGAATTTGTAAGGAGATACTGTTGGTGTGAGGATTGAGATTGTAAGAAGGTATTGTTATGCTTCTACAGTGTTGTGCTTTTGATGTGATGTTGATTGGAACCCAAGTTGGAAGAGTGGCAATGGATTGGACTTCATGGTTGTAATTCCTCTGTCTACTTAATAAATTTGTTTACACCTTTTCATATATTATTCTCTTTATGTATGATGATTATGTGTGTAAATGCTTTCTATTCCATTTTCTTGCAGTATATAGATCTATTTCTTTGATTGGTTTTTTCCTCTGTTTATGATTGCTGGTACTTGTCAAGTGGATTACGTTTGAGAACGAGAGACGGGAACCACACAAAGGAGACAAAGGGAAAGCAAAAGATAACAAGTAGGTCCCTTGTCTTATTTATCTTCTATAGAAAAAGTTTAAGTGCTTTAAATATATTGTTCTAGGTGTAGCTACCCACTTAGGGAAATTTCCTTAGATGTGTTCTTTGTTTGTTGATTAAAAGAATCTGATTGCTCTATCCCTACTAGCTAAGGTTTTCATTGTTAAAATTAAATTAAAAGAATGCTTATCATATTAGTTGCATTATAGGAATTTCAAATACATCACGTGGTGAACCTTGAAAGGAAAATTCTTAATCAAGATCAACTTAAAATTAGCATCAATTAACCTAATCAAGAATTGTCACCCAATGCAAAACATTTAGAGGTTCTAGGCTAGAGACATGTTTCGGCGTCATAAAACATAGCATCTATCGCTAAATTATCTGCGATATATTTTGAGTGTGATACCTCATTCCACGTATGTTAGTATATCATAGCTCATCCACATACCTTTGGGTATATAGGGCAGTCTTAGAGTATGTAAAGTATAAAGGAATGCTCTGACTGTGTAGTTTCGCATTAGACAACGCTAGTACGGATTGGGCCTCGACGTACTTTTGGGTATATATGAGAGGACAACACTAAGTTGCTATCCATCCTTAGGTAGCCGAGTTGTCTGCCTTGTACACTTCGATACACCAAACATAGCATTCGGGGAGATTGCCTACCCACACTTCTCGGTTTGCAGGGAGGTATTCTGCAGTTGATTGTTGATTTGTAAAACTTTTTCCTAGTTTACCCCTTTTTTTATTTATTTTCTATAATAAAATCAATCAGCAATTGTGGATGAAAATCAAACCTTACCCCATTGTTCGTCGAGAGCAGTGAAAAAACCACCTTTATCGCCCGAAGCTACACCTATCTAGCCGAAGTAGTCTCGTTTGACTGGATCGAATACTTCACAAACTTCTGGTTCTTCATTTGAATTACCAGAAACACCTATCTTTGTAAGTACTGTGACCCCAACTATTCCTATAGTTACTAGTACATCTGTTACTAAATTGGAATCTCCACGATTACCTGAGGAAACTAGAATTGAATCTAGTGAAACGGTAACCCAAGTTGTTCAATAACAATTTGATTCTCAATTTAAGGTTGTTCAACAAGAATTTACTTCTGAATATGAATTTGTTCAACCAGAAGATGATCTTGAACCTATCATTGTTCAATCAAAAGTTACTTTCGAACGAGAAATTTTTCATGAAGCCGAACCTGAACATGTTATTTTACCAGAACATTTGGATCTTAAGGTTGAACAATCAGAAGTTGTTACCTTACTCGAAGAAGATCAACCGGTACATCCTCAAACATCCATAGTTGTCAAGACTTCGTCTTTACATCAGGAACAAATACCGGAAATCTATTACGGACATAACATTGAAATCCTTCCACTTGGTTTGATTTCAATAGAAGAGGAACCTGAGGTAGAATCACCCAAAACTCCATTCCATTTTGGAATTGGACTTCATGTGTATCCTCATACTCCTCATTTTACTACTCCTTTTGATCTTCATTACTTTCAGACACCCATTGATTCGTTAGGAAATTTATTTGGACATTTTACTATGGTAGAGTCAACATCCTAGAATGTACCATTTCTTACAGCTACGGCAGAATCTTCTGTCACACCCTCTTCGATGTTTACTACGACACCTTGTTATCGGGAAAACTAGTGTCTTTTCAAAGCTGCTAGTCCCACTAAGATGGGTAGCTATCTTAGAAACAAACAAACTAAAGTCACTTGTGTTTTCCTTTACAAGAGATAGATTAGAAAGAAACAGAGAGTACCAACCTCAATCTTTTGCTTGGCTCCTTGATCTTTTTCTTTCCCCTTTTGACAGAATCTTGCCACTCCTTCCTTACTTGGCCCCCTTCAAAGAGCACGTATAGAGTCAAAGCAGCATAATACCATCAAAGCAGAGAGATCCATCACCATAAAAAGTATAGGATGAGATGTATATTAACCATACAAATGCATATATCAATACGAGATTCAGAGATATACAAGAATATGGAGGAAAACTCAAATAGCTTTATTGATAGAAGTAGTAGAAGAGAGGATTACAACCCATTGGTATGACCCAATGCCATCCTCCTAGCATGAAAGCTCTCTTCACCTCATACAAAGCAAGATCACCCAATAATGTCTTCAAAGGGAAACCAACAACACTTCCTTGCAAATTACAAAATTCTAGCCTTTGGATCTCTGGGATGAGGGATCCATATATAGATGTTTGCAAGGGGGTAAGTCAGGTTCTCGGATTTTGATTAGTGTCATCTCTCTGATAGTTCTTGGTTCCATTTGGAGATTTCATGATCTTTTACTCATCCTTGGGCAAATTCAGAGAGGCAAGTGTCAAATGAGAAGCTTCCAAAAGATTATCAAGGTCTCCACCTAGCAAACTGCTTGTGCAATTTGTCTACTGTCACTCATCGCACCCTACAAAATGGCTTTCCAGTATGCATCACAATTTTTGCATGTGACAGGTGAGATGCATCGCATACTTAGCACTAGGCAGTCTGTATGGTCCTGCTTTGACCAGTTCTAAGTAGTTTTTCATGGAGAACTTCTGGGAGATGATGCACAATCAGCTGACCTTGCTCCTTTAGGGTATGAAACAAAACTTTTAGGCACTTAGAAGCCCTTGGTTTATGGAAATATGTGGTTGGGGTTGAAGTGCCCAAATATGTCTATAACAGTTTCCCCCTAAAGCATGAGGTCGTAAATATTTTTGATGTCGGGTGAAATGCTTTATTATGAGGATTCGACCTTTTTCAAACTGGAAGGTGACCTATAATAAGATACAATATGATACATTATATTCATAATATTTTCATGATCTAGCTGAGGCGGGCATTCCCATGCTCAACTTTATAAATTCATTTTCATGTACATAGGACAGACAACCGTATGTGTAGCAGACCGATGATTCTGGTAGAGCCATCATCCTTTGGTTTAGATTATTATATGTGCAGCAATGATATACATTTGATGTCTTTATTTTCCTAAATATATCGTAGCCCGAATGGATGAAACTAGATCCGGGGTCTTCAAAACTCATTCAATATTCGCCCAAAAGTACAAGTCGATCCATGCGAAAATATGTTCTGATGTTGAACATGGAAAGACATCGCCTGATTACCAGCCAATGATGTAAGCTATTAATAGGTGCGAGAGGAATCACCGATGATGATGATGACCCTCAAGGTACTGCAGTACAATTCACATGGTGTGAATACATGAGTCGATGTCGAGCACCACGCAAAATCTTTCGGTCGAAGGCCATTAATGTAAACCTGTCACCGGAAGTGAGAAACTTGCCATTGAGGCATGCAAGCTTCAAAGTACTGAAAGGGTTGTTCCTAGGTCAACTTCTTAGATAATGAGCTGATGTCAACAAGAAGTGACCCATCATAAGAGGGCATTAATGAATCCCACATCTATGACACGGAATGGAGCAAATGATTTTGTGGAGGTGAAAACGATATGATGATATAAGGTTCAGGGTGGCGATCATGAAGGAATGAAGAGTGAAGGTATTGCAGTGGATGAGACAAAAGCTAGGTAGGTGAATTCTCTGAGCGAATTCTCTTGAACATATCGACAACACTGAAATGGATTGGTAGCATTAACCCCAAAAGTGGATGGTACGGTGGACCAATGGTGATATGATCGGTGAATGGAATAACCCAACCTGACTCAATCATCGTGATGGAGTGAAAGTGTCATGTTCAAGAGCGACCTGCTACTAATAAAGTTTCTTCAAGTTTTCTTCCCAATTTTCCCAGTCATTTCTAACCAGTACCTCTTTATTTTTGTCAAGCTTGAGGAGGATAGCATATGCTTGTTCTATAATTTGCCCTTTGGGCAAACCCATCGCTATGTTTTAACGGGCCTAGCAACAGTGAGACTCGCTCTTGTCTGAATGGATAAGTTTGTCGCTATTGTCTTAATGAGTTTAACAACAAGGATAACTCAGTTCTTTTCAATTTTAGAGAGTCTAAAAAGATACGGAAAGGAAACTCCAATATTCCTTTCTTGTAATATAATACCTTAAGTCCGAAAAACTATAAAAAAAATGTGAAAGGGATGACTTTTCAATAGTTTTAACGAGCTGAACAAGACAAACGCTCGATCTTTTTGTGTAATAATCCCTCAGGTCCAAAATGATTAAATTCTAGAGGAGGTATGGCACTTCCAATCACTTTAACGAGCTAGAGAGGCTAATTGCTTGGCAATACTTTCATTTTTTACGAGTCAGATGAAAAGAGCTTAAACAAGACTCGTTTTTCGAGGAACAAGTGATGTTTTCAGATAGTAGCTGGTTCTAGGTAATGTTTGGAACTTTTCAATCACGGCAGTGTAAAGAAGGTGGCTTATAGGATCACTTGTCGCAGTTGTTCCTCAAAAGGGGTAAACAATCAAATGGAGGTGTATGATCGGCTAAAAAAGAGTGGAGGTGATGGTAGGAACATGACCAAGGCTCAAAAGCTGATAATAATGTGATTGCAATGGCTATTTACCAGAGGTGGGTTCATTTTTTAATGAGATTAAACTTTGGTGGAACATATGCTCATTGCTAGGTTTATTTTTTAACGAGCTTGAACTTCGCGTAAAACTGCTCATGCCAGTCATATAATAAGGATGTCTCATCGATAGGTTCATCTTTTAGGGAGCTTGCCCCATTCGAAATTTTGCTCTAGATCCTTTCATTATGTAAGCTAGGAACAACCAATACTATGAGTTTAAAGGGTTAAGAACCTTCAAAATAAGAAAATAAATGGTCGCTTTTCACTTTCATGCAAAAAGGTTTATATGCCCCCAGGTATAGCGAAGTAGAACTCCCAGGTTACCCTTCAATTTGCAGACAAAGCATTTGCTCTGTCGGGAAAGGCATACCTTTCGATAGAGGTATCTTATTCCAGCCTAATCCCATTTTCCTAAATGGATGGGTGTGTCAGACTAGTCATATATCCTCCATGGAAACCTACCCTATACCTGAAGTTTCCTACCGAAGCAGGCCAGGGTGCGTGACCCCTGGGTTTCAGTCACAATCACCGAATCACTCGCACTCATCAGGTGGACAGACTGGAGATTTATAAGACATTCCTTGCACAAAAATACCAGTTAGGGATGGCATTTGACTATTAGCTATGTGTGAACCGGGGAATGAAAGCTGGTCTACGAGCTAGACCACTCTGCCTTCATGCGGAAAACACATCACTCGAAAGAGTGAGGAAACAATAACTCCCATGCTATAAATGTAGTAATGCCCAAAGAGTAGATTGTAATCTAAAGGTCCTTGGACTACCATTACGTTTAGATAAATGGTTTTCCTTCTCAAAGTTATAGGAAAATTTGGAAGGATCCTTAACAGTCGACTGGTTCGTTTGTCGAATCCTGTCAGATTTCGCATCTCAGGCAAAAGCGATGGCGAACCAAGCACTTTCCAAGCAGTTGAGGAAAGGATACTCACAAAAGCCCCTTCACCTATGATGGTACCAACCATGACCATCCTGAAGTTTGCACTATGATTCAGAATGGTACATTAGATGGTAGATAGGGTTTGCCTAGTAGATTTCAGTCAAATGAGATGACTAGGTTACTTGGAGGTGGAACCAAATAAATGGCTGGATACATCTCTGATGAACTTCCTTCCTACGATAAAGGACTGGGTAGATTTCCCCCATGTTCGTCGGAGTCTGTGTTTACAAAAAGAATTTGAACGATGTCATTCTCATTCTCTTTAGTGACTGCATCATCTGAAGGTAAATCCTTTGAAGACAAGATGGGGTCGACTGCCATCTTGACATGTTGACTTTGGCCCGATGTGGACTCAGAGGGTTTATCTTCAATGATAGGTTCTTTGACCGACAACAAAGGTCTGTCAATCAGATTTTCAACTACTGATGGACTGTATCGAGGAGGAAGCCATAGTAGTGAAGCAGGACGGTCATCCAAGACTCTTTTAGCTTCATCTAGGAAGGGACAACGATGGATGGCATGATTGCCTTCACACAGTCTACAAGGAATTCTAGATCTTCCTTTTTGTCTGGTGACTTCGTTTTCACTAGTTAATGGTGTACTCTCAACATGATCGTCAAAGGTTGATGACACCGGATTGTGCAAAAAGGGAGACCAGTCCCTTAAGATCCATGGGATGCAAGGACAATCTCGATGATAGTGGTCCCCTTTGCAGATGAGACATGGAGATTTAGGTTTTGATGGTGTAGTGTGTGGATTTTCACTAGACGATGTACGGTTGCCCCTTTTTTCCATTGGCTCCTTCTTCTTCTTCTCCTTCCCTTTCTTCTTCTTCTGAGTTACTTGGTTTTTAGTTTTACTACCTTCACCAAGTGAAGAGGAAGAAGGAGAGGAAGAAACAAATGAAGTAGAAGGTTTTGGGGGAACTAGTATCATCTAGTTGCTGATTTGATTGCTCAAGAATCACGGTGCTTTAAACGACAGAGGTCGAGAAAAGCCATACTAGTAGGCCAATTGTCAATCCTAGAAGGGACAATGTGGCCATATGAGGTGCACCAACATCTCCCCAAGAGGAGAAAGGACTAGGATTTCCCCCAAGGGGAAATCCTTGATTGGTGGACTCCATCTTCTCAACCTAAGATCAATGAGGGAACAATGATTGTATTCCGATTAAAATAAATTTTAGACGCTTTGACACAACTTGCTTTTTCAATTTTTAAGAGTTGAGGAAAAGCCAAAGATGGCTCTGGTCACCTTCGATTTTTAATGAGCTTGAAGTGACAAGTGCTCAGATGGACCATTTCCTTTAAGGAGTCTAAAAAGGAACAAAAGGGACTACTCTAGAAATCTAGACAGAGGGATTACCAAACCAATCACAAAACTGTGGAATACTTTTTACTATACGACAGTCAATCTTCCCGAATGTTGTGTTCAGTGCATTGCGATCGATAGGGCGACAGACGCGGCTTCCTAAGGATAAAGGATATAGCCTATTATGGTCTCCCAATATATACTCAACAATAAGTGGGAGCACAAGTCTGTACTAGCACTTGTCATCTCAAAGAGGAGGAATCACCTAACCTACGATGAAAGTGACAGTTACCATGCTTTACGACACCGGAATACATCTCTAGCCTAGACTTCTAGATGTTGTCCATTAGGTTCCAAAGCATTTTTATGTTCATTGAATTTATTTTACAGTTGATCTTCCTTAAGAAGTTTGCCTTTAAGGTTCACCATGTGATGTAGATATACAAATCCTAAATATGCAATCCAAGATGATAAACAATCGTTTACTCTTCCTTTTTCAATGAATATCCTAGCTATTGAGGAAAGAAAAGTGAAATCCTTTCAACATAAAGTAGAGAGCACACACTAGATGCACTGTCCTAAATCAAAATCAACAAGCAGTCTAAATGCAAATGCACATGCATATATTTTTTTTCTGCTTTCTTAATGTGTGAATGAAAAAAAGAATGCTAAATAAAAATCTGAATTATCTCTTCTTTCAAAGCGACAATACCAATGATTTTCTTTTCAAAAAATAAAAGGAAGACAAGACAACACTTTGCGATTTTGAATTGAAAACTGCTTTCGACACTTGAAATAGTATTAATTCAGATCAAATACAAGAGTAACAGTGTAATTGACTATCAAAGGAGTAGAATTCTTTTCTTTGACTGAAAACGACACTTGCAACGCTTTCAAATTAAAAGACAACAGTTCAATTAAGTTACTATTTTGTAAAGGAGAACTTTAAATGGCAAAAAATACATAAAAACATTCACAATTATTTGTACAATGGAGGTTGAATAATGCAAAGGAAGGAGGTTTCAACAGTGGTCTAATGATCATAGACAGCAAAACTCCTGAATAAAGTTGAAGACAGTGAAGAAAAAACCAAAATCTGGAGGCAGAAACAGTCTTACCTGATCACCGCGACTGTAACACAGGGAAACAGGGATGCATCTCACCTGCTGCACATGGGAGGTGCGCTGCATCCAGTCTGCCAAAAGGAGACAGTGTGATGGTCCAGGGACGAGACTTTAACTTGGTTTTTGGTCACAGTTTTCAACTTAGTTCAGGGATTTAGGTTGAGCTAATGATAGTCAGTAAATACAAAGTATAGGGGCTGATATAATGAGGTTACTTGAGCTACCTCTAGGGCACTTAGGATGTTTGCAAGTTAGTTGTTCAGTTCATAAACAAACTCGGAGATTGACTAAAGCAACATTGATCTACTTTGCACTTGCATAGCAAATGCAGTTCTAAGGCTAGCTGGCTTAACTTTAGTCTCCGTCTATGGTTTATGAAGCAAACAAATAGAGACAAGCAATCAAACTATTCACTCCCCAGCGGAGTCACCGTTTTGTTCTCGGGAAAACTAGTGTCTATTTAGAGCTGCTAGTCCCACTAAGATGGGTAGCTATCTTAGAAACAAACAATCTCACCACTCCTTGCTTGTTTCCTTTCCCCTTTGACAGAATCTCACCACTCCTTCCTTAATTGTGTTGCTTCAAAGATCACCTATAGAGTCAAAGAAGCATAATACCATCAAAGCATAGAGATCCATCACCATAAAAAATATAGGATGAGATGTATATTAAACATAAAAATGCATATATCAATACAAGATTAAGAGATATACAATAATATGGGGGAAAACTCAAATAGCTTTATTGATAGAAGTAATAGAAGAGAGGATTACAACCCATTGATCTAACCCATCGCCATCCTTCCAGCATGAAGGCCCTCTTCACCTCATACAAAGCAAGATCACCCAACAATGTCTTTAAAGAGAAACCAACAACACTTCCTTGCAAATTACAAAATTCCAGCCTTTGGATCTTTGGGATGAGGGGTCCATATATAGATGTTTGCAAGGGGGTGATTCATCTTCTGGGTTTTTGATTAGTGTCATCTCTCTGATAGTTCTTGGTTCCATTTGGAGATTTCATGATCTCTTACTCATCCTTGGGTGAATTCAGAGAGGCAAGTGTCAAATGAGCAGCTTCTAGAATATTCTCAGGGTCTCCACCTAGCAAATTGCTTGTGCCATTTGTCTGCTCTCGCTCATCGCATGCTACATAAGGGATTTCCAGTATGCATCGCACTTTTTGCATGTGGTAGGTGAGATGCATCACACCCTTAGCACTGGGCAGTCTGTATGGTCCTTCTTTGACCAGTTATGAGTAGTTTTTCATGGAGAACTTCTGGGAGATGATGTAATTAGCTGACCTTGCTCCTTTAGGGTATGAAACAACACTTTTAGGGACTTAGAATCCCTTTGTTTATGGACATATGTGGTTGGGGTTGAAGTGCCCAGATATGTCTATAACACACCTGAGTCACACTTGTATGGTGTTTTGTCTGTCCCATTAGGTTACCAATCTCTATCTAGAACCCACTCAAGTGTTGCTTCTAGCCCTCGGTCTTCACCAATGTCCTCTATAGGAATTTTATCTCATTCCTTGTTAATGAATAATGAAAAACTAGACCCATCAAGTCAATATCAAGTTGGTTCATCTAGTTACCATCCTATGTATCGCTTTACACTGGACTACCCCATACAGAGAAAAATATGCACATTCTCCTTATACTCCATTTTATGGGAGGCAACCATATGTTGGTATGTTGTCATCTTTAGGTCAGCTTGGAATGACTGTCTTTCAATGGAAGCCAACAATGCCCATTCAACCTAGGTTTGTGTATCCATCGCAATCTATACAATCTGTCTCATCCATACCTAGAACTCCTGTTGTTACAACTTTACCACATTCACAAGCTCAAATTGTTGTATATCAACCTGTGCAAGTTGGTCCTTCAACCTCAAACCCCCAAGTTTTAGGTGTGCAGATTTAGCCTTATGAGGCAGTTTTACAATAACCACTTGTGCCTGGAGTCCAACAACCTCAGGCTAGTTTACCTTTTACTGGAATGACTTAGACTTACATTGGTTTAGTGTATTCACAACCTGATCAAGCTTACATTGGTGGGAAACAATTGTTGTATCGATAACAAAAACAACTAATTCAAGAACCTTGGTAGCCCTAATATCAACAACATCTAGCAATACCAACCTCAACCTCAACTTGGACAATAAGCCTATGCTAGGTTTTTTCAACAACAAGTTTACCCAAGCCCTCGTCAGCCAGCCTATGCTGGGTTTGGACAACAATAGATGTATCTTGGTGCTCAACAACAACCTTACACCAAATTTTCTTAACAAACTTACCCATATCAACGTTACCAGAAGAAAATGCCTTATGCTGGTATGCAGAGGCATGTTGCATAGGCAATCCCTTCTTACCCTGGATATGCTCAACCTAACCTCAATAGACAGTTTCCATTCATTGTGACACTTGAGTTACCAGATCTGAATCGTCTCACCAATGACCCAATTATTTATGCACCTTGGTGACTGGTGATTCCTCATAATTTACCTTACGATATTCCAAAATTCAATGGAAACCCTGGAGAAGACTCATCCAGTCGTTTCATGACTTTTCATTTATAGTCTTCATTGAACTCATAAATGATGATTCTATTTGACTACGCCATTTCCAGAGAATGCTTACTGGTCTAGCTACAAAGTGGTACATCGAATTACCACGAGCTTCTTTTTATAACTTTACAACCTTGGCTACCACTTTTTAAACCCACTTCCAGTTACCCATACGATATGAAACTCGAATGGAATTATTAACCAACTTTAAATAGACTACTTCTACTCATATGTCTGATCATATTCACGAGTGGCATCGTCGTCGTTGAATGGTTAAAACTTATGCTCGTGATTAGCTCCTAGCTGAGTGGTTTATAAAATCCTTGTCACCATCTATCACTGAGGATGTGGCAAAAGGTGGATTTGTCACTGAAGAGAAAGTGATTTCTCGTGCCCAATATATGGACTTGATCTATACACAATCCGACACTTTATAACAAATCCTAAATGCACCATGACCAGCTTTCATTGTTCCTCCATAACCATCGAGTAAGGACTCTCATGCTAGTGATGGTGCAATTGGTTCTTCGAGCACACAAACGGAAGGTAGACCATCTGGTCAAACACTTGCTATTTCTAATCAAACTTCAAATGAATCTAAGAACACTCTTGCTTCTGAAATCAATGTCGTGTCATCTGACAAAGGCAAGAATGAAGAGAAACTAGGAAGCAAGAAGAAGGGGAAAAACAAGAAGAAACAAAATAATTCCCCTCAAGAGAAATCATCTGATTCGTCTCCTTTAGCTAGAAAACATCATTACCCATGTTTAATATGTAACGATGAGCATTTTATGTGGGATTGTTGTCACTGCTCTGAAGGCTCGAAGCTTCTGAAGACTTCTAATACATCTGCAATGTTGACTGATCCTTTTCCCAACTGGGAGACACATATGGTTGCTACAGACCATGCTCCCACTTCCCAAGTGCTTATGTTATCCGCCTCTACACCAAAAAATGATATTTTGGTGTCCACACAAAGTAAATATTATTGAAATCAACCGTCATCATGGAATAACTAGGCTGATCAACCTAATCCTTTGACCTCAACTTCGTTTGATCCTATTCCACCACCTATTGCACCAGAGTTAACAATAAAACTGCCTAAGCGAGTTGTACATAAATCAACATTTAACCCTCGAGCTCAAGCTACACAGAAATATAATATAGTAGAAGATTTGGCTCAGTCACCTTCTACTATGTCAACGCTTGAGGTGCTTTAGAATTTTCCCTCTCAAAAGAAGGCTTTGTTGTAAGCAATTGGTGGAATCGATCCAACTGGTTCCAATCTTGTGGTTTTCAACCATGTGGGTTATACGCCACAATTAACAGCACAATTATCTCTCCTGATTCAAGTAAATGCCTTGAATAAACTTATTCATCGAACCATTATTGATGAGGGGGCATCTACTTGCATTATGTCAATGAATTTCTCAAAAACACTTTGCTCACTGCCTTTGTCATGTTCACCAACAACATTAAAATCTTTTGAGGATCGCACATATACGCCTTGTGGAATACTCAGTAATCTGCAAATCAAACTAGGAGGAAAAATAGTAACTGTTGAAGTTGAGGTTGTTGACGAACCCCTTGACTACAACATTTTTTTAGGAAGACCGTGGGTTTGTGCTATCACTGCTATGATTTCAACATACTTTCATACGATTTCATTCCCTCATAAGGGCAAAATCATAGTTATCGACCAACTCACCTTCTTCGCCTCTAGTTCACAGGCTACTAGAAGCATTCAGTTACTACAGACCCTTTCTATCTCTTCAAAACATTTGTGTAGGTCTCTTCAAGGATTCTTCCCTAATGGGTACTTTTTCACTACCACCACCATCAAACTTGGCAGGAGTGGCAAAAGTTGAGACTTGCAACATCATATATTCCACTTCATCTGACTTAAGGAATATTAGCAATAGTTTTGATGTTGATAGTAGTAATGAAATCATGTCACTAAGGCCTATTGAGCTTGCATAGCAATAAGTATTTTTGGCTTCTGCGGAAAACCCAAATTCATCTTCATCAATTGTATGGGTATTTTGTTCATTAGAATATGGTACTTCTTCCGATCCTTTTTCACGTATATTTTTTACTGATGAAGGAATCATCTAATCAATGATGACAAAAGGAGAACCATGGGAAGATTATAATCATTGTTCCCATATTCCAGATGACATAGAAGATTATTCAAATGAACTTAATCACCCTTCAGCTGTAAATTTCCTTTCGAATTCTGTTTTCATAGATATAGTAGATTCTGAGTGAAACTTGTCAAATATTGAAGAAAATATTTTTATCAATATTTTGACCAAACCTAACATTGTAGAAAAAATTCAGGTTGGTAAATCTTGTTCTCCATCAAAACTTGATATTTACCATTCTCTCTTTCGTGAATTTAGAGATATATTTGCATTGTCATATGAGGAGATGCCAGGTATTGACTCTAGTATAGTTCAACATGAAAAAAAAATGTATCCTGATGTCAAACCAGTGCAACAATGCCTCTATCCTATTCATCCAAAGAAGGCTCCTACTATTAAAATAGAAGTTGAAAAACTTTTGCGTGCTGGTCTCATTTACCCTCTTCTTCTTACTGATTGGGTTTCCAATATTGTTGCTGTCATGAAGAAACGAGGGACAATATGAGTGTGCCTCAATTATCGAGATGTTAATCACACTTGTCCAAAAGACAATTATCCCACTCCCTTTCTCGACCAGATTATTGATGAATGTGTCAGATGTGAAATATTCTCATTTATGGATGGCTTTTCCGGCTATAATCAGATCAATATGTACCTAAAGGACCAACCTAAAACTGCTTTTATTTGTCCATGGGGCACATTTTCTTATTGGAAACTCCCTTTTGGTTCGGAAAACACAGGGGCAACTTTTCAGAGGGAAATGAACTATGCCTTCCATGACATCAAACATATTGTTCAACCATACCTTCATGATTTACCTACCGATTCACGAAAGCGGAATGAACACCCGCAACATTTGAGAGATATATTTTTACTGTTTTGACATTACAAAATACGACTCAATCCACAAAAATGTGTGTTTTGTGTTGGTTCTGGTCATTTCCTTGGATTTGTAGTGTCTAAGAAGGAATCTGGCTTGATCCACTTAAGGTTCAAGCAATTATTTACTTGCCTCCACCTTCCAATCTACTACAGTCACAGAGACTCCAAGGGAAGGCTAACCTTCTGAGGAGATTCATTCCAAATTATGCTAAAATGTTTAAAGGATTTACTCATCTTTTGAAAATGGGGACACCCTTCCATTGGGATTAGGTTGTGCAAGCTTCCTTTGATGCCCTTAAAGATACCTTGATTAGAGCCTCATTCATGTATTCCCCAAATTATCAAAATGACTACTTCATCTATCTCACCGCTATGGATACAACCATTCGAATGGTTTTAGTCCAAGAAGAAGATGGGATTGAACATCCAATATATTATATGAGCCGCAATCTCAATGACACAGAAGTTAAGTACTCTTATGTCGAAAATTTTGCTCTAACTGCTATTCAAGATGTACATATATTTTTCCACTATATCTTGCTTCGAAAGACCACTATATTTCAGATTGCAACCCTATGACATATATTTTATCACATCAATTTCTGGGAGGAAATTCTCAAAATGAATCATCATTTTGAATGGGTTTGATTTAGAATTCATCAAATCCAAATCAAAGAAATATCTTGTCTTCGTCGAGCTTCTTTGTGACCTTCCCTCGAATACAATTGTTTCAACATCAGAACCATCAATTCTGGATGAGTCTCTGTTCCTGATTTCATCATCTATCCCATGGTATGGAGATATATTGATTTATCTCCAAACCCAAAATTTCTGGCTTGATACTTCTCACTCACAACAGTGATGTATCCGATACCAAGCTAAAGACCTGATTGTTGGTGACACTCTTTATCATCATGATATCGATAAGATTTTACGAAGGTGCCTCACTCATGATGAAGACAAGAAAGTTTTGAATGATTTCCATTTAGGTGCTTGTGGTGGACACTTATCTGGTTATGCTACCACCCAGAGAATTCTCTGTGCTGGTTACTTTTGGGCTACCATATTCAAAGATTGCATTATTGCAGTCAGAAGTTTTCATGCATGCCAAATTTATGACTGTAAAGCTAGATTACCACCTACATCATTGCATCCTGTCGTCGCTATTGGACCATTCGCTAAATGGGGCATTGACTTCATGACGTGTAACCCCACCTCGTCCAGGGGGGCATGGGAACATTATAGTCACTGTTGACTATTTTACACAATGGGCTAAGGTGATGCTGACATTAAACAAGAGTGGGGATATGGCTTCAGTTTTCTTTTTCAACCACGTGGTTACTTGGTTTGGTCTACCACAGGCTATAGTTACAATCATGGGTCGCATTTTCGCAATCACATGATCACTTATTTAACTACTAAGTCAACACTTTCACGTCATAGTTCTACTCATTATCTGCAAGCTAATGGACAAGTTGAGGCCATCAACAAAGTTCTGAAGCGAATGCTTCAAAGAATGATAGGGGTTCATAAACAAAACTGGAATTTAATCCTATACTATACTTTGTGGGCATATCGAACTTCAGTTAGGAATGCAACTGGATTCAAACCCTTTCAATTGGTGTATGGTCTAGAGGTAATCTTGCCAATACAATGTGAAATTTCATCTCTTAAACTTACGATTTACCTATTACCTAACACTTATGAAGAAGAAACAGGTTGTATCTCAAATGTTACTATGCTTAATTAACTGTAGTAAAAATCACTCTATATATGCTTTAATTGCATATGTGTGTGTCAGTGTGTCTTTTAGAGATTTTATTGTGGTTAAGTAATCCACTTTGCATTTGTTGCAGATGTCAGAATCTTTGGAACGATTTTTTGGTTACATTGATAGTGCTACACATAGTAATTATAACCTATCTTCTGTAGCATGGGCCATTTTCACTCCAAGTTGCAAGTTAGTGAGTTTTCAAGGGATTTGTATTCGTCGTTCAACAAAAAATATCACTGAGTATAGCATGTTGATCGAACTTCTCTTTGATGCCATTACACTTGGCATTCACCGAATCATCATTAGGCTGGACTCACAACTCGTCGTACTACAAATAACAAACATTTATACCATCTGAAACCCAAAAATTATTCGTATGTTCCTTAGAGTTCATATTTTTGAAAGAAATTTTGAGTACATTGAATATCAACATATTTCCAGAAACTTTAACACATTAACTGATTCATTAGCGAACTATGTGTTAAATAGAAATTTGTGACACATGTAAAAGAAAAATTTCAATTCACACCATTAGTTGAATATGATTGCACAAAACCATATATATAAAAACACTGAAAGTAAAAATAGATAGATGTTTTAAAGTTTTTACAAAATTTTTGTCCAATACATGTTTGGTCATCTGACCTAAAAACCCAAAATTCATGCAAAAATCATCACAAGTAGACCTAGTGATGCTTATGATAACAGGTCACATCCTGAGCTATCATGCGCAAGAACCACATCCTATGGCCTGGAACACCAATTGTATGGTGCTGCAGCCTCACAATTAACTCCTCGATCCGGACATCTAGAATACCAAGGGTTAAACCCTCTACATGATCTTGCAACTCTACCAGTGTCTCGGCCAAATCCAAATCCTGGAGAATTTCTCTCCCAACATTTCTTCGCACTAGTCCACTTACCTCTTGTTCGTGTATTATAGTTTGAATAGTACCAACATTTGTATGCATGAGAATGATTTTAGTTTAGTCTTGGAAACATAAAGACACAAAAACATGTATAAACTTAAAAATAAAAAAACATTTGGTCCAAACCAATTTACCTATAGCACCCTATTGAGTGCCCACTGGTAAACTCAAACCTGGATCTCCACAAAAATCCATCCTTGTGTATGGATGCTCCTCGATGAAAATGTTTTGTCGATCAATCCAACTGAAGAATGTAGTGGAAAATGTAATCGATGACTGACCAACATGTATAACCATCAATTTGACCCACCTCTGCATCTGTGGATATCTAGGACGAGCTACACCTAGGGTTACATGCTGAGGTTGCATCAATGGAATTCTCTCTAAAGTGAAAGAAAATAAGAGCAATCCATAGCTAAAATTCTTTGTCTTACCACTCTTTGCCTTTGTTAGCTACTTTTTCAGTGAAGAAAGTACTGCCTCACACCTGTTGAATAAAGTCGGCTCAAGACACTTAAGTGCATATTGCATATATGATCTGTTTGCCAGATGAAGTGTCACACTGCCTGCCAACTTCGTGATGGTGAAAAGGATTGTTCTCAAGGGAAAATCATGAATATATTTGATGATTATCTTTCCGTCGTTGCTAGGATGTGTATGTGGTTGACGGAATTGTCGAACATAGTCCCTCACTAATTCCCCTCCACAGGAAGAACCTGAAAGGGATATGGGGGCACTGCATTTTGACAAACCTATAAGAAAGTAAACATCATCAATCAAAATAGGGACCACTTTGTTGCTTATGTGAAAATACTGATCCATTGGATCTTATGATTGAACTAGGAACTGCAATAGTTCTGATTGTTGCCTCATTTTTAACAACCTGAAGTATTTGAGGAACCCATAGTTTTTAAGGGCCTCAACTGTAGCTGAATCATTTAGGGCAACCATGTATAGATTATTTACAAAAAATGAATACGTTGACCGAACATGGTAAATAGGTTCTCTCTTATATTGTTTTACGCTTTTTCAAACTTGAGAGACAAATTTATGAAAAATAACTTGTGGAGTTTTCTTTCTGTCCCTTTTCAAACTCTCTAAACATGAAAAGGACTGAGTTATCATTGTCATTAAACTCGTTAAAACATCAAATAGTGAAAAACTTGTCCATCATGACAAGAACGAGTTTCATCTTCGCTAGACTCATTAAAACATCAATTAACGACGGATTCACCTGAAGGGTGGAATTATACAACAATCATATATTATCCTTCTCAAGCTTTATAAAAAATAAAAGAGGTAGTAGTTAGCAATGACTTGGGAAAATGGGAAAAGGGCTAAACCACTTTATGGCAGCAGGTCGCTCTTGAACATGACACTTTCACTTCATCATTGTGACTATATGGGTTGGGTTATCTGCTTGATGGTCATCATACCTTGCTCCATCATACCATCCATTACTTTGGTTTTGGGTCAATGCTGCCAATCCATTCAATGTTATAGACATGTTCAAGAGAAGTCACTTAGTCAAAATTCATCTTTTGCAATACTCACAAACCTTCATTTTCATGACCGTCGTTCCTGAACCTTTTGTCATCAGTCAAATTCCATCTCCAAAATCATTTCACTCATTTCGTGTCGTTGATGTCGGATACATCAAGGCCCTAATGTGATGAGTCACTTCTTGTCAACATAAGTGCATAATCCAAGAAGTTGACTTAGAAACACCCTTCTAGTACCTTGAGGCTTGCATACATCAATGGCATGTTTCTCACTTCTGGCGATAGGTTGACATCACTGGCCTTCAACCGAAAGATTTTGTATGGTGTTAGACAACAAAACATCCATTCAGACCATACAGAATGTACTGCAGTGCCTTGAGGATCATTATCATTATCGGTGATTTCTCTCACATCTGTTAATAGCTTACATCATTGGCTAGTAATCAGACGATGACTTGCCATGCTCGACTTCAGATCATATATTCGCATGGTTAGACTCATACCTGAGTGAATGATTGAATAAGATAGAAGACACCAGATATAGTTTCATCCATCCGGGTTGTGATTTCAGTAAAGTACCAAATCATCCTTACAATGGCTTTACATTGATGGTCATCCCATCATTGGTCTATATCTGTAGACGAATCCCTATGTAGTTGTAATGAAAGTTTATATGTTGAGCATGGGTATGCCTTCCCTCAGCGATTCATGAGAAAAAATCAAAATATCATGATATTATGTATTGTAATCGATGCAGGTCAACATCCACTTCAGAACCTTCTCATCACATCGTAAAGCATATCACTCGACATTATTATTTTTTACTTCATGCTTTAGGGGGCAATTGTTACAGATCTATTTGGGCACATCACTCCCATCATTCGGATCAGTACGAGTAGGGCTCATCAAACCCTAACTCAGCTGCTACATTCCCTAGACGAGTCATCACTTTGAATTCCTCCTTCCCTGAGAGTTTCTTGGCCTGAATCCCTCCAGATATGCCTCCTTGAGGGACCATTGCATCCTTCATCAGGGGTAAGTGCACTTCAGTGTAGGTAGGCCCATGTCAGGGTGCTTTCCAGAGTACTTAGGTCCACTTTGACCTATGCTGGGTGAGATTGACCAAAATCATCATAGGGTTATGGGAATATTCTTATCTTCTGGAGCCATCTAGACTATTCCCACAATTATCATCTCCTATGAGCTCTAAATTGGATAGGGAATGAGTTAAGTAACCTCCTATCCTCTCATCTCTTCCTGCATGGAAACTAACTCTAAGTTTGGAAGGTCATTCAATACCCGCATTTATGATCAAACCTCCTCCATTTTCCTATAAATTGAGCAATCATCTAAGTGATTAGGGGATGGAATTTGAGAATTTGTAAGGAGATAATATTGGTGTGAGGATTGATATTGTAAGAAATTATTGTTATGTTTCCAGAGTTTTGTGCTTTTGATGTGATGTTGGTTGGAACTCAAGCTGGAATACTGACAATGGATCGGACTTCATAGTTGTAATTTCACCTTCTACTTAATAAAGTTGTTTACACCTTTTCCCATATTCTTGTCTTTATGTAAGATTATTATATGTTTAAATGATTTCGATTCCATTTGCTTATAGTAGATAGATCTCTTGCTTTCATTGGTTTTTGTCCTCTGTTTATGATTGTAGATAGCAGGTTAAGTTCAAGAAGGAGCGATGGGAACCATACAAAAGAGACAAAGGGAAAGTGAAAGATAACAATTGGGTCCCCTGTATTATTTATCTTCTATATAAAAAGGTTAAGCATTTTAAATCTATTGTTCTAGGTGTAGCTACCCACCTACGGAAATTGTGTTTATCCGTAGATTGAAAATTCCACATAACAAGGTGTGAGCAGTAAGAGGCATTGTGGGGGGGGGGGTGTGAAATCATGTTGGAGGGACACATAACAATGAGCCTCGGTCGAAGAAACCACTTTTGGACCCCCACCCTTGGCTGATAAAGGTAGGATGGAAAAGGGGGCCGAAAAGCATTATCGGTCATTGATATAGTAGAGTGATAATCTAGGCCATTAAATGATGTAGGGTATTTATCACAATCAGAGAGAAGAGTGGTAACGAGAATAAAAATTGGTGGAAAATTGAGATATGCGATATCAGCAGAAGTATTGGATATCAAAATCACTGAGGGGAGGGTGATTAGATATCACAATTAGCAAGGAGAAGTTGTGATATCAAAGGTGTAAGAAAGGCTTCCGGATTTGCAATATTGCAATCACAAGCGAAAGAGGGGCGCGATGGATATGCTTTTACATAAGGGAAAAAAATATTGGTTGCAATGTAAACTATGGGTCTAAGCCTTTTAAAATGGTTACGACATGTTTTATTAAGATTTTAAATAAATTTCAGAGGGGAATGTTGGAAACACCACTAGAGTTGGAAAAACAAGGGGTTTACAACTAGAGTTAAAAAATGGATCACTACAACTAGAGTTTTCAGAAAACAAAGGGAAAAAAGGGGTTATCATAGATAATAATGGCTTGAATGGGCATGCTAGGCCCTTTTGATGTAGCAAAGAACCAATAGACCAGTTTCCTTATTGAAAATTGAAAATGACGACATAATCTCCAAGTTCTTATCGCCTTCACTTCAGGCTCAAACTTGTCAAATATATCATCCACACCTACAAATGAGAAAAAAAATAAATTAGAATATATACAATGGTATTTATTTCAACTGGATCAAGAGGTATAATGTTTGAGGAACTTTCCATTAACAGGTCCTCCCACATATAGTTGACCATCCATCTCTTGTAATATAAATGTATTACTCCCTTGGTAAGCTGAAATTTTATATTGCCCCTTCCAAAGATTCTCGAACTTGTCATGTTTTCCTTTATCTTCAATCTTAGCTTCCCACTTCAAAACTATATCTTGAGGACTAAAATTTTCTTCTTTGGTATTTTTTCCAAAAGTATTCTTTAATTCTATTATGAGATTGTTGATGATTGATGTAGATTTCTTCTCTTTTTTCCTACAGAGAAATTAGTTGGTTGATCATCCTTTAAAAAGAATTTGGTTCTTATTCTATTCCCTACAACAGTTTCATGGCTGGAACTCCACGAGAACTAGGAAAAACAACTTTAGTTCCATAAACTAACTCCTAAGGTCAAACTCCTATAGGTCTTTTAGTACAAATTCTGTCAGCCCGTAGAGAAAATTTGAGCTTTAAATGCCATGAGCTTTTATTTTCCTGCAAAATCTTCTTAATGATTCTTACTAGAATTTTGTTTGATGATTAATCTAAGCCATTACCTTGGGGGTAATAAGACGTAGAATGTCCAAGAGTGATAATATACTGGTTACAAAATCTTACCACAATATTTGATTTGAAATCTTGGGCATTATTAGTGATGATCTTCATTAGGAAGGCAAATATCAACACGATGTTATTTTCCATAAATTGAATAATGACTACATCTATAGCTTTCCTTGTGGGAATAACTTCAATCCACTTTGCGAATTAATCAGTGGTCATTAGGATCGACTGATGTCGGCCTGAAGATGTAGGATGTATTTCACCAATAAAATCTAGCCCCCACTACTGGAAAGGGGCTTCAAAAAAATTGGGCTTCAAAGGCCATGAGAGTAACTTCCTTTTTCCTTCAAATATTTAATATTCATGACAAGAAACAATGTTTTTGTATACATCTCTTAATATTGAAGCCTAATAAAATCATGCTCTGAGTATCTTATTCATTGTTGCTCTCCAGTAATGATGTCCTCCACAGTCACCTTTATGAAACTCTTCGACCACCTTTTCAACTTCATCTTCCAATAGAAAATTAAGAAGTATTCCACATGAATCTTTCCAATACAAACATTTATTCAAAATATAATATATCATTATTTCAACTTGAAAAATCTAGATTTTGACTGTATTATTTCAGGAGGAGATCTATGATTTTGTAGTAGAAAGATAACATATTTATACCAATATGACATTGTAAACTTTTCTTCAACAGGGATCAACCTCCATCTTCAATTATATTTGCATTTTATGCTACAAAATTAATATCTAGATAGCCAAAATTTGATTGAGTCATTAACTTTGCCAACCCTTTGTTTCCGGTGAAAGCACCCTAGTGCTTTGGGTTAGAACCCCAATAGACCAGAAGAAAACTAAAACAAGATATACTCATACAAATCAGTAAATATTCTTATATTATCAAACTACATAAGATTGACCGTACTCAGATTTCCTTTGCTCGAGTAGGTCCAACAGGGTTCAGACCCTCTGCAACTCCTGATCTTCTTCAAATCTGAAAATCATTCATTCGAACATACATAGGAGTATAGAAGTAAAGAATATTCACGAAATTGACTTTATATCATATGAAAAAATGATTAATCATACATCAAAATGATATTCATATATGAATTAAGACATAATTTGATGCATAAACTAGTTAATTTGGGAAACATGACAACATTTCTTTTGTTGCAGTAAGATATAAATAACATGGTGAGAATTCACCTGAGTCTTTCACTGGCTCCAAGCAGAGCCGTCCTCTGGATTCGTCCTATCCTAGCCTTCAGCAATCTTCTTCCATCACCAACACCATGATATCTCAAGCAAAAGGAAGGATATCTATAATCAAGGAAACAAGGGTTTCCTGAAGCTTCGAGAAGTGCATGAGGCACAGGGATTCATCAGACTCAGTCACGGATAATCTCAGTATAATAACTCTATCTCTTCTCCTCCTTAATGCCTTCCCATAGAGGTCTATTTATACCTCTCCCAATTAGTTCTTTAGTTGGGAAACAGTTGAGCCATGGAAAATAGGAGGTAATCAACAAATAAAACCCGTGAACTGCACCCAAAATTAAGGAAATTTATTTTTTTAAAGTGTTTTAATACATATAGGTAAGTTTGGTATTGACTAAATCGTGTGTACATGCTTTTAGCTTTGGGAAAAGAAGTGTACAAGGAACAAAACATTGTTTTTTATATATTTGGACCAAGTCTAGAAGGAGGGGTTGCCCTTGGCCATAAAAAAAGCATCACATATACCAAGAGTGGTAAATGGTGCTATAACAAATGCCCCCTAATATATGAGGTTAGAAGGGGTATATAATGGTCAAAATGTATTAAGTGTATGGAAAGAATCATGCCAAGATTGATAAGGACTTCACTAGAATTCAGCCTGCAAAGCCATCAAAAGAGATAAAAAAGAAACTATTGTCTGAGGTGGGCATACCCATGCTTAGAGAAAAAAAAGCATGTCTCCATATCAAGTACAAGTGGATCCAATGTGTATACTAGTATAAAGGAACTGAAAGTACATAATGGATCATCTGATCGCGATCGAGAAAGTACATGTCTGAATATCACATATAAGAAGACAATCAATGATGCTGAAGGATGAAGCTGATCACTAATGTCAAAAACTGATCTGAATAGTACCAAATGAACATGATCGAATAAAATGATACTACATCACAACTCAGATGTCAGCATATAAGATGTCATTGTGAAGAACTGCAACATATAAAGTGGATGGTGTCAACTAGTAGCAACGGGAACGACTGACAAGTAAGCCAAAATATGCTAATGCAACACGAGTTCTTCATCGACTTCCACAGTACATTTATACCCAATGGGAATGAATGATTCGAGATCGACCACGTGAGAAGTAATTTGATTACCATTCATTGATGTATACCGTTAACAAACACGAGACTACTCACCGATAATGATAATGAGAGTCAAAGTATCCAGTACAATCTAACAAGTGCAAATGAATGAGCTAAAGTTGAACACTTGAAAGAATCTATCAGTCAGGAGACAATGATGGTTTCCCACTGTCGATAGTGAAGGAATCCGCCACTGATGACTACAAACCCCAAGGTACTACCAAATGGACTCTAGATATTTTCCCCAGAGCAAATGAGTTGTAGTCGATAGGAGACGATCTGCTAGAAGGAAGGAATTAAGGCATCCTTGATCATCTAGCACGAGTGTAACCCGGAGGACAATAATGTGGAAGGAATCAGACGAAAAAGATGTAGTAACCCAACCGAAGCATGTTTTCGGTGTACACAAGATGTAGCTAACACACGATAGAAACCCTCTATACCAACAAAAATGAAAGATGACACAAAGGCAAGGAATCCACTTGTGCTCTAAGAACCTTGATTCATTTTTTAAGGAGCTTGACACAAGACAAGGAACTATGCTCTGAGGACCTTGTTTCATGGCCCATAAGAGGACATGGCTTCCAAGAGGTTCTCATCATATGGGAGAAAAATGTTGTGGAATTGATTGATGATAAAGGATATCATGGAAAAATCAGGATCCAATGCCACTAGTACATGATGCACTATATCACTGACTAGATCATTAGTAGAATGCAGGTATGGAATAGGTGGCCATATAATTAACCTATGGCAGGTGGGATATCACTTTCGCACAAGGACAACTTAGGGAAGTTGGTTTATTGGGGGCCAAATTAGGAGCAACAAATGAGAGCTAATCAATGCCATAATTATTCGTTCATGTAGGAAACCTATGACACAATAGGGAGAAGAGACAAGAGCTCCCATGACATAAAAATAGTCGTAGCAAAGGAATAAATTAAAATCCAAAGGACCTTTGACAACCATCACATCGATAGACAATTTTTCCTCCCTAAGTAATAGGAAACTTAGTAAGGATCCCTAATGGTTGACTAGTTCCTCTATTAATATGCAATAGATTCTAGGTAACAAGCACAAGTCGCGGAGAACCTAAAGCTTTCCAAGTAGTTGAGCACATAATACCATTACATGTGCCTTCATCTATGATGGTGTCAGCTATGGGTATATTATAACCATGTACTATGATATGAAAAGGCACGTAAGAAGGAAGACGATATTATGTGAATCGACTCCAATCTAAGGAAGTGACCATACTACTTGGAGGGGGTGCTATGGGAATAGGAGGACTTCCACCAAGAATTATGGGAATGGGAGGATTTCCCCCCACTTAATTGGAATGGAAATAAATAAGAAGAACCTGAGTGGTACGAGATTCACTCTCTAAGAGAAAGGTATGATCAGTTGAAGGTGGAATCTAGTCAACCATTTTCTCAATCAACGATCAGTAAGAAATGGGATCATGGGATTCATATTCAGAGAGATTGGGATTAACTAAAGGTGAATTATGATCAATCACTCAATCAACTAGTGGAAGACTAGGGAAAGCTTTGGATAACGAGTTGGAAGATGAAGCTGAGAATTTGTAAGGTCGTCGAACACTTTTGAGTCTTCATCCATGTAAGGAAAAAGGTGAATAGGATGGTTCCCTTCATATCACCTACAGGGGAATTTGACTTTACCACTTGTCCCATGGACCTTACTATCGCTAGTTGAGGATTTGTCACCAGCATCATCTCTAGAGGCTATTGACGAAGGCCGATGTAAGCTTGTAGACCACACATCTAATACCTTTCAAATACCACTACAATCTCTAAGAAGGTGGTCACCCTTACAGAGCGTGCGAGGGAATTTAATTTTGCAGAGATTATTTGAAGGTTTCTCCACATTTATTTCATCCGTAGCAATGCATGCTTGGTTTCCCCCTTGCTTATTTTTATTATTCTTAATATTCCTTTTCTTCTTCTTCTGATCGACCTATTTACTAGCTTTCACACTTTCACTATACGAAGAGGAAGAAGAACAAGAATATCTAACAAACAAAGAAGGAAAAGGGTGAACTTTAGGATCAACAAGAGGTTGATATCTTTCAAGTGGATGAGAACTCGGTTGAGAAGCATTTTGGACATTCAGAACCATATGGTTAAAAAATAAACAAACTAGAAAACTAATGGTAAATCTGGGAAGGTACAATGTTGTCATATAAGGAGCAACAATATTTCCAAAAGAAGTATAAGGACCAGGATTCCTCTCAGAGGGGTTTCCTTGATTGGTGGACTCAGGAACTATTTCCATTATTCTCAACCTAATATCTACGAAGGATTATTTCATAGGAGGATGTTGTTCTGTGGTCAATTAATTGATTTTCATAATTAACAACAACAACAAAAATCAAAGAGGGTAATCTAGGCATAAAGGTTTACCAAGGAATCGTGAACTGCAATATACACTTTAGTGAACCAAGGACTTAATGAACAACAACAAATCTCCCTGACTCTTGTGTTCAGTGTATCACGGTATACAAGGCAGGAAACTCGGTTACCTATGGATGGATAGAAACCTACAAGGGACTCCAAAAATATACTTGACAGTATGTGGGAGTGCAATCTATATTAGTGTTGTCTAGTGTGTAACCGTTCGATGAGAGAGTTCTCATATACTTACCATGTGTGGAGAACCTCCTATATACCCGAACATACTAGAGAATGGTCCTATACATTTCCATACATGGAACGTGATTTCACCCCCGGGATACAACGATGGAAAATAATGACAACTCTGATGTTTAATGATGTTAGTATAGGTCTATAGCCTAGACCTATAAATGTTTTCGTTAATGTTCCCAAATGCCCCTTAGTTTAATTGAGATAAATTTTAAGTTGATCTTCAATTAAGTTTTGGTTTTAAGGCTAAAATATCGATGTGACATGAACATCTATGATGCTACTAGTTTGAAAAAAATGATTCTTTTTATTTCAATGACAACTATCTAGCATAGGAAAGAAGTCCACACACTAATACAACAACCAAGTATGCAACAAAGAAAGCTTCCTAACTCAATCTTTCACTTTCAATATTTCAATGAACCCACCAAAAGTAAAATGATTTTCAATTCACTAAGGTGCACCTACATGATTTTTTTCACTTTTCCTTTTCAATGAATCAAAATGCACTTTTCCTTTTCAACACTAAGCAATATAATTTTTGCTCAATCATAATCCCAAAAATGAATTTTCAATGCAATGCACTATAATGCAATTTCAAAAATAAAACTTTGATATGAAAGATGAGCAAATGCAAATGCCATTACTTTTATGATTTCCGAAAGAACTAATAATGATTTAACCAACAACAACTCAGTATTCCTTCCACACATATAGGCAACAAACAATAAATTCAATCGACCCAAAGAACTAAATACCCAACCAAGATTCGCTTTCACTACTTCAAACAATGGGATGGACTTTTGCAAACCAATAAGAAATCGATGAAGATAATGGAAAGTTTTATGCACACATAGCATGAGGACACTTCAGAGATCAAGCCACACTAGAGCTTTCTCATAGAAACCCTAAAGATTCTCATTTTTTGGACCAATGCTAATTTAATGGTAAAAATCCACATTGATAGGGTTTTTAGCTCTACTTTCAGGGTAAACGCCCATGCTTACAGGCTGAGAACTTCTTCAATGGGGCTGTAATGGGTAAATCCAACATTGAAAGTGTGACTATTTCTAGAGAAAACATGTTGGGCGAGAAAGACTTGGGAAAATGAAAAGAAAACAAAAGAGAGATCCAAACTTGACACTCTAAAGAACATAATACTCAGAATGCAAATCCATAATAGACCTAATTTATAGATCACTAGAAGGTTGGCCAAACTAATAAAAAATACCAAACATAAAAGGAGGTTTGAAGGGTTATAAGCTCCCTAGCAGAGTCTCCATTTTATTGTGCACGAAATCCTTTCTGTGGATAGGAACGATCCCTCTAGTCCTATGGGAAGATCTATGAAAAAACTAGGAAAACATGTGCAAACTTTCCTCTCTTATACCAGAAAACAAAAGAGATCATAGATGACCTACCTCACTCAGATTTTAAAATTCTTTGGTGTCATCCTTGATTCTCTCACTTCCAAGTTGAATCTCCGCTTCACCGATGTGGATGAATAACTGAAATTAAATTCACATGGAGACAAAAAAAGTATACATGGAAAAAATCATTCCAATATAAAAAATATAAAAAATCAAGCAATATTATACTAAATGAGCAATGATTGACACATTTATGGAAAGAAAACATATAATGTATTATTAATAGATGGTAAAGGGAAGCATTACAACCACTTAAGCCTTGATTTTGGAAGCCTCCTTTAGGTGACTTTCCAAGTCATAGCCTTAACCTTCAAGCACTCCTTTCTCCTTAGCAAAATGGATAGCATTTAAGCATAGTTTAGCACTAGGAAGGCAATGAAGAAATAGCCAACCATTTGTGGATAGTAGGGATCTCATTTATAAGGAAGGCGAGGGAGTTAAGTATCCATAAAAGGAGGGTGAGGTTCCACATATTAAGGGAAATATCCATGAAATTAGGATTGAGGGCCAATATTGGGAGATCTCATTCCAATACTTATTCGCCTGTATCATGCTCATCATTCTCGAGACTCCTAGTAAGAGAAGCATCTCCTCCACTTTAGGAAAAAATGCCTGAAGAGGTTCAATGGGAGGTTTCCTTGTAGAATCTGTGTTGGCAGTGCTAGGTTAGTATAGTGCAACAAGTTACCAGCACTAGTCAACAGTGGTGCAAAATGCGTTGACCTGAAAACAAGGTTTTTTGACAAGTTTTCTTATAACTCTTTCAAGGAAAGTTGTCTTCTTTTCTTAATGGATGCTTTTGTATATGTTTCATGGTATATACACTGATATATTTCATCAATTTGATGCTTTGGGATATGGGATTGGAAGTGTGACAAAATATTGTGTAACAAGGTGCATTTTTTTGTCATATATATGTTATTGGTCTTCATTGACAAGTTGGTTGAAAAGTTTGTATAACCATCATAAAAGGAGATCTTTGATTCAAGCATGCATAGAGGATTTTTCTTGATGCAATAACGATGTAGAGAACTTCTACGTGAATTTTATAAACCATGTATTATTATCATATTTGCAGTCGAATTGTTGGTTGTGTAATCATTATTTGAAACATGTATTCTAGAGAAGTCTTGTATTATTTGAGTGGTCTATGTCTTGTAGACAGGTATGAGTATTGGTCAAGCATTGTAGCGAATTCTGAGGATGAAATAAAAACCATATTTTTTGTATTGTACATCCTTATTTCAAGCCATGTACTCTTCTATGAACCCTCATAGCATTCTTTTTCACGATTTGGATGTTGGCAGATTAGTCCTAGTCAAGAAATAGACTCTATGAGTTTTATCATGCATATGTTAATATAAGTTTTGCTTGAGAGATGAGAGTTGTTACAACCATGTTTTAGCTAATGGATGTCATATATTACAACCATGTATAATCTCTTGGATTCATCATGTTTTCATGTACTATCATTTATTTTTTATGGGTTATTGGTTGAGTCATGTGAGTGATGATCATGCATGATAGAGGAGTCATGTTTTGGCCATGTGTTGGCTATTTAGAGCCATTATACAACAATTTTTTATCACTCTTGTAGCCATGTAATAGGCCTATGAAGCCATGTACATTCATCATATATCATTTGGCCATGAGGTGTATGGTGTTTAGTCTGGTTGGTGGCCTTCGTCTTGCTTGAAGGAGATATGTGTAAAAGCTAATGATATGCAGTATTTGATGGACTATACAACATCTAGGGAAAATTTTAAGGATGGAAGTTTATTTTAAAGTTTAGAAACCTTGGAGAATGTTAATAATCCCTAATATGCAAATTGTAAATTTTTTGTTGATATTTTTGTAGAAATATTTATATTTCCAGTGATTTTATATTAGTTGATATAATATTTTGGCAATTTTTATGGTAAAATAATGGTGTAGTATAAAATTTGTGCAAATCAATTTAGAAAAAAATGGAAATTGGAAAACCTTTTTTTGGAAAAAGCATGGAAAATTAGCCCCCATACGAATATTAGCCCCTAAATGTTTCCATGATAATAGAACATAAGTATGTTTAGAGCTCCATTACATGTTTAGGGGGTGCATGCTCAATTTAGTGGCAGAAGCAAGCACTACAAGTGTCATAGAGGAAGGGTTTGATGGTATGGAGTTGGATAGTGACATGTCGAAAACTAGTCATTTGTTTTACATCGTTATATTATTTTTCCAATGGATAATTTGTTTCAGCCCTATAGTCCCCACGGTGCTGATTATTTCATGGTGGGTAATTATCTCTTCCCCTCACATACATTTTTGTTATCCTTCAGTGTTGGATTTTCCCTTTTCCATTTATGTAAAAGGGGGAGATATTTTTCTGTATGGAGATCAACCTAAAATTCTAGAGATAAGGATGAGGTTGACATAATTGTCAAAGGGGGAGGATGTTGGCATTGATGTTAGCAGGGTCTCATTATTCTCTATCTTATTAATGATATCAACCTGATGTAGGTACCTCTCACGATTTGTGATAAGTTATCATTGGTTTGATGCAGAGACATTGTTCTGTTGTAGAGATGTTGATTCATACTGAGGGGGTTGGCCAACTAAGACTCCATGATCCCAACATGATGCAAATGTACTTAACATGTTTTTTTTTCTTATGATGATGTTTTTGATGATGTAAAGGAGTTGGATAAGGATTAAAGGAATGTAGAGATGTTATAGGATGATTTACAAGCTTTGGAGACTTTTACAATTTAGGTTTTGGGCTCGAAGAGATAGTTATATAGGGTAACTGAGTCTACCAAGGGACAACTTGCATGTAAATCGAGTTTCTTGAAAAACACCTACATTAGTAACTCCTTTCCCAAAAGGAGAACCAACATTACCTCCTGTAGGTGATATTTTCCTTATTTCTTGCACACTATAGTGTTTTCATGTGGTAGAAACAATTGTAATTGTTCATGTTTTTGTGTAGAAGTTTATATTTACTTATCTATAGAAAAAATAAGTGGTTATAGTGTGAATGAATTGATCAAGTGAGTAGTGGAGATAGTGGATCAATAATTATAAATAGATGAGAATATCTACCAATTTGGGGTTAGAAAGTGTGCCCAATGACTTGCAAACGTTGATGTACAAACTACAGGTCATGCTCCTAAAGGAGGTAAATACACAAAAGCATATGGCAAAGATTAGAGAATACGGAGAATCATGGAGAGGTAAGAAATAGTTTTAAAGAGGTAGAGTTTGATTCGTTTCTTGTGATAGAATTTGCAGAGCCTTTTAGTAGAGGACATTCAAAGGTTACATAGTTGTGTTTTGCATTCATATTTTTTGTTCTACTGATAGAGTTATGTTGAGTTTATTATTAAAGAATATTAAATGGTTGATGGTGCTACAAGATTTTTGTATATGTTGTTGGTTGATTTATGAGAAGATTTCTGTATGAGAGAGATTGTTAGTTTGATATGGTTGTTCGTATGTGAGCCGTAGTCTGTTTGTACGTTGTTGATTAGTGTTGACAATTAAGATGTAGTGTGATGACTTGCTTCTATTGTGTTGAGGTTTTGTTTAATGATCATCTTCAGTGACATTGTGTGAGAGGAGAGATTGTATCAGTTGTGTTTGTGCTTATTGTATCAATGAACTCAATGTGAAAATTAATGAAAAAAGGTTCGCAGTTATTTGTATGTTGTATGTATTGGCCTAGTATGAAACATTTTAAATGTGGTCCATCATGATTTGAAGGTTGGGTCTTTCATCATTGCAAGTAGAGGCTTGCAAGTGACTAGTGGCTTGTCAAGAGAGTAGTTTCTTCCTTCTAGTGGTGGCTAGAGAACTATCTCAAGGAGTAGCGACTTCCTTCAAGTGGTAGTTCGAAAACTAGTGATGGTGTTGGCCCTCAGTAGGTGGTGGCTTGCATAGTTTATGATGGTGGTGTCTTCCAAGTTAGTGGTGGCTCACATCTCTTTGTGAGAAAAGGCTTGCACACTAGTGGTGGCCAGTGCTTATGTAAAATAAATTTTATATAATGGAAGAGCAGACAATGAATATTGTATGTCGATGATGGTTTTTACCCTTGTGATTGTTGAAGTGATGTTATTGTTGGTTTCTACTGTATTTAATTTCATGATATCATGGTTATTTAATTTACTATGCTACTCATATGATGATGGTTTTACACAGGTTGATTGTTGTTACAGTATAAAACACCCTAGGTTTTGGTTTGAGAACCCCAATAGATTGAAGGGCATACACCAACAACAAGCAAGCAAACAAGTAGTCCTAATGATTAAACTACTAAAATGGAATGAAGAGATAGTACCCATAGGTCCTACTTTTTAGGATGTTACCATAGGGTCCAAACCCTTTGCTTCCTTGAATTCTTCAAAATATGCAACTCATTCTAGAAAAGCATACATACTAGTAGTAGTTCAAAGCATGTTCAAGATATGAATGTTAGATGTTATAAGAATATTTATATAAAACATGATATAATACATAATTAGATCATAACATGATTTAAAGCATAAATATCATCAAGAACATGATAGAGCTTATTTATAGATGTCTCCAAAAAATGTGGAAGAATACAAGTTGATTCGACGATGACTCTAAGCGAAACCTTCCTTTGGATCCGTCTAGCGCAAGCCTCAACAATTATTTTCAAATGCATACACATAGATGCCATATAAAATACATGGAAATCTCTATGAGGAAACAAGGGTTTCCTGTAGCTGGGAATGTAGGAGGCACAAGGATAAATCAGACTTGATCAGGGACAAATTTAATATAATATCAGTATCCTCTCTTTCTCTATCCTTAGGCCTTCCCATGAGGTGTATTTATATCACTCCAAAATAGTTGTCCCAATTGGGATATACATAGGGCATGGTCTCTTGTAGTTGGGCTTCTGGTGTAACCTGTAAACCCCACCCAAAAATAAGGATTTATATTTTTAGAATATTTCAAATTATATAATCGTGTTGGGTATACATGGACCCCCATGTGCAAGCACTTTTTGAAGGGCGAAGTCGTGTATGGATTTTTATTATTATTATTATTAAATGGACCATGCCTAAAGGGAAATGGTTTCCCAAGGCCATGACTTAGTGCATCATGTATACAAGGGTGATAAATGATGCTATAAGAGATGCCCAGCTAATATATGGGGTCAGAAGGGGTACATGATGTTTGAAATGTATTAAGTGTATAGAAAGAATCATGCGAAGACTTGGGAGGAGGTCACCAGATTTTAGCCTACCAAACCAGTGGAAAAGATCAGAAAGAAAGCTCATGTCTGAGGCGGGCATGTCCATGCTCAGAGATAGTAAAGCATGTTTCAATATCAAGTGTAGAGCGAATCAAATATTTATACAAGTACAAAGGAAACAAAGAAATACATAGTGGATCATCTTATCATAGCCAGAAAAGTACATATCAAGGCCATGTCACAATATCATATATAAAAGAACTAATTGATGATGTTGAAGGAGATATATGATCACTGATGTCACATAAATGATCCTCAAAGTACTGAGTCAAAATGTGGAATAATGGTACTTCATGAAACTCAGGTGCTAACATATAAAATGTTTTTGTGATGAACTGCAACATATACGGTGGATGGTGTCATTGGTAGCAAACTAGAGGAACTGACAAGTGAACCAAAAAATGTTGATGCAACCTGAGGTATTTAATGACCACCATGGTACATTTCTACACTGTGGGAATAAATGACTTGAAGTCAACCATGTGAGAAATAATTTGATTACCGGTCATTGATGTATACCATTAATAAACGTGAGAGAACTCACCGATAATGATGATGAGAGTCAAGGTAACCCAGTATAATATAACAACTGCTAATAAATGAGTTGAAGTCAAACACTTGAGAGAATCTATCAATCATGAGACATTGATGTATTCTCATTATCAATAGCAAAGGAGTCTGCCACTGATGACTGGAAACCATAAGGTACTTAAAAACGACTGTAGACCTTATTCCTAGAGAAATGAGTTGGATATAATTTAGGAAAGGATATACTGGAATGAAGGCATTAAGGCATCCCACATCAATCCAGCACGAGTTTAACCCGCAAGCCAATAATTTGGAAGGAATCAAAATATGAAAGATGAAGTCACCATACTGAAGCACCTTACCCACATACACAAGATGTGGCTAATGCACGATAGAAACCCTTTGAACCAACCAATAATGAAAGATGACACAAGGTGAGGAGTCCACCAATAGGGTAAAATGGAAACCGATGTACTACATGAATCCCAATGTGTGATAATGTGTGTTGATGTCAAACACAAGGAAAATCACTCAATCAAATACCCATGATACTGATTGATGATGGGCACAAGATCACCTATCAATGATGGAAATAGGGCCAGGGTGCGTATCTTGGCCTACTCTTAGAGAAATTTGTCAAAGTCAATAAGAGCAGACCCCCCAACAAGAATTCAATGGAGACCTTCTTAACTAGCAAGAGGAAAGGACCAAATAGCTGATGTGATACTGAACATAACTCTGACAGATCAGGTATGATGGATTGGAAATGAGTTGAGAGACAATGCAGAAAGGCCGACTTAGATTTAATTCCCTTGAAAAAAAGCATGAGTCAAATGTGACTGTATGGCACCATATGATAACTTTGTATAAGTTTGTTATGCAGGAGGCATAAACAAACTCTACGTATGATTGGAAGATGTAAACAACCAAAGGAGTACTAACTCAACGACAAGGTTATGGCTCTCCTAATTCAAACTAAATCCCATCCTAATGGAGTAAATACTTGCTTTGAGTGCTTTGTTCAAAGGCAACACAACTAACTCTTGCTACCATCAATTATTGAAGTAAAGTCTTGTTCCCACTCTTTTTGCAATAAATAATTTTTTTGTCTTTTTCCAATCTATATTTAAATAGGAAGGTAAAAAATTATAGATATAACCATAAATATAAAGATTTAGTAAAAATAACACTTCATTTCATTAATATCAAATATTGAAATATGCTTACAAATAGAACAGAAATAAGACAAGCTCAAGCGATCCTAACTTATCTCTGAGAGGAGATGTGGTAGCTACCTACCTCTGAACCATGTTACAATGAGGCTCAAAGGCCTATTTATTATTGAGAAACAATGGATAACCCTAAACATCCAGAAACCTAACCCTATTAGACGAAGCGCCAAACTATGGGCCCCGTTTGGGTAAATTGTACATCAATTTCCCAGGGTCGTAACTTTGGCATATGATCTACGTTTGATGCGCACAATACCTCATTAGAAATATTTATCCAAGGACTACAACTTTTGAATGAACAACATGGGTCAATGACTGATATTGGTGCCCTCCCAAAAAACGTCATTTAGGGCCTCAAAATGGCTGTGGAAGTTTAGGACCTGAAAAACTACCAAAAATAGTAAATTGTGCTACAAATAAGGAAATTGAAAAACTGAAATAAACAATGGTGGGAGTCCAAATGGAATAGGTGGGTGGCCACCAATATCTACCTGGATCATTTTCATATCTAAAAATCCTGAAAAATAATAAAAGAATGCCTATGGTACAGTGGAAAGAATAAGTGTCCAAATATAGATGTGCTAGTTCATGGGAGTGGAACATGCAAGGTGACGAAACTGGTCAATGACAATCAAAGGAATGTTCTTTCCACAGGCATACGGTGTCAAATTGCAGAGGCTAAGTGATTGCAATGTTGATTTTGCAGAAAGATATGGTCAAAAAGTGGCTTATACACGAGTCCAAGAGAAGTCAGGTTAAGGCCAAAAGGTACAAATTGTCAACATGCAATGCAGCAATACAACTCAACATGTGCGAGCCTCTAGGGTATAAACCTAGAAAGATAGTGAAGAAGAAGGAGAATGAATCTTCATCGCAAAAGTCATGGCACAACTAAAGAGGACTCCCAGGCCTACTTAACCTTTGCAGCATGGGCAACATATGCTAGCGAGGATCTAACTATGAAGCCCATGTAAATGATGGAGCTACCATCATGTCATGATTTTACAAGTCGGAGAGTAAAACTGGTTTAAGAATCATAACATAATGGGGTTTAACCTATGGCAACATATCACAGTATGGAGGCTAGAATTCATAACACAATGGAAAAAGTGATCTTCCATAACCTATATGCCAGTGACGAAAATGATAACTGCCATGATGGGTCAGTGATCATGGAATCGAAGTGGCATTAGGGGAATGTTGAGGTCCAAAATGGGCCTCCTAAGGAGATTATAAAATAATAGTGGAAGTAATATAATAATATTAGATCACATCATCAAATTTTAGAGGGAAAAGATAAAAAACTACTTTTTCAACTCATATTTTCAAATTATCCCCCTATGGATTTATGCAAATTTAGAGCAGGAACACTCGTTGGATGCATAATTTGGTTCCTTGTCGAAGGAGTACCCATGTTGCATAATTTCGATGGACCCTGCTCCACGAAAAATGAGAAATACATGAAAAATGTGATTGTGATCACACTTTTTCATGTATTTCTCATTTTTGTGTAGCATGGTCAATCAAAAGTATCCAACGTGGGTACTCCTTGGATGAGGAATTAAATTTTTCATCCAACAAGTATCGCCACTCGAAATTTGAGTGAAACCTTATGGAGATAAGTTGAAAATACAAGTTGAAAAAGTAGTTTTATTATTTTATTATTTTTTAATATTTTATCTTTTTTTCCCCAAAAATGGTGAATCATCCCCTATGGTTGACATCATCATCTTCAATCTTATTGGTTCTTATAAAGTTTATTTTGGTTGTATGTTTTTCTTAAGGGGCCCATTTTACAACTCCAAAGTTCTTTAATGTAAGAAACATTTCAAAGTCTCAAATTTAACCTAAAAAACAACCTATCCCAACACTGAAATCCAAGAGGTCACGAAGTTCATAGAATTAAAAACATAAAATTTGCAAACGTGGGTTTTTTAAAGTTTTTGAAAATAGAACTTATAAATAGACCATTTGAGTTACGAAGCCTCATTTGGGTTTTAGACATTTGAGTGCAAGTGATCTGGAGAAAAACCTGACAATCACAATCCACCAAATTTCTCAGCCATAATAGCTATCACTCTTCTAGGTAATCTCCTAATTCGATTTCTCAATGAAATTTCATGAATTTCAAATATTTATTCAATAATTTTACTGTAAAATATTTATATTTAGATTTTTACTCTATGCATACGTGAGTTGGGTATATCGAAGTCACATATTTGGAATCCCTATACGTGATTGTGTATGGAGTGAACCCGAGTGCACGTAGTCAAATATTTTAAATCACAAATTTTGATGGATCAAAATACTTGAAACTTCAAGATGACAATTACTTGGAAGGAAAGAGAGCATAGTACAATAGATAATGAAGTTATGAATGATCCATTAGTATTGGATGCACTGAGATGATGTGCATTATTGAATTCTTTCAAAATGCCAAATATGAAAACCAATACAAGGTTGTTGGAAATGCTCATCAACTACTAGGATCTGGAAGAATATGCATTCATGATTAATAAGATGCACCTCCTTATTGAAGTAGAAGACATATACTTCATTACTAGACTTTCCTGGAGAGGAGAGCCAGTCAAATTTCAACGGAAGGCCAAAGGAAGCCTTGGTGTGGATTATTACATTCGTATTTATTGCCCCAGAAACCCTGAGAAGGTAGGGGCACAAATCCCAATGAATAATGTGGAAAGTCTACCCTTATGGATTCTCCTTTTTACCATTGTGAGGGTAGAAGGATCGACCTCATTGCACCAACCTTCTCGTGTTACAATGAAATTAGCAGTAGATTTCCTTACCACATTTTTTGAGTGGCGCACAACCCTTCTAACCAACATGAAAAAAAAACTTACTTCCATCAAGAAGAGTAACACCAAATATTTTGGGTATGGTACTATTCTTTGTACTTTCTTCTCTAAGAGACTACCAGGAGTTTGACCCAAAGTGATTTCCACCATAAGTAGCCCAAGAGATCCATGGATAGGTAGATAGGTTGACTTAATGATGAGACCAACGGGTCGTGAGGTCCCTAAAATGACATTTGATCACTTGTTTCTCCTTTGGTGGGAAGAAAAAGTCATTTCCATTGAGGACTACCCATATGCAGGCATGGAATTCAAAGTGGAGCTAGATCTAGTGCCTCCACTTGGTGTTGCATGGGGTTCCATTGGTAAAATTGTTTTTAAGTTTTTAATGTTATTTGATTTTTTGGGATTTCAAAAATCTGAATTGAAATTATTTTTGATGAGAGAAAAATTCTTACAAATTTTTGTGATCATGATAACAATGTGGTACCGGTAAGACCTGAGGGTCTACCCGGGCATAAGTGTCATGGGAGAGATGCAGAGGGTGCCACAACTAAGACTGAGAGAGTTCTCCATGATGTATAGGGGAACTTGGACAGATTTACTCACTAGGTACCTATGCAAGTAGTAGAGGATCTACCAGAGGCAATGCAAAGATGCGTGGTAGGAGTACCGTGAGATTGGGTGAGGATTTTTGGATGGGTGGCTACTACCATTGTCTTCTTCTGAGATGCACATCGAGGGTAGGGCCCACAAATATATATTAGAGATGTCCTAATCTTTTTTATAGACATGATTGGGCTTAAGCCATAATTTTGTAGGACATTTTCGTCTCAATTTTGTATAATATTTTTGAACATATAACTTCTATCTATATACATATAGTTTCATGATGTGATGACCATATATACATATGATTTTTTATTATTTTTTATTTTAATGTGATGAATGATTAATATGCCAATCTATAGCTTGATTAGTTATGGAATAAGCAAATAAGCTTTTTGATCATGGATATGAATAAATGTGATAAAATTAAATGATGTTTGTAATAAATGCACTCTCAAAAATTAGCGATATCAATAAGGATATCTTGCATGATAGATGTTTTTTAACTGAGACAACGCTATTTGTGAATCCAAGTATACTACTAATGAATCAATACCAAGAGATATTGCTTTAGACAGTAAGTTAACAACAACAATATATTCAACAACATTGTTTGAAGCAAGACCGATACATATGCCTCTTGAAACCAAAAACTTACAGGAGGGATAGTAAATCACCCAAGCCAAGGAATCTAAATTCTGGGTATGTCGACTAGCACCTTCGGCAAAACCTAGATGTACCAGATCATCCATTGATAGTTGCCAAAGCAAATAAAAAATATCTATATCACTATGAAACCTATAGAGAGATATGCACAATATATATAATCTACAACCAATAAAATGCTCTACAGAAGCCTAGGCATAATACTTCTTCAGATACAACCCATTTTTGGGCTCCACCAACTCTTTTCCATCAAAATCAACCAATTCAGAAGATCCTTTTTTCAAGACATTTTTAACAATAAAAGGACCATACCACATGGGTTTGACCTTACCTACCCCCAAGGCATCTTTGTCTTGGTCATAGAATAGGACAAGGTCACCTTCAGAAAAAACCCTATGACGCACAACCTTATCATATTAGATCTTCACTTTCTTTTTATGAGTTTCGTTAATTGTGGATGCATCTCGATGCTCCTCATAAAGACGTTCCAAATAAAAAAGGTTTTATTCAAGATTGGAAGTGTCTCAAAGACGTTCTACAACTAATTTAAGAAAAGGAATTTCATATTCCACAGGGAAGCTCGATTCCAAACAATAAACTAGTTGAAAAGGAGTGAAACTCGTAATGGTATAAACTGACATCCGATATGCCCAAAGCACATGATATAACTTGATATGCCAATTGGATTGAGCTTTATTAATTGTCCTTTGTAGGATAACTTTCAAGTATTTATTCACAACTTCCACCTTACCATTAGCCTAGGGATAGTAAGGAGATGAATCCTCCTATCGAAAACCCAAATTGAGAGCTAATTCAGCCATCTTCTTGTTTTGGAAATGACTGTCGTGGTTAGTGACAATATCCTTTGGAATACTGAAATGATAAATGGATTGGCTGAATACAAATATGGTTGTTGTTTCACCATCATTCGGAAAGGTGGGCATAGCTTCGGCCTACTTAGTAAAGTAGTTCATTGGTACAATAATATACTTATGACCCTTTGCCGAAGGTGGGTTATAAGTTGTAGAATCAGTGCCCCATTTTGTGAACAGACTGATGGTAATAATAGGAAAGAGAGGAACTAGATGAGCATGCATTTTTCAAGTACAAACTTGACAAGGATGGAATTTTTTGACCACTTCAAAACATCCTTTGAAAATTGAAGGCCAAAAATAACCTGCAAGCAATATTTTTTGGGTTGTAGAAAGCCTAGTTAGATGACCACCACAAGCTCCATTCTGGCAATCATTCAACACTGACTCAACTTCCTCTAAGGTTAAGAAACATATAATGATTGAATCAACAACACGACAATATAAAGCGTCACTGATAATAACATAACTTTTAGCTAGATGACACAATTTTCTTTGCTCATCCTTTGAAATATTGAGAGGAAACTTCAATGTCCGAAGATATATTATAATATATCAATACCAAAGATCTTCTGAAGAAATAAGGAAAATATGTTCATTAGGGAATAATTCCTCATAAACCATTTATTCTTCACAAGGCAACTCTGAGATTGATTCTGCAAATACTAATGATTTCTTAGATTTGGCTAACAAGAACTCGAGATCGAATTCTTGTAAAATAACAATCCATCTATTATATTTTCTCCCAATTACTCTCCTACTAAGAACAAACTAAAATGGGTTGGAAATCACTAAGAAATTTTTTTCCCTAAGCATAATATAGTGTCTAAGTCGTTGGATAACATGAAAAGCTTCAAAAGTTAATTTCTCTATAGGACAGTATTGTAATTCAGGACCTAACAAGCCTCAGCTCAGATAATAAATTGCATGCTCATGGAGAGCATCGTCTTCCTGGATGAGAACCATACCAATGGTTGATTCTACCGTACCGAGATATAAGAGGAAATCCCTGCTATAATCAGGTGGACTCGGTAAAGGAACACACATCAATTATTTTTTCAAAGCATCAAACGAGTGTTGATTGAAATCGTCCCATAGAAATGGAACTCCATTTTTCAGCAATCTCATAAAACCCTTTGTGATCTTAGCATAATTGATGATAAATCTCATCTAGAAATTGGATTTTCCTTGGATACTTTGAAGTTGACAGATGCTACATGGGGTAGGAAATTGAAGTATTACCTCTACCTTGAAAGGATCTACGTGAATCCCCTCATTAGACACTATGAATCCCAATAACCAACTAGATGTGACAATGAAAACACATTCATTCATATTCAACCAAATTTTATAGTAATGATATTGCTAAAAAATTTATCAAATATGATGAGGATGATCAATTCTCTTTCGAGAATGAGCAGCTAGGTCATCCAAATAAGCTTCGATGATATGTTTGATATCATAGAAAATGTAGAACACGGCCCATTGAAAATTCGCTCCAACATTTTTAAGGAAAAAAGGCATCTTTTTGTATGAAAAGGTACCTGAGGGGCAAAAGAGAGCCACCTTTTTCTGATCTTCAAGATGGATATTAATTTGATTATAACCTGAGAAACCATTCATGAAGAAGAAAATATCATTTCCCGCACATTCATCGATAATATGATTAATAAAACGTGTGCAGAAATTACCTTTTGGACAAGCCTTATTTAGATCCCTAAAGTCTATGCATACACAATTTATTCCTTATTTTTTATCAACTGAGACTGGATTTGAGATGCACCTAGTCAACGAAACAGTGTATATGAAACTTTCCTTAAGCAGCTTCTCAACCTCAACTTTGATAGTTGTCACTTTCCTAGGGTTTACGGGCTAAATATTTTTCCTTATAGGCTTCACATTCATGTAAGTCTAGATCTCATGATGGACTATTGATGGATCAATTCCAGGCATTTCATCATAAGACCAAGCAAACACTTCATATAACTCCCTACAAACATTAGTACAATTTTTTATTTCTTCAGGTGAGCACTCGAATCTGATGAAAACATTCTCTATTATATTGGGATCCCTGGAGATGTTCACCAGAATTTTTTTTGAAATGAAAAACATGTTACCTTCAGGAAAAATAATTGTGTTGGATCGAAAGGGTTTAAAGTTGTGTGAACACCACTAGTTGATAAAGGGCTAGACAAACTTGATTCTACTTCATGCAAGTCTAGAAGAAAATATGATCGATGATGCAAATCATCCCACGGTCTTTCTATACCCATCATTGCTTCCAGGATTTCTTCCTCATATGGTAAAATAGTATCAAGGTAGTCCATAGAATAAGTAGTGTCAAGAGTTCAAGCGGGAGCCACATATCCATCCAAATCCTCCATTGAAAGAGAAGTAGGATCAAAATCTACAATATTATTTATGAATTGATAAGAAATTTTAGCTGCAGACATGGGATATGCCATTCCACCCGCTTTCCCTTCTTCTCATGTGGTGTTAGAAGAGGGTAAGGGCCAAGGATATAAAAAATAATGAGTTCTGAAGAACTCTTTTTGAGAAGAGGCCTTGGATGATGAAATGGAATTTATTCGAGCAATAGGAGAATGAAGATCAAAAGTACCCATCAATGAGGAATACATTCTGACTCCTAAATTCTCAACAGGTTGCTTAGGATTATTCACCAAGGGAAGGAAAGAATTAGAGGATTCAATGGATTCTTTTGGAGAATAATCCATTTGATCAATAGTAACAATTCTCCCTTCATGGGGAAATAATAGGATACGAAATAATGATGATCAATGGAATCCATTTCATACATCTAATTTCCTTCGAATAGAAGATTATAGTCCAAATTCGCATTGACTATTTCCACCTCAATATTTGCCACTTTTCGCCCAACAAAAATGGGAAAGGCTGGAATAATTCCATGCAGCCTATGAGAATGACCATAAAATGTAGTCAAGAGAGTAAGTGAAGGAGGAACTTGAGGAGATGTGGTAGCTTTCCAACATACAATCGACATGACACATGTGGAATCTCCCTCATCAACTACAGTTCGAAAGAAATCAATTTAATGAGGTAGTCTCTTCTTAATATTTGACTTCTCAAAAGTAATAATAAGAAAGCTCTTCGAATCTATTGCCTCGATCACAGTGAGCAAAGCATGCCTTTGTGATGGACATGATTGGAGTACCTCTAACACAGACATCGCACAAGGACTTTTAGCCAGATCTTCAAAAATGGAGTACTTATGGGCAGCCTTATCATTAGGGTTGATGGTAGACCATTTTGGAAAGGCTTTTGGCATCCTAGGTATAGGCTCAACTATGGACCTGTCAATATGGAGCGTCTCTGGAACATCGGGAGTAACCTTAGCCTTAGAGGACTTCGGTTCACCACAATCATGTGATCTTGTAGCAAAATCAGCATGAGAACTCATCATGTATACACTCGATGGATTTTCCCCTTCCTGGTTGCACCCTGTGGAGGTTCCAATATTAGCATTCACATCAGCAAACATTTGTTGCCCTTGGGGAAAATGGTTAGTTAGCATATCCTGGGAGCTAGAAGAACCCTATTGTACTAACAAGCATTCAGGATCCTGAATTTTAGTGAAAAGATTAGTTAAATGGTCTCTGTTGTACAATTTTCAAGGAAACTTAACTTTCTTTTTCGACTCCTTTTTACCCTCCCCAATATTATTACTAGGTTTGTTCAAATTACTCTTCCCATCATTATTTTTCTTCTTACCACATCCCTTTTTCTTCCCATCATATTGTTGATTTCCTTTGGGTTTACAATATTGGACAGCGTTAATAGTTAACGGTTCAGAAGGCATAGGCACTGACGACAATGATTGAATCGAAGAAGCACTTTGTAAATACAATTGTTGCAATTGACTTGACAAGTTAATTGTGCTTTGATTGATCGATCTGACTACCCCATCGGCGTTAGGACCTGGCTTCAGTTACATTAAATCTATCTTTGATCGAGGAGCATCAGGAAAAATCTTTTCAAGAATCCCAGACTAAGACTATATAAGTTCTAACTGTTAGGCTCTTAAGATATGATGTTCTTCAGTGAATACCCTAGAGACTGATACATCATTAGAAATTTCTAGTTGTAGATATTTTAAAAACCATTCGAGAAGGAATTCATTGGGAATATAGGCTTTTATAAGCCTCTTCCTTCTTCACCATTCCTAAATATGGTTAGAAATGTGAGTTCGATTTTCTTGTTGGAAACTAGCCAATAGCTCATTTCCAGCATCATATCGAATGGGAAACTGAAAATGGTTCAAAAACATGGTAGTTAATTTGCCAAATGAAGCAAAGGTATCCCCACTAAGCTCTATATACCACTTAGCAAAATTTCTAGTTAAGGTGCGTTGGAACAATCTCAACCTGATTGAATCATCAATTTTTGAGTTAGATGAACACCATAAATGGATTTTTATTATATGGTCAGCTGGATCCTCCCTAGACTTTCCTTCGAATTTTGGAATATCCGATGGAAGATTGTTGGGAACTGGAGGCCAAGCTATATTATATAGGATCAGATCATTTGTCAATTTTGAGAGATCTGGAAAATTTAGGGTTGCCAGGAATGGTAAGCACGAAGGAGCTTAAAAATTCCAACCACCATGAGTAATATTCCCAACATTTTGAAAAGAATATCCTGGATTTGTAGAGGCACCAGGTAGCCGAGGATTTTTTGTAGAAGAAACTAAACCGTAAGGAAAACCTTATGTTCCAGAGGAGTTTGACCACCTCCTACCGAATGATTACCATAAACAGGAAAATTTGCCCTAAGCTCGGTATTAAAAGGAGGGCAAAGCCCTTGGTAAGGGTTCCATGCATTGGTGAAGGGTGAACAACCCCAGAAGGTACTTATGAAGGAGTAAGGCATGTTCCCCTGTGGACCAAAAGAAAACTGATTCCTAGCTTCTAAATCACTAAAAGTAGGGTTAGTCCATCCTTGAAGAGGATTATAACCTTGACCTTGAGCAGAGAAAGGGAGTGGTCCTACAGAAGGGTTAGAATGAGGTATATGACCACTTCTAAAAGGAAAACCCTAGAAAAAGGTTGAACCACTAGCCATAGGAGTCATAGTTGTGGAAAAAACTGATGAGATGGTTAGAGGAACCAAGGGAATTTAACTAGAAGGCATACCAAAGGGGAAGGAAATAGTGTGGGAAGAAAAAGATTGTGTGGCCCCACTCGACGACGGAATCTAGGTAGAGTCACATATTGCATTAATAGGAGTGATAGTAGATATAGTAATAGTACCTCCTCCTTGAACTAAAAGAGGAGCATAAACACTAGTAGCACTCATAGCCGGATTCTTTCTCCCAGAAGTGGCCATTGAAGGACAAGGACAACAAAAACAAGGGCTTGTCAGCCTGTGATTTGGGGTCCCAACATATAATAGAATGTCTATATAATTAGGAGGAAGAAGTGAAGAAGGAATCACAGGGGACTCTGGAATCTCTTCAACCTAAACTTCATGTTCTGACTCAACATGAACCCTAGAAAGGACTGAAGTGTTCCTCTACAAATCATGACTTAAACGAAGTCCACCCTGTGAAGCTATAGCCTGAAGCGGAGGATCAATCTCTGATGCGTTCAGTGCTACTTATTGAAAATCACCCACAGAATTGCTCCTATGCCTTCTAGAACAAGGTTCGACACCCGTAAGTGAGAGCCCATGAAGCCTCGTGGACCGAGAAGCTGTTTGATCAACCACTTTTAATTACTAAGAGGACTTGTAAGGACTAAAAAAATTATAAATCTATGGCAATATAGGAGAATAGATCATTCACTGAAATGTCGCTAAAGATACAATCAATCAAGAAGCTTCCATGTATTTTCGCTCTGGGTGACTAGGACCGGACACCAAAATACAAGTGAAGTAAAGGACCTTCCGAAGATAGTTTGGGATAATTATGGCCCAAGCCTACCAATGAAGGTAACATAAACAATTACACTGACCCCGAGACAAAAAACTTTGTTGGTGGAAGTACCCAAGCTTTGCAAGGGAAACCTACAGAAGTACTAATGAGAGTGATACAATGTTTACATCAAATACCATGAGTATTCCCCCTCATAGTCACCTATGTGGTCCCTATGAATTGCAACTAACTTCACTAGTTTGTATTGGAATATGGGTGTAACAGTCTCTGGTTGAGATCCAACTAGTAGGAGAGGGTGTATCTCTCTTCCCTGCCTTCAGTCACCCTCATTCTTAACTCCCAAAAGAGATGAGCTTTCCCGGTCAACTTAACGACACTGAATTTCACTCTTTTAATCAACTTTTACATTTAAATTTAAAGTGGCCTTGGAGAGTTAACTCTCCACACACCTATTCCAAGGCCTTGACTGACCTAGACTAGTTGATGTAACTATGACAAATAAGAAAATTCTAGTTCATTTTAATTTCATCGCTTGATTTTAATGGTTGTTCTTAAGTCAATGGTAAAATGGAAGTGCAACTTATCATTTTATTGACTCAAAAAGAAATCAATAGAAAACCTGGCTACATGCCTATGCAACTCTTATTTCTTCGATGAAAGAGATTTCTACAGGGTTCTACGAATAATCTATGAAAGAACAAATTCTCTTTTCTTTTTCAATACACATGCTCATACAGTCAAAATCTACAAAAGGACTAAAAATGTTTACAGTGCAACTATCCTAATGCAAACTAAAAATGGTTAATGCAATATTCTAAGGATTAATCTTAAAGAAATAAAATGTGTTTCTCAAAGAGATCATGAGGCCAAAACTTGACAAAAAGGAGGAACGAATTCAATCACAAACTTTTCCCCAAAATCAAGCAAATTGAACCTAATGAAAATACTTCACACTTGCTCTAAAATGATAGGAAGAACAAAAACAAAACCAAAAATAAAAACAAAGGCCACAAAAATATGTTTTTATATTTTTTCTTTTTAAGGGCACAAAACGTTCTTGAGAAAACAAAACTACTAATGACTTCAAGATCAAATTCGAGCATAAAGAACCTCAAATTTAACAAGCCATAGAAATAACTAACATGATAAGACATAAAGTGAAAATATTATATAAACTCAAACAAACTGATCTGAACAACATCGTAAAAACTTCAGTAAACAAGAAATATTTGAAGAAGACCAAGAAAACTTTTCAAGGTTGCAAGAAGGACTTTCTCAAAAACCAAGAAAAAACAAAATATGTTAACTTTCAAGAAAGAAAGGAAAAGAAATGTAAACTCCGGGTTATAATTGAAGTGACACCAATTCCCTATTCCAAAAACTCAGAACACCCAAGACCTTCACCAAGGAATCTTCAACCCAAACACAAAAACTAACACTTCACCAAAAATCAAATGTTAGGTTGACTAGCTTTTTCGCAAAGAGAGATAGGAAACTGAAAATCGGCAAGAAGCAACACTCTCCGAGACAATGAATGACTAAACAAAAGCAATAAAAATCATGCAAAACCATTTACTGGACTCAGAATTTGAAAAATGCATTCAAAACCAAGAATAATTGGCTGTGTAGTGACAAACCTACGTGTATGCATAACTATAAATAAGGAAACCCAGATATACGCGTGTTTCTTTGGACAAAATCATGTGTATACACGACTGTGCAAAATCAAAACAATGTATAGAAAAGGCAAGAAAGAAAAATAAAAATTCAGCCTTGATCCAGAACTCAGACTTTTTTCCAAGAAACCAAACAAGAAGGCCCGAATCAATAGAGAAACAACCCAAACAAGGAAACAGAAGATTGTATTCCTCAGCGTAGTCACCAATTCTATTACGGGATAAAACACCCTAGGGTCTTGGTTGGGAACCCTAATAGATCGAAGGGTATACACCAACAAGAAGCAAGCAAACAAGTAGTCCTAGTGCTTAAACTACTAATGTGAGATGAAGAGATAGTACCCATAGGTTCTATATTTGAGTATGTTCGCACAGGGTCCAAACCCTTTGCTTCCTCCAATGCTTCAAAATCTGCAAAACATTCCAGAAAATCATATATACTAGCAGTAGCTCAAAGCATGTTAGAGATATGAATGTTAGGTCATATAAGAATATAGATATAAAACATGATATCATACATAATTAGATCCTAACATGAGTTAAAGCATAAATATCATCACATCAAGAACAAGACAGAGCTTCTTTATTGATGTTTGCAAAAAATGTGGAAGAATACAACCTGATTCGACCGTGGCTCTAAAAGAAACCTACCTAAGGATTTGTCAAGCCCAAGCCTCAACAATCCTCTTTCAATTACATACACATAGATGCCATATAAAGGAAATGGAAATCTCTATGAGGAAACAAGGGTTTCCTATAGCTATAAGTATAGGAGGTAGAAGGATAAATCAGACTTGATTAGGGACCAATTAGATATAATATCAATATCCTCTCTTTCTCTCCCCTTAGGCCATCCCATGAGGTGTATTTATATCACCCCAAAACAGTTATTTTAGTTGGGATATAGTTAGGCCACAAGCTCCTATAGGTGGGGTTCCAGTGTAACCCATAAGCCCCGCCAAAAAAATAGAGATGTTATATTTTTTTAATATTTCAAATTATATACATGGGTTGGGTATAGCTGGACCTGCATGTGCACGCACTTCTTGAAGAGAAAAGTTGTGTATGGAATTTAAAATAATGTTTTTTAGTAAATGGACCAAGTCTAAAGGGAAAGGGTTTCCCAAGGCCATGCCTCAGAGCATCAAGTATACAAGGGTGATAAATGATGCTATGAGAATTGCTGCTATTGATTGTTGTTGTGATGGAGGTAAATTCTTAGTGTGGACACAAACAATTCCTCTAGCCTGAGAGAGTGGGCCAACCACAAACAAACAATCTATGGAAAATCTCCTTAAGCTAAAATCAAATAATAGGGCCAACCTCTTAGAAAGCTATTTTTCTTGGTGATGATCCTAGTTCCTTACTCCAGTTATCTTTCATTTCCTTCCTTCGAATACCTGAAATAAGAAAAAAAACAGCAACAACAAACATGATAGCATACAATATTGTATTCAACCTACTTAACTGGTCAAAGAACATTAAGCCATGAAGATGTAAGATAACACTTCATGTAGGAAATCAATCAATAGTTGTATTCGTATAAATTAGAAAGAGATTGCAACCAATGCCTTGACGTTGCTAGTCTCCTCTAATATATCCGGGACCCCACACTTCTACTAGCACTTCATGGATATCCCCAACAATGGAATTTTTACGGCCTCTTTCCCTCTAGTCTCAAACCAAACCAGAATCACACTTTTCTCCCTAAAACATATACTAGAAAGCTACAAGCTATAGAGGACTTGCTAATTATTCAAATTTTCTCCAAAACTCCAACTAGCTTTTTCTTGGGGAAAAGAGAGGTTTATATAGCTTGGATGAATGGGAGATGGTTCCTCTCATCATGGGAGAAAGTCTTATCTCTTGAGCTTGTTCCCTCCTAATAGGGGAAAGGAGCCCAAATTGGCCTCCTCAACTCCATCTGACCCAACCATATAATCGGCTTCCATTACGAAGCTTCAACTCCATATTTAAAAAACCTTCCAAAAGAGGATCGACATGAATGGAAAGGGGCTCAGTTTCTCGAAACGGAGTGAGGGCTATTTTTAACCTCTTCCAGTTGCCGCAAGGATAAAACTAGTCAGTAGTGCAAGGATAAAACTAGTCAGTAGTGCCAGTCTTGTAAACTAAGATAGAAGGAAGATTCTTGGGAAATGGTGTAAAGGGGAATTATTATGCTCATGAAGAGGGACATACTGGGAGTTTCTTCATGATGGGAATGAATTTCGGGTACACTATAGAGGTCCTCGAGGATCGTAGAAGGGGAGTATAGGAATAGTGACAAAATGTTGTGTAACAGATGCCCCCTAAAGCATGAAGCTCGAACTAGAGTGGGGTGAAATGCTTTATAAGTGGAAGCGGAGAACCAGAGTCTATCATCAGAAAAGTTAAAAGAAATCATAGATACATATACATCACTAAAAAATATGAATAATGATACATGAATCGTGGTATGGATGCAACCATTTAGAGAATAATCATGTGAATGGATCCAAGGCATGGGCATAGCCATCTAGCAGAAAGGATCATAATGAAACCAAGGTATAGTCATAGCCATCCAATAATGAGAAGGATAATATATAACAACTCATGGTATGGTCGCAACCATCCATCTAAAAGAGACATGTATATCAACATGACCATGTCACATCACCTCACAACCTGGACTTGTGTATTCTTAGCCCAGGGTCTTTCGCTCCAAACGACATAATCAAAGTACAAATCCTAACATGTGAAAGAATATGTTGAAGTTGAACATGCTAGGAGGTCAATTTATTACTGGTCAATGATGTGAACCATTAACAAGAATGAGAGAAACCACCAATAATGAAAATAACTCTCAAGGTATTGGTAGCATAGTTCATGGATTGTGAATAAAGGAGCTGATTTCGAACACCCATGAAATCACCCGATCGAAAGTCAAGGATGTGAGCTTGTCATCGAGTGCGAAGAAATTTTCATTAGGGCATGCAAGCTCTAAGGTACTGGAAGTGTTACACTAAAAAATGTCACCATGACTACTTACAGTTAATATGGCTCAAATCAACAGTCATGCTACCCTCTTAGGCAAGTCTTATGCCTCTGCTATCCGTTTCAAACTCAAAGAAGAGAGAAAGTCTTGTAAAAAATGTGTTTATCTCTGGGGTCGCAGGTTCTCTCTAGCCTTACCTGCGGGGACGCTCACAATGTTCACAAAAGTTGCGTCCTTGGACGCTCTGTATGTTAAGGGACAGGTGCGTCCTTCTGGAAAAGGCAAAATGCGCGAGTTTCATCTTAAAAAAGTTACTTGTGGTTACTTCTAGAACTTTCTAGAGGTCGGTTTGATGAAATGGATGCGCCTCCAGTTGGTTCATGTATCCCTATTAAGGAGGAACTTATCCCATCAATAAGGGAGCTATCCCACCCAAAGAGGGGGATTATCCCATTGATGGTGGACCTGAATAACCTCTTTACAGCACTATAAATAAAGACATTGAGCCAGAGGGAGGAGAGGTTGGAGCTATACATTTTCTTTGGGTAAATGCTGCAGGAATTAGGACTCCCATTTAGAACCTTGTGAGGAGAGATTGTCTTTGCTTGATTCTACTTGGAAGTGGGTGAGCTTTGTCAAAGTAGAGGAAAACCCTTGATGGACCCTGGGAGGAACTTGCACAACACCAAGGCCAGGTTGTAAGAGTTTCTTTGTTTCGTTATTAATACAAACTGGTTTATTTTTCTCAATAGCTTGTGTTAATGAGTTATTTCATGTGTTCCTTGGTCTGCATGTTGAATATATGTTTTATTATATGAAATGCAAGTGCTTGGTAATTGTTTGATTGTTTGTGGTTGCAGGAATTGACTTGAAGGAGGAGCTCATCCGGATCGGCAAGGACGGACTACAACAACAGCGTTTTGGAATAAGGTAAGCCTAAACACTTGTAGTTTTCATGTTTTAAAAGGTATATTTAGAGAAAGATCACTCCATTTTGTCTTGTTTGTCGCTAGAGAGTTTAGACTCCTAGGGAGGTCAGTTGTGTCCGCACAAACGACTTTTTCCGCCACGACAAATTGGCGACTCCGCTGGGGAATCCATTAATGAGAAAGTCTTTTCCTTTGTGTGAACTTTGCTCTGAGAAAATCATTTTTATTTTCTGGTTTTTGACTGTGAGAATTAGTATTTGGGTGGCTTAGCTTTAGATTTAGTTAGATTTGGTTTTTCTTAACTTTTCCAGAAGGACGCACCCTCTGAGTACTGCACAGTGCGTCTTTGGACGCGCTGTTGCCGTTTGCACAGAGCGGGCCCGCACCTGTTATAACGGGTTGCCTGCGTCTTCCTGTAAAATTTAGGAAAATTCCATTTTTTGCTTTAATTGCTTTTAGATTTTGATTTTTCTTAGTGTTTTCTGCCCAGATCCTTTAGTACCCTGTCAAGAATTTTCACCTGAACTTGTTTTGTGAGCTTTGAGTGTTTTAGTGGATTTCAACGAAGTTTAGGCCTAGGGTTTGATTTTTGGATAGGTCTTGTAGTGACTTTGACGGTAGAAAGTTGTCCAGCCTTAGATCTCTCTGGTTAGTCAGCCTTCTTAGAAGTCGGGCCTGTCGTAAAGTCTCCTTGTGTGAGCAGCTTGCCATTTAAGTTGTTTTGGGTCAAATTTCGAATTACTTGTTTATAAAGTGTTGATTTCCATTTTACAAAAGAACAAAAAGATTAGAGTTTTGTTTTGACTAGTTTTTGGTTCTGCAATAAGCTAGTCCTTGATTTGATTGTGATCAAGTAAAACACCTTAGAATAATCATTGTTGGTTTTGGCCTCGTTAAGATTGCTTAGAGTAAATTTACCTTTTAGTTTGCTTATGAGTGAATTTTCATAGATTTTAATAGTTGTTAAGATTGATTTTTGGTTATATTAGATTTATTTGCTTTATTAAAAGAAAAATACAAAAACATCTTCTTTAAAAGTCTTGTTTCAAGTAGCTTTTTGTTTTTGAAAGAGGAAAAGAGTTTTTTCGTGCATGTAAAGAGCGGTCATGTTTTTATGCTTGGAAAAGACAAACGAATTGTTTCTTTGATTGTCTTCAATTAAGAAGTTGCTTTTATAAAGATTGCATTCTCTCAACTTTTTAGTTAAGCAATTCATCGAAAAAGTAAAGTAGTGGGTAAATCATCCTAGGTGCATTTTGTAGTGGTTTCGAGTCGAGTCAACACACCACTGGTTTCACTTCCATCACCTTTTGACTTAAGAAACAACCTTAAAAGTAACGCTTAAATTAAAATCAATCTAGTAATTTTTATTTTTCTAGGGCTCTGAAACACCAACATAGCTTAGGCTAGGGTCTTGGAGTAGGTGAGTACTTAACTCTCCAAGACTACAAAACCAAACAGATAGTTTATCTTGAGTAGATTAAATCCAATTGTTTCAGTTATACTCTGGGAAAGCTCCTCTTAAAGGAGAAGCACGAGCTCGTGTCCGAACCAGTGAGGGGATCATTCCCCCTCGTTGGGAACGACGCCAGACAGTACGTATTACAAACGGTAAACCTCGGATTAACCATTGTCGAGGAGCCAGGGGTCACTTATCGGTAAACCTTGGATTATTGTCAAGGAGCCGGTAAGGGGATTGAGCTTGTTACTCTGCCCTTGCGTGCTGTCGGAGTTTAGACTGTTCCCCCAGGTGTAATTGTTGTGATTGGTAACTTTAGTGACCATAATCTTTAGGGTTCTACCGAGGTGACGGTGGAGGGAAGGTCCCACTGTACCTGGAGCAGACGTCGGTTATACTCACTTGGATTTTCCGGGGGTTCACTTCACTTCGAGACGGTTAAAGTGGAGGAACTTGTGCCGGTCTATTCATTAAGCAGGTTGCCGGGGTAACTGTTCCACCCGCCATTTCTGTACTGAATCCTGCGAGGTTGGGCCTAATCACCAACTAGCGCTTTTGGTCCGGAAGACTACTGTTTGTGTTTGGTTTGACGCTCTAGATTCTTTAGGCGTGTGCTTCAAATTTGTTTGCTTCTTTAGAAGACTTTAGGTGGTTTGATTTGAAATTTTTACTTTGTTTTCGTGTGTTGTAGTTAAAAATCTTTAATTGTGGCGGAATTACCGAGACAGTCCCGTAGACTTCGGGGCAAGTCTCCTGAGATTGTTACCGGAATAGATTTGTTAAGAAAACTCCGTAAATCGCGGGTGAATCTCCTGAAGACATTCCGGGTCAGTACGAAGGGTTAAAGGTCCTTGTAACTCCTCCTAGTGACAGTAGAGTAGGTTCACCTGAAGAAGGAGAATCTTCCTTGGTAGTCCATCCAGATTACCAAAGTTTAGAAACAGGTTACAATCCCGAAACTGTTACAGTTTCCGAGCTTGCTGGTAGTTTTTCATCTGCCAGTGAAACAGGCGAAGAACCTGAAATTTCCGAACCTGTTACTCCAACTTCTAGTGTCCCTGATTCACCGAGAATAGAAAGAATTATCACCGAAAATCTACCTTCTGGTTTGATTGCTATAGAAGAACTTGCTCCAGAAGAAGATATAGGTGTCTCTCACCTTGAAGGTCAACTTACTATTGATCTAAGGGAGCGTGAATCCATCTTTTACAGTCCTCCTAGAAGTACTTCTTGGTACCTTGCGTTAACCAATTTTTTAGACAACTCAGTAGGTTTTTCTACACCTCGTACTCCTTTTCCACCTGGAGGTATTCATACTCCTGTAAATATGTCTGGTCAGTCGTCCGTGTTTACACAAAGTCCTGAATCTTTTTTACATGGCGGTCCTTCTGTTCCCACTGGGTATCAGTCACTTTCTGGTACCTTTGCGGGGGCATCTCCTCAACCCGTTGATCATGGGTTATTTGCTGGAAACAGTGGTAATATACCATTGGGTGTAGGAGACATTTACATGATGTCAGGTTCAGTTCCCGTTTCCCAACCTCAAGGTGGCCAATTACCGCCTGGGGGGCAACCGCAGTTAACGCCTGGGGGGCAACCTCAAGGTACACAAATCGTGTCTGGGGGGCAACCTCAAAGTCAGTATGTACCTATGGTGCAATACTTGCCTCAAGGTCAACCTCAGCCTCAATATGTACCCCAAGGTCAACCTCAGTATCAATATCAACCTCAAGGATGGCAACCTCAAGGATGGCAACCTCAAGGGTATCAACCCCAAGGTTATCAACCTCAAGGGTACCAACCTCAAGGTCAAGGTCAACCCCAGTATCAGTATTTACCTCAAGGTTATCAACCTCAAGGTCAATACTCAAGTCAAGGTTATCAACCGCCTCAAGGTCAGTCATATGTTCCAAGTATGGGAACTGCACCTTACAATTATCAATCCTACCCTCAATCTGGTTATGGATCTCAGTATCCTCAACCTGTTACGGGTCAATACCCTGGAATGTTAGTGTGGGATCCATCACAGGGTCAACAGGTGTTGCAGCCAAGTGTACAGATGGTTCCTCAAGCTGGACAACCCGTAGTTTCTGGTCCAACCCAGCAACCGCAACCTGTCCAGCCAAATGTTCAAACTTCTGTAACTTCGGTAGTTACTCAGCCGTCAATTGCACCTAGTACTCCATCTCAAACGGCTGCTGCAACTACCGCTACATCTACCATACTTACTTCTGGAGTATCGACGGCTCCAGTTTCTACTGTCCCTGTTACCACACCTCAGACATCTTTACCGTTGTCTGGATCTACGATTCAAACCACGGTCCAGATGCCTGTAGGTCAGCCTGGTATAAGTACGGTTGTTACTACTCAACCTCAATTTGTTCAACCTCCGTACCAGGGACAGTACCAACCTGGGCAAGCTGTCCAACAACCGGTTTACCAGTATCAACCGTATCCTGGGTACACTTATCAACAACCTCAACAACCCCAGTACGGTCCGGTTAATCCTGGTTTTCCAGGAGGATATAATATCCCAAATGCGACTCCTGTTCCTAGTTATCCTGGATATCCTCCTCCTGGGGCTGGTATTGTGACCCAGAGTTTTAGAGATCCTAACCGGCAGTTACCGTTTATTGCAACTTTGGATTTACCCGACTTGACGCGCCTAACGAACGATCCAATTCAATATCTTCAGTTCTGGCCGCCAATGCCAAATAAGTTGCCCAGCGATATACCCAAGTTCGAAGGTAAGTCTGGAGAGGATCCGTCCAATCATGTGATGACTTACCACCTCTGGTGTGCTTCGAATTCTATCTCAGATGATTCCATCCGCTTACGTCTTTTCCAGCGTACACTCATTGGTCTCGCGGCCAAGTGGTACATTGAGTTACCACGGGCCTCTTTTTACAACTTTAGCCAGTTAGCTACCTCGTTCTTAACTCACTTTCAGTTGCCGGTCAGATACGATAACGGCACGGAGTTATTAACTTCACTAAAACAATCGACGTCCACGTATATTTCTGATCACATTCATGAGTGGAGACGTCGAAGGAGATTAGTGAAAGTTTTTATCCCGGACCAAATCTTAGCTGAATGGTTTGTCAAATCATTATTACCGAAGATTACTGAAGATGTAGCTAAGGCCGGAGTAGTTACTGAGGAGCAAGTCATTGCTCAGGCACAATACCTTGACTTAGTTTACACTCAGTCGGGTACGTTACACGAGAAGATTCCGGATCTTCCAAAGTCGAATCAAATCGCTGCTGCTCCTTCGGGATCTCATGCCGCTGATGGTATGATTGGTATCGTGACTACGAAGAGCAAGAAGAAGTCTTCCAAGGCTTCAACTACTCCAATTATCACTTTGCCTGATTCTCCGACAGGAGAGTCTTCTCCTGAACTTACCGCCGACATTCACGCTGTAGAGTCATCTACGGCCAAATCAAAAAACGGTGGAAAGAAGAAAGGAAAGAAGAAGGCTAAAGCAGACAAGGCTCCAAAGGAGAAAACTGAAAAGTCGGAAACCAATGACGAAAAACGCAAACCTCGATATCCTTGTCTTATTTGTGAAGAGGATCATTTTACGAGAGATTGCCCTCATCGGGCCGAGGTTGTAAAAATAGTCAAAGGTTCTCCCACTCCTGCTGTGTTAAAGAATCCATTTCCAGAGCAGGAGAATAAGATGATAGGTTCTTCTTCGAATGCCAGTGAAGAACCCATTTTGATGATGTCTCATGTGAGGATTGCGACTCGATCGCAAGATTATGGTAGTAAGGCTCCTGTTGATGGCAAGGAAGCAGAATCTTCTCACTCTAACCCATCAACCTCAGCTCCTGGTTCCGATCCACTACAGATCGAAAAACCTAACCCAGACTTAGTGATTAAGCCGCCCGCCAAGGGTGTACTTCGAAGGTCTGCTTTCAATCCACATGCGAGAGCAGCCCAGAATTACAACATTGTTGAGGACTTAGCTGTTTCACCTTCAGCAATGTCGGCACTCGAAGTGCTGCAATCATGCCCAGCACAACGAAAATTGCTTTTGTCGGCTATCGGAGCTGTCGATGTTCAGGACCCGAACCTAATGATCTTTGATCTAGAAAATAGTACACCACGTCTCCCCCATCAAATGGCTTTCCAAATTCCAGTGATAGTCAAAAACAGGCCTATTCATCGGACTGTGATTGATGAGGGAGCTTCTACGTGTATTATGTCGATTCAATGTTGGAGATCGCTTGGTTCTCCTTCGTTGAACCAATCCCCCACCATCCTTAAGGCCTTTGATGGCCGTGGGTTCCGTCCGTTTGGTATTCTACAAGAATTGCCTATAGGGGTTGAAGGTAAAACCGTTAGTCTGGATGTGGAAGTGGTTGATGCCCCTCTAGACTACAACCTTCTTTTGGGTCGAAGTTGGTCATATGCTATGACAGCGGTCGTTTCATCGGTCTTCAGAGTAATTAAGTTTCCACATAACGGTAAGATCGTGACTATTGATCAGCTGACATACTTTTCATCCGACCCAGCCTCTTCAGAGAGTATCCAGCATGTTGGTAAAACGACAATCCCTTATAGGGACGTTGGTGTAGGTTTAGTTAAGGATTCCGGTTTACTGGGAACTTTTCCTCTCCCTCCACTCAGCGCAGATCCTTCGTTTGCAACCATTCATATGATTACATCAGAAAACATTATTTATGATGATCCTTGGTTCGTCCCATCTGACTCTGAGATAGACTCACTCGGTGATGTTATGCCTTTGAGTCCATATGAAATTGCTTATGAAGCTCTCATGTCTTTTACCGACTTTCATTCAACCGAAGTCGACCAAATGAATGTGGTCAGTGAAGAGTCACTTTTCACCTCACCCTTAGAACGGATAACGTTTCCCGAAGTCGTGTCATCTGACGAACAACTTCGCGAAATCCTAAGTGTAGATGATCTACCATGGGAGGATCTCCATCACAGATCTTCGTTTTTACCTAAGGATGATGCATTTGAAAATGATTTTTCATCTATCTTTACCGCTGAATATGTCAAAGACGCTCAGGATCCAACGAAACATTCTGATTCAGAGTTGAATTTAGGGAATATTTCTCGTACTATTCCCATTGATATTTCAGTGAAGCCCGGAATCGAGGAAAACATTCATATAGGTGCCGCATGTACTGAAGAAGAAATCCAAACTTACAAGGCCCTATTCCAAGAATTCCGCGACGTGTTTGCCTGGTCTTACGAGGAAATGCCGGGAATTGATCCTGCCATTGTTGTTCATGAAATAAAGACCTACCCGGATGCTAAACCCGTCCGGCAACGGTTGCGTCAAATTCACCCTCGAAAAGCGGCTGCGATTAAAGCAGAAGTCGAAAAGCTGTTGAAAGCAGGTTTCATTTATCCGATCCCGTTAACGGATTGGGTATCGAATATTGTTCCGGTCAATAAGAAACAAGGAACAATAAGAATCTGTATCGACTATAGGGATATAAATCGAGCTTGTCCAAAAGACAACTATCCTACGCCTTATATCGATCAAATTATTGATGATTGTGCCGGAAGTGAAATGTTTTCCTTCATGGATGGTTTCTCGGGCTATAATCAAATCAATATTCTACCTGCCGACCAACCAAAAACGGCATTCATTTGTCCATGGGGGACATTTGCTTATTGCAAATTACCTTTTGGGCTTAAGAATGCCGGGGCCACTTTTCAACGGGCGATGTCTTATGCATTTCATGACATCAAGCACATTGTGCAACCCTATCTCGATGATTTGCCTGCTCATTCTTTACATCGAGCTGATCACCTTGTCCACCTACGAGCAATCTTTATGAGGTGTAGGCATTATCGAATTCGGTTGAATCCCCACAAGTGTGTTTTCTGTATAGAAACAGGTCGATTGCTGGGATTTGTTGTTTCAAAAGCCGGCATTCGCGTCGATCCCTCGAAAGTCGAGGCTATCATCAAATTGCCTCCTCCTTCGAGTTTGCGCCAACTCCAAAGTTTGCAAGGGAAAGCGAACTTTTTACGCCGATTCATCCCAAACTACGCCGAGGTCACTAAAGGTTTTACACGGTTGTTGAAACAGAACGCACAATTCTTTTGGGACGAGATTGCCCAACAATCTTTTGATGCACTTAAACACGCGTTGACCCATGCACCGTTATTGCATCCTCCCAACTACAACCAGGACTACTTCTTATACCTCGCAGCTTCGCATTCCACCATTGGAATGGTGTTAGTTCAAGAAGATGAATTCGGAGCGGAGCATGTGATATATTATCTTAGTAGGACCTTGAATCCCACTGAGCTAAAATATTCGCATGTGGAGAAATTGGCCCTGGCAGCCGTTCAAGCTGTCCAGCGTTTCCGTCACTACATTCTTCTCCGCAAAACTACAGTTATTTCGGATTGCAACCCTATGATTTATATTTTGACAAAACAACTGCTAGGGGGCAAGTACTCTAAATGGATTGTTATCCTGCAAGAGTTCGACTTGGAGTTCGAGAAGTCCAAGTCTAAGAAATCCTTAGTTTTTGCGGAATTGATGTGTGATTTCCCGAGTGCTGACACAGAGACTGTGGCAGAGGAGTCCATTGCGGACGAATCTTTGTTTCTTATCAGTACTGTAGATCCGTGGTACGGGGATATAATCATCTATCTCCAAACCCAAACCTTTCGGCCTGAAGCTTCCAAAGCGGAACGTCGAAAAATTCGGTTTCAATCCCAGCCATACAAAATTATTGGAGATACACTTTATCGCCGGGGGGCAGACTTAGTTTTTCGACGTTGTTTAACTCACGAAGAGGCTGAGAGGGTTTTGAATGATTGTCACTCTGGAGCATGTGGCGGTCATATGTCTGGGTATGCCACAGCTCAGAAGGTGTTGCGCGCTGGCTATTTCTGGCCGTCTATGTTTAAAGATTGTATCATTGCAGTCAGGAAGTGCCACAACTGTCAAGTGTTTGATCGCAAGATGCGCGCTCCACCTGCTCCTCTCCACCCTATAATTGCCGTTGGTCCATTCGCCAAATGGGGTATCGACTTTATTACTTGTAACCCTCACTCGGCCGGGGGGCATGCGTATATCATCCTTGCGGTTGATTATTTTACTAAGTGGGCCGAGGCGATGCCTACATTCGACGCAAGCGGCAAAACAGCTGCAGTTTTCGTATTCAATCATATCATAACTAGGTTTGGTGTCCCACAAGCAATCATTACTGACCATGGGAGCCATTTTCGAAACGTCATGATGACTGAGCTTACAAGCCAGCTTGGTTTGCGCCACGATAGCTCTACTCCTTATTATCCGCAAGCCAACGGTTTGGTTGAGTCTATCAACAAAGTTCTAGTTATCATGATCCGACGAACCATTGGTGTTCATCGGTCGAATTGGCACAACATGTTATTTTCAGCGCTATGGGCATACCGAACCTCAGTGAAAAATTCAACAGGGTTCACTCCTTTCCAGCTAGTTTATGGCTTAGAAGCTGTGTTACCCATTGAATGCGAAATCCCATCACTTCAAATGGCTGTCGAATTACTTCCAGCTACTTCCGAAGAGGAGAAACGTTTATTGTACTTGGCTAAATTAGATGAGACTCGACGTGACGCTACATTGGCAATCGAGACTCACGCGAAACGAATGAAAGCTCAGTATGATAAAAATGTAACCCCTCGAAGTTTTTCGGAAGGAGACCTAGTACTATTATATGATCAAGCTAACGATAAGCTAGGTGCCGGAAAATTCGTTCCCATGTGGCATGGGCCCTACATTGTAAAGCGAAAGCTAGCAAAAGGGGCTTATGAGCTAGTTGACTTTGATGGGGACTCTTTGGGTAAACCCAGAAATGGACTTTACCTAAAGAGGTATTATGCTTAAATGATGGGTATGGAGAAATTTTTAGATAGGTTAGATTTTCTTTCTAGCTAGCAAGTGTGTTAGTTTAGTCAGTGTGCTTAGCTTAGAGAGTGTGGTTTTTCGTCGTTATTCTGGCTTATCTTGGTTTTACTCTTGATATTGCAGATGTCGACGCCTCTCCAAACATACATTGGATTTGCTGATGGTGCTTGTCGTAGTACACGGAATATCTCTTCCGCAGCTTGGGTTATCTATTCGCCCTCTGACGAGTTAGTTTCTATGCATGGGGTAAGCCTCGGTCAAACAACGAACAACATTGCAGAATACAGTGCAGTGATTGAATTATTATCCGAATCTATTTCATTTGGAATTCGACGTTTGATAGTGAGGTTAGATTCTGAACTTGTTGTATTACAGCTTAATAGAGTTTATGCCATTAGAAATCCTGTGTTATTAAGGTTGTTTTTGAGAGTGCGTCTCTTGGAACGTGAATTTGATTACATTGAATATCAACATATTCCAAGGTCTTTGAATACATTAGCAGATGCAATTGCTTCTCGAATGTTGGACAGACATTTACGATAATCATGCAAGTAAATTTAAAAACATTTCATCACATATGTTAAACAAGATAAGCCGGTAATAGTGATATATATAGATAGAAGTGTGTCAAAAAATATATACATCGTCTTCGATCATAGGTTGAAAACACCTTATGATCGGCAAAATGATAGTACAAAAAGTCAAAATGTCACATGTGACTACAAAAGTGACTAGTCAATCACTGGTGGTGCTCTCTGTATGACACCACTGCGCGGGCTACCTTACGCAAAAATCTCCTAAACGGTCCAGGGACCGCGACTACGAAGCGCTGAAGCCTGATAGGAATGTCATCCATAGTAGTCTCAGGTATATCTGCCGTGAGACGCTCTAGATCATGCTCCAACTCAGCTAGTACTTCTGCAGCCGCGTCCTGTGGGGCCGGTACCGGTGCAGCTGGATGTAGTCTATCAAAAGGCCGGAGGTTGGCTGGACGCTGTGGACCAACATCTGCATTTTGAAAATTTTACTGTTAGTTTTGAGACGATATATATGAAAAATAAAAAAATACATAATTAGAAAACTTGTGAAAATAAAAGTACCTCTGTCATCCCATTGTTCTCCCTGTGGAAGAACCATGTCCGGATCACCTCTAAAATCCACTCCGGCATACGGAAAGTCCTGTATCGAAAAAACCTGGTCCTCTAACCAGTGAAAGTAACTATCTGAGAATCGAACCACTGTCGCACCCTCGTCAGGATGCCGGGCCATCACCGCAACCCATCGTATCAGCTTTGGCTCCCGAGGACCCAAGATATCAACAGTGAGTTGCTGAGGGATCAGCATTGGAACTCTCTCCAAGGCAAAGCTCACGACTAGAGGCCCATATCCAAAAGTCTTTAGTCGTCCGTTCTTTGCCTTGGTCAGTTGGCTCTTCATATGAGCCGACACAGCTTCACACCAGTTGAAAATGGTGCCTTGGTAACAGTCAATTGCCATCCGCATTTGGGATCCGGAAGCAATGTGTAAAGCGGCCGCGCCGCAAATTCTGGTAACCGTGAACGCTATGACTTTGAGTTCAGGCAGAGTGATGTGTTTTATCTCTATGCCTTTTGAATGGTGAGCCCCAGGTGTGCACCACTCGTCGCGGAGACTATCAAGGGATTGGCCACCCGGCCTAGTCCCCGCAAGACTGAGTTGCTCACCTCTGTTCGGCAAGCCAGTGAGAAAGTATACATCCGAGGGCTCTATCTCGAGCTGGTGCCCTCCTATGTAAAAGCATTGTTCTTGAACGTTCCATCGCTCAACCAGCCATTCCAAGAATCTTACCTGGCCCCTCATGCCCGGTATGGTCCAATATTTGTATAATCCGCATGCTCTTAGGGCATCCAGGGAAGGTTGATGATTTATTGCAGCTTCATCATCCTCTACATGCTCTCTTTCTCTCCAATCTAACATGGTTAATGCCCTGCACATCAAAAATAGCAATTAGAAATTGATTTGGGAATTTTTGGTAGTTTTTTGAGGGAGTTGGGGTTTTGAAATGCGCACTTCTCGGAAGACGCACCCCGGCTTTGTAGCACAGGGCGCCCGGACGCGGCTGGCCTGAAGGCGGGCTGCGTCTTCCGACCATTTTCCCGTATGAGAAAAAGTCGGGGGACGCGGGTCACCCGAAGGGCACCTGCGTCCGCCGAGAGGCGCATTCCAAAACCAAAACCCCCCCAAAAAATGAAACTAAGACCTAAAAATTGATTCTAAACGGATAGAAATGCAGAGTAGGATGTGTAAAATACCTGGATAAGACGGCGTTCGATTCCGACGGTCAGATTTTCCGCAGCGACCACGGGAAGTTTCTTGTCAAAAGCTCCTTTTTCAACCTCAACAGTCAAACGGTAAAAATGACATGGTAAAAGGTCTTTTTATAGGTTTTTTGGATGAATTAGTTCATTTTTTACCATGAAAAGATGTTTTTCGATGTATTTTTGCCTATTTTAAACAGGTATGAGTAATGTGTTGCTTTTGTGCAGGACAAAGGGATTTCGAGGGAAATTGTAATTTTTCACAAACAAAAATATCAGAGTCATCTTTTAAGCCCTTTTCTGACTCCTAAAACATGAAAAGATCGCCGAGCGTTTCTTTTACACTCGTTAAAACGGAATTAAAAGACGGTCCCCTTTTAGCTCTTTTCTGACCGCAAAATCAGGAAAAGATTGCCGGGTTTTTGTCGTTTCAAACTCGATAAGGAAATAAAACGACGTGTCCTTGATCGCTTTTTACTTTTCAGGTCAACGACACTATTATGAAAGTACTCCTTGGTCGCAAGATCAAGCGGTTCCCCCAGGTATTATTTTATACTTTTTCGGGCTTGAGGGACACAAATATACGAAAAAGTTCAACGTGGAGTCTCCTTTTGTTTTTTCAGACTCTCTAAAATGAAAAACGCCGAGTTTCTCCTATACTGGGCTCGTTAAACTTTTACAGTAAAGGACCTGTTCAATTACAAACAGGAACGAACCACTCCTTCCTAGGGTTCGAATTTAAACTAGGTTGGACTCGTCCGAAGGATGAGCTTATAATCAAGCATATGTTATCCTCCTCAAGCTTGTTAAAAATAAAGAGGTACTTGCCAGAAATGGTGGGGGAAAAGAGAGAAGAATGAACCTGTTTGTTACCTTTTGTCTCAAAAGAAACTTTATTACCACTCTTGAACACGACACTTTTCATTCACCTGGGTTGGGAAATCTTTTACCTCACAGTTGACCAAACCACTTTGAAAGTCTTTAACCGGGTTCCGGGGATTAACTTTGAGTTATTCGTCACCAAGCCATCTGTCGTGTCGTTATGTGTTCAAGAGGTCTGCAAGCAAAACTTTCATCTGCAAAATACTTGTCATCCATTTGACCATCCCTGAGTCAGTCCTTACAGCAACATTTCTTCAACTTGAACAATGATTTCGTGTTGCGGGCTTGCCTGCAACGGGTCGCTTTCTATCGACATCGACACATTATCTAGAAAGATGACTTAGGAATCGACAGTACCTTGAAGTCTGCATGCATCAATGGCAGGTTTCTCGCCTTTGACGTCAGTTTACATCATTGACTTTCGATCAAAGGATTCCGTGAAGTGTTCGACATCAAAACATCTATTCACATTTCACGGGTTGTGCTTGGTACTTTGAGAACCATTGACATTACTGGTGGTCTCTCTCACGCTTGTTAACAGTTTACATCATCGACTGGTAATCAAGTGGTTTCTAACATGTTCGACATCAAATCATTTAATCACATGGCTAGAATCGTACCAATTCGGGAAGTAGAAGTGAAGACCCTGGATCTAGTTTCTACCATCCAGGCTGCGAGGAGTTTTGTATTCATTATCTATGTAGACTAATCATAAACAGATGGCTGCGTCCATACTGTGTCTACAAAAGTCTATAAAAATGATGTACTGCAAGATCATTCCTGTATCAGAATAGTTAGTCCATTAGTTAAAGTTTTGAATCTGAGTATGGGAATGCCTACCTCAGTGATGATATAATCTTATACATGTATTTTGTGTTGAAAATTGCAGGTTCCAACCAGGTCATCCACAAGACAATCCTTGAAATGATAAAGCGCTTCACCCTTCCTAGAATTACAAAACCCTAATCTATTCCAGGCTTCGCACTTTAGGGGGCAATCTGTTACACTAAAAAATGTCACCATGACTACTTACAGTTAGTATGGCTCAAATCAACAGTCATGCTACCCTCTTAGGCAAGTCTTATGCCTCTGCTATCCATCTCAAACTCAAAGAAGAGAGAAAGTCTTGTAAAAAATGTGTTTATCTCTGGGGTCGCAGGTTCTCTCTAGCCTTACCTGCGGGGACGCTCACAATGTTCACAAAAGTTGCGTCCTTGGACGCTCTGTATGTTAAGGGACAGGTGCGTCCTTCTGTAAAAGGCAAAATGCGCGAGTTTCATCTTAAAAAAGTTACTTGTGGTTACTTCTAGAACTTTCTAGAGGTCGGTTTGATGAAATGGATGCGCCTCCAGTTGGTTCATGTATCCCTATTAAGGAGGAACTTATCCCATCAATAAGGGAGCTATCCCACCCAAAGAGGGGGATTATCCCATTGATGGTGGACCTGAATAACCTCTTTACAGCACTATAAATAAAGACATTGAGCCAGAGGGAGGAGAGGTTGGAGCTATACATTTTCTTTGGGTAAATGCTGCAGGAATTAGGACTCCCATTTAGAACCTTGTGAGGAGAGATTGTCTTTGCTTGATTCTACTTGGAAGTGGGTGAGCTTTGTCAAAGTAGAGGAAAACCCTTGATGGACCCTGGGAGGAACTTGCACAACACCAAGGCCAGGTTGTAAGAGTTTCTTTGTTTCGTTATTAATACAAACTGGTTTATTTTTCTCAATAGCTTGTGTTAATGAGTTATTTCATGTGTTCCTTGGTCTGCATGTTGAATATATGTTTTATTATATGAAATGCAAGTGCTTGGTAATTGTTTGATTGTTTGTGGTTGCAGGAATTGACTTGAAGGAGGAGCTCATCCGGATCGGCAAGGACGGACTACAACAACAGCGTTTTGGAATAAGGTAAGCCTAAACACTTGTAGTTTTCATGTTTTAAAAGGTATATTTAGAGAAAGATCACTCCATTTTGTCTTGTTTGTCGCTAGAGAGTTTAGACTCCTAGGGAGGTCAGTTGTGTCCGCACAAACGACTTTTTCTGCCACGACAGGAAGGGAGTCTCTTGGTTAACTTCCTGGATAATGAGTTGAAGTCTACAGGAAGTGACCATGTCGACGGAGGGCCATGATGTATTCCACATCATCGACATGAGACAAAGGGATGCAAATGATTTCTGATGATATAGAGAATCAGGAGTAGGTGTAACTGTAGAAGGACTGACTCTTGAACATATCGATGACACGATTCCAGAGTTTGGAAGATTTTGGATGCATAGGATCGATGGTCATTATGATGTAGTAGAGATCAAATGGAAGGAAAAAATGAGCAGCCCAACCCAGGATGGTAAAATTGAAAAGGAGGATATCCCAACATGACACGAAGCAGAAAGCATCATGTTCAACAGTAAGTTGCTATACAACTGATAGAATTTCAAAATCCCCCCCCCCCCACCATTTTTGGAAAGTACCCCAATTATTTTTTATCGCAAGCTTGAAGGGGATAGCATGTGCTTGCATTGTAAGTTCATCCTTCGTAGAAATCTGACCTAGTAATTTTAATGAACCCTAGGAAGGAGGATCTCATGTTCGTCATGGCGACAAATCCAATGTCGCTTAATGTTTTAATGAGTACGAAAAAGGGGTAACTCGGTATCTTTTCATGTTTAGAGAGTTTGAAAAAGACACAGAAAAGAAAACTCCACATGGTCGCTTTTCATACATTTGTGTCTCTTGAGCCCAAAAAGGTAGAAATTGATACTTGAGAGAACTTCTTGACCATATCAGTCAAGGAGTCCCTTTTTCCTAAATAGTGTATCCCAACTGGAAAAATGGGTAAACGTATACTACATGAACGACGTTTCACAACCTTTAACGAGTTCAAAAAGGACAAGAGCTCAGCAATCTTTTCGTGTTTAGAGAGTCGGAAAAGAGCTAAAAGCGAACCCCCCATTTGTATTCTCTTTTACGAGTCAAAAAGGGAAAAATACTCTGCGATCCTTTCATTTTTTATGAGTCAAAAAAGAGCTTAAAGGTGACTTGTCCTAAAGGAATGAGTAGTATAAAGGGTAGCAATTGGTTTCGGCAATGGTGGAATTGCTCAAAACATGTAATGGTGAAGACGTTATAAAACCACTCATCGTTTGTTATGCTCTTAACCTGCAAAGTGATACCCAAACAGAGAATTTGCGAAGAAAAGATACCGAGAACACAAAATATGCGAAGAAAATATACCCAGAGCACAGAATAGCAATGATTTTATTATCCAGAGAGAAATGTTCACAGGCCTCTTCGAGGGGGCAACCTCCAATAGAGCAGAGCTCGATTACAAAACAAGACACAATACTCCTCGCAGGGAGTCTCTATCCTTTATATATGACTCATACATGCAATACCACGAGCCAATATCGTGGATTTTATTAATACCATCTATCTAATACTACCGCCCATTTACCATCTAACTAATACTTCCGCCCATTTGCAACTAACTGTGGTCCCGTCATTAATTGTGGGTTAACCACTTACAATTATTAATATGGGCTTTATTGACTCTTGACTATGATGTGATCCCATGACATAAATAAGGGGGTTAGGGTGGGACCCTAACATGCCCTCCCCCTTAAGACTAGCCTTGTCCTCAAGGCTGAAGCTGCGGAAACTGCTGAAGAATAGCGGCTGGTTCCCAAGTTGCATCTTCCGGCGAGGTGTCTTTCCATTTGACTAGGACCTCCTTAATCACGCGGCCACGCAGGTGCTTTTCTCGTGTGTCTAGAACCTGTTCAGGTTGAAGCCAGATTGATCCTTCTTCATCCAATTTAGGTAGACTGGTTTCAACTCGGCAATTGTTCCCAATCACTTTCTTGAGGCACGATACATGGAAAACTGGGTGGATTTTTGTTGTAGGTGGCAAAGCCAGCTTGTAAGCCACTTCTCCAATGCGCTGAAGTACTTGATATGGTCCGTAGAATTTTGGAGAGAGCTTTTGACAGCCCTTGTCTTTGAGTGATGTTTGCTTATATGGTTGCAGCTTCAAAAAGACCTGATCCCCTTCTTGAAATTGGCGCTCTGAGCGATGTTGGTCAGCCTGTTGCTTCATATGGTTCTGAGCTTGATGAAGATTCTCACACAAGTGGGCCATCATGGTTGCACGATGTTGTAAGAGTTGATCCACTACTTCTACTTTGGAGCACCCCGTGAGATAAGAAGTAGGGGACGGCAGAAGTTGTCCATAGACTGCTTCATAGGGAGTCATTTTGGTGGTGGCATGATAGTTGGTGTTATACCACCATTCCGCCAGAGGTAACCACTGTGCCCAAAGGTGTTTTTTTTCTGAAGTGAAACACCTCAGGTAGGTTTCTAGGCATTTGTTGACGGCTTCGGTTTGACCATCTATTTGCGGATGATATGAAGTACTGAGTTTGAGTTGAGTGCCTTGTATTCTGAAGAGCTCCTACCAAAAATTATTGGTGAAGATTGGGTCGCGGTCGGACACAATCGAAGTGGGCATGCCATGCAATTTGAAGATTTGATCCATGAAAGTTTGAGCAACCAAAGTAGGTGTGAATGGTTGGGGTAGAGCGCAGAAATGAGCATACTTCGATAGTCGGTCCACAACCACCATGATGACTGATTTGTTCCCAGACTTTGGAAGACCTGTAATGAAATCCATGGAGACCTCCATCCAAATTGACGCCGGAATGGGCAATGGTTGTCATGTGCCTGGTGTGTTGACGGTTTCCCCCTTGTGGCGTTGACAGACGTCACATTCTGCTACAAAAGTAAGGATGTCCTGTTTCATGTCGGTCCAAAAAAATGATCTTCTGGTGCGAGTGGGAGAGGAGTGCAATTCTGCCAAAATGCGACTTTTGAGGGTGGATGTTGGTGATATGACGACTCTGTCCTTGTAGCGAAGAATATCATTCTGCCACGAGTAGCCCTTGCTAGAATTAGGATCTGCCTGTAATTGAGAAATGAGTTGGGAGAGCTCAGGATGTGAAAACCATTCCCCGCGAGCCTCTTCAATCCGGTCTGGAATGGGGAGGGATATTGCGAGCAGAGTACTTTCCTCCTCAAATTGGCGTGACAATGCATCTGCTACCCTGTTGTCTTTCCCTTTCTTGTAAATGATCTCATAATCATAACCCAGCATTTTGGCTAACCATTTATTTTTTTGGGGGGAAGATAGGCGTTGCTCCAAAAAATATTTAAGACTCTGATAATCTGTGCGGATTTGGAAACGTCGCCCCAACAAGTAAGGTTGCCAGGTCTCAACTGCATGTAAGAGGGCCATCATTTCCTTCTCATAGGTAGATTGGCCCAAGTTCTTCCCACTTAGTTGTTGGCTGGTGAAGGCCAATGGTCGCCCTTCCTGCATTAAGACTGCTCCAATACCTGTTCCCGAAGCATCATATTCAATGACAAATGTTTTGGTGAAGTCTGGTAGTGCTAAGACCGGAGTGGAACACATGGCGGTTTTGAGAGCGGTAAATGCCTGTTGTGCTTCTTCGTTCCAGAAGAAGGAATTTTTCTTGAGAAGTTGCGTCAGGGGCTTCGCTATGCGGCCATAGTTGCGGACAAATTTACGATAATAGCCTGTGAGACCCAAAAATCCTCTCAAGCTTTTCAAGGTCTTAGGTTGAGGCCATTCTTGCATTGCTTGGATCTTTTTGGGATCAACCTTGACACCTTCACGGCCCACAATGTGGCCTAAATACTCAACTTCTTCCATGCCAAACGCACACTTAGACATTTTGACAAATAGTTTATGCTTGCTGAGCAGTTGCAAGAGGATATCTACATGCTTAAGGTGTGCCGCCCAAGTGCCACTATAGATAAGGATGTCATCGAAGAAGACCAGGACAAATTTTCTGAGATATGGTCTGAGGAGGTGATTCATAAGGCTCTGAAAAGTAGAGGGGGCATTACAGAGACCAAATGGCATGACCAAGAACTCATAATGGCCTTCATGAGTTCTGAAAGTTGTCTTGGGAATGTCAACTTCCTTCATGCGAATTTGGTGGTAGCCTGAGTGAAGATCCAATTTAGTGAAGAATTGAGCCCCATTGAGTTCGTCCAGCAAATCGTCAACCACTGGGATGGGAAATTTATCTTTGACTGTTAACTTATTGAGGGCCCTGAAGTCTGGACACATCCGCCACTCCCCATCTTTCTTGAGGACCATGACGACTGGAGATGAGTAAGGACTAATACTAGGACGAATGACACCTGCTTCCAACAATTCCTTGATGATTTTTTCTATTTCATTCTTTTGGGTGAACGGATGTCTGTATGGCCGCACATTTGGGGGTTGGGCCCCTGGGACCAATGTGATGCTATGATCATGTTCCCCTCGCGAGGGTGGAAGTTCATGAGGTTTGTCAAAGACCGTCCGATGTTTATTCAAAATCTGTTGCATCTCAGGATGAATTGGCGAAGACATGGTATCTACTACCTGGATGGCATTAAATTGAGCTACTACTCCATGATGGCCCTTTTTTAACAATTTTTCCATACGATGTGAGCTTATGATAGAAGGGGCTCCCGCTTGTAGCCCACGGAGGGTATGTGTGTAGTTGTTCTGCTTAAAACTCATATATAACTCCTGGAAATCCATTGTGATTGGCCCAAGAGTGCGGAGCCATTCCGCACCTAGGACAATGTCGCAACCCCCCATGTGTATTGCAAACATGTGGGTTTTCAATTGATAATCCCCCATTTGAATTTTGACATTTTCACATCAACCTTCACATTTCATTGTGCCTCCATCTGCAATCTGGACTTGGAAGTTAGAAACTGCTCGGACATAACAATGTGCTGCTTCAGCGATCTTTTGGTGGATGAAATTATGGGTACTTCCACTATCAATCAAAACTATTACTGGCCGATGTTTAAGAAAACCTCTGATTTTGAGAGTTTGAGGTGAAGAAATTCCTGCCAATGCATGTAGCGAAATCATTGGTTCATCAGATACCATCTCCTGTTGGTTATCTTCTTCGGTCGCCTCTGGTTCCTCAAGTGGTGGATCTTCCTCGGTGGAGCTGTAGTCAGTGGCATCTATTTGAAAAAACTTGTGCTCTTTGCATTTATGACCCGGGGAATATTTTTCATCACAGTAGTAACATAGTCCTTGCTTCCTTCTTTCGGCCATTTCTGCAGGTGACACCTTTTGAATATTAAGTGTTTGGGTCATATTGGGAGCCTGTGAGGGACGACCTTTAGCGGGAAAGTTGGGGCGGCTGGATTGAGCTGCTAATGCCCGTTCCACCTTACGGGCTACCTGGCAAGCCTCGTTCCATGTGGGGGGGTGGTGGAGTAGAACCTGAGCTTTGATGGCTTCTTTAAGACCGCTGATAAAGCATTCCATGTAGAATTCATCTGTGAGACCCTTAGTGCGGAAGGCTAAGGCTTCAAAAGCGGTAATATATTCATCCACTGTACCCGTCTGTCGAAGCTTAGTGAGACACCCCAAAAAAGAGTCTTCCTGTTCAAAGCGATTTCGAAGAGCTTTGGTAAATTGGCCCCAATTCTTAAATTGTCCATTGCAACTCTGATACCATTCCTTCCATTGCCATCGTTCACTGTCCAAGTACATGGTGCCCACCATAAGCTTAGTCCCCTCATCTATGATATGATTCAATTGAAAATACTGCTCCATTTGTGCTAGCCATGCGGACGTGTGAGAACCGTCAAATTTATGCATATCCAACTTGGGAGGTCTCTGATTGGGTGGTGGATGGGTGTGCCAGACGTGAGGAGAGTGGCTAGACTCCCCCTCATGGTATTCATGACCCTTATACACCTCCTCGTGGGCTGGCTCCTTGCCCTTGTCCTGTAGTAGGCAATCTAATCCTTTAAGATGATTTTCGATCCTTTCCACCACAGAGTGGAGGGAGTGCACCTCTTCTTCTAGTTTTTCTACCCTTTCATTGGCCATTGCTTGAGCGCGAGTTTCTACCATACACCCCTCTGATGAAAATTTGGGACCGCCGAATTTTTTTTTTCTAAGAATTGAATGGTACCACCTTGCTCAGCTCGTCGTCCTGATTCTGATGGGCTAGGTCACCAATAAGCGCCCTGGAAGATCTCAGACTCTTTTTTTTTTTTTTTTTGAAAACTCCTAACGGAGTTTTACTCCTTTCTGATCAATACTGCAGTCGCCAAATCCTCAAAATGTCAATGCCACCAAAAGTCCTGCGAAAATTATATCCAGGTACAGGAACCCTTTCCCACTACTCCGATCTGGCGAATCTGGGAGATCTGAATGGTGGAACAACTGCTGCTGCTGATCTGGAATGTCCGATCTGGTGGATCTGAGAGATCTGAATGGTGGAACAACTGCTGCCGCTGATCTGGAGATGATGTGTGATCCCTCGAGAGAAAGGGAACTATGGTCTTGGGGAGTGTCAGGTGCTACAGATCGCAATATACATAAGGGTCTGACAGTAGTACTCGGCCCAATGTTTCAGGGCTCTAACTAAGGAGGATCGACCGTACCCTTAGCCGTACAACCCGACTACCCTATCGTACGGGCGAGTAATCTCTCCGAGTGCTGTTCTCGGTGTATTGTAGCCGCAAGACAGCCGAAGTTTTATCTATGGCGAGGTTTCAAGGGAGCTAGGGGGCTTCCTATATACCCAGAGGGTACGTGGAAGACAGTCCGTGCGCGGTTCTGTCTAATGCGCTACTACTCGAAGGGGTACCCACAGTGGTTACAAGGGAGTCCAACAGACGTGACCACCTCTTGTATTTCCTGCGTGCATGCCTCCCCAAATCCGCAGGTTTATGCGCTCAACGACAGATCCCGTGGTTTAAAGACGCCGGAACACGTCTCTAGCCTAAAAAATTTTTGTTAAAATTTGGAGATCCCACCGAGCCCTGGAAAGTGCTCTGATACCACTTGTTATGCTCTTAACCTGCAAAGCGATACCCAAACAGAGAATTTGCGAAGAAAAGATACCGAGAACACAAAATATGCGAAGGAAATATACCCAGAGCACAGAATAGCAATGATTTTATTATCCAGAGAGAAATGTTCACAGGCCTCTTCGAGGGGGCAACCTCCAATAAAGCAGAGCTCGATTACAAAACAAGACACAATACTCCTCGCAGGGAGTCTCTATCCTTTATATATGACTCATACATGCAATACCACGAGCCAATATCGTGGATTTTATTAATACCATCTATCTAATACTACCGCCCATTTACCATCTAACTAATACTTCCGCCCATTTGCAACTAACTGTGGTCCCGTCATTAATTGCGGGTTAACCACTTACAATTATTAATATGGGCTTTATTGACTCTTGAATATGACGTGATCCCATGACATAAATAAGGGGGTTAGGGTGGGACCCTAACATCGTTGCGGTCCCTCAGGAAAGGAAAAACAACCAAGTGAAAGCATATGATCAACCAAAGATATGGTGGTGATGGAATTAAACAACCAAGGCTCATCTAGTAGAAATTGGTTGATAAAAATGGCAATCACGGGATGTAAATTGGGCATGGGTTCATTTTCACAAAATCTTGAACAATGGAGAACTCTTCTTACATTCAGTTTCATGTTTACACAAGCTTGAAACAAAAAATTATGCTTGTTATAAGTTTGGATGCCCCCAGCATAATGACTCAATTCGAGATACATGCCCCCCAAGCTTCATTTCATTCAACTAGGTGAATGGAATGAAGGTTCACTTTCAAGATCCAGGAACGACTCGACTAGTATTTTACGAGATCTTAATCAAAGACTTGTTTTTGAAAAGGGAGTTGTTTCATTCTTTAAAGAGGTTGACACAGTAAAAGAACTATCCTCGAACATCTCTTTCATTTTTTAATGAGGTAGATATAAGAAAAAACTATCCTCGGACAGCTTGATTCATTTATTTAACGAGCTTGACAAAAGACAAGGAACTATGCTCAATAATATATTCATGGACCATACGATAACATGACTCCCAAGAGGTCCTCACTAGATGGAGGAACCACTCTCTAGGAGGAATACATGTCTTTTGGTACCAAAGACAGATTGGGTTCCAATGCCCCCAGTACATAATGTATAATACCATATGTGTGATCATCGGCAAATGCATAGACAGAATGGGTAGCCACATAATTGACCTGTGGTGGGGAAGATATTGATTGAAAACAAGATCCGATAGGGGACAATGGTTGCAAAGGAGGCATCTCATGACCAATGAATGACAATTGATCAATAGTCACAGTTCTCCCTTCGTGCAGAAAAAACCACATGGAAAAGTGAAGAAACAAGAGCTCCCATGACATAAACATAGTCACGTCTAAGGATAAGATTGAAATCTAAGGGACCTTGGACTACCATCACGTCTATATAGATGATATTTCCTCCCAAATTAATATGGAACTTCAGGAGGACCCCCAAGGGTTGATTGGTTACTCTGTTGAAAGCAAACAGATTCGGGTGATATGTACAAGCTCTAGGGAACCCAAAGTTTGCCAAGTAGTAGAAGACATGATACTAACAGACACGCCTTCATCTAATATAGTGCCATGTACTACCATACCATAGGTTTGTAATGTCATCTAGAAAGGCACATAAGATGGGAGGTAGAAAGAAGTCAATTGGCTCCAATCAAAAGAGATGATAAAACTACTTAGTGGGGGTATGATATGTTTTCCCCCATGCTCCATAGGGATAGAAGAAAGACTATCTTGAACAACCGAGATGGGAGGGTCACTCTTCGATACATGAGAATCCGAGGAGATGAGAAGAACATGAGTTGTATTATCACTACTCTCTTTGGGAACAAAGTGAACAACTGAAGGTGGAGCCAGGTCGACACTCTTTTTGACCAATGGTCAGTCGAGAATAGGCACAATACAGTGATGCTCAGGAAGAGCAGGATGGACAAGAGATGAATCCAAGTCAATCTCTTTACCAACTAGTAGAGGGTTAGAAGAAGGCCTCTAATAACCAATAAGAAGTTGGGGTTGAGGAGTTGCAAGGTTATCCAAAACATTGAAAGCTTTATCCATAAGAGGACAAAGGTGAAGAAGATTCTCTCCTTCACATAACCTATAGGGGAAAGCTAATATTCCCTTTCTTCTTACCATCACTAACCGAGGGTGCAAAATCGACATGATCTCCAAAGTTTGATGGGGATGGTCGATCCATATTTTGAGACCACACATCTAAGCCTATGGGAATGCTAGGAGAATCTCAAAGGAGATGGTCACCCTTACACAGCTTGCAAGGGATACTGACCTTCTGTGGAAGATCAAAAGGTTTGTCGATGGGAGGTGCATTTGGAGTAACAACTGCATGGTTGGCCTCTCGCTTGTCTATCTTCTACTTCTTCATACTCTTCTTCTTCTTCCTAACCTCCTGGTTACTGAATTTCAAACTTTCACTAGGCGAAGTAGAAGAGGAGGGTGAAGAAATAGGGGAAGAAGGTGAGAGGTCAACGTTATAATCAACATGATGTGCTTCAAATGAAGGAGAATGATGTGTAGGGGTCAGGACACTTAGGACCACCGAGGTCAAAAATAACCAGATAGGTAAACCAGTGGTTAACCCAGGGAGGGAAAATGCTTCCATATAAGGAGCACCAACATTTCCAAAAGAAGGAAAAGGACTAGTATTCCCATCAGAGGGGAACCCTTGGCTAGTAGACTCCAGGAATTTCTCCATTGGATTCGACCCTAAAGAATCACTAAGGAAGATAACTTTAACTAGTAATATTTCGTGGGTAGTTAATTTTTATACACTGATACAAAAGTTTTCCTTTTCATGTTTTAAGAGTTGAGAAAATGGAAAAAGGTGACTCTAGTCTCTTTCGGTTTGAACGAGCTCGAAAGGACAAGTGCTCAATGATATTTTAAATATAAAGAGTCAAAAAGGGGAAAATGACTACTCAAGATAATTTAGGAAAAAGGGATTACCAGGTAACTATCAACTGCAGAATACCTCCTGGCGAATCAAAAAGTATTAGCATGCAATCTCCCTAAATGCTATGTTCAGTGTTTCACTTTTACAAGGCAGCAAACACAGATTCCTATAGATAAAGGATTGCAAACCTAGCAGGGCCTCCCTTTATATACACGATAGTATGGGGAGCACAAGTCCATACTAGCATTGTCTAATGCTGAAGCAAAGGACAACTTCTAGGTTTAAAGACGCTAGAACACGTCTCTAGCCTAGACCTCTAAATATAAGCTTTATGTTTCAATGCTTCCTTAGGTTAATTCAATAGATTTTAATCATTGATATTGAATTAGGTTTCAATTACAAGGCCCTGCCACTGTTAACTGAAAAAAAAATCCTACATGCAGCAATATAAGAAAAGATATCTTTGTCTTCGAACAAAGTTAAGACTAATTGAGAGATAGGGAACACAAAAGAATTCCTCTAACCCGAGAGAGTGGGTCTAGCCACAAACAAACAATATATGGAAAATCTCCTTAAGCTAGAATCAAATAAGAGGACCTACCTCTTATAACACTATTTTGCTTGGTGATGATCCTGCTCCCTTACTCCATCTATCTATCACTTCTGTCCTTCAAATACCTAAAACAAACAACAACAACAAACATGATAGCATACAATATTATATTCAGCCTACTTAACAGGTCAAGGAACATTAAGCTATAAAGATGTGAGATAACACTTCATGTAGGAAATCAATCAATAGTTGTATTCATATAAATCAGAAAGAGATTACAACCAATGCCTTGATGTTGTTGGTCTCCTCCAACGTATTTGGGTCCCCACACTTTTGCTAGAACTTCATGGACAGCCCCAACAATAGAAGTTTTAAGGCCTCTTTCCCTCTAGTATCAAACCAAACCAAAATCACACTATTCTCCCTCAATCATACACTAGAAAGCTAAAAGATATAGATGACTTGCTAATTATTCAAATTTGCTCCAAAAATCTAGCCAGCTTTTTCTTGGGAAAAAGAGAGGTTTCTATAGCTTGGATGGATGGGACATGGTTCCTCTCATCATGGGAGAAGGTCTTATCTCTTAAGGTCATTCCATCCTAATAGGGGAAAGGAGCCTGTCAGGTCCCTATAATATTAGTGATCCCTCCATTACTATTGTCATTGTATCCCTTATTGTTATTATTGTGCCCCTATTGTCCCCATATTGTTATTATTGTGCCCCATAGAATCCCTCTATTGTTATTTTTGTGCCTTTATATTATTATTGTTAGGTCGGCTTGGTTATATTATGACCCTGTAGACTCCTATATATAGAAGGGAGGTTTTATCATTTGAATCATCAAAGAGTTGTTCATTTGTTTAATGTAAATGACATTTCCCCCTCGAATAGGCTTATTTCTAAGGTGTTGATCTATATTTTCTATCTTTTTGTGAGTTGGTTTCATAACATTTGGTATAAGAGCTTTGGATTCTAGGGTTTCACTGCTCCAAATAGGTCATTATGCCATTTTTTCTATAACTTATTTTCTGTGACATTTCAAAAGATAAATAAAAACCCATTTGGGCCAAAATAGTTCTGAACTTCAGGTCCAAATTTCAGAGCTTTTATCACTATATTTATGGAGATATGATATAAGGAAATTGGAGTTTTTGCAAACTCCCAAATTACACTTCAAACAAGTGACCTGGGGAAAATCGTCATAACTTTTGTTTTGAGCATCATATTGAAATATGGTAAGAAGTTTCAAAAAGAGGATGACATCTAGTTTTCTGTGTATCATTGTTAGGTACTAAGGTCAAAACAGTGACATGTGGCACGTCATACAAGTTCGCTCTACTGAACTAGTCTATAATCAGGTCACTGTGGGATATTTGGCATAACTCTTCCTTGGAGAATCCAATTTCGATGAGACTGGTGGCATTGGAAAGAGGACACGGATGGCTACTGTAGGTCACAACTTCAAAAGTGGGAGATCTAGAATTATAGAGGTACATCAGATTCAATATTGAGCTCCTACAAAGGGAAAAAAGGTGTGTATTTTTTATTTTATTTTTTGCATAAGCTTGGTTTGAAAAATTAGTTTGAATGAATTGAAAGGGCAGAGTGAATCTTCATTATTAGTAATTGATGCCCGGAAGAAAGAAAATGGAAACACATAGTAAGAACCCTGAAGGCTCTAGCATGACTCTTGAATAAGAGGAAGAAATGCAACATGATATATCAATATTACGAAACCAAGTGCAACAAATTTCACTCGCACAAAAGGTAATAGAAAATAAGATGGATGGTTTAAAGAAAGGCATAGAAGCTAATATGAATGACTTGGAAGCTAAGTGGATGGCGTGGAGGCTAAGATGGATGGCATGGAAAGTAAGATGGATGGCATGGAAGCTAAGATGGATGATTTAAAGAAAAGCATGGACGATTTGCAAACAAATTTGAAGACAAATTTGACAAAGTTTCTACAAGGAATTCTTACTAATGGTGAAAGTGTAGTAAAGGAAACTCATGATGAGAACAAAATAAATGTTAATCATGATTTTATAGAATCTAATTTTGGATCGAAGAACAACCATGTTCCAAAGATCGATATGAGGAAGTTTGATGGCAAGGACCCCAGAACATGGATACTACAGATGGAGCAATTTTTCAATCTCCACAATGTGCAAAACACACAAAAGGTATGCATTGCAACTTTATATTTGGAACCAAATGGGTTTGTATGGTATTCATGGCTTTTCTCTCGTAAACAAATTGTCACTAGGGATATTTTTACAGATGAAATGATAGCACATTATGAGGATACAAAAAGCAACACTTTTTTTAGCCAATTGATAAATCTCAAACAAAAGGGTTCAATGATGGAGCATATTGAGGACTCCCAAAAATTGAATATAAGTGTAAAATATATTCCAGAGGAGCATAGGATTGATGTGTTCATAGGGACTTTAAAAGATAGCATCCAACATGAGGTTCGCCTTTGGGAACCAGATTCATTGGAGAAGGCATTTAGGTTGGCAAGAAAAATGGAAAGCAAAATTATGGCAACAAGGAACTCTACCACTCAAAATCATAAAGATGGAAGCGCTACTGTCCCTAACTATCCACAACCTACAAGGTTGACACCAAAACAATTGGAAGGAAAAAGAGCAAAAGGGATTTGTTGTAGTTGTGATATAAAATACACTAAAGGTCATAAGTGTGCCGAGAAGAAATTATTTTACATAGATTTTGAAGAGGAGGAGGAAAAGGAAAAAGAAACGTCAAAAGAAGAGGATATAAACCTGGAAAAAACCCTAGAAAAATAAGAAATCAACCCTGCCATATCTTGTAATGCATTGGCTGGAATTACCACTCCTCAAACTATTAAGATAGAAGGGCATATCAAGAAGAAAAAGGTAATAATGTTGATTGATCCAAGAAGCACCCATAATTTTATTCATTGTAAGATAGCCAAGGAATTAAATTGCTTCCTATATCTAGCACCAGAATGTCAAGTGATGGTTGTAAGTGGAGGAACCATAAATTTCTTAGGAAAGTGCCATAATATAAAGCTATCCATGGGAGAATATATATTGAATAGCCGAATGCTTTCCATTCCAATGGGTGGTGATGATGTTGTACTAGGAGTCTAATGGCTACAATCCTTGGGTACAATAGCTTTTAATTTTCAAAAGCCTTTCATGAAATTATCTTCAGAAGGAAAGGAATTTTAATTAAGGGTATCATAGGGAAACTAAGAAAGATAATCAGCTCTAACAGAATGACAAAGCTTCCAAAGAAATAACAACAAGGCATAATTGCACAATTATGTTCACTAGAGGTTCCCACATCGAAATCATCCATTTCTCTAGATATTCAAAAAGTATTGGACAATCATTCCAAGGTATTTGAGACTCCCAAGGGCCTTCCGCCTATTCGTGATCATGATCACGCTATTAATTTGATTCCAGGAAGTGTTCCTCCAAACATCAGGCCTTACAGATATCTCTATGTCCGAAAGAGTGAAATTGAATGTATGGTTGAAAAACGCTAGAGGCTGGTATAATTCAACCTAGTCAAAGTTCTTTCTCTGCTCTAGTAGTATTAGTTCACAAGAAGGATGGATCATGGCGCATGTGTCCAGATTATATTGAGCTCAACAAGTTGACTATTAAAGATAAATTTCCCATTCCTATCATTGATGAATTATTGAATGTATTTCATGGATCAATTTACTTCACCAAGTTAGATCTTTGTTCAGGATATCATCAAATCAGAATGAAGACTGAAGACATTCCAAAAACAACATTTAGAACTCATGAGGGTCATTATGAATTTTTGGTCATGCCTTTTGGCCTTACTAATGCACCTTCTACATTTCAAGATTTGATGAATTCCATTTTCAAACCCTTCCTTATAAAATTTGTGTTAGTATTTTTTATGATATACTAATCTACAACAAGTCATGGAAGGATCATGTCCAACATGTTGACATGGTGCTCGAAGTATTGGAGGAGAAACAATTATATGCAAAAATATCCATGCATATAAAACTCACACATCAAATGTTGAGTTGCCAAATCATGAGCTTTCAATATCCAAAGGAATTGTACACCATCCTTGATCGCGTGACTAATTTCCTTCTTAATTCTCTCCAAACGGAAGAAAAGAAATCACTGATGCAATAATAAAGAATAGCTAGAAGGAGGAGAGCGACATGTCATTACCTCTTGCACTAGGTTAAACATTTGTTCTTTTTCAGCCTTTAATTTTGTTACTTGTCCCTCCAGCTACTCCACCTTGAGCTGTTGCTTTATGTACCTCAACCGTCATATGTCTATGCACTCCACATATTCGAAGATAACCTTGGATGCATGTTCTAGTGTTCTCTTTACTTCATTCTGATATCGAACCACAGTGGATTTCCAAGTTTGAACTTCGGTCGTCAAGGAAAACTCATGGCCTTCAAACAAATACTCGATAGAATTTGTTTGAGTGGCAACATGGGTTTTCACTACATCATCCACCTATGTTTCAGCTTTGGCCACTGTGGCTTTGAGCTTCTTAGCTCGCTGCCTATATTTCTTCACCTATTTCTTTAGCTGATGCACCCGTATTCTTAGCCTCCGAACCTCTATTTTTAGTTGCATCACATATTTGAATTGCAGCTTAAAGTTCTGCTTAACATGTAGCATCCATTGTTCATACAACTCTATCCATTCCTACTTGACCACCACCTCATCTGGTACCTCAGTCGGTTCAACAAGTGGTGGATTACTCGAGGGAGTATCCACAGGTTCAATTAATAGGGCTGCTTTGCTTGGTCCCTCTTCCTCGGGAGCAGCTGCTTCCTTCTTGACCACTACCTCTACCCGTTGTGAAGCTGTCTCGACAGGTGGTGGACTCACTAGATGGGTATCCATCAATGTTTCAACCAACATCTCCCCTCCTGGTTCCCTTGTCTCAGCAACACCTGTCTCTTCCTCTCTTCTGGGTTCTTGGGGAAGGTCTCTTTAGCGGTCTGTGGCCAACAACCCTCTGGCAGCTGGTCCCTTGACTGAAAAATCAAACTTCAAAATATGAGGAATGACAATGTACTCCTCTACACATCGGGGAAAGTGAGATACCCTCACCCCTCTCAGAATAGAGAAATAAGAGGGGAATTGAAAGAAGTTTTCTACCTGGTATACCGCCACCCCGACTGCGACCTCGTGCTCTTTTCCTTGATTTGCAACAGCTCCACTTTGGGTCGAGACTCCTTCCTAATTTTCCTGTCCCATGGTTTGTTCAGCCTCTAGCTCCTCTTGTCCTAGTCTATCTTCCTCCATTGGCTCTATAGTCGAGGCTAATCCTTGTGGGACAGCCTCAGCCGTAATGTCGACAATTTCTTCTACCTCAGCCTGTCGCGTTACCTCTTCTCCCATTACGGTGCTGCCAATTTTCTCCCTTAGCTCCATAGCTGAGGTTGGTTCTTTTGGGAAAACCTTGGTTGTGATGCTAACGACTTCTTCTATATCAGCCCTCTCTTGCTGCAACCCTTCCTCTTCCATTGGTTCCATAGTTAAGGTTGGTTCTTGTGTAACAACCTCGACTGTCCTTTCTGCTTCAAGCTCTCTATTTTGTTCTAACTCATCAGTCTCCATATCCATTTCCTCTGGTTCTTCTTGATCTATGTACTCATCTTCTACGACTGGCCCTTCCTCCATTGCTCCTGGCTCTTCCTCTCTAACGGCTATAATAGATGTTATTTCTTCCTCTGTAGATTCCTGGAATTTTTCCCACGGGATTTGAAACTGGGCAATTGTGCGGATGACTAATAGCCGAACTAGCCCGTGGTTAGTGATAACTGTCGCAACTTGTCGTTAATGCTGAGCAAATTGCACCATCAGCTAGAGGCTTTTTAGCAGGAAGAACGACATGTTTAATGAAAACACTTCCGACTGTGGAAACCAGAGGTGAGCCAACACTCTAAAATGGTATTTGAATACAGTGGTATACCTCCCTTCATAGGTTATGTACCTCATTACAAAACCTGCTACATCACCCCATGGGTGTGGTAATGAATTCCGGCCATATCCTCGCCCTTTTTGAACGACATTCTCACCAGCATGCAAAAATGCTTCGGGGAACTCCTAGGGGGAGGTTCTTCGTCAAAACCATCTCTGTCCTTGTTGTGGTAGGCTTCTGACCTCTACAATGGTTTCCTCTATGACAAGGATTTCTATTCCTCAAACTCGAGAGCTCTCCTCACCTAAATTAAGTGCAAATTCAATTGCAACTGCTTCGTTGAACCCCTACAACCTGTTAACATAGATGTCCCAACTTGCATTTACAAAAATCTGCCATACTTCCCTATTGTTTCAGGCCTCTATTGTATCCTCCGTCTCATGGCGCACAACCAACCCACCCATCATTGTAGGATGGAAACAACATGGTGGATATAGTCGGCAGGTAGGGGAAGAGTGGCCATAATATGAACTATAGGGGTGATGATAACAACACATGGCCGTGAGATACAAAGGTAGTGAAAGTGGCAAGTGAATTCTTGGAAAGTGCAACAATGATGGCGAGTTATGACATTGTAATTGAATGATTACAATAATTAAATGCATTGTACTAGAGAAAGCACCGATGAGGTTTTTGGCATACGAATTCAAATCCTAATGTGTCAGAATCATAATGTGTTGTTCACATTAGATTTGGTAATGACATGGTATAAATATAATTAATAATATGTTGTTGTTTGCTTATGACGGGACCCTCACCAACATAAATTTGGTCGTCCTCGGCACGTAATAATCTCTTTAATGGAATATTTTAATTAAATACGTAAGAGTCAGTGGGGTGTACTTGGTGACCTACCTGGCGGTGGAGTAACATAAAAAATGATCGGTGGAGTAACAACAACGGCGAGGTAACAACACCAATGGAGTAACAGTAATGGCGGACTAACAACACCGACAAAGTAACAACAACGATAGAGTAACAACAATTGAGTAACAGAACTGATGGAGTAATAGCAATGACAGAGTAAAAACACCGACAGAGTAACAACAACAGTGGAGTAACAACACTGAGGGAGTAACAACAACAACAACGGAGTAACAACACCGATGGAGTAACAACACCAATGGAATAATAACAATGATGGAATAACAACACCGATGGAGTAACAACATGAAATTCCTTAGAAATTTTTCTTTCACCTCCTTATCATAATTCCATCATTATCCCTGCAAAATGAAAACAAGTAGTAACAACGCACACACACACACATATATTTTATATTATTATTATTATTTTTTATTTTATTTTTAATAGGCAGAGAAAGCATTCTCTGCACCAACAACGATCAAACTTCAGTTATTAGAGAGATGTTTGATGAAGACATCCTTAGAAGGTGGACGATGGTATAATTTTAGATGATGTCCATTCACTAGGAAAGAAGTATGAGTTCCATCTATTGTAATTAGTCTGACTATTCCATTGTCGAATGTAACGTCCACTTCATAGGGCCCCATCCAATGAGTGCAAAGCTTCCCTTTAAAATATTTGAATTGGGAGTCATAGAGCAATTCCCAATCTCATGTATGAAACACCTTGTTCTTGATTAATTTATCATGCCACTTCATTCTCTGCTGATGAATAGCAGTAGTTTTCTGGATAGCCACTAAACAAATCTCATCTAACTCATTGATCTATTCCAATCGGTGTTTCTGGGCCTCTAATAATTCTAATCCCACTTACAAAGTTGTTCTGAGCATGCTAATCTCAAATTCTATTGGGAAGAAGGGGGATTTCCCATAGACTAACTCAAACAATGAAAACTCAGTTGTATTCTTCCATGTCATCCTACATGCCCAAAGAGCTTCTAGAAGTTTCTTAGACCAATCCCGGCGATGAATCGCTACATTTTTTGTCAAGATATTTTCCAATACCTTGTTTGTACTCTCTACTTTTCCATTCACCTGAGAATGGTAGGGAGTTGTCACTTTGTGTTTAACCTCGTATATCTGTAGAAGCCTTCCTATCATGTGGGATGTGAACTGTGCTCCTCCATCTAAACAATTCTCCCTTGGAGTACCATATCGAGCAAAAATCTCTTCAAAAAGAAAATATGCAACCACCTGTTCTGTTGCTTTCGCCACAGCTCTGGCTTCCACCCACTTAGTTACATAATCGGTGTAGACCAGAATGTGAACCTTCTGGTGAGACGGTGGGTTGAAAGGTCCAATGAAGTGAATGGCCAATTTTTCAAAAGGTTTGAGGACTATCTGGGGTTGTAGTGGCATCTCATCTAATTTCCTAGTCTGTCCCATCCATTGATAGCTGTCACATCTTCAAACGTAATCTCGGGCATCGCAAAAGATAGAAGGCTAGTAGTATCCCATTCGCAACACCTTGTGGCCTATTATTTTATCTATGAAATGTCCTCCATGAGGGCCATCATGGGTAGCCTTCAGTATTTCATAGATGTCATCATTTGATACACAGCACCGAATCTGTTGATCAACCCCTATATGAAAGAGGTACCCTGTCATCCAAGAATATTGGGTACTTTGATGAATAATTCTCCAGTGATCCCTGTTTGATAAATGACGAGGTAAATTCCATGTAGCAAAATAGTTAGCAATATCAGCATACCACAGAGTGTTAGTGGAAATTGAAAAAATATGTTCATATGGGAAACTCGCTTTGATGGCCGTACCTTCAGCATTATTTTCTAGCCTAGACAGCAAATTAGCAACCAAATTATCCTAACTTGGTTTATCTACTATGGTAATGTCAAACTCTTGAAGTAATAAAAGCCATCTTGTAATATGACTAGGAGTAATGGGTTTATTCATCAGATACCTGATTTCTGCATGATCAGTATGTACAAAGGTGGGGTACCCAGTAATATAATGCCAAGATTTGTTGATGGCATAGATGACAGTGAGGAATTCCTTTTCAGTCACTGTGTAGTTCAACTTAGCTGGAGCCAAGTTCTTACTAACATAGTTGACTACATATGGTACCTTATCCACTTGCTATCCCAAAACTGCCCCAACTGCTATCTAAGAAGCATCTACATGGATACGGAATGGTAATGTCCATTCCAGACCTCGAAGGATCAGAGTGCTACAGACAAGTTCCTTGATCTTCACAAAGGCTACATCACACTCATCTATCCACACAAAGTCTGCATGTTTTTTCAGCAATTGAAAAAGTGGATGGGCTACTTTAGCAAAGTTTTCTATAAAGCACCTGTAATAACGAACACAACTAATAAAGCTACGTACCTATGTGGGTGTTTTAGGTATTGGGAAGTGCAATATTACCTTTATCTTAGCTGGATCCATTCAAATTCCAGCAAATGAAAGTAAATGTCCCAATACTATTCCTTCCTCCATCATCATGTGGCATTTTATCGTACTCAAGGAGACACGTGCTTGTTTACATATTTCAAGTACTTTTTTTAGATTTTCCAACCCTTCCCTAAATGAATCTCCATATGGAGTGAAATCATCCATATAAATCTCAACGTTGTCATCTACCAAATCAGAGAAAATCCCCAAAATTTCCCTTTGGAATGTTGTAGTTGCATTACAGAGACCAAATGGGAGGCCCGGTATGTGAAATTTCCCATGCGAAAGTGGTTTTATACTGATATTCAGGGGCTATAGGGATCTAGTTATACCCACTAAATCCATCCAGGAAGGGGAAGAACTTCTTCTCGGCTAGAGTATCCAAGACTTGGTCAATGAATGGTAACAAAAAATGGTCTTTCTGCATTACCTTATTTAATTCTCTGTAATCCACGCATATTCGCCATTTACTGTTTTTCTTAGGAAACATCACTAGTCGGGAAACCCACTGATTATCCAAAATGGGGTAGATAAATTCCACATCCAGTAGGTTTTGAAGTTCTTCCTTGTCAATGTTTTTCAGAGCATCGTTCATCCTTCTCTGAGGTTGTCTCACGGGATGACAATCTTCTTTGATGTATATATGATGGGTGCATAAATTGGTAGGAATCCCTTTCATGTCTATATAGTCCCAGGAAAATGCTACCTTGTGTTCTCGAAGAACGTCCAAGAGTTGTTTCATCTGGGATTCTGATAGATCTTGATTGATATTCAGGGTCTTCCCTGGCTCTATTTACACCGAATTTTTTTCATGGGACGCAGCTGTAAATAGCTCATCAAATCCATCGGTTGTTCCGATAATTTCCTGCGTTTCATAGCTCAAAACGGACTCTAGAATTTGTTGATTTGAGTCTGAAACAATACAGGGATCACTAATAAAAGTGGTAATTTTATCATCTCCTATTTCTGTTTTCAACTAAAGGGCCTATCCAATAGTAAGGATTGGCCTTAATTCCTCATTTTCAGATTCAGATTCTTCCCTTGGTAAAGGTTTCTTATAGCCCAATGGTTTTGCTAATGGACGAGGTTCTGCAAGAGGATATAACATTAAATTATTAGTACTCTATCCATTTGAGATAACCATATGTCCTGATCAAAACCCAATATCAGCATCTAAAGTTTCCAGCCACAGTCTTCCTAGAATCAGGGGATGGCCACTAGCTGGGGATTGCGTTTGCAGCATTAGGAAGTTCACAAGGTAGTGCCATGAGTCAACTAAAATTGTAATATCTTCTAACTTCCATACTGGTTTAACCATAGATCGATCTACTAGCTCTAACACGGTAGGTGTAGGTTTCAAGTTCTGAAGAACCAATGCCCGCATAGTCTCAATAGTAATGAAATTTATAGCAGCGCCCAAATCTACCAGCATGTTTGGAATTTATATTCCATTAATTTACACGGTTAAAATTGGGTTCCCCAGATCCCTATATTTCATAGGCATGATTTTCCCCATCATAAAATTAGATAGCTTTCCCACCACATGAATGGTGAGTGGGTCCCTTGATTTATTTTTAGGCTTCTTAGCACAATATTCTTTGAGATTTTTTGCATATATAGGTATGTCCCTCATATCTTGCAGTAGGGGAATCTTAACAAAAAAAAATTGTAGCTCCCCTAACAAATCAAACTCAGCTTGAGGGATCTGTTTACCCAAAGTCAACCTTTCTAGATAGGGCGGTTCAACTTGGTGTATTTGAGTAACCAACGGCTCAGGAGGTGTATAATATTTTTGACTTGGTTTGATTCCTCTTCAACCATTTCTGGTTCCTTTACCTCACGACCAACTTGTGCAATGATATCAAGTGAGGGTTGAGCATCTACCAGCCTCCTAGATGTTAAGTTCATCTCATAAAATTCAGTGGTGGAGATGTTATATGAAGGTAAGTTGAGGGTGTGAGCTCGTTGAGCCCCTTTATTGTTAGGATTTGGATTGGGTCAGATGGGAATTTAAGGACAAACATGCTAATTACTAGGGGGTACATTAGAGGACAATTGGAGTTGCTATTGTGGTATTGACTAGGGAAACTGCCCAAGAGGAGAAGGACCTCACCAGTTGGAAGCCCAAGAGGAACTCAAACTAGCTTGAGGGGCCCATTGCTATGAAGGTGGAAACTGGTACTCGGGCCACATAGGTGGATAAGGCATGGACTAGGGACCCATATTAAAATTACTAAAATATTGAGATGGATCTGGAAACATACCTTGATTTCCCATTGATCGCTGAGGTTCCCATGGATTTTTGGGTCCCATAAAGTATAGCTGCTCCATCTCTTTGCCCGTCCCTTGAAAAATGGCTTTCAATCTCGACAAGGATGGGCATGAACTTGTCGCATGATTCAACTCATAGATTGCACACTTCTCTACAGAGTTTAATGGATATTCCCTCTATGGATGTTTCTTCCTACATTTTGGGAAAAATATAGCGATATTTCTTTCCAATTCTAGTTGTTTTGGTTTTACCTGCAGCGTGTCTATTTGTTCAGACAAGGTACTCAAGATATCAGTCCTCAAGATGTCCAGTAAATTTCTAATTTCTACTTATGTGACACCTCCACCAGATACCTTTGTGGAATGAATCCCTTGTTTATTCCTTGCAACTCCCCTTGAGCACTGGATGCACAACTCACATATGGTGTCAAAGTTATCCTTTGATATATCTCCCTTTCCAACTATATTTAACAATTCCAATGAGTCCTCTCGAAAGACCTAGAGAAGGATAATTTTAGAAATGTCCTTATCCAGGTTAGAGTGACCTGATCTCTGCTGTGTATTTGAAGCATTCCACACAGTCTTCCATATTTTCATCCTCTTTCTGTGTAAACTTGAAAATTTCTTCCTTAATGTCCTGTGATTTATAGTAATTCTAGTACTCCTCCAGGAAGGCAGTTTTCATCTCCTCCCATGTTGTAATAGTCCTTCCCCCAAGACCCATAAACCATCACAGGTTTATCCTGGTGAGCATCAGTATTGTAACAATAATGGTGCAACTCCTAGGCTGCCTACTTTACTCTTATCAACCCGGTAGTTCGTAACAAACTTGGAAGCGTCGGTGTTGTGTGCCCAAGTACTAGTTCTTACTGCAGGTTGTCACTTGGTCAGTCAGCGCAAGATCATTAGGAGCTCAATCCAAGTTCTATGGATTCTAGAAGAAGCTCTATATGTGATGAAAGGAGAGAAACATTACTCTACAGATGCTACTCTAACTACAGAAAGGAGAAAGACTGAAATGTAAAGCAAACCTAGTAAACCCTAATTAACCAACTAATACTACTTTTGTAGAAAGCACTATGAAAACCATGAAAGGAATGCCATTACCTACTCAAGGAAGTAAAAAACATATACATAAGCTATTTCTAGAAGTAAATAAGAAAAAAACATCTTTTTGGATTTTTATGTATTTTTATGTGAATTTGACATGCATAAAATTTATTGTGTGTGAATGTGGCAGCGAATAGCTGGCGTTGGAGGGTGGCTTTGGGACTTCAGAGGATGTAGGATGGTTTGGATGGGTCCTAGAAGGTGTCAGGTGGCATTTTGGAGTCTTTTCCCACACTCAAACTTCAAAAAAAATCCTACAAGAAAATCTACAGGAGGATACAGGAAATCTACAGGAGGAAAACAGGGCAACTACAGGAGGCCTACAGGAGGAGGCCGAGAGCAGTTTTCACTATTTTTAGGGTGTGAGAGTTGGTGGAAAAGGTGGATGAAGGTTTTAATGAGGTGTTAAGGCACCTAAGGTCTACCATGAATCGCCAAGAGAGAAAAATATGATTCGGTTTCCTCAAGGAGAGAGGAAGAAGTTCTATGGAAAAATGCAGGAAACTAGGGCAGAATTGAGGTGTGATTTGGGAGACCTATAGGGCATGGATCAGATGGAGGGTGTGATTGCTGATAAGCTAGTCTACTACTAGAAGAGATCTGCTGCAACGGAACTGACAGTAAACCAATAAGATCAAACAAGCAATGAGATGAGTGCATCTAGAAAAACAGAGTTTTGCATCAAACTAGTCTAAACTATGATCTATGAAAGGAAATGCTGAGAAATGTTGTAGGAAAAGAAAGCATGAAGGAAGACTATTGCAAATAAAGAAGTGAGAATGAGGAAGAAGATCTGAAGCAAAAGCAGAACTAGACTTTTAACCTTCTAAAAGCTGCAAACACTAGAAGTCCTATGAATGAGGAAAACCTGTGTTTTTGGAGCAACAAGAGGGTCTTTGCTACAAATCATGGTCCCAAAGGGAGGAATAGAGACCAAGGCACTGTTTCTAACCTTTTGAATCTTTGTTGATCACTGTTTAACCTGCTACAGAAAGCACAAATGGAAGAAAACTATTGAATCATAAAAAACAACCTATTCTTAACCGTAAAAGAAATACATCTAACAACAACATAATATACAAAGTAAAGTAAAACATACAAATACAAGTAAAGAGGACCTTGGCTGCTTGGATTGGGCCCTAACCCAAGAGCTTCAGCCCTGTGATGTAACTTAGTGCTAGCTCAAAAAGGATTCCATCTTTATTATCAAAACAATAGCAAGAATACATGAAACTGTCACAAAAATAATAAGCTCGAAGTTGGAGCAGAGTTTAAATAAGAAAAAATCCAACAAAAATCTGAACCTAGTGATGCCCTAGGCCTCTCTACTTATACAAATGAAGCTACCAATAGCTTCCTTAAAATCAGGGAGGCTTGGCTCCCAAAACTTGAGATAATCATCAGTGACTCTTCACTTGCTCAGTTGCCTTCTAGTGCATGGTTTGGCTGCTTGTACTCCGAACTGAATGAAGGGGAATTCAAGTGAGGAGTAATAAATGAGGGGAATTCCCTCCTATAAGTCCTCTCCTTTGTCCACTTCAAGTTATTGCTGCCATTTGTCCACCGGATCCTTGACTTTGACCTCGAAATTCATCAATAATCTGCATTAAACACATGTTAGACCACATGGTATCATAACTAACTCAACTCACTCCATAAGCATAAATATAATGAGAAAATCATACAATAAGCTAATAGAATGGTTGATTTGACTAGGTTAGGAGGTAAAATGAGCCCATATAATTACCCATTTATGAGGCTCATCATCACCAGCCTATTGAAGGTGTTGCTCATCCTCTGAGCAATTTAGTCCATCTCCTCATCTTTTATGGCCCTGGTGGCCTCCCTACCATGCCAGGCTTCTAATGTGGTCTTCTCTTCTTTGTCATAGAATCCTGCCTTCCTGTCTATCTCTTCCCACTGCTCCTCCTCTTCTTCTTCTCTTCTTTCTTCTAGCATGCCTAACAGCAATGGGGGACTCAATTTGAGGCCAATCTTATTGACCTTCAGCCTTTGCATGGAGCGCTTGTACATTTGCACTCTTCTTAATGCCTCCTTCAGCCTCATGGGGGAATGATATTCCATGATCTGCAGACTGTGTGGTAAGGTGTTCCATCTCCTCATGCATGCATGCACACAGTCATCCCCAAGTAGCCTTTGCATATCCTCAAAGTGTGCAATGGCTTGTGCCTGATTGTCTAGATATCTAGGGGCAATCTGAGGGTAATTGGAAAGTAGGTTGTGTGTGCTGATGAATGCCATGGGATTTGATGGCTTAGCTCTTATCATTAATGGCTCATTCTACTCTTTTATCATCAATATTTTTATTTCTGTTACCCTCAACTCTTCATGGTTCATCCATGAGGCCATGGTCATTAGGTGTACGTTCCCTAGCTTGGAAATGGGGTCCCACACATTCATGTCTATGAGGGCCATGTTATGTAGGTAGAATTTTGCCATCTTTTCCTTATCCTCTGATGTGCTTTGGTCACATAGATCCATAAACTGCTTATAATCTTGGAAAGGCATTTTGCCTCTTTGTGCCAGAGTCTTTACCTGGAATTGTAACCATTGGTCCTTGAGATATAGGCCATAGGATTTTTCTAGTGTTCTAAATTGCAATTCCTCCATGGATAAGCTAGCCCTGCATGCCAGCTAAGTCTCTTTCTCTTGCAGTTGCCTCCTTATCAATTCATTTTCATTTTTAAGGTGGCTTCTTGTAATTGTTTCCCTGTCTTTGAGAGCACTCAACTCTCTGCCCATTTCTCTGAGTTTTTTCTCCATATGGCCAATATCATCAAATCCTTTGGATTTGGCTATTTTCATCCACCTATGTGTTCTTATTCTTTCTTTCTCTAATTCAAAGAATAGTGGAATTGCAAATTTTGTGGGATTATCCTTCCTACCTCATGTAGATTGTAATCGGAGGCAAGACTAGGCTAGGGATCAGGTTCTTGTAGCTCTGTTGCTTCCTCTTTTACCCGTGGCTATCCTTCCATCCTTTTCTCAAGCTTTTGGGTCTCTTGTAGTCTTGACAGTGTCTCCTGTAGAACTGTTTGAGCCTCCTGTAGGATTGTTTTTGGGTCCTGTCGTTCTACCTTTTCTTTCCATGTGGAAGATCTAGGAGTCCCCCTCCCATATGTGATAGGTACCCTGGAAGGGGATTCTTTCCCTTTGGTAGAGGGTGAATCTTCAATTGTAATTGGAATTTTTGAAGAGGGCTCAGGTTTGCCTGTTTTGATTCTTGTTCTCTTCCTAGCCCTAAAATACATGGAGGCCTACCTTTTCCTCTTTTTCTTTGGCTTCATTGGTATACTGAGGGTAGAGAGGGCAGCTGCTACCTCCTTTTCTAGAGTCTCAGGGGACTCTTCTCCTTATTCTGCCTCTTCTGCCTCTTTTTCTCCTCCTTTTGTCTCTTTTCTAGTCTCTTTTTTCTTTGTTTCTTCCTGCTCTATTTCTTCAGCTTTCTCCTCCTCTATTTCAGTGCCCTCCTCCTTCCTTCCTTGTTCTTCTATGTCACCAATGGCTTCACCTTCTCCCCCTTATAGCTCTTCCTCCTCATTGCCAGTAGGACTAAAATCATAGGTTAAGGCCTTTATGTCATCCTCAACTGTCATGTTTCGGAAAACTTCCCTTGCTATAGGGAGTGTAAATGTATGGAGGGCTTCCTCCACTAGGATTTTGAATAACCCATGGTGAGCTAGCTACTCTAAATTTCCTTCTTGAACCTTAGTGCTGGAGTCAATGAGGGACTATAGGAGGAAGTAGGGGATACTGAGCTTCTGAGGTGTTGGAGTGTCCATACCATAACTTAATTCATGGAGGATTCTAAAGTGATAACCATAGAAAATGTTGTACCTCCCTTCACAAGATATGTATTTGATTATTTGATAGCTAACCTCATCCCAAGGGTATGGTATGCTAGCCCTTCTAATGCCATTTTTATCCTCTACAGGGGTTTCATTGTTTTGGAAAAAGTTTTTCTTGGCAGCTTGGCCAATTGGTTTCTCATCCTTACTCCAAGGCAGCCCAAGAGGAAGGGTAGTGACCCTACTGATAAATTCAGGGGTTATCTCCATGGAAAGACCTCTAAAGGTGATAGTGGCATGTGTTCTTGTGTGAGGGACCAAAGAGAGGGAAAAGCCTTCGGCAATCTCCTCATCAAAGCCTCAGAATTTCTCAAAAAGGTTCATCCAATTTTCTCTTGTGAATATGCCCACTACCCGGGGATGTGCATGGAGCCTCCTGGAGTTAGTGGGCTCATTTCTCATAAACACTCCTATCATTTTGTTTATACTCTTTTGGGAAACCAAATGTGGAGATGGAGACAACAATTTTTGAGAAAAACAGAGAAACAGAGGAGACTGTGTTTTTTTAAATAAGCAGAATTTTTTTTAATGTATTTTCTCCTCTCCTAAAGACTTTATTTCCTCCTCAATTTGAAACCACTTCTTGCATATATTGATATTTAATGGGGGAATGCATGGAACCTACCTCCTCATATCGAAAATCGTGCTAAAACTTGTGTTGTCTCCCTTCAAAACAACTCATTGCCCATCCTGTAGAAACCTGTTGTCCCTCCTGTAGAATTTTTGTAGGTGCTCTTGTAGAACCTGTAGGTGCTCCTGTAGAAAATGATGAGAGATGGAGTATGGGAGATATCTATGGAGGACGATGGTTATGAGGTTATCGGGGCACAAGGATACTACTGTAGCTCAGTTATGAGGAGAGAATGAAGGAAAAGGTGGTGAGAATGCTCAGGGAGGAGTAATTATTACCCTTTATGGATATTCTCAGTCATAGGGGGTGAGCTGGAAAAGTATATGTTGGCCGTATTTTGGCCATTGGTCCCCACCTACCTTGTTGTCATGGCCCCTCCTCGTAATCATCCCTCATGATTGCATTGGAGTTCACACTTACTCCATTACCTGTCCTTGACATCTTTCTTGAGTTGACTATGCGCACGTGTGGGTGACATCTCAGATGAGTGGAGTCAACTAGATGAAGGTGGCCAAGTTAACTGGACACCTTTCCCTCATTCAACCTCAACCATCTCGTTTCTTTTTCATGACTTCTAATTACACAAATGCAAATAGAGGAGCGAGTTAGTTACTTACCTATGATCCGAATGTATTTGTTGTGAGGTGTTGTGGCTCTCCCTCTATTGCATGCCTTTGTTCCTTTGATGCATGTTGTCTACCTACTGATGTGTCGTTGTGTCTTGTGCAAGTTCTCCTCTTGCTGGGTCTGAGCTTCAAGTGCCTTCTCAACCTCCATGTGTGCATTCTCTTACTGTTGGTGTTGGGTTCTGATGGGATCAGCTGCTATAGGAATTCCTAGAGGAGCTCTTGTAGCTGTTTCTCCCCTCGAAAATTCAACTTCTTTATGTGCTTGGAGATTTGAGGATGATGCCAGAGGTGTAGATAGAGATGGATAGGTAGTAGGTAGGCTTCAGGTGAGGTGGATGGTGTTGCTTCCTCTCTTGTTTTTTGTTTTTTTCTTTTACTGAAAAACTATTTTTTCTGTGTTTTTCTTGGACAGGAAGAAAAATGATGCTTGGGGTGTGATGCAGGCTTGGAAATGATGGCAAGGAGGTTTGAAGATTGTAGGAGGGATTATAGGTCCTTCATGAAGCTTCTTTGTCCCTCAATATACGTTCTGTAGCCATTTCTGGCTCTCTGTAATTCCTACAGGAGCCTCGCATAGGAAACACAATTTTTGAAAAAAAGGTACAGTGGGGTGAAAGAAATGCCAAATATGATGGAGGAAGGTTTGGAGAAGGTGAGATGGATTCTGGTGTGAATGTCAGGGTCCCCTTGTCACCTTCTGCTTCTCCCTATAGTCCTCCTGCAAACCTGCAATGCAATAAAAATTCATTTCTTTTCTCGCTTTTTTTTCTTTTTTTTTGAAAATAAACTAGGGCACCTCAAAGAGGTTTTCACGGTAATTGCCTACCCTAGGCACCTCCAAGAGAGGTTTTCATGGAAGGATCTTATTCTTTTTTTTCTTTTTTTTTTTGACATCACTGGGCTACCTCAAAAGAGGTTTTCAACCCAATGATGGGACTCGAGCGCCTCATGGAGGTTTTCACTTGAGTCCTTATTATTTTTATATTTTTTCTTCAGTGAGTGGGTGAAGTGGAAGCTAAGGCATTCTCCACCACCATCACTGTGTTACTCAGACCTTCGATAAACTCTCACTTGGAGAGGGGTTTCTTATAGACTTTCAACCGATGTCCATTGACAAGCATGGGGATGGCTTCATCATCAATGGTTCTGATCAAAACTGAACCATTGTCATTACATTTCTCCACAGTGTAGGGTCCCAGCGATCTTGTCCTAAGCTTGCCTTTGAAATTTTTGTATTTTGAATCATAGAGTAGTGCCCAATATCCCTCTTGGAATTGCTTCTCCTTGATATTTTTGTCATGCCATACCTTTCTCTGAAGTTGAACTACCTCTGTATGGAGAAGGGCTTGCAATTTGTATTCATCCAATCCATTGAACTAAAGTAATATCTCCTTTTGTACATCACTGAGGTCTAGGTCTAACTGAGATACCATCCTTAGTGTATTGAAATCAAATTCTATTGACAGCAAAGCCTTCTTCCCATAGACTAGTTCATAGGGCGTGAACCTTGTGGTGGTCTTCCATGTTGTGTTGTAGGCCCAAGTGGCGTCAATTAATCTATCTGCCCAGTCTTTTCCACTGTTGCTCACTACCTTGGTCAGGATCCTTTCCAATGCTTTGTTAGTGACCTCCATCTACCCATTGGCTTGTGAATTTTAAGGGGTGGAATTCATGTGCTTGATTCTATGATGTGTAAGCAGGTCTTCAATCAAATTGGAAGTAAACTGACTTCCTTGATCTGTGACCAACTCTCTTGGATACCCGACCTTGTAGAATATGTTTTCTCTTAGAAACTCAGCTACTTTTTCCTCTGTTGCTACTTTGATTGCTTTTGTCTCTGCCCACTTTGTCAGGTAATCGGTGCACACAATGATGTGTTGTTTATGCTTTGAAGGAGGGTTGATATGACCCGCAAAGTCCATGTCTCACTTCTCATATGGCTCAAAGCTCACTTGAGGTTGCATGGGCATCTTATCCTTTGGAGTAGGTTTCCCCATCCTCTGACACCGATCACACTGGCTGGTATATCCCCTCACATCCTGATGAAGAGCGGGTGAGTAGTAGCCTGCTTTCAATATCTTGAAGACAATTCTTTTTGCTGCAAAATGACCTCCACAAGGTGCATCATGACAGGTTAGGAGGATGTCAAAGACTTCCTCCTCCTTGACACATCTTCTCAAGATCTGATCTGGGCCAAGTTTGAAGAGATTGCCCCCAATCCATGTGAAAGGAGCACTTTTCCTTACTATCTTCCTCTTCTCTTTTGAGGACAAGTGTGGTGGAAACTGTGCTGAAACCAAGTAGTTTGCTATATCAGAAAACCATGGAGAGTGTGATGAGATAGCAAATAGATGTTCATCTAGCATTTGGTCATCCAACATTCCTTCTTCACCTATAGGCAAATTTACTCTAAACAAAAAGTCAGCAACAACATTTTCTTTACTAGGCTTATCAATAATGGTCAAATCAAACTGCTGCAATAAAAGAAACCATCTAATAATGTGAGCATTTACATCTGGTTTGTTCATTAAATTTCTAATTGCAGCATGATCTATGTGCACAAAGGTTTGATGGTCTGTGATATAATTTCTGAATTTGTTTAAGGAATGCACGACAGCTAGGAGTTCCTTCTCGATCACTGTATAGTTTAACTCTACCTTTGACAAGTTTTTTCTTATAAAGTATATGGCATAAGGTAAATTTTCATGAATTTTTCCTAAGACTACATATATTGCTTTGTTCGAGGCATCTGTGTGAATGTGGCAATGTAGGGCCTAGTTTGGGCCTCAGAGAATTGGGATAGTCACTAAGTTGCTCTTCAAAGCATCTAGAGCTTCTTGACAGTTTTTTGACCAAATGAACTCAACATCTTTGCCTAAGAGGCCAAACAAAGGAGAGGCTAGCTTGCTAAAATCTTTAATGAATCTCCTGTAATACCCAGCTAAGCCTAGGAAACTTCTGACATCTCTCACCTTTTGAGGAGGTGGGACCCTTTGGATGATGGCAATTTTGTTGGGGTCCACCTGCAGTCCCTGCTGAGATATTGCATGACCTAACACTGTCCCTTCAGTCATAAAAAATTCACATTTTTCTGGACTGAGGGATAGGTTCATCTCAATACACTTGTCTAGAACTTTTCCTAGGTTAGATAAAGCTTCCTGAAAGTTAGAGCCATAAGGAGTAAATTCATCCATGTATATCTCTACTGCATCATGAACTAATTCAGAAAATATACTCAATACCGCTCTTTGGAAAGTGGCTGGAGCATTACACAAACCAAAAGGAAGGACCCGGTATGCAAAGGTACCCCAAGGACAAGTGAAGGTGGTCTTATCTTGGTCTTCCATGCTGATTTGAATCTGATTATACCCGCTAAACCCATCTAAGAAAGAGAAAAACATTTTCCCTGCTAGACCGTCTAACACTTGGTCTATGAAAGGTAAAGGAAAATGGTCCGTTTTAGTGGCTTTGTTCAATTCCTAATAGTTGACACAAATTCTCCACTTACCATTTTTCTTTGTCACTAGCACCAAAGGAGAGACCCATTCACTATCAGAGATGGGATAGATGAATCTTGCATCAAGCAATTTCTGCAGCTCTTCCTTAACAATATATTTAAGTGCTAGATTCATCCTCCTCTGAGGTTGCCTGACTGGCTTGCAGTCATCCTTGATGTATATATGATGAGTACATACTGAAGGGTGCACTCGCTTCATCTCCTTATAACTCCAGGTGAAGGCATCTAGGTGTTTTCTCAGTAGGCTACACTATTCCTTTTCCTGGGAAATGGATAGGGATGGATTAATTTTCAAGGTTCTTTCTAGGTCGAACTCTATATTCTTAACACGGAGGGAAGTGGAGTCAGCTGCATAGAGATTAGTTGAGGGGTTTTTTTGGGTTTCTCTTACGATGTCCTCTAATGGTGATACACTAAGAGGTGGATTCTGAATCATATTTTCAATCATATCATCCTCATCTTGTTGTTTCCCCCCATGGTGATTTCTAATGCACAAAGCGGTCCAGTTTATACTTCATCCTCATCTTCCTCATCCAACTAGAGAGGTAGATCATGTTATAGCAAGGGTTGGGCAGGAGGATATAGGATTAACTGCTTGGACATGTGCCTGTTCTTTATGGTCATGTTCCCAGCTCAACAGCTGATGTAAGCATTGGCTGTAGCTAACCAAGGTCTTCCTAGAATGAGAGGATACCCAGTGAGATTTGCCTTTGGTTGGAGAACTAAGAAATTAGCAGGGTACTCCCAAGAATCAATGGAGACCATCACATCTTCCACAATCCCCTTAGGGGTCATGATGGAGCAGTATGCTAGCTGTAGCACGGTCATGGTCTTCATCAAGGAGCCCTGGAGTTTATGTTTGAGCTTGGTGTCCTTTGTCATCACATTAATGGTAGCTCCCAAATCAATCAAGCTATGTGAGATCATGGTGCCATTGATGTGGACATCAATTACTTGGCTTCCAGGGTCTAGATATTTCCAATAGATTACCTACCCTAACATCAAGTCGGATAGTTGCCCTATGACATTGATGGTTGGGGCATCCCTCTTGCGTCTTCCTAGATGCCTAAAGCACTTGTCTTTGATCAACCTATTATAGATAGGCACATATTTTATGGCTTGGAGAAGTGGTATCTTTACACATAAATGTTTCAATTCTCCCAGGAGTTCAGTCTCTTCTGGGGTAGGCTGGACTGTCGTGGATAGTCTCTCATGAAAGGGTGGATTTGCTTTAGGTTCACTTTCCTCTGTATCTTCCTCAACATCCCTGGGTGGAGGTTGGCTATCTGGGAAAACTTTCCCAGATCGCAAGTTAATTTCCTAAATCTCCACAGCATAAGTTGGGCATGATGGTTCCCCACTATCCAGTTACTGAGCCTATATTTTATTCAGGTTCGGATTTGGCTGGGCAGACATTTGGGGTTGCTTTGGTGGAGTAGGAGGTAATGATTGTGATTAGGCAGGTGGTGGAGGCAAAAGAGCGGGAAGAGAGTTGTATTAGGGTCTCCACCCTTGATGAGATGCATTCCACTGAGGCTGTGGTTGAGCATAGGATTGAAATGAATGGGTGGTTGTTTGGGCATGATATTGAGATGCAAAGGACCAAGGAGAGGGCGTGGACCATGAAGGATGAGCAGGAGGGCCCCAATAAGGTATGGAAGTGATTTGGTTGGGGTTGTAGTATGCGTGAGATGTCCCTTGCATCCCCTACTGATATGGTCTACGTCCATGTAGGCTCCTTTGGTTTATGTAATAGATATGTTTAGTGACTCACTCAACCCCTTGATATACAACTTTAAGTTTGGGTAGGGAAGGGCACTTATCTGTAGAATGATTTTCTTCATAGATTGAACAAACCTCTATAGAGTTTAATGGGCATTCATTCTTAGGATGCCTCTTAGTTCATCTAGGGAAAAGAATGGCCAAAGCCCTCTCTGCATCCTCTTGTTTCCTTTTTATATGTAAGGTATCCATTTGCATGGCAAGAGTCTGTAGCATCTCACTCTTGAAGTCTTCTAGCATGTTTCCAATTTCTCCTTTAATGGACGAGTTAGAGGAAGAGGTACTAGCTATGGGTTGACTCCCCCTACGTTTCTTTCTGGCTGCTCTAGAATAGCTTCTAAAAATAGTCTTTATGTCCACATAGGATAGTTGGTAGATGTCTCCTCCGGCCAGTGGATGGAGGGTGTCTAAAAGATCTTCCCAAATTCCCTTGAGGAGGACCAGCTTTAGAGACTCAGGGTCAAGTGTACACCTGGCCCTTTTGTAACTGAGTTGGAACCTCTCTTCATAGTCCTCCAAGGACTCATCACTTCCTATGGTCATTCGGAAAATTTCTTCTTTATTATCTTTTGGCCTACAATAGTAATGATACTTTTTGTTAAAAACTTGTTGCATCTGAGCTTAGGTTGTGATGCTATTGCTAGGTAATCCCATGAACCAGTGCAGTGCTGCCTCCTTGAGAGTAGAAGGGAATAGTTTCAACTTTTTCTCATCTTCTGCATAGTCATAGGTTTGGCAGATAACAACAATCTCGAACAAAAAGGTGTCGAGATCTTCTGTAGTCAGACCATGGAAATGAGGTAGGGCGGAAGGGCTTATATTCTTCATTTTGGTATCCCTATTGGTCTCCCGAATGGGAAAGGTACCCTCTATTCTCTCTCCATTCACCCTAGTATTTCTATTTTCATCCATTGGCTCCAAAGGAATGTTTTCTTCTTCTTCTCCTATAGGTTCTTCAAATATGTCTTATTGTTCACCTAAGGGTTCTTCTTGATCGCAGCCACTGAAGAAGAGAGAAGGCTAGTTGTGTGAAGTAGTGGGGGTGTTGGGCAAACACTTTCCTGAGTTATCTCTATTCCTACGAGGCATGAAAGGAAAACTTTTTGGTTGGTTTTTGTTTATTTTTCCCCACATTGATAGTACCTGCAGAAACTGAAATTGATTGAACAAAACAAATTGCAACTAACTGAAATGAACTTGCTGAAATGACATTTGCAGTATTGAAGATGAAAGCAAGGAAATGCAGAACTAAAGAAAAATGAATGACTAGTCTACTCTTGCTGAGATGAAATTCGTAGAATTGAAAAGGAAAGCAAGGAAATTCAGAACTGAAGGAAAAGAAAGGACTAGTCTATGGTTGCTGAAAGCAACTATTAGCAGAATGTTGCAATAGAAAATAGAAGAACACAATAATCATAGAATACTCTAATGCTTCCCTAGAAATGGCACCAAAAAGTGGTGAGCACTAGTATTGCAGCAATAATGTTGCAATTCCTGGGCTGCCTACTTTACTCTTATCAACCCAGTAGTTCGTAACAAACTTTGAAGCGTCGGTGTTGTATTCACAAGTACTAGTTCTTACTGCAGGTTGTCACTTGCTCAGCCAGCGTAACATCACTAGGAGCTCCAGCCAAATTCTATGGATTCCAAAAGAATTTCTATAAGTGATTAAAGGAGAGAATGTTACTCTACAGATGCTAATCTAACTGCAAAAAGGGGAAAGACTGAAATGTAAAGCAAACGTAGTAAACCCTAATTAACCAACTAATCCTACTTTTGCATAAATAACTATGAAAACCATGAAAGGAATGCCATTACCTACTCAAGGAAGTAAAAAAACATCTACCTAAGATATTTCTGGAAGTAAATAAGTAAAGAACATCTTTTTGGATTTTTATGTATTTTTATGTGAATTTGACATGCATATAATTTATTGAACGTGGCAACGAATAGCTGGCATTAGAGGGTGGATTTGGGACTTGAGAGGATGTAGGATGGTGTGGATGGGTCCTAGGAGGTCTCAGGTTGCCTTCTATATGCTTTTCCCACACTTGGACCTCAAGAGAAAGCCTACAGGAAAATCTATAGGAGGACACAAGAAATCTACAGGAGGAAAAGAGGGCAACTACAGGAGGCCTACGGAGGAGGCCGAGAGCAGCTTTCACTTTCTTGAGGGTGTGAGAGTGGGTGGAAAAGGTGGATTAAGGTTGGAATGATGTTTTAAGGTGCCTAAGGTATACCATGAATCACCAAGAGAGAAAAATATGATTAGGTTTGCTCAAGGAGAGAGGAAGAAGTTCTATGGAAAAATGTAGGAAACTAGGGAAGAATTGAGGTGAGATTTGGGAGAGATATAGGGAATGGATCAAATGGAGGGTGTGATTGCTGATAATCTTTCCTACTGCTAGAAGAGATATGCTTCAAAGGAACTGATAATCAACCAATGAGATCAAACAAGCAATGAAATGAGTGCATCTAGAAAAAGAGAGTTTTGCATCAAACTAGTCTAAACTATGATCTATGAATGGAAATGCCGAGAAATGTTGTAGGAATGGAAACCATGAAATAAGTCTATTGCAAATAAATAAGTGAGCATGATGAAGAATATCTGAAGCAAAGTAGAACTGGACTATTAACCTACTAAAAGCTGCAAACACTAGAAGTCCTATGAATGAGGAAAATCTGTGTTTTTGGGCAGCAAGAGGGTCTTTGCCTCAAATCATTGTCCCAAAGGGAGGAAGAGAGGCCAAGGAATGGTTGCTAGCCTTCTGAATCTTTGTTGATCTCTTTTTAACCTACTATAGAAAACACAAATTGAAGCAAACTACTGAATCATCAAAAACAACCTATTCTTAACCATAAAAGAAATACATCTAACAGCAACCTAATCTACAAACTGAAGTAAAACATATAAATACAAGTAAAGAGGAGATTGGATACTTGGATTGGGCTCTAACCCAAGAGCTTTATCCCTCTGAGGTAACTCAGTGCTAGCTCGAAAAGGATTCCATCTTTATTATCAAAACAATAACAAAATTACATGAAACTGTCACAAAAATAATAAGCTCGAAGTTGGAGCAGAGTTTACGTAAGAAAAATTTCAACAAAAATCCAACCCCAGTGAGGCCCTAGGCCTCTCTACTTATATAAATGAAGCTACCAATAACTTCCCTAAAATCAGGGAGGCTTGGCTCCCAAAACTTGAGATAATCATCAGTCGTCCTCCACTTGTTCGGCTGCCTTCTAGTCGATGATTCAACTACTTGTACTCCAAGCTGAATGAAGGGGAATTTGAAGTGAGGAGTAATAAATGAGGGGGATTCCATCCTATAAGTCCTCTCGTTTTTCCAGTTCGAGTTATTACAGCCATTTGTCCACTGGATCCATGACTTTGACCTCAAAATTCATCAATAATCTGCATTAAACACATGTTAGACCAAATGGCATCATAATTAACTCAACTCACTCCATAACCATAAATATAATTAGAAAATTATACAAGAAGCTAAGAAAATGGTTGATTTGACTAGGTTAGGTGGTAAAATGAGCCCATATAATTACCCATTTATGAGGCTCATCATGTCCTTTTAGCGTAGCAGGGAAGATTTTCAATTTCTGAGCATCAGTTATATAATCGCGTCCCCGGCACACAATGTAAAATTCAAACAAAAATGTATCAGGATCTTCTAAAGTAAGCCCATGAAAGCTAGGTAAAGCTATTAAAGGAAAGGGCTTTGTTTGTGCACCAATCCTGAGATCCCCAATCGGCAAGTCAATAGTGGAGGTCGTAGGTGCCATGAATATCCTCCAAAATTCGCTGGGGATTTCTGCAGGCTCTGCAGGAAATGATGGAAGGGCTATTATGGTAAAACCCTCGTGAATTTACTTCATTAGTTAAATATTCCAAGAGATAAAGGAAGGAGGGTCACCTCATAGATTTAGCTTAATAGATACATGCCAATGGGTGTAAAAAGGATGAAAAGGTGAGTGGAAATGTAAGGAAAAGGTAAGAAGATTTAGCGCCCAACATCTCCCCCCAACTAGACTTCTACATGCCCTCATGTAGCTCACCACCTTCGTAGGTCTGGATTGGATAGACTGTGGGCTTTGTGAAGCCAGGTGAGATCATATTCCTCTTCCATGTCTGTTCCTCGAACCTTATACCCTTATGTAAGAAGAACTTCCTTCCACCAATTGTTTGGTATATTATATGTTAGGGTATAGTGTTCTACCAGAAACCAAATGACAAGGAACTGGAACTAGATTCTCATTCACAAGACCCCACATCTTTGGATACATGCCACATATCTTGGCACCCTACGTAGTGCTCGTGCAAAGTTTGGTGCTCCAAACGGTTCCCTATTTCGGACAGACGTGGGTGAAATCATCCACCTTTTCTGGCAACTATCAAGGGCCTCATCTTGAAATGTGACTATTTTTCTGACACAAATATCAATGCACCACATTTGTGTCCTCAACATTCATTCACTATTTCCCCAAATTTCTAAAAATGTGTTGTGCTTATTGTACATAGCTACTGACACTCATGCTCCCCTATCATCATAAAAGTCTTCGTGGTTTGATTTGACTCAAATGTATTAGAAGCCTTCCACCAACTTATATGATTTGAGAGTATAAGAAGTGAGAACCCTTAAATGAATGTTCCCCACATATGGTACCCGATTAAACTCTTTGTCTACATGCAAAAGGAATCCATGCATATAAAACTCACACATCAAATGTTGAGTTGCCAAATCATGAGCTTTCAATATCCGAAGGAATTGTACACCATCCTTAATCTTGTGACTAATTTCCTTCTTAATTCTCTACAAATAGAAGAAAAGAAATCGTTGATGCAAGAAAAAAGCATAGCTAGAAGCAGGAGGGTGACATGCCATTACCTCTTGTGCTAGGCTAAACATCTGTTCTTTGTCAGCCTTCAATTTTGTCACCTGTCCCTCCAGCTGCTCCACCTTGAGCTACTGCTTTGCATACCTCAACTGCAATATTTCTATGCACTCCACATATTTGAAGATAGCCTTGGATACTTGTTCCCGGGTTCTCTTTACTTCATTCTAATATCGAGTCGCGGTGAATTTCTAGGTTTGAACTTCGGCCATCAAAGAAAACTCACGACCTTCAAACAAATACTCGATAGGATCTATCTGAGTGGCAACAAAGGTTGTCACCACATCATCCAACTGTGTTTCTACTTCGGCCACCATGTCTTTGGGCTTATTAGCCCGCCGCCTATATTTCTTCACCCGTTTCTTTAACTGATGCACCCATCTTCTTAGCCTTCTAACCTCTATTTTTAGTCGCATCACATATTTGAATTACAGCTAATATTTCTACTTAACGGGTAGCCTCTATCGTTCACACAACTCTATCCATTCCTGCTTGACCACCACCTCATCTGGTACCTCAGCCGGTTCAGCAGGTGGTGGACTACTTGAGCGAGTATCCACAGGTTCAATTGACGGGGCTGCTCTGGTTGGTTACTCTTCCTTGGGAGTAGCTACTTCCTTCTTGACCACTACCTCGACCCGCTATGAAGTTGTCTCAATAGGTGGTGGACTCACTAGATGGGTATCCATCGGTGTTTCAACCAACGTATCTCTTTATGGTTCCCTTGTCTCCACAACACCTGTCCTAGCAATACCTTTTTACAACTATTTATCCAATAAATCACATTAAACACAATAATAATGCACTAATAACATAAAGTTTGAATAGAACAAGCTTACGTAGAAACCAATATGGGACAAAAAAACAAATTATGTTTTGTTATGATGTAAATGAAAGCTCTAACCCCCTTTTCTTTTGAAGCACCAACTTGTCGAAAGAACCAACTCTTACTATTTGCAAGCACTAACTTTCTAGAGGCACCAACCTCCTAGAGGCACAAACTCATTGGTCCTTGCTTGAACTAAATTGATAGATGAACCAAATCCCACTTTTTTTTGGCATCGACCTATTAGAGGCACCAACTCCTTGATATTTGTAAGCCCCAACTACCACTATTTGTAGGAACGAACTTGTTGGGGGCACCAACTCCATGATATTTATAAGAATCATCCTATAGGAGACTCAAATCCCTTGATGTACAAGCATGAACCTGATCCAACATGTTAGATATATTTTTCATACATTTTTAAACTTAGATCCATGGGCTCTTTACACAAATATCAAGGAACCAATTGTTCAACACTAATATCTATTGTACTATCCCTTGTAATAAACTTTCTTCCTTTAAAAAAATATTTTATATCTATCATTCTATGATCCAACTGGTTTGTCACTATATCTCTACAACTCCTTTTTAGATCTACTAATAATCTCTTCTCCTCAAGCTAAAATCGAATATCCACACTCATATGTTCTCTACATCATTCCATGCAACAACCTCAAATGCACCTTAGATATTAATTATTTCACCAGACATCAACATCTCATATCTCATATCTTCATTCAAGTATGTTATGCGATCTACTACCAAACTCATCCCTCTATCCTCTCTTTAGACCCTCTCAACCCTCCATAGCTCTCTCAGCTCTCTACAATTTTTCTAATAAACTCTGCCACTTGACTACATTTTAGATCTATAATTAAGCTCTCTTCAGCTTAGCTCCCATAGCTCTCATTTTTCTCTTCGAGCTGCCTATGAAGTTGTGTGTACACTACAACTTTAAATATTAGGTTTGCATAGGAGTTCCCACACTTTACGTCATGTACTTCTTTCGTTTTATAAACATCAATAAACTAAATCTTTAATCCATTGAGCCTTATTCACTAAGTTTAGCATCTAAAATAGCTTTAATTCCCTAACAAAATTTGGCACTAGAATGTCAAATATTTTTTCTTGTAGCCCTTAATGGTTAGCTTCAGCGAAAACAAGATCCCATGCCTGAATGAAAAGTTGAATCGGAAAGGGAGCTTAGCCCTGGATTGTTGTGTACCATTCACCAGTTAATGAGTTAAACCATAGACACTTTTTACTATGTGCCAGAGTGATATTATGAGCTAATTAGATTTAACAATATAGAACTTACTTTGTAACCCCCTTGCATGTCTGAGACTTAACGAGGTGGGGAGTGGGGTTGTTGATTTTTACCATATGCAACATAACACATCACTACCTTCTCTGTGTGAAAATTCCTAATCCTATAGGAACCCCTAATGCAGAAAATCTGAATCTACTTCAACTACTTGATTTTAATTACATTCATCTAGTTATTCTTCTAAATACTGAAGAAAATTACTTCTTCTACCTACACTACTTAAATTTGATTGCATGAAACAAGGAAACTGGGAAAAAAACAAGATACGTAGGACACACTTATTTTTGGACCAAATAGTCGCCAAAAAACCCAATGCAAGAAAACCATTGAAGTAGCTCTGAGGGTTTTCTATTATTAAGTAGTAATTATGAATACTAATGCTGGTAGCCCTTCCAACAAACTAGTGATAGATAAATACAATGGCGAGAAATCTAAGTGAGTTTTACCTCACTTCACCTGGCATATTCTGGCTGATATGGCAACAAGGTTAGCTAACCTCAACTACTTCTGTACTGGCTCTGTGTAGGTCCTGTGTCAGCCTTTCAAGCTCTGCATTAGCCCTCTATTAGCTCTTCTTCCCACTACGTCAACTTTCCCGGTTGTTCTGGAAATTCTCGATAGTTCTGGCTTTCTACGTGGAAGGCAACTTTATTGTCTATGCTGGCCCTTGTGGCTCTATGTCAAGGCTGCATGGGCCTAGATTGGTAGAGTGTTAGTCCCCCTAGCTACTACGCTGCCTCAACAAGCTTCTTTCTGCCTCTTTGTCAGTATTCCCAAACTATCCCTGCCCCTCTCCTACAAAATTTCCCCAATCAATTTTTCTCTTGCAAACTTCTCACCTCAGAAAATCAATTTTCTCAATCTCTCTGTGTGTGTCTAACTCAACCCCAAGCCTCCTTCTTATACTTTTCATGTTGAGACTTCAATGGCCGAGATTAAGTCTCTAATCAACAACTAATATTAAAAGATGACTTGGTCCACCTTCTAAATAATTCTCACCCATATTTTTATTAATACCCATTAATATTTTAATTTTCCTAAGTTTAGAGTTAGGAACCTGTTGAATTCTCGAAAATCGTTGCGACAACATGGGGGAAAACCACCCAGTCCAAACCTTGAAAGATGCTCCTTTTCCATTTGGTAAAGTGGCTCTAATTGGGGATAATCGAACCAGTTTCCCAGAAAATATTTGATAGTGATGGTGGGATGATATATGATGTAACAGGAAATGATTAAGCTAAGTGTAATGTAGAAATTCCCACTAGTAGATCAACAGATTATGCAATATACTAAAGCAAAATACAAGATCTACTTCCACAACATACTTTGCGGAAGCTTAATCGAATATGAGAAAGATCAATGAGAACACATATAACTGAGAATGAGAAATCAATCACACATAACACAGTAGAAATAACCCGAGGAAAGCCTCAACCTAAAACCCCAATCTCTGTATTATCATACAAGTGGAAATATGTTCAAGTTACAAAAGGAATTAGCTCTCAAGCTATCCTGCTCTCTCTGTAATAAAAAAATACAACTCATAGACTGAATAGAAACTATATATGTCCTCCTCAAGCCCTCTAAGCCTCCTATTTCCTTGGGTAGTTTTTCTTGGGGTCTAGTGATGCCACATGTGTGAATTGGCCTTATCACACTCACAAAAACTGATGAAGTAACTGTGAAATGCTCAAGGAAAGAATTTATTCTACATGTAGGAGATATTCACAATGGAATATTCTAGCAACTGATACTACACTACCCCTCCATCTGATCTCAATTGGGTCTCTGTTTGAACAGACATGCATGAGTTATTTATGAGAGAATATTTAGTTATCTGAAGTGTAGCAGTTACATGCATGCATGCATTAACTAACTAAACTCACAATTAATTCAACAAACTGTTTGAATTAATCTACCTAGACTTGAATCAGTTAACTGAGCCAACTAATTACAACTCAATATTACAACTCATCCTTATCTCTTTAACTGATGGATAGATTCCTCAATTAATGGAGAAACTGTTGCATGTCCTCACATAGACTTCATGTTTGATTTTCTACAACTAATTAACTCATGGTGAATTAATTAATTATTTTACAAATAGCTACTAAGATCAAATTCAAATTTTACTTCTCTATTTTAGTTCAAGGACTAACTAAAATAGGAAGGTATCCCAAAAAACGCTATTTATAACAATACTAAATTTAGCACTTCTATATCTATCATTTCTTGTTGCTATTTTCAACACTCCCTCTCAACAAGAAAGGGATTATCAATAACCCTAATCTTGTCTCTGTGGAACTCGAACTTGCATTTTGACAGTGCCTTGGTAAAAATATCTGCATCATGTTCCTCGGTTGAAACATATAGAAAAAACATGATCCTCTTGACCACACAATCTCCAAGATGGTGGTACTAGATATCAGTGTGCTTGGACCTGTCATGAAAAACTAGATTCTTAGAGAGTTTGATACAAATTTTATTACTGCAGTAGATCACGGTTGGATCCATTCTCTAACCAAACAATCCCACTAGAATCTTCTGCATCGAAATGGCCTCACATGCAGCCTGACTAGCAGCTATGTATTTAGCCTCTGCTGAGCTAAGTGCAACTGACCTTTGTTTCCTGCTGTACCAGGAAACTGCAACTGAAAAAAGGTTGAAGATTCCTCCAGAAGTTCTCTTCCAATATGATGGACTCCCTGCCTAATCCGCATCTGTGAAGACTTGAAGCTTCACTCCCTCTATCCATCTGCACCACAACTCAAATTGAGATCTGCCTCGGAGGTATCTCAGCACATGCTTCACTGCCTTCGAAAACATCTTGGTAGGCTGAACCATAGCTTGACTCAGCTGGTTCACTACAAAGCATAAGTCGAGTCATGTGTTCAACAGATATATAAGTGAACCCACCAGCTGCCGGTAAATAGTAGTAGCTACTACCTCACCTGAGGTACCATCCTCCTTCCTCTTGTTCCCAGCTAGAGGAGTCTGCATGGGTTTGCACTTCTCCATGTGAAAGCGCTTGAGTATCTGTTATAGACATATTTGGGCACGGCAACTCCAATCACATATGTCAATAAACCAAGGGCTCTTAAACCCATAAAAGTTTTGTTTTTTACCCTAAAGGATCATGGTCAATTGATTACATCATTTCCCAGAATTTCCAGCTGAAAAACCACTCAGAACGCGCCAAAACTGGACCATACAGACTGCTCCATGCTTAGGGTGCAATGCATACTGGCTACTACACTAGCCAGGTGCGATGCATACTAAAAGAGCCTTCTGTAGGGTGTGATGGGCGAGAGTAGATAAATGGCAGAGGCAGTTTGCTAGGTGGAAACCCAGAGAATATTCTAGAAACTGCTCATATGACACTTGCCTCTCTAAATTCGCCCAAGGATCAGTAAGATATCAATGAAATCTCCAAGTGGAACCAAGAACTATTAGTGAAAAGACTCTAATAAAAAAACCAAGAAGCTAACTCACCCCTCTACAAATATCTATAAATGGATTCCTCATCTGAGAGATCTAGAGGCTGGAATTTTGTAATTTGTAAGAAAGTGTTGTTTGTTTCTCTTTGAGAAGAAACATTGTATTGTTGGGTGATCTTTCTTTTCATGAGGTGAAGAGGGCTTTCATGCTGGAAGGATGATGCTCAATTAGACAGCTGCATTGTAATCCTCTCTTCTATTTCTACTATCAATAAAGTTCTTTGAGTTTTCCTCCATATAATCATGTATTTGTGAATCCTATTATTTGTGGATGCAATTGTATGGTTAATGTATTTCTGATTCTACATTGTTTATGATATCGTAGATCGAGATGCTTTGATAGTGTTTTGTTGCTTTGCCTCTATAGGTATTCTTTGAAACAGGACAAGTAGGAGAAGAGTGGCAAGCTCTATTAAGGGAGAGAGGAAACAAGCAAGGAGGCAAGTGAAAGAAACATGTTGGTGCTCTTTGCTTCTCTCTTATCTATCATACATAAAGGAAATCTTAAAGCGCTTTGAATTCATTGTTTCTAAGATATCTACTTGTCTTAGTTGGACTAAAAGATCGAAAAGACACTAGTTTTTCCAAAAACAAAATGGTGACTCCACTGGGGAAAGAATAGTTTGTCTGTTTGTTACTGTTGTTTGATTTATAAACTACAGACGAAGCCTGAAGTTAAGACAGCTAGCCTTCAAACTGCTTTTGTTATGCAACTGCAAAGTAGATCAACGCTGCTTTAGTCAATCTCCGGGTTGGTTTATGAACTGAACATCTGACTTGCAAACATCCTAAGTGCCCTTGTGGTAGCTCAATAACCTCATAAGATCATACCCCTATACTTTGTTTTTACTGTCTATCATAGCTAGGCCTAAATCACTGAACTTAGTTGTAAATTTCGAGTGAAAACCAAGCTTAATTTCATTCCCTGATCCATCAAACTATCTGTAACTCGCAGCCTGTATGCATCACACCTCTCGTGTGTTGTAGGTCAGATGCATCCCTGTTTGCCTTAAGGACAGGTGCGATGATTGAATGATATTGTTTTTCTCTTAGAAATTTGGTTTTTTCCTCCTTGTTTTCAGCTCTATTCAGTAGTTTTGCTACTTACGATCAATATACCATTGCTGAAGCCTTCTTCATTTACATTATTCAGCCTCCATTGATCAGGATTTGTGAATGTTTTTTTTGTATTTTTCATCATTTACAGTCCTCTTTTGTAAAAAATGGCTTAATCGAACTGTCGTTTTTTATGTAAAGAAGTGTCGTAACTCTCATTTTGAGTTGAAAAGAAGAGTGTCATAAAGTCTTCCTCTTCTAGATAGTTGATTGTAATTTTTCCATTGTATTTGATTTGAATTGTCAATATTTGAAGTGTTGAAAGTAGTTTTCCGTTCGAAATTGAAAGTGTTGTCTCAGTCTTCCTTTTGTTTTGAAAAGAAATCGTTAAAGTGTCGCTTTGAAGAAAATAATTCATATCTGTACTTAGTTTTCTTTTTGGCATTCTCACATTAAGGAAATGGAAAAACTAATACTTGCATGTGCATTTGCATTTAGATTGCATGTGAAAAATTATTTAGGAAAAGTGCATTTAGAGTGTGCTTTCTGCTCTCTATTGAAAGAATCGTATTTTTATTTCCTTAGTAGCTAGGATTTTCATTGCTAAAAGAAAACAAATGATTGTTTATCATTTTAGATTGCATATTTAGGAATTTCACATCTACATCATGCGGTGAACCTTGAAATACAAACTTCTAAAAAAGATCAACTCTAAAATTGTTAGGTGTGGAGCCTGATTATCTTCTGTATTCAAAGGTATTGCTGCATTGGACCCCAGTTCGAAATGGGCCACCCATACAATATTTGTTGTGGGGGGGTCCAGGGGGGCAGCTGCGACTTTTGGGGAGCCCCCCGCCTAGTGGGGGGTTTCAGGGGCAGTGCCCCTAAATCTAAAAACGGATGTAAAATTGCCTTGTAAAAGTATAGTAATTTCTGGTCAATCTGGGCTGTTCATTAGGCAGATGATCTGACAGTAGAACTTATGTTTAGTTTAGGGTTTTTTTGGCCCTAGAAGGCAACCCCTCTCTTTGTATGAGGGCATTGTATTTGAGGTTGTGTAAGAGATGTGTATTCTCTTAGCGAGAAGTAGAGAGGTGAGACTATGAGAGAAACAGAGGATATTACAACGGATCTGCTATAGGTTGTGTCTCTTCATTTTGCTGGATAATAGAAAGGAAGGACTAGCTGTTTGGGGTGGACGTATCCCAAAATGGGTGAGCCATGTATATCTATGTCTCTCTTGTTTTATGTGTTTTCTATGTTTATATTTCTGCAATATTTTATGTGTTCCATTGCTACGTAATATATAAATTTCTAACAACTAGTATCAGAGCCGAAGGTCTATTTGATTTATAAAATTGCAGGAAAGAAGGGTTCCTCATTCGAGTGGGAGCAATGGAGGAAGATGGTAAGTTTAGGGTCGAAAAATTTAACAGCCAAAACTTATCGCTGTGGAAGATGCAGATGGAATATTATCTGTATCAGAAAGATCTATCCCTACCATTGGGCAGAAAATCAAAGATGTCGATGGGTATGATAGATGAAGAATGGAACCTTCTCGATAGGAAGGCACTTAGAACAGTACGATTGTGCCTCGCAGCATCGGCCGCCTTCAATATTTTGAAGGAAACAACGATAGAGGGTTTGATTAAGGCATTGGAGAAACTATATGAAAACCCCTCGGCCTCAAACAAGGTATTTCTTATGAAACGGTTATTTAATATGAAGATGTCGGAAGGTGGATCTATTGCAGACCATTTAAATGATTTTAATACTATCATAAGTCAATTATGTTCTGTAGGGTTAAACTTTGATGATGATGTTAGATCTCTGTTATTCTTGTGCTCATTGCCAGAAAGGTGGAATGGTTAGTAATGGCCATTAGTAACTCTGTGTCTGGATCTAGTACTTTAAAGTTTGATGATGTTGTCGGTGCTATCCTTAGTGAGGAAATGCGACAGAAAAGCTCCAGTGAGACATTAATGCTTTGAGTGCAAAGTCTAGGGGAAGAAAAATGGAAAGAGGAAAGAGCTCAGGATATCACAGTAAATCAAGGAAAGGCAAATCCAAGTCTAGATCAGTGATAGTGTGCTGGAAATGTGGAAAGAAAGGACACCTAAAGAAAGACTGTAGTTCTTGAAAGGGAAAAGAAGGATATGCACAGCAAGAAACAAATCATGAAGCAAATGTGACAGGTGAGGTGTTACAAGATGCTTTGGTTCTTTCTTTCAAAAATATTACTGATTCCCGAGTGGTAGATTCAGGGGCCTCATTCCATGCCACACCTGATAAGAAATACTTTCATGACTATGTTCAAGGAGATTTTGGACAAGTCTGTTTGGGTGATGATAAACCTTGTAAAATTGTTGGAATGGGTAAGGTTCTTGTAAAACAACAGAATGGAAACCAATGGCTACTAAAGGAGGTAAGGCATGTTCCAGATCTAAAGAAAATTTTGATTTCAACAGGGTAGTTAGGCGACGAAGCTTGTGTGACAACTTTCACAAATAAAGCTTGGAATGTCACCAAAGGAACCCTGGTAATAGCAAAAGGCAAAAAGGTTGGTACATTGTATTTATGCAATGGTATTTCTAACTCTGTTAATGCTTTAACTTCCAAAGGAGCAGATGCAGCATTATGGCATCATAGGCTCGGACACATGAGTGAAAAGGGGATGAAGATTCTTCACTCAAGGAATTTGTTGCCAGGTTTGAAGAATGTTGATTTGGACTTCTGTGAGAATTTCATTTATGGAAAATGGAAGAGAGTCGGATTTCTCATAGTTGGGAAAGAGAAGAAGAGCAAAAAATTAGAGCTTGTGCATACAAATGTATGGGGACCTACTTAGGTATCATCTCTCAGTGGCTCTCGTTATTATGTTACTTTTATTGATGATGCAACTAGAAAAACTTGGATTTATTATATTAAGAATAAATCTGATGTATTTGATACTTTCAAGAAATGGAAAGCTTTGGTTGAGATTGAGACAGGAAAGAAATTGGAGTGTCTTAGATCAGACAATGAGGTGAATATTGAAGCAAAGAGTTTGATAGGTACTATTCAGAGCATGGAATTTGTAGAGAGAAGATAGTTCCAAGAACACCACAAGAAAATGGTGTGTCAGAAATGATGAACAGAACAATCACGGAGCGTGCAAGGTGCATGAGATTGCATGCAGGATTACCTTTACAGTTTTGGGCCGATGCTATAGATACTACTGTTTATCTAATAAACAAAAGGCCTTCAAGTTATTTGGATGGTGGAGTTCCAGAGGAAGCATGGATAGGTAAAAAGGTAAACTACTCTTTTTAAAGCCTTTTGGTTGTGAGGCCTTTGCCCATATTGATAAAGAAAATAGAGTAAAGCTTGAGGCAAAGTAAAAGAAATGTACCTTTATTGGATATGGTGTTAATGATTTTGGTTATCACTTATATGATTACGAAAATCACAAAATCATTAGGAGAAGATATGTAATATTCAATGAGAAGGTCTTCTATAAGAATCAGTTGCAGGAAAAGGAACAGAAAAAAGAAAACAAGGAATACGCAGTTCTTGATGAAATCACTGAAAAGTAAATGTGCCTGAAAATAATAATAATCAACAACCATAACAACAACAACCACCACAATAGCAACAAGCACCCCAAACACCGGAAAGTGGTGTTAGAAGATCTACTAGGATAAGTAGACCCCCTGAATGATACTCTCCTTCATTATATTATTTATTGTTGACTAATTCTGGTGAACTCAAATGGTATGAAGAAGCAATCCAGGTTGAAATCGGGAAGAAGTGGGAGCTAGCCATGGAAGAAGAGATGGACTCCTTACTGCATAACCATACTTGGGACTTAGTCAGGTTGCCTGCAGGTAAAACTACATTGCAGAATAAATGGGTTTATAGGCTAAAGGAAGAAGATGGAGGAAAATAGAGGTACAAAGCTAGACTTGTGGTTAAGGGGTTTGCACAGAAGAAAGGTATTTATTTTGATGAAATATTTTCTCTTTTTGTTAAAATGACTTCAATCAGAACTATTTTAAGTCTAGTACTAGTTGAAAATTTGCATCTTCAGCAGTTAGATGTAAAGACCACTTTTCTCCAAGGGGATTTGGAAGAAGAGATATATATGCAGCAACCATAAGCATATGCGGTGAAAGGGAAGGAGAAACTAGTGTGTAGGTTGAAGAAGAGCTTGTATGGCTTAAAACAAGCTCCAAGGCAGTGGTATCTAAAATTTGACAAGTTTATGTCTGAGCAAGGTTATACTAGATGTCACTCTGATCATTGTGTTTATCTGAAAAAGAAAAATGATGGCAGCTATATTATATTGTTATTATATGTGGATGACATGCTTGTTGCAGGATCTAACATGTAGGAAATAAATGTGCTCAAAAGAAAATTGGCAAATTCATTTGCAATGAAGGATTTGGGAGTTTCAAAACAAATCCTTGGTATGAGAATAACTAGAGACAGAAAAAATCACAAATTAACGTTGTCTCAGAATGAGTACATACAAAAGGTGTTGAAAAGATTTAATATGCACAATGCAAAACTAGTTAGTACATATTTTTCTAGCCATTTCAAACTTAGTAAGGAAATGTGCCCAAAGATCCAAGAAGACATGGATTATATGTCTAAAGTTCCATATGCACCAGCAGTTGGAAGCTTAATGTATGCAATGGTCTGCACAAGGCCTGATATTGCACATGGAGTGGGAGTTGTAAGCAGGTACACGAACAATCCAGGAAAGGAACATTGGATGGCAGTGAAATAGATTCTCAGATATTTGAAAGGTACCACAAATCAAGCATTATGCTTTGGTGGTTCAAACATTTCTCTACAGGGATATGTTGATGCAGATATGGTAGGTGACAGAGATAACAGGAGGAGCACTACAAGTATGTATTTACTGTAGGTGGAACAACTGTTAGCTGGGTTTCAAAAATCCAAAGTGTTGTTTCACTTTAAACAATAGAAGCAGAGTATGTTGCTGCTACAGAGGCTAGTAAAGAAATGATTTGGTTACAACAGTTTATGGGTGAATTGGGTAGGGAGCATGATATGGGCACATTATATAGTGATAGCCAAAGTGCCATTCATCTTGAAAAGAACTCAGTATTTAATTCCAGGACTAAACACATACATCTCAAGTACCATTTCATATGATCAGTGTTGGAAGATGGAGAGTTGAAGCTGGAAAAGATACACACTAGCTAGAATCCTGCAGATATGCTAACAAAATTTGTAACGAGGGAGAAATTGAGAATATGATCAGTTTCAATTGGTCTTCAAGGATGACGATGAAGATGAGAAATAGCCAGGTCCAAAGACGAGTCATTTTCTAGCAAATGAAGCAGCGGTGGAGTTGTTATAATCAGTCTCCAAGTGGGAGATTGTTGGATGTGGAGCCTGATTATCTTCTGTATTCAAAGGTATTGCTGCATTGGACCCTTGTTCAAATTGCTACCCATAAAATATTCACTGCAGGGAGGGTCCCGGGGGGGGAGGGGGGGGGGAAACTATGACCTTTGGGGAGCCCCCCCCCCCTGGCGGGGGATTTCGGAGGCTGTGCCCCCGAAGCTAAAAATGGATTTAAAATTTCCTTGTAAAAGTATAGTAATTTCTAGTCAATTTGGGCCGTTAATTAGGCGGATGATTTGACAGTAGAACCTATGTTTTTTTTATGGTTTTTTTGCCCTAGAAGGCAACCCCTCTCTTTTTATGAGGGCATTTTATTTGGGGCTGTGTAATAGATGTGTATTCTATGAGCGAGAAGCAGAGAGGTGAGACTGAGAGAAAATAGAGGATATTACAGCAGATTTGATGTAGGTTGTGTTTCTTCATTTTTCTGGATAATAGAAAGGAAGGACTGGCTGTTCGGGGTGGATGTAGCCCAAACTGGGTGAATCACGTATATCTGTGTCTCTCTTATTTTATGTGTTGTCTATGTTTATATTTCTGCAATATTTTATGTGTTCCATTGCTCCGTAATATATAAATTTCTAACAAAAATAAACCTCAATGAACATAAAAACCCTTTGGAACCTAACACACAACATCTATAAGTCTAGGCTAGAGATGTGTTCCAGCATCGTAAAACCTGGTAACTATTGTTTTCATCAAAGGTTGGGTGATTCCTCCTCTTTGATACGACAAGTGCCAGTACGGAGTTGTGCTCCCCATACCATCGAGTATATATTGGGAGACCACAATAGGCTGATATCCTTTATCCTTAGGAAGCCATGTCTGCCGCCCTATAGATCGCAATGCACTAAACACAGAATTTGGGAATATTGACTGTTGTACGTAAATTCCTTGGTAATTTCTCTTTAATTTACCACCATGGTGTATATTGCAGTTTTGTGATTGGTTTGGTAATCCCTCTGTCTATATTTCTAGAGTAGTCACCTTCGTTCCTTGTCAACTCCTTAAAATAAAAGGTCCATCTAAGCACTTATCACTTCAAGCTCAATGAAAATCGAAGGCCACTAGAGTCATCTTTAGCTTTTTCTCGACTCTTAAAAATTGAAAAAGCAAAGTTGTGTCAAAGCGTCTTAAAATTCATTTAATATGGAATAACATTTTTCCCATAATTTTGAGTTGATCAAGTAATCTGCAATCGTGGAAGAAAATCAATCAAAAACGCATCGTTCATGGAGGCTGGTGAGTCAACCATCTTTGACTCTAGAAATGAAACCATTCCAGGAAAAACGGTCTCATTTAACTGAGTCGAATTCTCCTGGTTTATTTGAAACTTGTGTTTCAACATTATCAAAGACTCCAGTTACTCTGGTCATTTCTGGTACATCTGCCTTTATAGAAGAAGTTCCGTATTTATAAGAGAACATTAGAACTGATCCTAGTGTAACAGTAGACACTTCTATTCCTAAAACAACTCCAACCAGGGCTGATCCAGAAACTGAAGTTCACTTACTTAAACATATAGAAGTTGAATTCCAAAATTTAGAAGGTGTCACCCCTCCTGTATCTGTTGCTACAGAAACTATACCTTCTTCAGCCCCAAAAATATTTTACGGACCTGACGGTCTACCTCTTCCATTTGGACTGATTGCTATAGAAGAAGTTGTAGAGGATCCTCCATCCAATACTCCATTGCATTTTGGAGGTGGGATCCACTTATATCCTTCTATTCCTGAAGTTAGTTCTTTTAATCACCCTCCATCGCAAGTTCATGTCGAATCACGAGGAAATCTTTTGGATAGACTAAATATGTCTAAACAATCGTCGACATCCAGGACTGTGTCATCCGATACAGCCACAACAGAACTTCCTGCTACCACTCCTACGATGTTTTCTGGTATACCATTTATCCCAACTAGTTATCAACCGCTATATGGAGTCTACCGAGGGACTGTTTCGATGACATGGTCTATTCCAATTGGTTCCTCCAAGATCCTATCTAGCATTTCTTATGTTGAAGCTCAACAAATTGATCCTGCATACCAGTTTCAATTTGGGCAGCCCGATCTTCAAAGACCAATCTATCCTTTGAGCACTGGATTTCCACCATACAGGGGGCAATATTCTTTTTCATTGTTCCCTCCTCGAGAACAACCATATGAGATATCACAACAAAATTCAGGCCAAACTAGAATTACATCCAGTGGTTGGATACCAATACTACCTCAACAACCAAGGCTTGTATATTCAATACAACCAACCCAACCTGTGTCAAATATTACCACTACACCTGCTATTGTGACTGTGTCACAAGTACAAGCACAACCTATTGTATGTCAACCCCAAATTTCTCAGGTTGCAGTACAACAACTCTTGTCTCTACGGCTCCGCCACAATCTCAGATTAGTGCTTCCTTAACCGAAATGACTCAGGCTCAAATAGGTGTTAACACTCCGCATCTTGGTCAATAATCTAGTATTGGGCAACCGCAAATGACTCAACAACCATGGCTAGTGCAATATCAACAACCACAATTCCAACAAGTTTACCGAGGACCTGACCAACAAGGCGCTTTAGGTAATGGGCAACCACATTTTCAAAGTGGTTACCAACAACCATACTATAATGGTTGCACCAATCAACGTTATCAAAGTTACTAGCATCAGATACATTATGATGGTATGCAAAGACCCACTACTCAGGCAATCGCATGTTATCCTGGGTATGCTTCGCCAAACCTGAATCAATAGTTGCCCTTTGTAGCAACTCTAGAATTACCAGATTTGAACTAATTAATGAATGATCTAATTTCTTATGCACCGTGGTGGTCAGCAATTCCTCATAAACTTCCCTCAGATATTCCTAAATTCAATGGAAATCTGGGTGAAGATCCAGCGAATCACGTAATGACCTTTCATTTGTGGTGTTCATCCAACACCCTCAATGATCATTCCATTAGTCTTCGCCTTAGCGAACGCAACTGGTCCGGTAGTGAATTGGTACATCGAGTTGCCTAGAGCTTCATTCAATAACTTCAACACCCTTTCCACTACCTTTTTAACCCACTTTCAGTTACCCATAAGGTATGAAACGGGGACAAAACTCCTTACCAACTTTAAACAGACAACAACCACTCACATATCTGATCATATTCATGAGTGGCAACGTCATCATCGAATGGTAAAGACGTATGTTCCTGATCAACTTCTAGCTGAGTGGTTTATTAAGTCATTATTACCTTCATTCATGGAAGATGTGGTGAAAGGAGGAGTTGTCACTAAAGAGCAAGTCATTGCTCATGCACAATATTTGGACTTGATCTATACTCAGTCAGACATGCTCTATGACAAAATTCCTAACGCTCCTAGACTAGAATTTTCTTTTCCTCCCCCTCCTAAATCAAACAGGGACTCTCATGCCGGCGATGGCATGATTGGTACCTCAAGTACGCAAACCGTGAAGGCTCAATATGGTAAAGCCCTTGTTGTTTCTAGTAAAAAGGCAAATGACAAACTTCCTGCCTCGGAGGTTAATGTCATGTCATCTAACAAAAGCAAAGAACCGAAGCAACCAGGGGGCAAGAAGAAAGTGAAAAACAAAAAGAAGAAACAGGAAAATTCAACTCCTGAATGATCTTCTGAAAACCCTGCTGGGCAAAAGAAACACAATCAACGGTTCTTCATATGTAATGAGGACCATTATACAAAAAATTGTTCACATCAAGCTGAGGTCAAGAAATTTTTAAAAGCTTCAAGCACCTTAGCAGTATTGATTGATCTGTTTCCAAACCCAGAAACTAATCTGGTTGCTATCGATCATTCTTCCCCATCCCAAGTGCTTATGTTATCTGTCTCGAAGCAGAAAAATGATGCTTTCATATCTACAAGGAATAAATATTACGGGAATCCACAGATGTCAAATGACAAGGCTACGGATCAACCCAGTAGTTCAACAAAAACTTCGTCAGAAGTTGTGCCACCCATCATCCCTAAACTAATAATAAAGCCACCAAAGGGAGTAGTACATAAATTGACATTTAATCCTTGTGCTCGGGAAACACAGAATTATAATATAGTGGAGGATCTGGCTCAATCGCCATTCGCTATGTCGACACTTGAAGTACTGCAAAATTGCCCCTCCCAAAAGCAAGCTTTATTATCAGCAATAGTTGGGATTGACCCAACGGATTCCAATATTGTGGCCTTTAACCACAAAGGATATGAACCTCAGTTACCAACCCAACTCTCTTTCCTTATACAGGTAAAATCCCTCAACAAAACAGTTCATCGAACAATCATTGACAAGGGGGAATCTACCTGTGTTATGTCAATGAGTTGCTGGAAAACTTTTGGCTCACTACCCCTATCATGATCATCAACAACATTAAAAGCATTTGATGGAAGAACATACACACCATATGGGATATTAAGTAACTTGCAAGTTGAACTGGGGGGCAAGACAATATAAATTGAAGTCAAAGTTATCGATGGAAAACTTGATTACAATATCCTACAAGGAAGACCCTGGATTTATGCTATGGCTACTGTTGTATCAACATATTTTAGAAAGACTGCATTTCCCTTCCAAGGTGGAATTACAATTGTTGTTCAACTAACCTTTCTCCCCAACAGTTCACAGACTACTGGAAGCATCCTGATGATCCATGGAAGCTCTCAATCACTTCAAAATGTCAGAGTAGGCCTCCTAAAAGACACCACCTTAATGGGTACTTTTGCCCTCCCACCTTCGAGTAATCTAGTGCAAACCTGTCATATGGTATCTTCTACATTAGCAAAGATTAAGAATATTTCCAAACATTTGTTTGCATCGATCATCGCTAGGTATTTCCCCCAAGCCCCATAAAAATTTTGTAGCAATCAATTTTCTGGGCATGGGCGACAAACCCAAAACAACACTCATCAAGTGTTTGGATAGATAGGTCTCTAGAATATGGCACCTCTTCAGATCCTTGGTCACATATACATTCTACAGATGAAGGAATAATTCAGTTAATGATGATAGGAGAGACACCATGGGAAGATTACCACCATCATTCCCATATTCAAGATAACAACGAAGATTATTCTAGTGACCTTAATCATCCTTTAGTTTTTTATTTTCTATCAAATATTATAAATAAAGTGGATTCCAAGTGAAATCTGTCCAATATTGAAGAGACTTTGCCATAAATATCTCGACAAGACCTAATGTTGTAGAGAATATTCCTGTTGGCAAATCTTGTTCTTCTTTAGAACTGGAGATATGCTTTGCTCTCTTTCGCTAATTCAAAGATGTCTTTGCATGGTCATATGAAGAAATTCCAGGCATTAACTTGAGCATCGTTGAACACAAAATCAAGATGTATCTAAATGTCAAACCAGTATGACAGCGGCTTCGACAAGTTCACCCAAGGAAAGCCATTGCCAGTAAGGCAGAAGTTGAAAAACTTTTACATGTTGGTTTCATTTACCCTGTTCCTCTAACTGATTGGGTATCGAATATTGTTCCTATGATGAAAAAGCAAGGAACGATTAGAGTGTGTGTTGATTACAGGGATGTAAATCATGTTTGTCCAAAGGATAAATACCCTACACCCTTCATCGACTAGATAATTGATGAATGTGCCAGATGTGAAATCTTTTCATCTATAGATGGATTTTCGAGATATAATCAAATAAAAATCTACCCACATAACCAGTTGAAGACTGCATTTATATGTCCGTGGGGCACATTCGCATACCATAAACTACCTTTTGGTTGAAAGAATGCAAGGGAAACTTTTCAAAGGGCAATGAGCTATGCCTTTCATGACATCAAACACATCGTTCAACCATATCTCGACGATCTACCAGCTCATTTGTGAAAGTGGACTGACCATCCGCAACATTTGAGAGCTATATTTCTACGTTGCCGACACTACAAGATACGACTCAATCCACACAAGTGTGTGTTTTGTGTCGGTTCTGGTCATTTACTTGGTTTCATAGTTTCTAAGGATGAAACTCGACTTGACCCATGTAAGGTTTTGGAAATCATTGACATGCCTCCACCTTCAAATCTACTTCAGATTTAGAAACTCCAAGGGAAAGCAAACTTTCTGGGCAGGTTCATTCCAAATTACACCAAACTTGCTAAAGGTTATACACGTGTTTTGAAAAAAGAAGTTCCCTTCAAATGGGATAAGGTTGTGCAAGCTTCCTTTGACGCTTTAAAGGATTCCCTAGTAAAAGAATCATTAATGTATGCTCTTGACTATCAAAAGGACTTTAACCTGTACCTTGTGTAGTAGATATAACCATCGCAATGGTTTTAGTACAAGAAGACGATGGAATTGAACATCCAGTCTATTATTTAAGCTGAAACTTAAATGATACAGAAAGCAAGTACTCCTGTGTTGAAACGCTAGCTGTAGTAGTTGTTGAAGCATTACAAAGATTTCAACACTATATCCTCTTTCGCAAAACTACCATTTTGTCAGATTGCAACCCTATGACCTACATTCTTTCACGTCAATTACTAGGGTGAAAATATTCAAAATGGATAGCCATTTTGCAAGAGTTTGATCTGGAATTCACAAAATCCAAATCAAAGAAATCTCTAGTTTTCCTGGAGTTACTATGCGACCTCCCATCGTCGTCCAACGATTCAACATTTAAAGCATCAATCGTGGATGAAACTCTGTTTCTGATATCGTCATGTGATCAATGGTATGGAGATATATTCATCTATCTACAAACCCAAACCTTCAGGCCTAACACCTCTCTCTCTGAACAATGGCGTACACGATACCAAGCCAAAGACTACATGATTGTTGGTGATACACTTTATCATCATGGTGTCGATACCATTCTGTGAAGGTGCCTCATGCATGAGGAGGCCAAAAAAGTCCTGAATAATTGTCATTCAGGTGCGTGTGGGGGGCACCAATCTGGTTATGCTACGGCACAAAAGATCTTACGAGCAGGTTACTTCCAGCCTACTATATTCAAATATTGCATAATCGTAGTCAGAAGTTGCCATGCTTGTCAAATCTTCGACCATAAAACCAGACTACCACCTGCACCGCTACATCCAGTAGTTGGCATTGGGCCATTCACCAAATGGGGCATAGATTTCATGACATGTAACCCCACCACGGCTGGAGGGCATTGGTATATCATAGTCGCAGTCAACTATTTTATAAAATGGGCCGAGGCAATGCCTACATTAAACAATAGCGGCGAAACGACTGCTCTTTTCATTTCCAATCATGTAGTCTCTAGATTCGGTGTTCCACAAGCTATAGTCACAGATCATGGATCGCATTTTCACAATCACATGATGGTTGAATTGGCTGACAAATTAGGACTGTCCCACAACAGTTCTACTTCGTATTATCCGCAAGCTAACGGACAAGTTGAGGCCATCAACAAAAGTCTTGAAGCCCATGCTACAAAGGATGGTTGGAGTCCACAAATGGAATTAGCACCTAATCCTATACTCAGCTTTATGGGCATATAGGACATCAGTGAGAAATGCGACCAGATTTACACCCTTTCAGTTGGTGTATGGCCTGGAAGCGGTTTTATCGATTCAGTGTGAAATTTCATCTCTCAAGCTCGCAGTCGATCTACTTCCCAGAATTTCAGAGGAAGAGGCTCGTTTCTTGGAACTCATATAATTAGATGAAACCCATCGTGATGCCACATTGGCTAACAAAGCTCATAAGAAACATTTCAAGGTGAAATTTGACAAAAGTGTCAAACCCTGTGTCTTGTGAGAAGGTGACCTAGTCTTGCTTTACGATCAAGACTCCGATAAACTAGGAGCAGGTAAGTTTGAACCATTGTGGATGGGCCCCTACATTGTTAAAAGAGTATTAACAAAAGGAGCCTACAAGTTGGTAGATTACGATGGAATTCCACTATCACAACCCCGAAACGGGTTGTATCTTAAGCACTACTATGCTTGTTACACAAAAATATCGTCAACATGATTATTTGCAGTCAGTATGGGTCTATCATTACTTGTACTGTCCTCCTAAGCAAGTCTCAGACCTCAGTTCTTCAAATCAAGCTTTGGAAATGAGAGAAAGACATTAAAAATCAATGTAACTCTGGTTCCACACTTTCTCTCATGGTCACCTGCGGTCCCGCACCTTCTATGTACAAAAACTGTGGACCTACCCGCTCTGTCCCTAACGGTGTAGGTGTGGACCCCTGTGAAAGTCAAAAGGCGCAAGTTTTATCTTAAAAAACTCACTTTGGGTTAATTCTAGAGGTTTCTAGAAGGAATTTTGACGTGGATTGTTCGCTCTGAGGTGGTTCATGCATCCCAAAAGAGAAGGAGCTAATCCCTTGATGAGAGGAGCTATCCCTTTGAAGGAGGGCTTTATCCCTTTGAAGGAGGACCTAGTAACCTCCCTCCACTGCACTATAAATACAGGCATTGGGCTAGTTGCTGGAGAGGTTAGAAGCTGAACATTTTTGAGGGTAAATGCTGGTGAAATCAAGACTTCCTAGTTGAGCTTAAGAGGAGAGATCACACATCTTTTTGGCTTCATTGGGGAGTGAGTGAAACTTGTCAAAGTAGAGGAGACTTCTTGCTGGGCCCTGGGAGGAGCTTGTACAACGTCAAGGAAAAGGTTGTAAAGTTCTTCTTCTTTTGAATTAATACAATCAAACTCATTTTTCTCAACAAGTATCTTATGTTATTTGTTTCATGGACTCCTTGACTTTCATGTTAAATATGTTTTATGCAATTGGCTTTTCAGGTGCTATTTAATTTGTTTGCCTTGTTTGTGTTTGTAGATTCGTGAAAATGAGCTCATTTTGATCGAAGGAGCGAGGGCATCCACAAGCTAGCATTGTACCTAAAGTAGGCCCTAAAAACACTTGTTTGCTATTTTTTATTAAAGCATATTTAGAGAAAGATAGTGTCTGGTTGGTTTTCTTGTCATTAGGTCTTCTTTAGATTCTAGGAAGGTCTATCTTGTCCGCAAGATCGACTTATTCCGTGTGATAAAATGGCGACTCCACTGGGGACTTGATTGTTTTCCTTGTTTTTACTTTGACCTGAGAAACTCTATTTTTGTTTTTGTTTTTGGCTTGTTGTGTGTAAAATTGGGTAGAGTTTGTAGATCCAGGGTTATTTTTCGTTTTTCATATATTTGGGAGAGGACCGCACCCTAACCATTTGACACAGTTCGTACTTACTCGCAGCTTGGCTTTTAGCATAGAGCCGGACTGCACCTGTACCAACTGAGGGCCTGCGGACCCTGTCAAAATTTTGAAAACCCTAAGATTTCCTCTGTTAGTCAACTTAGTTTGTGTTTAGAAATTGTTATCCACTGCCCAGACTTGCATATAACTTGTCAGAAGCTTTTCTTGGATTGATTTCGTTAGTGTTAGGGTTTTAGGTGAAATTCCTAGGGGTTTTGCTTGTTGGGTTTGTTTTTCATTGTGATTGTGTAGTGGCTCTGAGCTTAGAAGCTATAGGGACTTCAGATGACCTTAGTGTCTACCAGCCTTCTTATGAGTCTGACCATTGATGAAATCTCCCCTTGTTTGAGGAATCCGCTTTGAGTTTTCTCTTTACAAAACTTCGAAAAGCTTGTGTTTGAGAGTTTGGATTTTCATTTTCAAAAGGAAAACGAAATTGGTTGTTCTTGACTTATTTGTGATTCTGCATAAATTGGTCCTTAGCTTATATCTAGCTAAGTAAAACATCCTTAAAAAATACTTTTAGTAGGCTTTGACTTCAAATAGGTTTTTATAATTTGTAGATCTCAAAGTTAGTCATTTTCATTAGTTTTGAGTGTTTTAAAAAAAAAAAAAAAAAAAATCTCTTTTGAAAAAAAAAAGTTTGCTTTTTGTAGTAATTGAGTGTTTTGAAACGAAAAAGGGAAATTTTTGTGAAATAACTAGTTGTCTCATTTTGAGTGCTTTCGAAAGAAAAAAAGGTCTTCTTTTAATTTGTTTAATTGAGAAAGATTTGTGTTTACAAAGTATTTGCATTCTCAAACTCTTTCTTAGTTTAGAAGTTCATCGAAGAGAAAAAGATTGTTTAGATCATATTAGGTGCATTTTTAGTGATTTTGAGTCGAGTCTTCATACCACGAGTTTCATCTCCGCACCTTTGGACTTAAGCAGAAACCACTAAAATTAACGCTTAAAGTAAAATTCACCTAGTAACATTTTTATTTCTAGGGCTCTGATACACCAACTTAGCTTAGGCTAGTGTCTTGGAGTAGGAGAGTAATTAACTCTCCAAGACAGTAAAAACAAACAAGTAGCTGTGTCTTGTGGTAGGGAAGAAATCCAATTGTTGCATTTATGCTCTAGGAAAGCTCCTCTTAAAGGAGAAGCACAAGATCGTGTCCGAACCAGTGTGGGAATCAATCCTTACTCATTGGGAACGACGCCAGATATTCACGTATTAAAAACGGTAAGCCTCAGATTAACCATTGTCGAGGAGCCTGGGGTCACTTGTTGGAAGCCTTGGATTATGTCAAGGAGCCTTCAAGGGGATTGAGCTTGCTACTCTACCCTTGCATGCATATCGGATCATAGACTGTTCCCCCAAGTGTATTTGTCTCAGTTGGTAACCTTAGTGGCCATATTCTTTAGGACTCTTCCTGAGGTGACAGTGGTGGGAAGATGCCACTGTACCTAGAGCCGACGTCGGCTAGACTCACTTGGATTTTCTGGGGGGTTCACTTCACTCGAGACGGTTAAGTGGAGGAACTTGTGCCAGTTTATTCATTAAGCAGGTTGCTGGGGTAACTATTCCAACTGCCATTTCTGTATTGAACTCTGCGACGTTGGATTTCATCAACAACTAGTGTTTTCAGTCCGGAAAGTTACTGTTTGTGTGTGTTTGATCTCTTAGATTCTTTAGGCCTGTGATTCAAATTTGTTTGGTTCTTTAGAGACTTTAGGTGCTTTTCATTGAGATTTTACTTTGTTTGCGTGTGAAGTAGTTAAAAGTTTTCAACTGTGGCTGAATTACCAAGACAGTCCCGTAGACTTCGGGGCCAGTCTCCTGAGTTTGTAAATGGGGCTGAGTTACTGAGGAAGTCCCGTAGCCTTCGGGGCAAACCTCCTGAGGAAGTACCGAGCCAACTTGAAGGCTTAAAAGTCCTCGTAACTCCTAGAGACAGTAGAGCTGGGTCACCTGAGGAAGGAGAATATTCTTTGATAGTACATCCTGATTTTCAACCGTTAGTAGCTGATTATAATCCGCAGTGTCTGTTTCTGAAATTGCTGGTAGCTTTTCATCTACTAGTGATATAGGTGAAGAACCCGAAATATCCTAGCCTGAAAGTGAATTTGCTGCTACTCCGACATCGGGGTTTGTTTATCCAGCTTTTAGTGGTCCTGGTTCACCTAGGGTAGAAAGAGTAAACACCCAAGATCTTCCTTCTGGACTTATTGCTATTGAAGAACTTGCTCCGGAAGAAGAAATAGGCATCCCTATCCCTGAAAATCAACCTGTTATTGAACTAAGGGAGCATGAATCAATTTTTTTACAGTCCACCTAGGAGTAGTTCTTGGTATCTTTCTTTGATTAATTTTCTAGAAAACTCAGGGTTAAGTTTTTCACCACCTCGTGCTCCTTATCACCCAAAAACTAGAGGTTTTTATACTCCCATCAATATGGCAGGACAGTCATCCATGTTTACTCAATCGCCCGAATCTTTTTTGTACGGCGGTCCTTCTGTTCCCTCCGGGTACCAATCACTTTCCAGTACTTTTTCGGGAGCATCTCCTCAACCCATTGAGCAACGGTTATTAACTGGAAACAAGGGTACTAAGCCGTTGAGCGTAGAAGACATTCTTATGATGTCAACTTCTATTCCCAATCCTGAACCTCAAGGTGACCAGTTACCGCCTGGGGGGCAACCTTAATTAATGCCTAGGGGGCAACCTCAAGGTACACAATTTGCATCTGGGGGGCAACCTCAAGGACAGTACATACCTATGGGACAGTACGTTCCTCAAAGTCAACCCCAGACTCAATATGTACCCCAAGGTCAACCCCAGTATCAATTTATACCTCAAGGTCAACCCCAGTATCAGTATGTGCCTCAAGGGTATCAACCCCAAGGTCAATACTCGAACCAAGGTTTCCAACCACCCCAAGGTCAAACATTTGTTCAAGGAACAGGAAATGTACCTTTCAATTATCAATCCTACCCTCTACCCGGTTATGGTCCTCAGTATTCTCAACCAGTTATGGGTCAGTACCCCGGAATGAATATAGTGTGGGATCCATTGCAAACCCAACAGGTGTTGCAGCCAAGTGTACAGTTGTCATCTCAAACTGGACAACCCCTAGTTTCTGGTACACCCCAGCAACCAGTCCAGTCTAACATTTAAACTTCTGTACCTTCGGTAGTTTCTTAGCCTGGGCCTAGTACACCTCGTACTCTGCCTCAAACGACTGCTACAACTGCCGAAACATCTGTTCAATCTACCCAACCTACTTCTGGAGTATCAACAGCTCCGGTTTCTACTGTTCCTGTATCTACTCCTCAGACATATTTACCACCATCTAGATCTACGATTCAAACTTCGGTTCAGATGCCTGTAGGACAACCTGGTTTAAGTACAGTTGTCACAAGTCAACCACAATTCACCTATCAACCGTACCAGGGACAGTACCAATTCGGTCCTGCTGTCCAGCAGCCAGTCTATCAGTATCAACCGCATCCTGGGTACACTTATCAACAACCTCAACAACCCCAGTACGGTCCGGTTAATCCTGGTTTTCCGAGAGGATAGAATATCCCGAACACGATTTCTATTCCTAGTTATCCTAGATATCCTCCTCCTGAGGCTGGTCTCATGACCCAAAGTTTTAGGGACCCTAATCGGTAGTTACCATTTATCGCAACTCTGGACTTACCTGACTTGTCGCGCCTAACGAACGATCCCATTAATTATCTTCCGTTTTGGCCGCCAATGCCGAATAAGTTGCCCAGTGACATTCCCAAGTTCGAAGGTAAATCAAGAGAGGACCCGTCGAACCATGTGATGACTTACCACCTCTGGTGTGCGTCTAACTCCATTACAGATGATTCAATCCGTCTTAGGCTTTTCTAGTGCACTCTAATTGGTCTCGCGGCCAAGTGGTACATTGAGTTACCACGAGGCACTTTTTATAATTTTAGTCAGTTAGCTACCTATTTTTTAACTCATTTTCAATTCCCAGTCCGATATGACAATGGCACGGAATTGTTAGCTTCACTAAAACAATCGACATCCACTTACATTTCAGATCATATTCATGAGTGTAGACGTTGACGATGTTTAGTGAAGGTATTTATTCCGGATCAAATCTTGGCTGAATGGTTTGTAAAATCTTTGTTGCCAAAGATCACTAAAGATGTTCCTAAAGCCAGAGTTGTTACTGAGGAGCAAGTCATTGCTCAAGCACAATACCTTGACTTGGTCTATAATCAGTCAGGTACGTTACACGAAAAAATCCCCGATCTTCCCAAGCAAAATCAAATCACTGCAGCTCCTTCGAGATCTCATGTTGCCGATGGTATGATTGGCACAGTTAACACTAAAAGTAAGAAGAAGTCTTCCAAGAATTCTTCTCCCATTATAACCTTGCCTGATTCCCCAACAGGATATTCTTCTGTAGAGATTTCCGCCGATATTCACGTTGTAGAGTCATCTACAACCAAATCAAAATCCGGTGGGAAGAAGAAAGGAAAGAAGAAGAATAAAACAGACAAAAGCTTAAAGGAGAAACCTGAAAAGGTGGAATCCAATGATGAAAAGCGCAAACCTCGTTACCCTTGTCTCATTTGTGACGATGAACATTTTACAAGAGACTGCCCTCATCATGCAGAGGTTGCGAAGATTGTCAAGGGTTCCCAAACTCCTGCAGTTTTGAAGGATCCTTTTCCGGCTCAAGACAATAAGATGATAGGTTAATCCTCGAATGCCAATGAAGAACCCATACTGATGATGTCCCATGTTAGGATTGCGACTCGATCGCAAGATTATGGTAGTAAGAATCCTGTTGATGGTAAAGAAGCAAAATCTTCTCATTCTAATCCATCAACCTCAGCTCCCAGTTCCGATCCACTACAGATCGAGAAGCCTAATCCAGACTTGGTAATCAAACCGCCTGCCAAGGGTATACTTCGAAAGTCAGCTTTCAATCCACATGCGAGAGCAGCTCAGAATTATAACATTATTGAGGATTTAGTTGTTTCACCCTCAGCAATGTCGGCTTTGGAAGTGCTGCAATCATGCCCAGCACAACGTAAATTACTTTTGTCGGCTATAGGAGCTGTTGATGTTCAGGACCCGAACCTAATAATTTTTGATCTAGAAAATAGTACACCACGGTTGCCTCATCAAATGGCTTTCCAGATTCCAGTGATAGTCAAAAACATGCCTATTCATCGTACTGTAATTGATGAGGGAGCCTCAACGTGTATTATGTCGATACAGTGTTGGATATCGCTTGGTTCTCCTTCGCTAAATCAATCCCCGACAATTCTAAAGGCCTTTGATGGCCGTGGGTTTCATCCTTTTGGCATTCTACAGGATTTGCCTATAGGGGTTGAAGGAAAAACCGTTATTCTAGATGTGGAGGTGGTTGATGCCCCTCTAGATTACAACCTTCTCTTGGGTCGAAGTTGGTCTTACGCTATGACAGCGGTCATTTCATCGGTCTTTCGAGTAATAAAGTTTCCACACAATGGAAAGATCGTAACAATAGACCAGCAGGCTTACTTTTCATCTGACCCAGCCTCTTCGAAGAGTATTCAGCATGTTGGTAAAACGACTATCCCATATAAGGATGTTAGAGTAGGATTAGTTAAAGATGCCGGTTTATTGGGAACTTTTCCTTTTCCTCCAATCAACGCATCATCTTCATTTGCAACCATTCATATGATTACATCAGACACCATTATTTATGATGATCCTTGGATCGTCTCTTCTGAATCTGAGATAGACTTGTTTGGTAATGCCATGCCTCTGAATCCATATGAAATTTCCTATGAAGCCGTGCAGTCTTTTGCCGACCCATGTTCATCCAAAAATGACTTAATGAATGTAGTCCGTGAGGAATCACTTTTCACATCAACCTCGGATTTAACTACGTTTTCTGAACTTGTTCACTCTGATGACCAAATTCGTGAAATCCTATGTGTAGATGATTTACCATGGGAAGATCTCTATCACAGATCTTCGTTTTTACCTGAGGATGATCGTTTTGAAAATGATTTCTCATCAATTTTTACAACTAAATATGTCAAGGAACCTCAAAATCCACTGAAACATCTAGATTCAGAGTTAAATTTGGGAACCATCTCTCGAACTATTCCCATTGACATTTTGGTTAAGCCCGGAATTGTTGAGAACATTCATATAGGTGCCTCGTGTACAGATGACGAAATTCAATTATATAAGGCCCTATTTCAAGAATTCTGCTACGTGTTTGCCTGGTCCTATGAGGAAATGCCAGGAATTGATCCCGCAATTGTTGTTCATGAAATCAAGACTTACCTGAACGCCAAACCCGTCCGGCAACGTTTGCGTCAGATTCAGCCACGAAAAGCTGCTGCAATTAAAGCAGAAGTTGAAAAATTATTGAAAGCAGGTTTCATTTATCCGATAGCGTTAACGGATTGGGTATCGAATATTGTTCCGGTTAACAAAAAGCAGGGAACAATAAGAATATGCATCAACTATAGGGACATTAATCGAGCCTGTCCAAAGGAAAATTACCCATCTCCCTGTATTGATCAAATCATTGATGATTGTGCTGGCAGCGAAATATTCTCCTTTATGGACAGTTTTTTCGGATACAATCAAATCAACATTCTACCTGCCGATCAACCAAAAACGTTTTTCATTTGTCGATGGGGGACATTTGCTTATTGCAAATTACCTTTTGGGCTTAAGAATGCCGGAGAAACTTTTCAAAGGGCGATGTCTTATGCGTTTCATGACATCAAGCACATTGTGCAACCCTATCTCGATGACTTGCCTGCTCATTCATTACATCAAGCTGATCACCTCGTCCATTTATGAGCAATCTTTATGAGGTGTAGGCATTATCGTATTTGGTTGAACCCACACAAATGTGTCTTCTGTATAGAAATGGGTCGATTGCTGGGGTTTGTAGTTTCGAAAGCTGGCATTCGCGTTGATCCCTCAAAGGTCAAATCTATCATCAAATTGCCTCCTCCTTCGAGTCTTCGCCAACTTCAAAGTTTGCAGGGGAAAGCAAACTTTTTACGATGATTCATTCCTAACTACGCCAAGGTTACAAAGGGTTTTACCCGGTTGTTGAAACAGAATACTCCATTCTATTGGGACGAGATAGCTCAGAAATCTTTTGATGCACTCAAACACGCGTTGACCCATGCACCGTTGTTGCATCCTCCCAACTACAACCAGGATTACTTCTTGTATCTCGCCGCTTCTCATTCCACCATTGGAATGGTCTTAGTTCAGGAAGATGAATCAGGAACTGAACATGTGATATATTACCTTAGTCGAACTTTAAATCCAACTGAGCTAAAATACTCACATGTGGAGAAATTGGCATTGGCAGCTGTTCAAGCTATACAACGTTTTCGTCACTACATTTTACTACATAAAACTATAGTAATTTCGGATTGCAACCCTATGATCTACATTTTGACCAAGCAATTGCTAGGGGCAAGTAATCTAAGTGGATTGTTATCCTGCAAGAGTTTGACTTGGAATTTGAGAAATCTAAGTCTAAGAAATCTTTAGTTTTTGCGGAGTTAATGTGTGACTTCCCGCATGCTGACATGGAAACTGTGGCAGAGGAGCCCATTGCGGACGAATCCTTGTTTCTAATTAGCACCTTAGATTCATGGTATGGGGATATCATCGTTTATCTCCAGACCCAATCCTTTCGGCCAGAAATTTCAAGGTCAGAACGTCACAAAATTCGATTCCAGTCCCAACAATTCAAGATTATTGGAGATACTCTTTATCGTCGTGGGGCGGATTCTATTTTTCGACGTTGCTTAACTCACGAGGAAGCTGAAAGGGTTCTAAATGACTGTCACTCTGGAGCGTGTGGAGGTCATATGTCTGGGTTTGCCACAACCCAAAAGATATTGCGCACCGGCTACTTCTGGCCGTCTTTATTTAAAGATTGTATTACAGCGGTCCGAGAATGCCACAACTGCCAGATTTTTGATCGTATGATGCGCACTCCACCTGCTCCTCTCCACCCTATAATTGTCGTTGGTCCTTTTGCCAAATGGGGTATCGATTTTATTACATGTAACCCTCACTTGGCTGGGGGGCATGCGTATATCATCCTTGCGGTAGATTATTTTACTAAGTGGGCCAAGGCGATGCCTACATTCGAGGCAGACGGTAAGACAGCTGCAATTTTCATGTTCAATCACATAATTGCTAGGTTTGGTGTCCCACAAGCGATAATCACTGATCATGGGCGTCATTTTCGAAACGTTGTTTTGACTGAACTTACAAGCTAGCTTGGTTTACGTCACGATAGTTCAACCCCTTATTATCCACAAGCGAATGGTCTGGTTGAATCCATCAAAAAAGCTTTAGTTATCATGATCCGACGAATCATTGGGATTCATTGGTTGAATTGGCACAACATGCTATTTTCTGCGCTTTGGGCATACCGAACTTCAGTAAAAACATCAACAGGGTCCACTCCTTTCCAACTAGTCTATGGTTTGGAAGCCGTGTTACCCATTGAATGCGAAATCCCGTCAGTGCAAATGGCCATTGAGTTACTTCCAGCCACTTCCGAAGAGGAAAAGCGTTTGTTATACTTGGCTCAATTAGATGAGAATCGACGTGATGCTGCATTGGCGATCGAGACTCACGCAAAACAAATGAAAGCTCAATATGATCGAAATGTGACCCCTCGAAATTTTTCGGAAGGAGATCTAGTTTTAGTTTACGATCAAGATAATGATAAATTAGGCGCTGGAAAATTCGTTCCTATGTGGCATGGTCCCTATGTTGTCAAGCGAAAGCTAGCCAAAGGGGCTTATGAATTGGTAGACTTTGACGGGGACTCTTTGGGTAAACCCAGAAATGGCCTTTACTTGAAGAGGTATTATGCTTAAAAGAATGGGTATGGAGATTTTTAGTTAGGATAGTTTTTTCTTTCTAGCTGGTGTGTTTTAGTTTAAATAGTGTGCTTAGCTTAGAGAGTGTTTTTTCGTCATTATTCCAGCTTATCTTGGTTTTACTCTTGATATTGCAGATGTCGATGCCTCTCCGAACATACATTGGTTTCGCTGATGGTGCTTGTCGTAATACACAGAACATCTCTTCCGTAGCTTGGGTTATCTATTCGCCCTCTGACGAGTTAGTATCTATGCATGGGGTAAGCCTCGGTCAAACAACGAACAACATTGCTGAGTATAGTGCAGTGATTGAGTTATTGTCTGAATCTATTTCATTTGGGATTCGGAGTTTGATAGTGAGGTTAGATTCTGAACTCGTTGTATTACATCTTAATAGAGTGTATGCCATTACAAATCCAGTGTTATTAAGATTATTTTTGAGAGTGCGTCTCTTGGAACGTGAATTTGATTATATTGAATATCAGCATATTCCAAGAACGTTAAATACATTAGCAGATGCAATTGCTTCTCGAATGTTAAATAGACATTTGCAAAAATCATACATGTAAATTTAAAACCATTCCATAACATGATTTACAAGATAAGCTGGTAATAGTGATATATATATATATATATAGGAGTGTGTCAAAAAATACATCGTCCTCGATCATAGGTTGAAAAACACCTTATGATCGGCAAAAATGATAAGTACAAAAAACAAAAATGTCATATGTGCCCACAATAGGCGATCATCCTATCACTGGTGATGATCTCTATAAGAAACCACTGCACGGGCCACCTTGCAAAGGAACCTCCTAAAAGGTCCCAGGACTCCAATCACATAGCGCTGAAGTCGACGAGGAATGTTGTCTATAGTGGTCTCAGGAATATCTCCTGTCAAGCGCTCGAGATGACCCTCCAACTCGGCCAAAATCTATGCTGATTCATCCTGTGGGGCTGGCGCGGGTGCAACTAGTTACCTCCTCTCGTAAGGCCGGAGAGCGGCTGGTCGCTATGGACCCACATCTGCATTTGAAATTTTTACTATCAGTTTTGAGACGATGAAAAAAAATAACAAAAAATTAAAATAGAAAATGTTGAAAAGGATTTTACCTGACTCGTCCCACTGCTCTCCTGGTGGAAGAACCATGTCTGGGTCACCACGAAAATCTATCCCAACGTAAGGGAAGTCTTGAATAGAAAATACCTGGTTTTCCAGCCATTGGAAATACTCAGGTTTGAATCGAGCAACCTCTGTCCTCTCATCCGGGTGACGGGCCATGACTGCAACCCATTGCATCAGTTTGGGCTCTCGAGGAAACCCAGCTCCAACAGTAAGGTGTTGTGGGATCAGCATAGGAACCCTCTCCAGACCAAAACTCACGACTAAAGCCACATAACCAAAGGTCTTTAGTCGTCTGTTCTTGGCCCTGGTCAGTTGGCCTTTCACATTGGCCAACACAGCATCGCACCAGTTGAAGATGGTGCCTCGAAAGCAATCAACTGCCATACGCATCTGGGATCCGGTGGCAATATGTAATGCGGCAGGTCCGCAAAGTCTGGTGACAGTAAATGCAATCACCATGAGCTCAAGACGGGATATCGTCTTTATGTCTATCCCTTTGTCTCTAGCCTGGCTGTTGCAGTACTCTAGTCGGAGGATATCGCCAGACTGGCCACATGGCCTAGTCCCGTGCAGAGTCAAGTCTTCGCCTCTCTTAGGCAAACCAGTCAAGAAATAAATGTCTGCCAGCTCGATTTCGAGTTGGTGGCCACCGATGAAAAAGCACTGGTCATGTATGCTCCATCTGCCAACCAGCCACTGTAAGAAATCCACCTGAGCCCTCGTGCCAGGAATGGCCCAGAATTTGTACAATCCGCATGCCCTCAAAGCATCATGTGAAGGCTGATGATTCCATGCGGCAACATCCACATCCTCATGCTCTCATTCATGCCAATCTAGCATGATGTACTCGCTGCATCAAGTATAAAGACAAATTAAAATGCTAGAAAATATTTTGTGTGGTCCACTTTTGAGAATTTTTGGGTTCAAAACCCTTGCAGCGGGGACCGCACCTTCCAGGTTAGACACAGTGCGTGGGACCGCACATTGTCTACACGGAAGGTGCGGACCCTGAGCTTTTTCCCAATAGAGAAAAAGTTGGGGTCCGCAGGCCCGCAATGGTAAACCTACAGGCCCCCACGCGTGGGTTTTGTGCCTAAAAACCCTCCCAAAAATGAAATAAAGGACTAAAACAAAAAATTAAACGGTTAAAAATGAAGAGTGGGATGATGTGGATTACCTGGAGAAGATGGCGTTCGATTCCGACGGTTGGATTTTCCGCAATCTTCACAGGAAGTTTTCTGAGCAAAAACACTATTTTCTCGCCCAAACTCAAACGGTAAAAATGAATTGACAAAGGCCCTTTTTCTAAGTTTTTTGAGTAAATAAATTGCAAATTTGTTTATGTTTCACATTGAAAAGGTATTTTGCGACATTTTTATCCATTTCAAACAGGTATGAGTAATGTTGGTTTTTTTGTGCAAAATCACGGATTATTCAGGTAAAATCTATCATTTTCGACAACAAAACATGTAGAGTCATCTTTAAGCTCTTTTCTGACTCCTAAAACATGAAAAGATTGCCAAGTGTTTCTTTTAAACTCGTTAAAATGGAATTAAAATACGGTCCACTTACAACTCTTTTCCGACTGTAAAAAACATGAAAAGATCGCCGGATTTTATCGTTTCAAATTCGATATTGGTTATAAAACGACATGTCATTGATTGTTTTTTTACTTTTTCGGGTCAAGGGCACTAATAACGAGAAGTACTCCTTGGTCGTAAAAGATCAAGCGGTTCTCTCAAGTATTATTTTATACTTTTTCGGGCTTGGGAGACACAAATTTACGTAAAAGGTCAACCCTGGAGTCTTCTTAAGTTTTTTCAGACGCTCTAAAATTGAAAAACGCCGAGTTTCTCCTATACTGGACTCGTTAAAATTTCACAGTAAAGGACCCGTTCAATTACAAATAGGAATGAACCACTCCTTCTTAGGGTACGAATTTAAACTAAGTTGGACTCATCCGAAGGATGAGCTTATAATCAAGCAAATGTTATCCTCCTCAAGCTTGTCAAAAATAAAGAGGTACTTACCAGAAATGGTGGGGGAAAAGAGAGAAAAATGAGTCTATTTGTCATACTTTGTAATCACTCTTGAACATGACACTTTTATTCACCTGGGTTGGGAAATCCTTTGCCTAACAGTTGATCAAACCACATTGAAAGTCTTCAGCCGGTTTTTGGGTATTAACTTTGGGTCAATTGTCACCAAGTCATATGTCGTGTCTTTATGTGTTCAAGAGGTCACTGCCAATAAGCCATTCATATGCAAAATATCTGTCATCCATTTTGACCATTCCTGAGTCAGTCCTTGCAACTAAATTTCTTCAACTTAATCTATGATTTCGCGTTGTGGGTTTGCCTACGACGGATCGCTTTCTATCAACATCAACTCATTATCTAGAAAGATGATCTAGGAATCGTCAGTACCTTGAAGTCTGCATGCCTCAATGGCAGGTTTCTCACCTTTGACGAAAATTTACATCATTGACTTTCGATCAAAGGATTCCGTGACATGTTCGACATCAACACATTTATTCGCATCTCATGGATTGTACTGGGTACTTTGAGAGCCATTGACATCACTGGTGGTTTCTCTCACATTTGTTAACAGTTTACATCATTGACTGGTAATCAAGTGGTTTCTACCATGTTCGACATCAACACATTTATTCGCATGGATAGAATCGTACTGTTTCGGGAAAGTGGAAATGAAGACCCTAGATCTAGTTTCCACAATCCAGGCTGCGAGGAATTTTGTATTCATTATATAATGGACTATTTATAAACAAATGGCTGCATCCATACTGTGTCCACATGAGTCTATACTTGTGATGTTTTACAAGATCATTCTTGTATCAGAGTAGTAGTTAGATTTTCTAGTCAGTTTTGATCTGAGCATGGGAATTCCTACCTCAGCGATGATATGATCTCATATATATATCTTGCATTGAATGTTTTTACAGGTTCCAACCGGGTTCTCCACAAGATGATCCTCGAAATGATAAAGTACTTCACTCTTCCTAAATGATAAGAAATCCTCATCTACTACAGACTTTGCACTTTAGGGGGCAATCTGTTACACAAAAATATCGTCACCATGATTATTTGTAGTCAGCATGGGTCTATCATTACTTGTACTGTCCTCCTAAGAAAGTCTCAGACCTCAGTTCTTCAAATCAAGCTTTGGAAATGAGAGAAAGACATTAAAAATCAGTGTAACTCTGGTTCCGCACTTTCTCTCATGGTCACCTGCGGTCCCGCACCTTCTGTGTACAAAAACTGCGGACCTGCCCGCTCTGTCCCTAACGGTGTAGGTGCGGACCCCTGTGAAAGTCAAAAGGCGCAAATTTTATCTTAAAAAACTCACTTTGGGTTAATTCTAGAGGTTTCTAGAAGGAATTTTGACGTGGATTGTTTGCTCTGAGGTGGTTCATGCATCCCAAAAGAGAAGGAGCTAATCCCTTGATGAGAGGAGCTATCCCTTTGAAGGAGGGCTTTATCCCTTTGAAGGAGGACCTAGTAACCTCCCTCCATTGCACTATAAATACAGGCATTGGGCTGGTTGCTGGAGAGGTTAGAAGCTGAACATTTTTGAGGGTAAATGCTGGTGAAATCAAGACTTCCTAGTTGAGCTTAAGAGGAGAGATCACACATCTTTTTGGTTTCATTGGGGAGTGAGTGAAACTTGTCAAAGTAGAGGAGACTTCTTGCTGGACCCTGGGAGGAGCTTGTACAGCGTCAAGGCAAAGGTTGTAAAGTTCTTCTTCTTTTGAATTAATACAATCAAAGTCATTTTTCTCAACAAGTATCTTATGTTATTTGTTTCATGGACTCCTTGACTTTCATGTTAAATATGTTTTATGCAATTTGCTTTTTAGGTGTTATTTAATTTGTTTGCCCTGTTTGTGTTTGCAGATTCGCAAAAAGGAGCTCATTTGGATCGAAGGAGCGAGGGCATCCACAAGCTAGCATTGGACCTAAGGTAGGCCCTAAAAACACTTGTTTGCTATTGTTTATTAAAGCATATTTAGAGAAAGATAGTGTCTGGTTGGTTTTCTTGTCATTAGGTCTTCTTTAGATTCTAGGAAGGTCTATCTTGTCCACAAGATCGACTTATTCCATGTGACAATGCTTGATTAAGTGTAGTACTCTATTTATAGATATAATTTTGTTGCATTTTGTTTTCATCAAGAGTTATCATTTTGGTTAGGTAGTCTACTTTGCATTTGTTGCAAATGTCGGACCTATTGGAATCATTCGTTGGACACGCTGACAGAGCTAGTCATAGTATGTGGAAACTATCTTTTGTAGCCTGGGCCATTTTTGATCCAAGCAGTGAGTTAATGAGTTTTAGAGGGATATGTATTGGTCGATCAATGAATAGCATCGCTGAATACAGTGCATTGATAGAGCTTCTCTTTGATGCCATCACACATGGCATACGCTGACTTGTTGTCAGGCTAGATTCGTAACTCGTCATTCTACAACTTACTGGCATCTATTCTGTTCGGAATCCAGCTATCTATCGTATGTTCCTAAGGGTGAGGATTTTGGAAAGGAAATTTGATTCTATTCAATATCAACACATTTCCAGAAACCTAAGCACATTAACTGATTCATTAGCAAATTATGTGTTAGGTAGACATTTGCAGCATTTATAAAAGAAAATCATTTCACATTAACATTTGCATTAGGATAAAAAAAACTTAACCAAAATAAGCTCCAAAAATAAAAAATATATAACTGTTTATAGTTTCACATAATGTTTTGTGTACAAGGAAAAATTGGTCATACGACCAAAAAACTCATAAATGAATGCAGAAAAGCATCCTAAACTAATGGTGTTGGTGATAACATGTCACCGCCTGTGCAATCATATACAAGAGCCTAGTAAATTGACTCAACACGCGAGTAGTATGGCACTGTAATCTCAGAGGTAACTCATTGGTCCCCACATCCTAAATACCAAGAGTGAGACCCTCGATCTGATCCTGTAGTACTGAAAGGGTCTCCGCTATGTCCAAATCATGAAGGACAACCCTCCCTACAACCTCTCCTACTGGAACGGCAACTACTGTCCTTGGGCGCAATGCTGGTCACACTGGCCCAACATCTACACACACATATGAGTTTGAATAGTCTTGACAACATTTAAAAACAAGAAAACATTATAAAACCAATAAACAAATATATGGTCAAAATATTTTACCCATAACACTCCACTGCTCGCCAGCCGATAATGCCAAATCAGGGTCACCTCAGAAATTCATCCCGACGTATGGATACTCAGTGAAGACCATCTCTTGATGGTCGAACCACTCAAAGAAGGCATCAAATAAAGAAATTTGTGACTGACCAGCATGTCTGGCCATGAAATCGACCCATATTTGTATTTGTGGTTCCCTCGGTGCTGGCATCCCAAATGAAATGTATTGTGGTTGCATCAGTGAAATCCTCTCCAAGGCGAAAGCAGTGAAAATGGAACTGTAGCCAAAGTTCTTGGATCTTCCATTCTTCACCTTGGAAATTTGTTCTTTTATAACTGGAAGTACCGCCTCACACTAGTTGAATACCTTTGGTTCCAGGCATTCCATGGTGTAATGCATATAAGATCTATTGGCCAAATGAAGAGTTGCGCTGCCAGCCAATCTAGCAAAGGTGAACAAAATGGTCCTCAAGGATCGATCATTGACATCTTGGATATTGATCTTGCCGTCTCTACTAGGCTGAGATCCATCTCTACAATACTGGCAAATATAATCCCTCACAGATTCACCCCCACGGGCGGTTCCTAATAACGAGAGAGGGGCACCATGCCTCGATAACCCTGTCAGAAATTAGATATCCTTGACTGTCTGTGGGATGTATTTGCCTCTAATATCGAACACCTAGTTGATCAGATCCCAAGCATCAAGGAAATACTGCAACAAGTTGATTTGTTGCCTCATGCTAGATATACAGAAGAATTTGAGCAAGCCACAGTTTCGCAATGTAGTAACAGTACCCTGATCATGTAAGGCTATCATGTCCTCTTCTTCATGCTCACGTTCACACCATGTAACGAACATCTTAATCGAACAAATATCTGAGTCATAGACAAAACATGAATTAGGATCCTAGTTTGAGCAAGAACAGGCAAAAATTTCATGAAAAATCATTGTGTAAAGTTTCCCTTTTGTGCCCATCGCACCCTAGCTTTGAACTAGGTGAGATGCATACTGACTGGCCAGTGCACAGCTCAGTATGCACCACCTTTTGACCTGGGAAGGGTGCAATTATAGGAGAACTAATTCTTCAAGCCCCAGGGGCTCAGTAGAAAGGGAAAACTTTCTCAAAATCAGGAAAGAATGCAATGAAAATGAAGAGCTCAGGGTTAGCTCCTACCTGGTCCTGACGGCGCTGAGAATAATCCACTAGATCTCCCAAAATCAGCTGATGAAATTTGAGGGGGAAAACACTCCGGAGCTCCAAAATCCCAAATTTGAAATGAAATGGTAAAAATGAGAGGTAAAACTACTTTTTATGTTACTATTCATGTATTCCAAGTAAAATGTTAGTTTTTAATTTATTTTTCAGGCATGTACATGTATTTCTAATCAATTTGATGGAGTAATTGAGCAGGTTATATGACCGTTGAAAGAATCTAATGTGTTAAATGGTAGTCTAAATATCTTTGACCACTATCAATGAGCAATGTTTCTACAGGGTTCAAGCTCGTTTAAAAATAAACCTGCCACTAAGCATAGTTTCTTTCCACTCAAGCTCATTAAAAAATGAATCCACCCTCAGTAAATAACCCTTGTGATTGCCTTACTATCAACCTTTTGAGCCTTGGTTGTGTTCTTACCATCACCTCCACTCTTTTGTTTGATCATATGCTTCCACTTGATTGTTTACCTTTTTGAGGAACAGCTACGATGAGTGATTCTGTTAGCCACCCTTTTTATGTTGCTATGTTTAAGAAGTTTCAAACTTACCTGGAACCACTTGCTACCTAAAAACATCACTCGTTCCTAAAAAACGAGTCTCTTTTAAGCTCTTTTTAGACTCGTAAAATATGAAAAGATTGCCGAGCTACTGGCCTTTCTAGCTCATTAAAGTAAAGGGAAGCGCCATCCCTCCTCTACATTTTAATATTTTTGGACTTGAGGGATCATTCTACAAAAAGATCGAGCGCTTGTCTTTTTTGGCTCACTAAAACTATCAAAAAGTCATCCCTTTCGTATTATTTTATACTTTTTCAGAATTAAGGGATTATGCTACGAAAAAGGACTACTGGAGTTTCCTTTTTGTCTCTTTTCAAACTCTCCAAATATGAAAATAACTGAGTTATCTTTGTCATTAAACTCGTTAAAGCAATAGTGGAAAACTTGTCCATCCAGAGAAGAGCGAGTTTCACTGTCGCTAGGCTCGCTAAAACATAGTGACGGGTTTGCCCGAAGGGAAAATTATAGAACGAGCATATGTTATCCTTCTCAAGTTTGACAAAAATAAAGAGGTACTGGTCAACAATGACTGGGGAAAAAGGGAAGAAAACTTGAAGAACTTCATTGGTAGGAGGTCACTCTTAAACATGACACTTTCACTCCATCACCATGATTGAGTCGAGTTGGGTTATTACGTTCACCAGTCACATCACCATTGGTCCTCCATACCATCCATTTTTTGGGTTAATGCTACCAATTGATCTCAGTGTCACCGATCTGTTCAACAGAAGTCATTCAAAGAATTAACCATCCAGCTTATGCCTCATCCACTGCAATACCTTCACCCTCCATTTTTCATGACCGCCATTCTTGAAAATTGTATCATCAGATCATTTTCACCTCTAGAAAATCATGTGCTTCATTTCGTGTCGTAGATGTGGGATTCATTAATGCCCTCCTACGATGGTTCACTTCTTGTCGACATCAACTCATTATCCAAGAAGTTGACTTAGGAACAACCCTTCCAATGTTTTGAAGCTTGCATGCCTCAATGGCAAGTTTCTCACTTCCGGTGATAGGCTTACATCAATGGCCTTCGACTGAAAGATTTTGTGTGGTGTTTGAAATCGACTCATATATTCATACCACGTGAATTATACATAGTACCTTGAGGGTCATTATCATTATCAGTGGTTCCTCTCATGCCTGTTAGTAGCTTACATCAAAGGATGGTAATCAGGTGATGTGTTTCCATGTTCGATTTCAGAACATCTTTTCACATGGATCGAATTGTACATAGGGCGAAGATTGAATGAGTTCTTAAGACCTCGAATCTATTTTCATCCATCCAGGTTGCAAAATATTTAGGAAGATAAAGACATCAAATGTACACAGTATCTACACGGATGATCATCCAAGCTAAGTATGATGGCTCTACAACAATCACCAGTATGCAACAGTGGACGGTTATCTATCCTATGTACATGAAAATGAATTTATAAAACTGAGCATGGGAATGCCCACCTCAGATAGATCATGAAAATAATATGAAGATAATATTGTATTGTATTTTATACAGGTCACCTTCCAGTTCGAATACCTCAGATCCTCATGATAAAGCATTTCGCCCGACATCAGAAGATTTATGACCTCATGCTTTAGGGGGAAACTATTATAGACATATTTGGGCACTGCAACCCCAATCACATATGTCGATAAACCAAGTTCTTTTAAACCCCTAAATGTTTTGTTTCATACCCTAAAGGATCATGGTCAACTGATTACATCATTTCCCAGAAGTTCCACATGAAAAACCACTCAAAATTGGCCAAACCTGGACCATACAGACTGCTCCATTCTTAGGGTGTGATGCATACTGAAAGAGACTTCTATAGGGTGTGATAGGTGAAAGTAGACAAATGGCAGAGGTAGTTTGCTAGGTGGAAACCCAGAGAATCTTCTAGAAACTGCTCATATGACACTTGCCTCTTTGAATTCCCCCAAGGATGAGTAAGAGATCAATCAAATCTCCAAGTGGAACCAATAACTATCAGTGAAATGACACTAATCAAAAAACTAGAAACTGACTCACCCCTCTGCAAATATCTATAAATGGATCCCTCATCTCAGAGATTTGGAGGCTGGAATTTTGTAATTAGTAAGAAAGTGATGTTGGTTTCTCTTTGAGAAGAAACATTGTATTATTGGGTGATCTTGCTTTTGGTGAGGTGAAGAGGGCTTTCATTCTAGGAGGATGATGTTGGATCAGACAGCTGGTTGTAATCCTCTCTTCTATTTCTACTATCAATAAAGTTCTTTGAGTTATCCTCCATATAATCGTGTATTTGTGAATCTTGTTATTTGTGGATGCAATTGTATGGTTAATGTATTTCTCTTCTACATTGTCTATGATATCATAGATCGAGATGCTTTGATAGTGTTTTGTTGCTTTGCCTCTATAGGTATTCTTTGAAATAGGACAAGTAGGAGAAGAGTGGCAAGCTCTGTCAAGGGAGAGAGAAAACAAGCAAGGAGCCAAGTGGAAGAAACAAGTTGGTGCTCTTTGCTTCTCTCTTATCTATCATACATAAAGGAAATCTTAAAGCACTTTGAATTATTTGTTTCTAAGATAGCTACCCATCTTAGTGGGACTAGCAAATCGAAAAGACACTAGTTTTCTTGGAAACAGTATCTCATTGCCATACTTGCCTTGAGACACAAATACTTCACCATTTTACTACCACACCTCCATGCTAAGAAAGTAGTGCATAAGACCCATGTATTTCATTTCGAACTCTCTTGCAAGGTCCTCCTTGCAAGACTGTATCAATTGATCATCACCTATCAAAATCAGATCATCGACATAAAGAACAATGATCAATGGTTTACCTTCTACCATGATGTGGTAAAGGTTCGCATTTGCTTCACTCTTGCTGAAGCCCAATCTAGTTAAATAGTTGTCGATCCTGGTGTACCAAGCAGGGGGTGCTTACTTTAGCCCATACAAAGCCCTCTTGGGTTGGCATACATGCTACTCATGATCGAAGGTCTCAAAACCCTCTGGCTGCTCAGTGTACACCTCCTCCTCAATCTTCCCATTGAGGAATGTTGTCTTCACGTCCATCTGATGGATCTTCCAACCCATATGAGCTGATAGTGCCAACATTGACATGATAGATGAGTACCTTGCTACAAAAGCAAAGGTTTCAATGTAGTCGATCCCCTTGACCTGTGAGAAACCATGAGCAACAAACCTTGCCTTATGTTTCTCAACACTGCCATCAGCTACTTGCTTTACCTTGTAAAGCCATCTGGAACTCACCATTGACTTACCCTGAGGTCTTGGGACAACATCCCACACACTGTTCTGAATGATAGAGTTGTACTCCTCTATCATTGCATCAACCTAGACTAGTTGCTGCACTGCCTCCTCGAATGAAGAAGGTTCGATATCTACACAATCCCCAACCAGGGACTTGTACCCAGTGTACCGCTCGAGAAATCTCCTCTATCTGTGATGAGAAGATGGTTGTCCCAAATTCTCCCGCACATCCAGCATCAACCTGTCAGCTTCCCTTGAGTGTTTCTACCCATCTCTGGAAGTCTCAACATGAGTGGATGTCTCCACTCCTTGATCCTCTGCATGCGGCTGCTCCGTATCAATCCGAGGATCCTCCTCCTTAGGAAATGAAAGTTCCTCCTCTGCATGCAACTCGAGCTCCCTCTCAAGTGATAACCACATGGATTTCTACTCGTCGAACTTTAGATCCATGCGTACCACTATCCTCTGACTGGTAGACAGGTACACCCGATAGTTTTGGGGTGTATCCATGTACCCCACAAGTATTCCAAACTCATCTGTTGGATCCAGCTTCTTTCGGGCATATTTGGTCACATGACAGTAAACTGATGATCCAAATATTCAGAAGTGACTCACATCTGGTCGCTTCCCGAAAAAGGCCGCCATAGGTGTCTTCGTTCCTAGTATACACTGTGGGCTTCTATTCTGCAAGTATAATGTTGTATTGCATGGCTCAACCCACAAATGTAGTGGTAGGATTTGGTCATGCAACATCGCTCGAGCTGCTCCCACAATCCATCTATTCTTTCTTTTGGCCACCCTATTCTACTGTGGTTTATGGGGTGCCATAAATTCCAATTTAATTCCTTTTGCAGCGCAAAATTCTTTAAACTATCGGGAGACATACTCTCCACCATTGTCGATATGGAAGGCTTTTATTTTATTTCCATATTCTTTCTCTGCCAAGGCTTTAAACTCACAAAACCTCAAGAAGGTCTAATCCTTCTTTTGCATAAAGTAGATCCAACATCTACAAGAAAAATCATCAATAAAAATAACATAGTACCTTTGTTTAGCGGTGGAGGCTGTATAGAATGGTCCACAAACATCTAAGTGAACTCGCTCCAGGATTTCTCCAGTTCTACTATCTCTATCCAGAAAGGAAGATTTCACATACTTACCCAAGGTACAACCTTTGCATGTATTTGTCTGCTCCACTTTTCCCTTGGGTAATCTGGTAGAAATTTGTTGCATGATCTTCAAGGCTCCATGGTGCAAGTGGCCCAGTCTTCTATGCCATAGCTTGCCAACATCTTGGTTCTATACCATCTCAGCTTTGGAAATCAATGTAGCACAGTTGTCTACCTCTAGCTTGTAGAGATTCTTTACATGAATCCCAATTTGCTTTGCCTATCCAGTACTGATATTCCTCAGGAATGCCTTTCCTTTACTAAAGACTACATCATAGCTCTTATCTTCTAGCATCGCGACAAACACAAGATTCTTCTTCAGACCTGGTACATACTCTACATCAGTCAGGGTGAGGGGAACTCCATGCTTACTCTGAATCAGAATCGTACCTTCACTTGAAACACAGTACTTTCCATCATCGCCCATCTCGATCTGAATCTGGAGATCCTTCTCCTCCAAGGTACTAAAAAGGTTCTTGTCACCTGACTTGTGGAATGAAGCTCCATTGTCCAGGTACCACACACATCCCACCATGGATGAAACCATGCATGCGATAAGTGAGAAATCCAACTCAAACTGTGAGGCCAGTTCTTGGCCATGATATCCCTTCGAGGAACCCTTCTTGGATTTATTTTGTGGGCAATTTGTAGCATAATGGCCCACTTCATGACAATGAAAGAATCACAATTTCGATTTGTCAAACTTCTTCCCACCATGGGAAGAACCGGATTTCGGATGGGATGCCTTCCTTTTCCCTTTCCTCGCCTTACTCGCTAAGGCTAGATTTTCCTCATCATCTTGCTTCGATGAGGATCCATCTCTAGTGCTTATTCTTATTTCCTCCTCAATCAGATCCAACCAAAGTCGTTCCCAATCTGGCAGGTTTTCTCTTCCATTAACCGAGTCTTAGTAGCTATGCTAGCTCTTAGGAAAACCGAGGAGTGCAAGACTCACCATGTCATCATCAACGGTCATGATCCCTACACTTCCAAGCTCATCCCTACAGGTGGTGAGCTTGTTCAGATATGTAGAGATAGTGTCGCCCTTTTCACACTTGATTTTCCAAAGCTTGTTTTTCAATGCCAGCTTCATTTGATCCTTGTTGTTCTGATATAGATCTTTCATTGTTTTCCACATCAAAAACGGTGTCTCCTTCCCATTGAGGCTCGAGACAATGTGGTCTCTAACTCCCTCTAGGTGGATTCTCCTTGCTCTAGCCACACATTTCTTCCATTTGACCAATTTAGTAGCATCAGTCAGCTTGGGAACTTCTTGATCAATGAAGTCCTTTAGACCGTTATCCTCTAATACAGCTTTTATGCGATATTTCTAGGCTATATAATTTGAACTGCCATCAAGAGCATATTCGAGTTTTAAACCATTGAACACAATTGGTTAAATTGAGATGTGATAAGAGCTCGATTTCTATATTCTGGAACCTCAAACTTCGAACTTCTCCCTTCTTGTATACTATTCTTCTCCTTTGATCGTCTTTGTTTTGATACCATGTAGAAATTCCCACTAGTAGATCAACAAATTATGAAATATACTAAAGCAAAATACAAGATCTACTTCTACAACAAACTTCGTGGAAGCTTAATCGAATATGAGCAAGATCAATGAGAACACATATAACTGAGAATGAGAAATTAATCACACATAACAAAGAAGAAATAACAAGGGGAAAGCCTCACCCTAAAACCCCAATCTTTGTATTATCGTACAAGTGGAAATATGTTCAAGTTACAAAAAGAATCAGCTCTCAAGCTATCCTGCTCTCTCTGCAATCAAACAATTGTGGTCTACTGATGTCACATGTGTGAATTGGCCTCATCACACTCACGAAAACTGAAGAAGTAACTATGCAATCCTCGAGGAAAGAATTCCTTCTGCACGCAAGAGATATTCACAATGGAATATTCTAGCAACTGATAGTACATTGCCTCTCCATATGATCTCAACTAGGTCTGTACCTGAACAGACGTACATGAGTTATTTATGAGAGAATATTCAGTTATCTAATGTGCAACAGTTACATGCATGCATGCATTAACTAACCAAACTCATAATTAATTCAACAAACTATTTTAATTAATCTAACTGGACTTGACTCAGTTAACTGAGCCAAATAATTACAACTCAATATTACAACTCATCCTTATCTCTTTAACTGATGGATAAATTCCTCAATTAATGGAGAAATTGTTGGATGTCCTCACATAGACTTCAATGTTTGATTTTCTACAAGAATTTAACTCATGGCGAATTAATTAATTATTTTACAAACAAATGCTAAGATCAAATTCGAATTTTACTTATCTATTTTAGTTCAGGGACTAACTAAAATGGGAAGGTATCCCGAAACGCTATTAATAATAGTACTAAATTTAGCACTTCTATATTTAACATTTCTTGTTGCTATTTTCAACATGTAATCTAATCTAACTTCTAAGCACATGCATATATCTTAATTTAACGGCATTTAACTATAAGTATACTCAAGAATCAAATATGATATGCGATCTACAAAGATGTCTTACATAAATTGGTAATAAAGATCATTCAATTGCAACAAGAAATTAAATCAGTTAACAATAATCGTTTTGGATAAATAGCTAGACAAAACGATTGAGAAAAATATATCACATATAAATTGTTAATGTATTCATAACAGAATTAGAGCTAACATCATATATAAGTGCAATAATGCTAGAACTATAATTCATACTTTCATACTTAAAACAATTGAAAGAATAAGTATTTCTTTATACATAAATAAAACATGATCGTAAGATAAAAGTACCATATGTGATAAGTCCAGCTCATGTGATTCATCAATATTGACCCAATTTGAACCAATCCAATACATTCTAAGAGTAAAAAAGTGCATTTCAGTAGATCATGCTAGATATTTAAATAAAATAGATCCTATTCCATTCATTTCATCAAAACCTCCTCAAAAGTACAGAAGCGTAATGTTTTGAAAAGTGTTTTTGATAAAAATTTTGGACCCCTCTCTAAATGCATGAGAGGGGTTTAAATAATAAACTATATGTCTTAAAACATATTATTACAAAAATAGTTGAGGAGGTTTCAAACAACCTTCCTTAGAATATGCAAAATTAAAACTAAAAGAAAAATAAATTAATGACTAGCTCCTTTGAACTTGATGTCTAAGGTCGCAAATATCAGAGATTGGATTGAGCTGAGGCAGTTGGCTGATTGCAGATTTTAACTGCCCAGCAAATAAGGCATCTATTAGTGTTGGCACCATGTTTTGTGTAGATGATTTTAAACATCTCAGAGTCATCCATCGGCTGTGTGGTTTCACTAAAAACTGCCACTATGCCTCCCAATTCAGCTTGTTTAACTATTTGATTGCGTCCTCCTTTTCATACGCTTCCTTTTTCCACTGCTGCTCTAGCTATTTGGCCTTAGGAAGAAATCTCGGTACACATTCCTTAACTAAATTGACAGCATGATTATTTTCTTCAATGGCTTCTATCATGTTGTTTGTTGCTGTCATTGCTATTGTTGTTGCCCTTTCTGCCTATTTCAACCGAGAATCCCAATCTGTGAACATAATATCTTTATGAGATTCTTCCAGCTTTCGAAGGCTAACCTTCCTACCATCCTCTGATTCTTTTCAGGTGATAAAATCTGAAACCCTTTTACCGATTTCATCAAACTCAAGCCTCATATAAACAACTTGGTTTGTTAATTTATCACTAGTCTCACAATAAGGATTTATCTGCAAGATTTTCTGGAAAAATACTTGCTTTTGCTGCATTAGTAAGGAATTGAGGGTGAGTGCTTCCTTCATGAATTCATCGATTTGTGGATTATATTTAAGCTTATCTATCATGTCATGTATCTACAAATCATTTTCTACTAAGTTGGCTTGGTGTCGTATTCTCATTTGTTTGAATTCATTTTGGAGCTAGGCTACTCGTATTTCTGCTTGCTGGTTAGATTTTTCTTGGGCTAATTGTTGTTCTAGCAATAGAATTCTCTATTCATTTTCCTTCAGTAGATTTTGGACCTCTGTCAGTTTTTCAATAGTTGCTATGGCATAGGCTCCCATGAATTGCAATAGCTTTGTGAGATTCTCAGATGGGTCGATAGGCAAGTCCTTCCATCCGATGTCCATTGGTTCATTTTCTGGAGTCGTAACAACTACAATGTCCATTTTTATTTTCTTTCTTTGTCTCTTGACTACAACTTTATGGGTAGGGCTATAGAATACATCTAGAGGATGTATTTATTCAATTCTTCAAACAATTTGTGAAGTAGGAGTAGCAGAAATAACCTCAACATCTTGAGTGCTTGTAGTTGTTTTGTCTGTTGTTTCTGGATTCGACTTATGTTGGGTTTGCTTAGGTGTCTATATTTTAGATGTTTTCTCAGGGTTTGTATCTATCTGGAGCTTTTTGTTGAATTGTTCCCATGCTTGTTCGAGGTTGATGACCGAAGCTTTACCTAACTCAGTTGAAGTAGAAGCAACTTCTGCTTGTTTCTTTTCTTTGGCTTGCTCGGCCGTCTCCTCTGTACTTTAATCTGTGGATTTTTCAGACTCTTTATTGGTGTTTCGTCCCCCATTTTGAGACTATTTCTTTGATTTCTCTGACTCATGTGTAGATCTCTCTTGGGTTTCTTCTTCAAAGTTTTTTGAAGATGCCCTCCAAGCTTACATTGGGAGTTGTCTCCATTACTAGTTCAATCTACAATAGGTCAAATCGGACCTTTAATAATCTCTTTTTCCCGTACACATGGAAAGCCTCAACATATTCCGGGGTCAAAAGTAGTGATTTCATATGAAAAACTTGTGAAAATGTTTCTGCCTGTAGGAAGAGGTCTTCGAAGGTGTCCTCTTTGTGGGTGAACTGTTTTACTTTTACCATAGAAGTGAAATTCTTAACAGTGCCATTTTGGTCATACTACCTTCTCGGAACTATAACTAACTTTAGAGACTTAATAATCTATTCTTCTTTTGATGCATGTCCATAATCATGTAGTGAAAAATCACCACATTGTAATGGGAATGTAGGCCAAATTCCCTTCTTCCGCTCCCTCAGTCCTCTGGTTAATTTGCTTTCCCCTGCTATTTGGTAGGCTATTTCTCTGGCCATTAGTATGTCGGGGACATAATATGGGAGGACATGCAATGAAGCAATGCTCCCAAAGAATCTAATGTAGGTGAATGTTTCTTCCCCAAACCATCTGGTTAATGCCAAGATATCTACTTCAGCTTATTTAGAAAACCTAGGGGCGGTCCTATTATATACTTCTCTATGAATGGGTAGCATAACCCCTTGACAAATTTTATAAAAATGGTGGTGGAATTAAGATTCCCAGAAAATCTTATGGTATATATGGATGGGAAGTAGGTTCTGTGCACTCCACTTCCATCTCATATTGGGAAATTGAGAACAAAAATAGATTGTATCCATAGCAGAAGCACTCATGGAAAAGGAGGGAAAAACCATTATCGAGGAACTCCTTTTCCTATTATATTCTATAAGGGCCTTTGCCAAATTATATGATAAAATTTGAGCCGAGTTCATTATTTATGCATTCGTTGTTGCATCTATCAATGGGAGTTAGTCCATGGAAAACTTGTTGCTATCAGGGCTACCAAATAACCTATATATCATTGTTGCTGCAAAACTATGAGGGGGAGAAATGGATGCCATTGAGTACATACTAGTTTTATCCCATTTGAGCTTACCCTCACTTGATTTCCAAGTCTGTGTGATGTTTGACAGGTCCTCATTTTCTTTATCATATTTCTCAAGGAACTATTTGTTGTAGAAATTTTGTGGCTAAGGTAACGGGTACATTAGTCGTAGGCCGTCCACTGAGAAGGACCCCATGAACTCATGCCTATGATTCTTGATGGTTCGATCTGTGATGTCTACCTCGTCAATTACCCATTTGACCATTTTCGTGTATGGGATTATTTTTTTGTCTTACAGCTATGTGGTGCAGGAAAGAACATGTTTCGAAATAAAAGGCATCAAATGACTCCTGAGCATCTATCATGGCCTTTGTTACAAGTGGCCTGGGCTGCTCTTCTTCTAACAAGTTGTACATGGCCTCCCATGTCGTAGTTCCTCCATCTCTGTTGCATGTGGTATTAGAGAAAAGCAGAACCATTTTTTATTTATCAGATGTCATTCCCTTCTCCATCTTCCCCATTGTTTCTAACAATGTTCTCTACGGAGTTTTCCTGACATGGAGCAAAATGGAAGTTATCGGATAAACACAATTGAGAATGATAGTGAGAATAAATGATACAATTAATCCCAAAAAGATGACAAGATAGGAGCTATTATTCAGAATGTAGAAGAAAAGATATCATATCACATCGAGCCACTCTTTAACATAAATGCCATTAAACTCATTAAATAGCCACTAAGGTTCCTTATCATTCTTTCATTAAATTACTGCATCATAGACGGGAAGGAAATACTTTTAAGGTGGCAGGTTCTAAGTGCAAGAATGTCGATTTTGTGATTGTGATGCAATATCGCAAATCTCATTATCAAATATTCAATTATGCACTTTGTCAAAAAAAATTAGAATTTTGTGGGTTGTGTGATAAGTGGGGTATGCTTTATTGTTTGGAGCGTAGTTTGCTTGAAGGAGTAATTACTTCATAATGTTCTTTCTCTACATGGCAGACTTAACATTCAAGTTATAACATTTTCTTTTATCGGGTCCGAGCTTTATCACATTTCAAAAGCTCGCGCAGTTCATAAGATTGGATTTTTAAGAAAATTGACGCAATGCGATAAGGTTGACTTGTTCTATCACAATATCGCATCTCGCGTGTTATGATGTGTTTTTTGAGTTGCATCCCTTTTGTACGCGAATATGCAATTGCAATAAGCACTTTGTTTATAGGAAATGATTTAAATCTTAGATTTTGAATGAAAAGTATAATGATGTCTAAGTTAAAAGTGGTGATTCATTCTATCACAGTTGGCAGACTTTGTTTCTTAATTAACCATTGAATGCACTTGGTCCAACTATATGCGAAAAGGCGAGAATCGCTAGTCTTAGAGGGTTTTGACTCGATACCTTGATTTATTTATAAAAGTTCAAAGGAAAGCACCTAAATGCAAAAATATTCTTGCAGGGTTTTTTATAAAGTGTCCCCATTTATTAATCAACATATTAACCATTAGAGTAATAAATGGGAGGGTTGTTGAGTAGCACAACAATTGACGATTTGCTAGAAGAACAAGTTATCTCTGATAGTGTTTTAAAATTTCTAAAACTTTGAAAATAAGGATAGTTCAGAAAATAGGAAATAAATGAAACATAAGATAAGTAACATTTCTCTGAATAAGAAAAACAAATCCACCTAATTATCATCCATTTGGTTAACCTTTTCAAAATTAAAATTCCTTTGTCTACATAAGTATTTACTTGGTATTAAAGATAAAGGAGGGGGCTCTTGCAAATTAGCTTTTAGATGTACTCATTTGTCACAGGTACATCCTATGCTGCTACAAAGCATCCATAGCCTCGAAAGGGTTACCTTTTAACCAACAATGACTCAGTATCCCATCCAAATAAGAGTGAAATTTTTGGAGATAAATTCAAATTCATATACTTCTTTTTGTTTCTTTCTTACTCAATTTATTTTTGTTCAAAACTTCATCTTTTCTACTTAAAGGTCAATGTCTTGGTTTGATGGCCAAATTGACAATTCCAGTCACTAGTTGTAATTCAACTAAACAAGCTGGTTCATGATTAGACCCCTTGTCTTTTGATTAAAATATTCTCAAGCCATTACCCTGTTTTGATATGAAATATTGGTAATGTCAGTTTATTACTTCACTATGATCATGGTATGTCGGCTCTTGCTGAGACCTCTTATCCTTTAAGTTTACATTTGACACTCTAAAAAGAGAAAAAATTATTAGATGGGGAGAACCATTGACTCCTTAAGAGTTTATGGATGACAATTATAGAGCTAAGGATTCTTTTCCACAGAGGGTCTTTTCTTTGTTATAGATATTTTTCTTGACTGATGGTAGAACAAAGGTTTCTTTATAAAGGTGAGGTTTTGCAAAGGACAAGTAATTTTTGTGGAAAACAAGTAGATTTCAAAGTAATAGAACTTAGCTTATGTTTTCAAATGTGGAAATTATCTTCTCAACAGTCTCTAGTTATACAAGCGAAAAGTCAAAACATAAAAGAGATTATTATTTTAAAGGCAAAAAGTAAATGTTATTTAATTTTTATTTTACTAGAAAAAGTAAAGGCAATAATGTACAAGGGATAGAAGAGGTTATCTTCTATGAAAAATATTTCTTCAAAATATGCCCATTAACAAGTAGAGAATCTTTCTTGCCTGATAAATATTGCAGTAAAAAGGTGGATGGGCTGATTTGTTCCACAATCTGAAATGGGGCAAGCCACATTCTTTGGAATTTGGTATGCTTAACATTTTTCTCGTGTGCTTTATCCCAATTAAATACAAGGTCTCCGAGATGAAAGGATTTAGGACTTATAGAATTTTCATCAAATGAATATTTAACTAATTATTGATGATGTGTGTGTGTGATTTTGGCTTTGTCTCTTTCTTCTTCGAGCTTGAGGATTTCTGATTGCCTTAATTTCATAGAAGAGAAAGGAGTTTCTGCAATAAATTGAACCAGGGCTAGAGAGGGAATAATAATTTTTGTAGGGAGAACAACTTCTTTCCCATAGACAAAATTAAAAGGATAAGTGCCTATTGAGGCCTTTTGTGTTATTCGATCTACCCATAGAGAAAATGTCAAAGATTTGTTCCAATTTTTCAGACTCTGATCAATTTTTTGTTTGATGATTCTTATGAGATTTTTGTTTTTAGATCCAGCCAAACCATTTCAATGAGGATAATAGTTAGCAGAATATTTAAGTTTAAAATCTATTTTAAGAGAAAATTATGTAATAACATTGCCTGTGAAGTAAGATGTATTGTCAAACATGAGGGAAATTGGTAGGCCAAATCTGGTAATAATAAACTGATCAATAAACTCAGTGATGTTTTCAAAATTAGCTACCTTAATTGGAATCATTTCCACCCATTTTGTGAAGTAATCAATTGCTGTAAGGATATATCTATCCTACTTTGAAGAATGAGGAACGATCTCACCTATTATGACTAGTACCCATTGTTCAAATGGTTTTTCAATTTTGACATGATGCAATGGTAATATGGGTTTCCTCTGTCTTTTAGTAGTTGTTTGAAAAATTTTACATTTCCTTGCATATTTGTCTGCATCTTTGAATAAGGTTGTCCAATAATAGCCAACATGCAGGATTTTATGCGATGTTGTGTCTCCCCCAAAACGTCCACCAGTTGGTCCATCATGGAGTTCCTGCAAAACATTTTCTGCCTCATATTTTTCAAGGCATCTAAGAGAAACATAATCATAATTATTTCTAAACAACACATCATTGATGATTTCATATTGCTTAGATTTTATCCTCAAAGCCCTTTTTCTTTTGCAACTAAGTTCGATAGGGGCATATCCATTTTTCAAGTAAAAGATGATATCAACCTATTTAGATTCATTATCCTTGAGGCTTACCTCAAATATTTGTACGTCACCTGAATCTGGTAGTGTTGCTAAGTTGGATGCTCCTGCTAACATTTTTGCAAAAGCCTTAAGCTTTTATAATTTTAGCTGGTATGATCTCAATGTCATATACTTGCAGTGTTGTTACCCAGTTTTCTCTCTTCTCACCCACATCTCTTTGCATCAGTAGATTTCATACTACTGAGAATGAGACAATTACCTTAGTGTGAGTCTTGAGAAGAAAGGGTCTGAAATGTTTTCCTGACTTGAAAAAATGACACGCTTGTTTTTCAATGTCTCAGTAGTTTAATTCATCCCCCTGCAAATTAGAGATAAAAAAAGAGATCGGTACTTCGATTTTTTCATCATTGACTTGTGTCAGTATAGCTACATATGATGTCTCAGAAGTAAAGGTATATAAAATGAAATGATTAGAAAAATTTCCAGTTGCTAAAGAGGGAGAATTTATGGTTGCTTGTTTAATTAGATTAAAATATTCATGCTCGGTATGTCCCCATTTAAAAACATAACCTTTCTCAATCATAGATTGGAGAGGTAAAACAATTCCTGAAAATTTAGGGACAAATCTTTTGACAAAATTTATCTGACCTAGGAAACATTGCATGGATTTTTTGTTATAAGGTAAAGGGATTTCATAAATTTCTCTAATTGTATCGGGATCAATAAGAATTCCTTCTTTGGATACGATAAATCAAAGGGGCTTTCCCTCACTCAAAGCAAAGAAATATTTCTTAGGATTGAGAGAAATTCCATACCTCCAACAACACTCAAATATTTGTTTTAAATCCTTTAAATAATTACTACGCCTTTTCGAATACACAGTTATGTCATCTAAATAAATTACCACTAATTTGTTCACCGAACCTTTGAAAGCTATGTCCATGGCTCTCTAAAATGTTGCACCAGCATTGATTAACCCAAAGGGCAGCTTTTGATAGGCATAGGTGCCCCATTTGGTTCTAAATGTGGTCTTTAATGAGTCATTTGGCTGTACTAGAATCTGATTATAACCTGAAAATCCATCCAGAAAAGACATATTTTCTGAGCCTGTAACTAATTGCAGTATCTGTTCCATAGGAGGTAATGGAAAGTTGTCCTTCTTACAAGATTTTTTGAGATTGCGAAAGTCTATACATATTTGAATATCACCATTCTTTTTCCTCACTGGGAGAAGGTTAGAAACCCTCCTTGAATGCCTTACAAGAAAAATTATTTTGGCTTTGAGAAGTTTATAAAATTCATATCTCATCTGATTTTCTAAAACCAGATGAATATTTCTCAACTTCTGTTGCACGGACCTTTCATCAGATATCATGGGAATGGTATGTTGAATGATGGAAGTATCATATGTCTTCAGATCTTCATAGTTCCAAGCAAAAACATTTTTGTATTTCTTTAACAACTAAACAAAGGTTGAACTTTCATCTAGCATAAGACTGAGTCCTAGATTGATATTTTGAGGTTTAAGGTTAGTTCCAAGATTAACTAATTCAAATCTCAAAGTTGAACTTTGAATCTTTGAGTTAGAGGGTTTCTTAAACCTGCCCTTAAGATCATATAAGTCTTCCAGCTTAACCATGGATTTAGGCATGGAATTTACAGTCATTTATTACTTAAGCTAGCTGTCATGTTGAACTTCATCTATTATCTAGTCATCGTAAGATCCCTCAGATGTTAGAAAAGTTACGATATCCCGATCATTATTAAAGACTCGCCAATTGGTGATATTGTTGAGAATAGAATGCCTAAAAATTAGTTCAATAGAAAAGTGATCGGGGATATAATCTCCTCGTGGAATGAGATTGGATGCAATTAGCCAAAAGATCGACACTTGAATTTTGGAGTCTTTGGATAGGGGAAATGTTAAATGCTGTAAAGTGAGAGGTGAGGTCATGGACTAATGATTGATAATGTTTCAAGTGTCCAGAGAGGCAGTGTATAGTATTCCCTACCTGCTTAATTACAATTTCTAAATCTCCAAACACATGAAGATATTTTATATCAAGGTCGATAGCTTTACACAACCCGTGAACTAATTCTTCATATTCGGAAGTGTTATTTGTGCATTCAAATTCAAGTTTTCATGCTAACATAGTTTTTTCCACTTCTAGGCTAACTAATATGCATCCTTCTCTAGCTCCATCACTAGATCTAGATCCATCAAAATATAATTTCCAAAATAAATGCTTAACTACAGGTCTATCTACAAAATTTATACATTTAGAAGCATCTGTATGAGAATAATTTTCAACATGTGATATAACAAAATTTTCCATGAAGGGTGAAGTATTTGCATTAAAATTTCCTAGAAATGATTCAACTGAATAATTTCTAGTGATCTTCATGCTGTATGTGACGGATTCATTTTCCCCCTCCAATTCTATGACGATATACTTTTGATGTTTCTCTCAGTCAACCCTTATTTGATTCGCCTAACCGTTATAGGGAAGCCACATGTTGGACCAGTTGGTTGCGAAATAACCATGAAGCTTTTCTGACTAGTCTCTGCTAAGGATATCATCCACAAGGATGTCAATGACTTCACATACCTTTAGGTTTGATGAGAGTCGAATAGTGACTTTATCGAGTTCCCCTATAACTTCAACTTGAGATCGATCTAACTACACAATGCGAACATCAGATTTTTGGGTCTCCACATTCAATTTTGCACAAACTCTTCTAGGTAGAATGTTGGATGAAGCTCCAGAATCAACTAAACAATTGTGTAGATTTTTATTGAAAACTTCAAAATTCAAGATAAATGGAGTTGTGTGGGATTTGGATCTTTATCCTATTATATCAATATCCTTTGAACTAATTTTATCTAATGAGGTAGTAGGAGTCCTTCCCATTTCTTGAGAAACCTGTGAGATTACAACAACGGTAAGTGGAGAAGTAGGGAATGCTTTTAGTTCTTTGAGCAATAGCTTCTATTAATGTTTTAACTTGCTAATCTCATGGAATGTAATATTCTCCCTAGTCTTTTTCATATCTTCAATGATATTGCACTCCATTTCATCATAGACTAGCAGGGCTTTTGCTAAAGGTGAAGAATTTGATTGAGGAGGAGTGGTTTGAGTAGATTTGGGGGAATATTTCTTACCTATTACTTTATCTTTGGGAGCTAGAGTTGATTCCTTTTGTTTTGGATTTGTTTTTGGAAAATCTAGAATGCTTCTACTCTTGGTTGCGACAAGTAATGCTCCTTGTTCTTCTTCATTAGAAAGGATAAAATCCCACATTCCTTGTAATTCAACTACTTCTCCATCATCAGTTTGTTCTTCAGTTATTGATATTTCCTCTTCCTCTAAATCTAATTTAGCATTTGATATGTTACTTGGAGGCTTAGGATTAGAGGAACGGTTTCTTTTGTAAGCTCTGAAAGTTTTCCATGAGGAAGTCTCAACTACCTACTTTTTGATGTCAACCATTTCATTGGACATGGTTTTTAGGATCTTTTACAATCCTTAAAGATCAAAAGGATCTTTAGGTGCATTTTTCTTGGATTCATCCCTAAAATTTACCTTATTGGATTTTCCTTCTTCTAATGCATTCTTTTTCTCTAAAGCTAAAATGTGTTTTTCTATAGCTATGGCTTCTTTCATGTTTTCTACCAAAGTTGGTTTGGCAGCCTTAGCGATAAAAATAGCTACATTTGAGGGAAGATCAAAAATGTACCATTCATTTTGGACTTCATCATTGGGCTTGGATGCCAGTGGGATTTTATTCAATAACTTATTAAAACATGAATTGAAGTCCTTAATTGGTTCTCTAGGTTCAACTTTCAAGTTAGAGAGATCATTGAGAAGAGTAGTTGTTGATTGGTCATCTCCAAACTTGGTTAAGAATTGGTCCCAAAAGGAATCCCAACTATAAATGGAACCAAAAGGTAATGAAATATACCATGGTCCTCCTAATCCTTGTAAAGTATAAGGGAATAATATTACAGCTGCATCTTCTTCTACCACTGCATTCAGATTTATGGACAACATGAAAATGTTTATGTGTTCTTCAACAGGCAGGCCATCATCAAGGTTAAATTTTGGCAACCATTTCATTGGATGTTCTAGTAGTCGGTGTAATGGTGCTGCCATTCAAAGAGCTCCTGGATTTTTCCATGTTCCTTGAGCCATAATGGCTATTTGTGTAGAGGAAGTTGTTCTAGTAGTTGAAGGTGATTCAGTAGAGGAGGTTTGCACTCCAGTACCAGTGTAAACCACGATCTGGAGTTGTGAGGTGGATGACTGATTTTGTGATGAAGTGGATGGAATGAATGAGGGTGTTTTAGGTGATGATGAGAGAACCTCACTATGAGCTTCAGACTGTGTTTTCTTAGTTTTCCTTTGGTTTGGTAGAGGGAATTCAAATGGGGGGATCCCAAATTTTTCACTCTGTGATCTACTTAGCCTTTGAGAGGAAGGAAACTAAGAAGTAACAGTAGCTTGAGATAACTCAGATTCTTCTTGAGATATTGAAATACCCTGTAGTTTATGGATTAAACACTACACTTCAGGAGTTTCTATAGAAGAAGATTGATCTAATTTTTTTGGGATCTTAGTAGTGGATTCTAAGGATTTCTTTACAACTTCTTGCCTAAAATTTGGGGATTTAGAATGTGACTGAGAAGATGGAGGTGATGGTGAGGGAGTTTTACTCCTAGAATGGCTTACTGATTGAGATTTACTTTCCATTTATAGTTAGCCCCTCCTTCTAGTGCCAAAATGTTGAAGCCTCAAAAATCGTTGCGACAACATGAGAGAAAACCAACCGGTCCAGACCTTGAAAGAAACTCCTTTTCCATTTGGTATAGTGGCTCCAACTAGGGATAACAGGACCAGTTTCCCAGAAAATATTTGATAGTGATGGTTGCATGATATATGATGTAACAGGAAATGACTAAGCTAAGTGAAATCTAATGTAACTTCTAAACACATGGACATATCCTGATTTCACATGATTTAACTATACGTATACCTGAGAATCAAATATTATATGTGATCTACAGAGATGTCTTACAGCAATTGGTAATAAAGGTCATTCAATTGCAATAAGAAATTAAATCATTTAACAATAATCATTTTGGATAAATAGTTGGACAAAACAATTGAGAAAAATATCACATATAAAATTGTTCATGTATTCACAACGGAATCAGAGCTAACATCATACAGAAGTGCAATAATGCTAAAACTATAATTCAGACTTTCATACATAAAACAATTGAAAGAATAAGTATTTCTTGATACATAAATAAAACATGATCATAAGATAAAAGTACCATGTATGATAGGTCCTTCTCATGTGCTTTAGCAATATTGACGCAATTTGAATCAATCCAATACATTCTAAGAGTAGAAAAGTGCATTTCAGCAGAGCATGCTAGATATTTAAAGAAAATAGATCATGTTCCATTCATTTCATCAAAACCTTTTCAAAAGTACAGAAGTGCAATTTTTTGAAAATTGTTTTTCATAAAATTACCAGACCCCTCATAAAATTACTGGAACCATCTCTAAATGTATGAGAGGGGTTAAAATACTAAACTATATGTCTTAAAATAGATTATTACAAAAACAACTGAGGAGGTTTCAAACAACCTTCCTCAAAATATGCAAAAATAAAAATAAAAGAAAAATAAATTAATGACCATCTCCTTTGAACTTGATCTCTAAGGTTGCAAATATCAGTCATTAGCTTGAGCTGAGGCAGTTGGCCGATTGCAGATTTTAACTGCCCAACAAATAAGGCATATGTTAGTGTTGGGACCATCTATTATGTAGATGTTGTTAAACATCTCAAAGTCATCCATTGGCTGTGAGGTTTCACTAAAAACTACCAGTTGTTGGGTTGTGTTATATTCGTTCCATGACTAGCCCATGTAGTTAACTAGGGGGTTAGAGGGGGGATGGAGCCCCCCCTTCGTTGTGCCAATTGTGCAGTGGGGGCGTCATAGGGGGGCGGTAGCCACCCCTATCTAAAGGGTTTGAGGGGGGTGGGTAGCCCCCCTCTATCGGTTGTGGGGCAGCACCCTAGGAATTTTTATTTTGGACCCTATATTAGGTTGGGCAGACCTACCTATCATTTTGTGCATGGTTATCACACATGGTTTTGAACGTGATGGTTTTCGCTCCATGGTTTTGGACACAATGGTTTTCAGTCCACGGTATTGGATGCTTCGGCATGTATAAATATGTATTGTAGCATTGAAAGGAACATAATGAAAAATCAAGATGGTAGTATTGATTTTGGGATGCAGGAGAAAATCTCTATGTATATGTGTTTTATGTGTTATGCTCTCGCATTGTTTTTTTTTCTGTGTTTTAGAATTCATATGAAGGTAATTTATGTACAGGGTTAAAACCTACATTTGGTATCAGAGTTGTTTTGGCTTCAAGGGGACGCCTTTATTGCTGAGGGGTTTCGCTCTGGCCTGTGGTAGACCCTATTCAATGGCAGATTTGCAAGATCGATTCTATTGTTGAAAGAAGATGGTGAGAAATGGAAAGATAGTGATCGAGAATTTTAATGGTTAGAGTTTTGAGTTATGGAAACTCAAGATGGAGGATCTATTGGTGGATAAAGATTAGTGGATCACGGTAGATTTAGGTACTAAACCAACGAGAGTGTCCGATGAAGAATGGAAGAAGATGGATCAGAAGGCTAAGAGCACAATAAGACTGTGTGTCTCATATTCAGTATTGCTAAATGTATCAGGGGAAGCTATGACAAAGGCTTTGTGGGACAAGCTAGGGACTTTATACCAATCTAAGTCTCTGGTGAATAAACTGTTCCTACAAAAAAACATGTATAACCTGAGGATGAAAGATGGAGACTCGATGATAGAGCATCTGAACGCATTTAATACTATGGTAAGCCAATTATTATCTGTTGATATTAAACTTGTAGATGAAGATAAGTGAATTAGTTTGTTGTGTTCTCTACCAGATTCGTGGGGTAGTTTGGTTATTGCAATAGGTAGCAATGAAACTGCCTTGCATTTTGATGAAATAGTCTCATCCTTGCTGATCGAGGAGATGAGATGGAAAAATATGGAGATCCAGAATGGTGATGCCTTGTTTGTATGAGGACGGTCCCAGAATAGAAACAAAAATAAGTCATCAAGTGGGATATCTAAATCTAGAGGGAGATCCAAATCTCCAGGAAAACCTATAAAGCTGGTGTGCTAGAAATGCGGAAAGGAAGGGAACTACAAAAGGGACTGTAAATCTAAAACTCCTGACAAAGGAAAGGGATCTGATGATGCTCCTTCTACAGAGGTGAAAACCACCTCAGATGAAGGTGGGGATGTGCACTTTACTTCTTCAGGTACACATGTAGATCATGAGGCATGGTTGATTGACTCAGGTGCATCCTTTCACTTCACTCCCCATAGAGAGTGGTTCTACGAGTATGACAAATATGATGGTGGTGATTTCTTCTTAGGGGATGATAGGAAGGCTAGAATTGTTGGTTGCAGAAAAGTAAAGTTGAAGTTGCAAGGTGGAATGGTTAGAACACTTCCCGGTGTTCTGCATATTCCTGTATTGGCCAGAAATCTGATTTTTGTAAGCAAGTTGGATGATGCAAGTGTAAAAACAGTGTTCGAGAAGGATACCTGCAAGATGGTTTAGGGAGCACTGGTATTGATGCGGGGAGTTCGAATTGGAACTCTATACAAGCTACAAGGTAGCACTATTTTTGATGGGTGCAATAGTTCTGTGGTTCCTGAAAGTGGAGTAGAAAATCTAGTGGTCTCCAGAGAGAAGACCTTGTTGTGGCATCAAAGGCTTCGACATATTAGAGAGAAGGGCCTTCGAATACTTCATGGTAAAGGTATGGTAGAAGGTATGAGTAATAGCTCTCTGGATTCTGCTTTCTGTGAAAATTGTGTATATGGGAAGTAGAATTGGGTGAGTTTCCCCTCTAGTGGTAAGAGGAGAAAACAGATATTAGAGCTTGTGCACAGTCATGTGTTTGGACCTGTGAAGTTTCCATCACTGGGTAAGTCTATGTACTATGTATCATTTATAGATGACTTCTCAAGGAATACATGGATATATTTCCTCAAGAAGAAATCTGAAGTCTTTGAAAGGTTTAAAGAATTTAAGGCTCTGGTGGAAAACCAGATAGAGAAGAATATAAAGGTGTCGAGGTTAGATAACGGTGGAGATTTTTGCAGCAAGGAATTTGAAGAATTATGTAAGAAGTGTGGTATAGCATGGCATAAGACTACTCCATACACAACTAAGCAAAATGGAGCTACAAAAAGAATGAACAAGACGTTGATGGAAAGGGAAAGAAGCATGCTTAGTGGTGCCAGGTTAGGACAAAAATTCTGGACAGAGGTGGTGGAGACAGCATGTTACCTGGTAAACAAATCACCTTCATCAGTGTTGGAGGATAAGACTCAAGAAGAGGTATGAACTGGTAAGAAACCCTCTCTTTCACATCTGAGGATATTTGGATGTGATGCATATGTACATGTTCCAAAGGAGAAAATAACCAAGTTGGATAGTAAATCTGAAAAGTGCATATTTATTGGGTATAAGGATGGTTTAAATGGTTATAAGCTTTGGAACCCAGTAACAAGGAAGGTTGTGTACAGCCAAGATGTGGTGTTCAGAGAGGTGAAAGATGTTATTAAACTTGAAGTCCCGTAAAGGAACATGAGAAGATAGAGTTTGAGCTAAAGGAGGAAGAATCAGACTTTACAACAGAAAAGGAATCAGAAGATGAAGAGCCACAAACTCCAGGTGTGAGAAGATCAGTTCGAGAAAGAAGGCAGCCAAAAAGGTATAATCCATCTACTTTCTATTCAAATTTCACTTTATCTATTACTGATGATAATCCCAGAACTATGAAAGAAGTAGTAGATTCAGAGGATGGAAAACTCTTGAAAGAGGCCATGATTGATGAAATGTCATATTTGCACAAAAATGAGGCTTTGGATCTGGTGGAATTGCCGGCTGGAAGGAAACTCACTGGTAGCAAATGGGTGTTCAAGAAGAAGAAAAATGTAGAAGGAAAGGTGGAGAAATACAAAGCTCAGTTGGTAGCAAAGGTTATTCCTAGGTGCCGAGAATTGATTTTGGTGTTAGTTTTTCTCCTATTGCCAAGGTAGCTTCTATTATATTACTTCTATCTATTGTTGTTGCTTTTGATTTTGAGGTAGAATAGATGAATGCGAAGACAACATTTCTTCATGAGGATCTCGAAGAGGAGATCTAAATGAAGTAACCCGAAGGTTTTGTGGTGAAGGGTAAGAAAGAGCTGGTATGCAAGTTAAATAAGTCTCTATATGGGTTAAAACAGTCACCAAGGATGTGGTATCAGAAATTTGATACATTTATATGCAGACTTGGCTTCACCAGAAGCAAAGCAAATCACTATGTGTATTTTAAATTAATTGGTGACCATGTTATTTATCTAGTCTTGTATGTGGATGATATGTTTTTGGTTGGAAATGACAAAGAAATTATCCAGGATTTGAAGACCCAATTGTCCTCCAAATTCAACATGAAAGATCTTGGTGCTAAAAATAATATTTTGGGCATGGAAATTAAAAGAGATCGTCTAAAGAGGTTGCTCTGGTTAAACCAGAGGAAGTATGTCGAGACAATACTGCAAGTGTTTAATATGTAGGATAGTAAACCAATGAAGGTTCCTATTCCTGTAGGTGTGAATTTATCTACTGAACAGTGTCCCAAGACACAAGAAGAGCAAGAGGACATGTCTCATTTTCCATATGAAAGTGCAGTTGGTAGCCTAATGTATGCAATGGTCTGTACTAGACCAGACATTGCACATGAAGTGGGAATATTGAGTAGGTTTATGTCAAAACCAAGAAAGGAGAATTGGAAAACAGTGAAGCGGGTTTTTAGGTATTTGCGTGGCACTAGTGATTATGGTTTGTGCTACCAAGGAAGGCCAGGATTGGACAGAGTGTTGGATATTCATGGCTTTGTTGATGCAGACTGGGCTGAAGATCTAGATCAGAGAATATCTACAAGTGGGTATGTGTTTAACCTATTTGGAGGTGCAGTTAGTTGGATGAGTAAGAAACAATCTGTAGTGGCAATATAAACTATAGAGGCAGAATACATGGCAGCCACTCATGCAAGAAAGGAAGCAGTTTGGTTACAGAGATTGTGTTCAAGTATGGGGTTAGTACAGGGAGCTATAAGGATAGACTGTGACAGCTAAAGTGAAATTTTCTTGGCAAAGAACCCTACTTATCATTCAATGACAATGCATGTTGATGTTTAGTATCACTTTGTGAGGGATATGATAGAAGACAAAAAGATGTTGCTAGTAAAGGTGGACAATTTGAAGAATACTACCGATGCATTGACAAAATCTATGAGCTCTAAGAAGTTATATTGGTGTAGAGAAACAATGGGCATTGCAGGGCTGGATAAATGACTAAGCTCTCCTGTGGCCCCCTATGGAATGAAAACAACAAGTGGGACAATGTTGGGTTATGTTATATTCTTTCCACGACTAGCCTACGTAGTTAAGTGAGGGGTTAGGGGGGGGGGGGGGGGGGGGGGGGCAGAGCCCCCCCTTCGTTGCGCTGATTGTGTAGCAGGGGGTTCACAAGGGGGGCGGAAACCACCCTTGTCTAGGGGGTTTGTGGGGGCAGGTAGCCCCCCTCTACGAGATCCAGGGCAACACCTCGGGAAAATTTTTTTTGGACCCTATATTAGGTTGGGCAGACCTATCTATGGTTTTGTGCATGGTTTTCCAACATGGTTTCAGACGCAATGGTTTTCAGTCCATGGTATTGGATGCTTCGGCATGTATAAATATATATTGTAACATTGAAAGGGAGATAATTAGAAATCAAGCTGCTAGTCCCGGTTTTGGGATCCAGGGGTCATCTTTATGTATATGTGATTTATGTGTTATTCTCTTGCATTGTTTATTTTTTATGTTTTAGAATTCATATGAAAGTAATTTCTATACGAGGTTAAAACCTACACTAGTATGCCTCCCAATTTAGCCTGTTTAACTGTTTTATTTCCTCCTCCTTTTGCTGCGTTTCCTATTTCCACTACTGCTTTAACTGTTTGGCATTAGGAAGAAATCCTAGTACACATTCGTTGACCAAATGGGTGCCATGAAGATTTTCATTAATGGCTTCTATTATGTTGTTTGTTATTGTCATTGATATCGTTGTTTCCCTTTCCACCTGTTTCAAATGAGAATCCCAATCTGTGAAAATAATACCTTTATGAGACTCTTCCAACTTTGGCAGGTCAACCTTCCGCCCATCCTTTGATTCTTGCCAGGTGATAAAATCATAAACACTTTTTTGGATTTCATCATACTCAAGCCTCATATCAATAACTTGGTTTGTTAATTGATCATTGGTCTTGCAATAAGGATTTATCTGCGAGATTTTATGGCAAAATGCTTCTTTTTGCCGCATTAGTAAGGAATTGAGGCTGAGTGCTTCCTTAATGAATTCGTCGATTTGTGGATTGTCTTTAAGCTTATCTATCATGGCTTGTATCTCCAAATATTTTTCTGCTAAGTTGGCTTGATGTTGTATTCTCATTTGTTCGAAATCCTTTTGGAGCTGGGCTACTTATATTTCTTCTTGCTAATTAGATTTTTCTTGGGCTAATTGTTGTTCTAGCATCAAAATTCTTTGTTCATTTTCCTTAAGGAGCATTTGGACCTTTGTCGCCTTGTCAGTAGTTTCTATGGCATAGTCTCCCATGAATTTCAACATCTTTGTGAGATTCTCAGATGGGTTGATAGGCGAGTCCTTCCATACAATGTCCATTGGTTCATTTTCTAGAGGCGTAACAGCTACAACATCCAATTTTCTTTTCTTCCTTCATCTCTTGACTACAACTTTGTGGGTAGGGCTACAAAGTACATCTAGAGGAGGTATTTCTTCAATTGTTAAAACAATTCATGAAGTAGGAGTAGCAGGAATAACCTCAAAATCTTGAGTGCCTATAGCCCTTTCCTTTGTTGTTTCTAGATTCGACTTATGCTGGGTTTGCTTGGGAGTCTGTATTTCATATGTTTTCTCAGGATTTGTATATGTGCGGATCCTATTGTTGAACTATTCCCATTCTTGTTCGGGTTCGATGACTATATATTTACCTGACTGAGTTGAAGTAGAAGCAACTTTTTCTTTTTTCTTTGTTTTGGCCTATTCAGCTGTCTCCTCTGTACTTTGAGTTGTGTCTTTTTCAGACTCTTTATTGGTGTTTCCTCCCCCATTTTGAGACTGTTGCTATGAGTGCTCTGACTCGTGTGTATATCTCTCTTGGGTTTCTTCATTAGAGTTTTCTTTGGAGTTGCCCTCGAAGATTACACTGGGAGTTGGCTCCCTTATTGGTTCAATATGCAATAGGTCCAATGGGACCTTTAATAATCTCTTTTTCCTGTACACATAGAAAGCCTCAACATCTTCCATGGTCAAAAGTACTGATGCCATATGAAAAAATTGTGAAGATGTTTCTACCTGTAGGAAGAGGTTATCAAAGGTGTCCTTTTTGTGGGTGAACTGTTTTACTTTTACCATATAAGTGAAATACTTAACAGTTCCATTTGGGGTATACTACCTTCCTGGAACTATAGCTAACTTCAAAGACTTAATAATCTTTGATTCTTTTGATGCATGTCCATAATCATGTATTGCAAAAGCACCACATTGTAATCGGAATGTAGGCCAAGTGGCCTTCTTTTGCTCTTTTAATCCTCTGCTTAATTCACCTTCCCCTGTTGTTTGGTAGGATATTTCCCTGGCCATTAGTTTGTCATGGACATAATATGGGAGGACATGCAGTGAAGAAATTCTCCCAAAGACTCTAACGTAGGTGAATGTTTCTTCCCCAAACCATCTGGCTACTGACAAGATATCTACTTCGGGTTCTTTAGAAAACCTAGGGGCAGTTATGTTATATATTTCTCTATGAATGGGTAGCATAACCCCTTGACAGATTTTATAAAACAGGGATGGAATTGAGATTCCCATAAAATCTTATGGTATATATTGATGGGAAGCGGGTTCTATGCAGTCCACGTCCATCCCATTTTGGGAAATTGGGAACAAAAACAGATTGCATCCATAGCAAAAGCACTCATGAAAAACGGGGGAAAACCATTAAAGAGGAACTTCTTTTCCTTGTCTATTCTCTAATGTCCTTTACCAAATTATCTGATAAAATATCAGCCTTGGTTATTAATTTTGCATCCACTATTACATTTATCAATAGGAGCTAGTCCATGGAAAACTTGGTGCTATCAGGTCTATCAAATAACCTACATATCACGGTTGCTGTGGAACTATGAGGGGGAGAAAGGGATGCCATGGAGTACATACCAGTTTTATCCTGTTTGAGCTTACCCTCGCTTGATTTCCAGGTGTGTGTGACGTCTAATGGGTCCTCATTTTGTTTAGCAAATTGCTCAAGGAACTATTTGCTGTAGAACTTTTGCAGCTCAGGTAACTTGTACATTAGTCGTAGGCTATCCACTGAGAAATATCCCATGACCTCTTGCCTGTTATTCTTGAAGGTCTGATCTATGATCTCTACCACATTAATTAACCATTTGACCATGTTTGTGTATGGGATTATTTTAGGCCTTACAAATATGTGGTGCAAGAGAGAACATGTTGCTCCTAAGTAAGAGGCATCAAATGACTCCTGAGCATTTGTCGCGGCCTTTGTTACCAGTGGCCTGGGCTTCTCTTCTTCTAAAAAGTTGTACATGTCCTCCCATGTCATAATTCCTCCGCCTCTGCTAAATGTGTTATCAGAGAAAAGCAACACCATTTATGATTTCTCAGATGTAGTTCCCTTCCTATTCTTCCCCATTATTTCTAACAATATTCTTTACGGAGTTTTTCTGAAATGGAGAAAAACAGAAGTTATTGGATAACGCGAGGGAGAATGATAGTGAGAATAAATGATACAGTTAATCGCAAAAAGGTGACAAGATAGGAGCTATTATTCAGAATGCAGAAGAAAAGATATCATATCACGTCGAGTTGCTCTTTAACATAAATGTCATTAAACTCATTAAATAGCCACTAAGGCTCCTTATCATTCTTTCATTAAATTACCGCATCGCAGACGGGGAGTAAAAACTTTTAATGTGGATGGTTCTTACTCCGAGAATGTCGATTTTGTGATTGCGATGCAATATCACAAATCACATCGCATATTCGATTGTGCGCTTTCCCAAAGTTTTTTAGAATTTTGCGAGATGCAAGATAAGCGGTGTATCCTTTACCATTTGGAGTGTAGTTTTGCCTGAAGGAAATTACTTCATAAAGTGCTTTTCACTACGTGGCAGAATTAAGTTTCAATTTATAACATTTTCTTTTATTGGGTCTGGGCTTTATCACATTTTGGAAGCTCGCGCAGTTCATAAGATTGGATTTTTAAGAAAACTAACACGACGCGATAAGGTTGACTTGTTCTATTGCAATATCGCATCTCACATGTTATGATGTGTTTTTTGAGTTGTGTCACTTGTGTACGTCGATATGCGATTGCGATAAGTGCTTTATTTATAGGAAATGCTTTAAATCTCATATTTTGAATGAAAATTCTAATGATGTCTAAGTTAAAAGCGGTGATTCATTCTATCGCAGTTCACGAACATTGTTTGTTAATTAACCCTTCACTGAACTTGGTCTAGCGGTATGCAAAAAGGCGAGAATCGCTAGTCTTAGAGGGTTTTGACTCGATATCTTGATTTACTTCTAAAATTTCAAAGAAAAGTGCCTAAGTGCTAACATTTTCTTGGAGGGTTTTTTAGAAAGGGTCCCCATTTATTAATTAACATAAGAACCATTAGACTAATAAATGGGGGGGTTGTTGAGTAGCACAATAGAACCCCATTAAAAATATTAATTATTTTAATAAAATACAATCCCGCTGGAATTTCACCAAACGGTTTCTATGTTCTTTACAACTAATGTTCCTTAGCGTCTCCACCAATGTTCATCGCTAGAGTGCTTCTGATGCTACGAAAAAATAACACTCCTTCTTAGTGAGGAAAGTGCTCTGGCAACAATTTCCACCTGCATGCTGCTCTATCTCTGAAGCACCTCCTTTCTACACTGTTGTTACCACCAACACTATGTTTCTACTACTATCGTACTTATGCCCATGACACTACCGCTACCACTGCTACATCTATAATACAACTCCCTCTCAAATGTCGCATCTGTTATGATCCTAACATTGCCACTGATAACACTGCATATGTACTGCAACTTAGTTGCTGAGAGAAGCAACTAAAAAAAATCCAAAATTAGCTAAACATAATATGTTCAGCGTAATACAATGAATGTTGGAATCTGACTGCTTTAGTCTCTAACCCTCTGAATCTTTTGTGCTTATGCTCACTTCTGCACCATGCCATATGCACTATTCCCAACCTTAATTTGTGTTGATTAGTCTCTGGTCTTTGGCTATTGCATCTGTCCTCCAAACAATCCACTACATTATCTGACACCAAGTCCATCTTTATTGTTGAATCTTGGACTCTCGTAGCAAGGAATTGATCCAAGGGGTGGAATCCTCAAGGATCCTGCCCACATGTAGTCCTCCCAACTATAGCTCGATATCACCCCATCTCCCCCTTGGACATGCGTGGGCACTTACGGCAATCTCATATTTGTCAATCTTTGCTAAACGAGCCTTAGGCTCATCTTTCTCACCCTGATCCTCTTTCCTCAAAGGACATGCATATTCATAATGGTCCATATCGCCACAACTAAAACATTTCACCTTTGAGATGTCTTTCTTCCACTTCTGCTTCTTCTATTTCTTTGATGCCAAAGTTGTGTTCTCCTCCTCCTCCTTGTTCTTTGTTCCACTCTTGTTTCTTCCACTGAGGTTGAACTTTACTAGGTACCTTCTTAATTCCTCTTGTTGAAGGGTTTCCTACATCTCCTCCAATGAAGGTAGTCCTTCCATGACTAATATACTTTGTAAAAGACTTTCCATTAATCTAAGACTCCATTCAAGGTCATCCTTACCATCATGGTAGGCCGAGAGTCGACCCCACTGCCACAAGTTGGTATTTGGTGTCCTAAAGTCATTGAAGATAACAGTTGACTCTTGCTCCCTTCTGCATCAATGTCCACTGCAACTTCTATTCTAGGTACATATTCCGCTATTTGGAAGAGACTTCATAAAAATAAGACAAGGCTTCACACATCTCTCTGGTTGTATCCTTTCCCTGGAAGTGTGAGACCACAAGATCTCAAACTTCATCGAGAATCAACCTCTTTGCCTTCCCCTACTCGGCCTTGTACTTCTTCTTTTGATCATTCTTAGCAAGAAAAACGACAACACTTTTGACGTAGGCTTCGAGATCATATTCTTCCAGAACAACTAAGATTTTGGTCTTCCATATGACATAGTTAGAAGCGCCTTCCAACCTATCCTGATCTTTGATCCCATGTAATGCCATCTCACCTGAACATTGAACTGAATCCTCTAGTCACTACTCAGCTTCTCAGCAAGTGAGAAATTCGAACTTTCTGGCAAAAAGTTCTCTGAGGAGAAAATTTCCCTTCTACAAGTCTTCATTCTTTTCCGGTGATTTTCTACCCCAATAGAAATTGTGCCCTTCAAGAACTCCACTTAGGCTCTTCCTGATTCCCCCTGCCTCTGCAAGCTCACGAATTGTAAATCATAACTCTCTATCGACTCTCTCAGAGAGAGATTTCCTTGGAATCTCTACTTCCCCGCAAGGACTACGCAATCCCTTCAAGGGGATTTGAATTGTTGCCAAGTGAAACTTTTGGCCTCTCTGCTCAACCTGGGATCCACTCTTTCTATTTCAAAATCAATTCTATGATACAATGTGAAAAATCCTAATCCTCTAGGAACCCCTACTATAATAAATCTCAATCTACTTCACCTATTTGATTTCAATTGCATTCATCAAGTTATTCTCTAGAATAGTAAAGAAAATTACTTCTACAACCTACAATACTTAAATTTGATTACATGAAATAAGGAAACTCAGTAAAGAACAAGATACATAGGGCACACTTATTTTTGGACAAAATAGTCCCCGGAAAAACCCAATGATGGAAAACTGGTATAAGAGCTCTGAGGGTTTTCTATTATTAAGAAGTAATTCTGAATACAAATGTTAGTAGCCCTCCCGACAAACTAGTGATAGAGGAATACAATGGCAAAATATCTGAGTGAGTTTTACCTCACTTCATCGGCGGATTCTGGCTGATCTGGTAGGAAGACTGGTTGACCCTTGCTACTTCTGTGATGGCCCTACGTAGGGCCTGCGTTAGTCGTTCGGGCTTTGCATCAACCCCTTGTCTATTCTTTTGCCCATTATGTCAACTTTCCCAGATGTTCAGGCAGTTCCGAATTTCTATGTGGAAAGCAACTTTCTCCTCTGCGTTGGCCCTTCTGTCTCTACATCAAGGTTGTGTGAGCCCAAATTAGCCCAACATCAAGCCTCATGGCTATTGCTCTGCCTCCACAAGTTTATTTCAACTTCTCTGTCAGTATTATTGAACTATCCTCGCCCCTCTGCTGTGATATCTCCTCAATTTATTTTCCTACTGAGAACTTCTCAACTTTGAAAATAGATTTCCTCAATCTCTTTGTGTGTGTCTAACTGAACCCCAAGCCTCCTTCTTATACTTTTCTTTTTGAGACTTCAACCGCCAAGATTAAGTCTCTAATCACTAGCTAGGATTAAAACATAGCTTGATCCACTTTCTAGATCATTCTCACCCATATTTTGATTAATACACATTAATATTTTAATTTTCCCAAGTTTAGACTTAGGAACCCCATTTAAAATATTAATTATTTTATAAAATGAAATTGGGGTGCAAATTCACCAAACAGTTTCTGGGTTATTTAGAGCTCATGTGCCTTAGCCTCTCCACCAATTTTCAATGCTATAGAACTTCCATTTCTACCAAAACATAACTCTATGAGCACACCATGTTATCTTACAAGCTTATTAGACCCAATGGCATAAAACTCAGCTTAGGCCTGCCTTGTCTTTTCGAGTGTTAAAAAGGGGGGCCTGCAATATTTTTCATATTCACTTGTGTAATGTTATGTCACATATAGTAATCAGGCCTACGATCCTAGCAGTTATGCTCCAACTTTCAGCCACATAATCTACCACTAAGGATATTTACAAAATTGATCTCTGGCATGATTCCCGAGACTATGCCACCTCACCTACCAAATCATTATCATGTCATCTCTCCCACCTACCATGCCTCGTCACTGCCACATGTCAGTAAAAAATAGGACATATGGCCACTTAGAAAGGCCAAATCTATTTTCCATGTGTCACTACCTAATTGTTCCACATCATTGCCTAGATCCATATCATCTATCTACCACTGGCATGTGTATTGGGGTCCACTTTGGTTTAATTCAAGAAAATTTGACATCCAACCTTTTTCATTGTTTCTTTTCTACTAAGCCTCCAAGAATATCAAATTCATAGATAACCTTGAAGTCTAGATAAATCTAGTGAAACCAATATCTGGTTATTCCAGTTGTGTGACTAGTGAATGCACCCGAGAAGGCCCAAATGTCTAGATGCCTTGGTGCATCTCAAATGAGTCTGGATGCCTAGATAAATGAAGTTTATCTAGTATCTGATTGTTTCATCAATAGATCAATTGTATGCACCCTAAGCGTTTGAGATTCTTGGATGATTTTAGATGCCCCGGATGTCTGAATGAATCCAACATCCATCTATTTCTTCCAAACGCCAACTAATTTCATGTAGGATAACCTAGATTCCAAGGTTTCTTGAAGCCATTTCCTCCTGCTAACATTGCATTTACGTCAAAAGGATTTTTCTCCTTATTTCTTAGCATTTTGACAAAATTCCATATACCACTGGAATTCTCTCTAAGAGGGCTATCCAACAGATCAATTTTCACGTTCTTTTGAATTGTATACGACAAAATTCCTTCAAATTGTAAGCTACTATTTTATACATCAAGCAGTCAATAAAGACAACACACATCAATAACAAGAACAAGAAGCTCCCCCTAAACGTCTCATCAATTTACATCAATGACAAAAAGTACCAAGTTGCTCAACATTTATAAAGATAACCTTGGTAAAAACCCTTTCAAACATTAGACATATATTACATATCATAGTTGCAACTTTCATATTTCAAATCTTATTGAATTTGACACATGGTTATAGATCATCTAAATTTTAACAACTATTTTTTAATGTAATAGTTGAATCCTAAATATTAATTATCCATTTATTAATGATATATTTTTCAAACTTTGACCATTTCTATGAAATGCATCAATTAAATTTCAAATAGTAATTAATTATTTATTAAACATAACATTTAGAGAATTCTTTATATATGTCAACCTCTCATTAAAGAATTGACATTTTTTACGAGAGTAGACACTTAAGGCACACCAAAATTTCTTTGGATTATCTATTAAAAATTGTAATAGTATAAATATAAATACATGAGTGTTGTCTCATTATAAAAAAACTATTTTATACACATAATCTATGAGTTTAGAAAATATCTCAACTGCATACTAATCTACCAAGATAACTATATCTAGATGAGAATCCCTCACGTTCAAATAGGCCCAACAACCTCCTAGAGACTAGGAGTAGACTTTGATGAACTCTATCTAATAATGACCAATAATTCTATCAATCAAATATGAGCATACATAAGATTAGTATGAGCTCTGTACTCCAACACTCTGCGTTAATGGATACTTGTCTTAAACTTCACCCTCTCAAGTCTTCAACATCTTCTCCTCTACAACAAATGCTTCACTATGACTTGAAGAAATTCTCAATAGCAATGTCTATATCCAGTCCATCATGTACTATCATCACATACTTGAATTATGTAGACATCACCAAGTTTTCGAATTTCATATAAAGGAACAACCATCCAATAAAACACATTGATACCAAATTCTTACAGCCATTAGCCTAAAAGGATTTCCCTTCTATCCAACCTATGTTTTTGCCACATGATTTCCACAACATGTGTCTCCTACTTTCCTTGTACCGAGCTCTACATTTTATCTGTAAGATCCATCCTTCCTATTTACTCCTCATTCCACCTAAAAAAATTAGCTTCTAATCAATTCTATGCTTCTCAAGTTAGAATAGTGAAACTCACTTCCATCTCGAAAAAAAATCATCCTCCATTCACTGGTAGATCTATCATCTCAAACACATACTAGCTATAAATCAATTGAACAATTGGGACCTTAAATTGAATGGGAACATATTGTACTACAAGGAATGTTACCATTTCGGCAATTAATATAAATTCATTGACCATACTATGAACATGAATCCATCTACTGATACACCTAAGTACCTAGCCATGGTGCTTGCCACTTTTCTAGGAAAATATTCAAGATACAAGGTGCATCTATGTTAATGTTACACTCTTTTCTCTTGTTTATAAGAAATTACAATGCACTACTTGACAAATGGTTCACTGAAAAAGCCATATAGTTAGAACTCCCTTCGAGTTACAACGAACATCTTTACTAAGGACACTAATGAATGATGTTTATATAACAAACTATTGTTACACTACAAATTATCAACATAGGTTAATTACACATGACAACGATACCATATTTCTCCTTTACAATTATTCACATCATAAACATGTTTTTCTTCATATTTGATATATTTCCTTATCTTATATCTCTAAAATTGCCTATAATTTATTAAATTTATGAATTCTAAAAAAATAACCATATTCCATATTGAATTAGTTGCACTCAATATGTATATTTTCTTTTGATTAAGCGAGAGTGGGTCCTTCTATTCAATTATCTAAAAAAAAATGTTACATAATGTAAATAGTAAGAAAAGGAGGTGTGGCCCACCGAAATGTCAAGCCAACCATAACCTTTGTTATTGAGCCATAATCTCATACCCTGGGCCAAGGACCCACAAAACATTACAAAATATCCTCTGTAGACCGTACGATCTTCCTCCAAAGATCTAATGGTCAAGAAGCATTTCAGGTGGCTAACATGCTTACCCCTTAATCTTTTACTTGGACCTGAAAAGACTAATGAGCCAACTTTAAAAAACATTTTGGGTCTGCCCGGGGAGTAAACCCACGAGCATTTTACCTGCGTAAGATCCACCAGAAGCGCACGATCCCGAAGAGACTATGCGCCTAGCATGGAACTTAACCACTATATCAGACCCGAAGCTTAATAAATATCCTGCCTAAGTAATTTTGGGTCCAATTTTAATGTTAACATTCTTGTTGTTATCCATGCGAAATTCATGGGATTGTTGCGATTTCGCCATCCTGCCACCATTTTAAATGAGTCCGTGACACCATTAATTAAAAGGCCCTTCTTAATGTAATGAGGGGCCATGAAAAGACTTGTCCTATTTATAATTTCCCTCCGGATAACCATAAGTTTATATAGTTCCGAGAGCATTTTCCCGCCCGAAAACCAAATGCAAACTTTAGAGGGGTACCTGACCTCATGCTCGCACTTTTCCATATACTGCTTCCCCCTGTGGACCAAAATTCCTTTGTCTCCATTAGTCTTCATCCTGCCTATTTTCCTTGCTTTGATAGAATTCTCTGTCTAATGTCGCCTGTCTGGAACATTCTTCTCACAAATGTCCTTGGGGAGTCCCTATCCAATCATATCTTATATTGCTTTTGGAACAGAGCACGCCTTCGTTTGCCAAAATATCTGCTAATCTGTTGGCTATTCTGCGCACATGGATAAAACTAACGATTCTCATGGTTTGTGGGTTGATAGAATTGTAGTAACCTCCATTGTCTCGACAATTTGTCTGGTGCTGAGCCATTGCCAATTTTCTTGACTGAATTAATTATCAATTCAGAATCAGCTTCAATTATGGTGTTATGTAAATTTGAGTCCCTCAATATTTCTAGGTAATGCTCCATAGCCATGAGCTCTGCCATATTATTGGTGGCCTTCCCCAAATGACTGTGAAAGATGGTTTTTATGAAACCCTATTCATCCCTTATGACTCCTCCATAACCAGCCATACCAGGGTTTCCTTTTGAAGATCCATCTATATTTCATTTCATAAAACCATGAGCTGGAGGTTGCCAAAATTCCTTATCAACTGTTATATGACTTATAGTCTTATTTTTGCCCTGGTGGAAAAGCCCCTGTAGTCCCAAATTTAGAAGTATCTACTCATCCTAATCTTGAGGTTTGTTTTCAGAGAGGTTTTCTATGAGGGTTCCTACAGTCTCTTTGAGATATCTTATAATCTGAGCCATGATGCTCTGAGGTTTCCCAATCCTATTCTTGAAGATTTTGTTGTTGCGGTATTTCCAGACATCCCAGATTAGAAGGCCTGGAACCAAAGCCCACGCTTTGTTGATTATTTCATTTGCATAGAAATTTTTCCTCCAATTCTTCAAAGTACTGGCGATGCTCAATGTCCCTGTCAGTTTGTCTAAAGATTGAAGCCACCCAATTCCATAAGGTGAAGGTGAATGGGTAAAGATTGAGAAGGTGTTCCATAGTTTCTTCTTTTGATTTACATAGGCGGCATCTAGATGGACCAACTACCCCTCTTTTCCTAAGGTTTTCCCAAGTTATAATTTTTTTTATGCTGCACTAACCACATGAACAATTTAATTTTCATCCATTTTTGGTTCTACCATATGTCCTTCCATACCTTATCAGGGTTTGGGAAGTTAAGTCACAGGGCTATTCTCTTGGCCTCTTCAAGGTTAAAGTTGCCTTCATTGTTTTTACCCCATCATAGTTAGTCTGGAGATGATGATTTTAGAATCTTTCTCTATTCCTAGATGACTGTAAGAGCTTCCGACGGGCTTTCAATGGGGAGTCATCATTGTATACTAGGTTCTTCCATTTTCTCCATTTTCCATCACTTCTATCCTGATCCCAAAATTCATTTACTCTGAGTAACCCTTTGTCATTAGTATCATTCTTGATATTTTCAAATTCTTCTTTTAATATTTTAGGTTCCTGTTGCCAATTATCTTCCCAAAACCAAGCAAGGTTTCCATCTCTGATCTCCCAGAAATTGTGTTTCTGAACTATGGCTCTATTCTCCCAAGCTTTGTTCCAAGTGTGGGAGCCTTTGATGAGTCCAGACATCCTAATGTAATCCCTTTCCTTCCAATTGTTTTCATATTTTTGTTTCCATAGCTTGGCCCAAGGGGAAACCGGTTCTTTTAGCCATCTCCACCATAGTTTTTCCACCAAGAGTTTGTTTAGGGTTTCAAGGTCATCAAGCCCCAAACCTCCATGTATCTTTGGTTTACATATCTTATCCTAGGCTACTAAAGCCCATTTCTTTTTTTTCTTCCCCTTTGCCCCAAACAAAATCCCTTTGTATATTTCTGATGTGTTGCATAACTCCTTTAGGAGCTGGAAGGACTGAAAGCATGAAGATGGGGACAATTTGTAGGATCACTTTTGTAAGCACTAGCCGTCCAGCTAAATTCAAAGACCTATTTGTCAATTTCCGTATTTTTCCTGTAGTTTATTAGTAACCGGCTCGCAAATTTCCCTGCTAAGAGTTTTTTCTATTAGAGGTACTCCCAAATATTTGGAGGGTAGCATATCTCTTTGGAAGCCTAGAATTCTAGTGAGGTTTCTCTGAATGGCAATATCAATATTAAAAAGAAAATCTTTGATTTGTTTAGGCTTACCTCTATCCCCGCAGCCATAGAAAAGTCATTCAAGATTTGTTTGAAGGCTTGAGCTTCCTTGACCATAGGTGTACCCTATAGCATGGTGTCATCCACAAATTGTTGATGGGTCAAGGCATCCCTGTTTATAGTGAGTTTAAGGCCTTGGATTTTTCCTTCTAATTGGGCATATTTAATCGCAGTGTCTAGCGCTTCCATCATGACAATAAAGAGGAAGGGTGAGAGCGGATCTCCTTGCCTGAGCCCTCTTGAGGGCTTAAAGGTCTTCGATGGTGAGCCATTCAACGGGACTAAAAAACTTGAGGTGGTTACAAGGGCCATTACCCATCTTATCCAGTTATTGTCAAAGCCATATGCTATCAGTACTTCCTTGGTGTATGCCTAGCTCAGCTTATCATAAGCCTTCTCTAGGTTAAGCTGAATGATCATACCTGCCTGCTTATTACTCTTAAGTGAGTGAACCACCTTGTGAGCTTAAATAATGTTATTAAGAATTTCCTACCTTCCACATATCTAGTTTGCTCCTTAGACATGAGAGTTGGGAGAAAGGGCTTCAATCTGTTCGCAAATTACTTTGTCAATAATTTTGTACACCACATTGCATAATTCTATTGGTCTAAATCTACCTGGAGTGATAGCATTCTCCTGCTTTGGAATCAGGGCTATGAAAGAGGTGATGAGCACCTTCAAAATAGTTTTTTTTTTCCTTGATTCCTCCACCACATTGAGGATATCTTGCTCGACTATTTCCAAGCATGATTTGAAGAAGTCAACGTTGAACCCATCCAGACCCGGAGCTTTCCCATTTTGCATTTCTTTGATGTCTTCGCTGATTTCCTCTTCATTCACTGGCATGTTAAGAGTATAATTGTCTTCTCTTGTCACAAGCTTAGGAATGTACTTTTTGAAGTCCCTAATAAATTGTTATATGTTTATGAGAGGCTCCTTAGCTATGCCTTGGAAATGTTGGACCAAAATAGTTTCTATTTCTTGGTGTGTAGTGAGCTTTTTACCTTGAGTATCTTTGATTTTTCAAATCTTGTTATGAGACCTATGATCTATGGTAGATTTGTGACAAAACCTTGTATTCCTTTCTCCTTCTTTTAACCATTGTACCCTCAATTTCTATTTCCAGAGGATGTCTTCTTGCTTGCATAATCCTTCCAATTCTTGCTGAACATAGTCAGCTTGTTCCTTACTCTCCTCGATGAAGCCCTATATGATGAGGGTCTGGTTAATTTCCTATAGTTTCCATTCAACTGCTTTTTTGGCTTCAAATATATTGCCAAATTCATTCTTATTCCAATATTTAAGCCTATGTTTGACATGTTTCAATCTCTGATGCAGAAGGAACATTTTAGTACCCTTAACTTGCATATCTTCTATCCAACATCTTTCAATATTGCTGATGAAGTCGGGATGGGTAAGCCAAATGTTTTCAAACCTGAAAGGTCTATTTCTTGGAGTTCCTATAAATGATGCTTCAAGTTGAATAGGCCAGTGGTCCAAGACTCCAAAAAGAAGTATCATAGCTGACAAGTTATGGCCTGTGAGGATGAGTTCCTCTGAGATAATAAATCTGTCAAGTTTAGAGTCCAATTGAGACACTCCTTCCCTTTTATTATTCCAGGTGAAGATACCATTACTTATCTTTGTATCTACTAGCCTCATGTTGTTTATGAAATTTTGAAATGCTATGGAATCTCTACCTAGTGATCTGGTCCCACTGTTTTCCTTCCAATATAATCATATTAAATTCCCCTCCCAGAATCCAGGGGATACCCAGATGTCTTTCTTTTAACTCCTCCAATGAGGTTAGAAGTCTGAGTTTATCTTCTGGCTTTTGTGGAACATATACATTCGTGAGAAAATAAACTTCCTTCTCGTCCAAAGCTTGGATGACCACTGATAGATAGTTCCTGGATGCTTCAACATCTAGGATTCCAAGTTTCTGAGGGTTCCAAAGTGTGAGAATTCCCCATGCTGCTTTGTCTACTTTAACTTCTAGATATTCATATTTGATAAGCCATTTTCTATGTATCTCTCTTATTTTGTCTATTGAACATTTTGTTTCCTGGATAAAAACCATATCTGGTTTTTCTTCTTTCATTCTATTGCTAAGATTTCTTTGTTTCCTTTTACTTCCTAGACCCCTAATATTCCATGTTGTGAGCTTCATTAAGAAATATTTGTAAATGAGTAACTAGTTAGGTCTTTCATCTTACCTAAGTTGATGATGTGTTTTCCACACTCTATCAGCAACTCATTCTATTTTTTCCTTCCTCTTTTCCTACTTGGGTTCTTAGGAGCTTGTCCCAATGTTGCCTCCATCATTTTAACCCCTCCGTTGTCCTGACTATCATGGTTTCTTTTGACCCCCGAACCTTTTGCCTGAGTTCTCCAGAGGAATAGTTGTTGCACTCTGTTAAACTCCTCTTGAGGTAGCGAATCCATTCCTTTGGTAGTTCCCTGCTCCAAGAACTTTTCTAGATCGAGATGCTCCCTTTCAAGAATATCCTATAGTTCATGATCCTCTATTCCCACCTCGGTTGGGGTAATCTGTTGGTCCTAGTCAAGTTCCATACTGTTCGACAAATCCTTCATTTGTTGCTTTTTTTTTCAGGTATATACTCCATGCTATCATCCTTTTCCTTCTCTGCAGGGCTATCCTCCAGTATCTAGTTCGCTTTATCGTGCTCCTCTTCTTCTTCTAATACCTTGAACCTATTATGACTAATCTACTTTTCCTCATTGATTTTCTTCTGGTTCTTTCTCCCTCCTTTACCTCTGCTCCCCACTTTGTTAAAGCTTTCAGTTTCTTTCCCTGAGGTTTCTTTAATTCTGCTCTCCATTTTGTTTAAGGGGCAGTCTCTGAATAGATGCCCGTGTTCATGGAATTTGTGCATCTGAAAGGAACATGCTCATAGTCCACCGCTTGCACCCATTCTTCATCATATACTTCTAGAATTATTTCATCTGGTAGAGCTCCAGAAAGGTCCATCTCTATGCATATTCGAGCAAAGGAGGTATATTTTCCTCGCATTGTGGCCTTTGATATTTTAAAAAAATGCCCTAGTTTATTGCCTATGGCTTTTAATGATTCTGGCTACCAATAATCTAGAGGTAGGGAATAGAGCCTTATCCATACCGGCACTGAAGTGAATGTCTCACGCTCCGGGACAAAATTCATCACCCATGGCCACATATAGAGGCCTGCAGCAGCATAGAAGTATGGTCCTCCTTCAAACACCCTGTCTTTATCCTCTATGTTTGTAAAAACTATAGTGAAGAAACCCTTGGATCCAAGGTGCAGATCTATATCTCCCTTAGGTTTCCAATGATTCTTGATCCATGCATGTAGAGCCTTCTCCATGGCCATAACCCCATGAATTTACATATCACTACATAAGTTGCCATGTGCTCCCTATGCGCCTGTAGTGCTGGATCACTTAACCCCACTCGGGGTTTGATGGTTGCTCTAGGCTTACATGGTCTAGTTCAATTTTTGGGGTCAGCTTTTTGATTATCTCCTCCTATTCACTTCTCTTGTCTGACTTCTTCCTGCATATCTGCCTACCCCTGTGAGCTTCTGTTTTACTGTTTGCCTCTTCCTAAAACCCCGGTTTCAGTTTCCAGTGGTTTCTTGAATCGATTGGAGACTGCTTGACTGTAGGAGGGACTGAAAATCCCCTCCTCTCGCTTCTCCATGGGGCCCAATACTGTTCTCCTGCTGGAAACCCTAGCTCTGCATGTTTTTCTTCAGCTTGGAATCTGGCTCCCTGGCATACCAATGTACTTCCCACTCAATATGTATATTCACTCCAAGGAATCCATGAAATAAAAATTACAAAAACCAAGTTATATCATAACAAAGGTTTCTAGATTGTGTCATCAACATACAAAAATAGTAGCTCAACAAACTAACCATGTTCTCAACTAAGGAACCGAGGCTTACAAAAAATACATGCTTCCATGGCCACTTTAAGCCACTGATTTTTTTGACCTTAAACCTCTCACGTATTATCCATTTATTTTAGGGATGAAAATTCCACGTAGCCATTAACGATGAACTGTTGGTCAATTCACCATGAAAGCTAAAAAGAAATCATCTATCTATACAACATGCTCATCACCTAGATCTTCTCGTTTCTCAATTTTCCATCTCCAAGCTCTATGCAATATAGATAAAGAAACATGAGCCATTAGTGTTAGATCTAATATTGATCATGGAGAGGACACTAGACCCTTTTTTCTTCATTGTAGAGTTCCCAATGACAAAATTCTTGGCATAAATTGATTCCTTATCAATTTCATTGCTCAATGTTAAGTCATAACCCTAACACAACCCTATCCACCCATTTGCAATGGTGAAGGGACTTATATAGTTGAAATTCAGTCATCATTATCTTGCACTTGTACTGGTGCATGATTCCATCAATGCAACATCTGATTAGAAGATACACATTTCAGAATTATTTCTTGGTCTGTTAGAAAGATTGACCATGGCCAAATTACAATAGATTGTATGTCTCCATTTATGTAAACATGATTAGGATTCTTAGTATATGATGGATTTGTGTAGGTGTGGGGATTGAACATGTGAGCGAGAGGTTCTGACTCATCATAATCAAATATTCATTCTTCTGATTTTTTCTAAGCAAGGCATCTGATAAATATATTTCTTATTGGTCTTAGCATCAACTTTCTTCCTATGTGACCTCTAATTCATATCTCCCCAATTTTGTTGGAACAACATAATTTGGAGACAACTGTTTCAAATAGTGGATCCTTTTAGATGAGCTACACACATTAAGTAGCAACTCTTATGTATAGCCTTTAGCCACCTTCAAGACTATTCCTAATGGACTCCCTTCACTTGGTGATGATGAATCTAATCTCACAAATCCATGCTCCTCTAAGACCTGATGCCATGAACCAAACAACAATTTTTAACCCTACCTATTGAAGATAATGTTTAATTGAGTGTTAAGGGTTAGCAAACTTATAGTTCTCTCGGCATAAATTATGGTTTAATAGATCACCAGTAAGTAAGAATTAGAAGTCAGAATTATCTAATTAATTCAAATTAAAGTCAGATGATTAGTAGAAATTTCTATAGTTGTAGAAATGTGAAGGAAATTTCCATAGTTGTAAAAATTATAAAGTTTCATACTAATTTATTGATTTTCCGATGCAAATGAAACAAGAAGAATGAGAACAAAGAATCTCAGGCATTGATATCTTTGATCTTTTTGGGTTCAATGTTTGCATCACTTGTATTTTTCTAAATATGTTTTTCTACTCATAATTCTCTACATTTTGATATCAAATTAATGTTTCATTAGTGGGAAATATTATTTTTTTGGTGAATCTTGTTTGACAAGTGTTAGGTATTTAAACAAATGGCCAAGAATAGAAGTGGTCTTAATATTTCTCACCCTTAAATACCAATTTTAAATGTGATAGTACTATTTTTTGAGGATTAAAATGAAGATATTGTTTGTTTCATAATATTTGTATGATTTGGTGGAAAAAGTTATACATCACAAGGGAATGCTCAAGATCTTGCAAGTTGGACCCAATTTTGAAGAAATTAGTTGAGGGAAAATTAAGATAAGGGCTCAAAGTCTCTTTTTGTATCCAATAAGAAATGCATGATTCTATTTTTCCAAGGCTTATTGCAACAACGAAATCAAAGGAGGCGCTAGATGTGCTACAACAAGCATATCAAGAAACACAAAAGGTAAAAATTGTTAAATTACAATCTCTCAAAAGTTAATTTGAAACTCTTTGCATGAACAACTATGAGTGTCTATAATATTTTTTTGCTAAAGATATGAAAACAGTGAATCAAATTAGATTTATGGAGAAGATTTCAAAGATAAAAAATTGTTAACAAAAATTTGAGTTCTCTTGAAAAATTTGATGGTATTGTTATTGCTATTGAAAGGACTAAAGACTTAACCCAGTTTCTTGTAAATGAATTTTTGGGATAAATATGCTAAAAAAATATTTTGAGCAAGATTTTCAAGCAAAATCCAATATTTCAAAGGATAAATGTAAGGAAGTTGATAATTTCTCCCCAAGGGAAATTTCGACCATGCATTGAAGATGCAGAGAAGAAGCTTATAAAGGAGGTAGAGGTCAAGGAATACATTTTCCTACAAATGAGGAACGTAAAAAAATATAGAAAATAACAAGTTGAATTTTTTTATTGTAAAATATGTTGCAATTATGAACATAATTGTTGGAAAAATAAGAAACATCAAGCTAATTTTTTTGAATAAAAACAAGGCATGGGAAGTTTAGGTTTTTCTGGCGATGCACCTAATAAGGTTTCTAGAGAGGTCCGATTTTTGGATAGTGGTGGCACCCATCACATGATTGTAAAAAGTGATAGCTTTATGAAGATAAATGAATATAATAAATCTGAGGTTTTGTTAGGAGATGACAAGCAAATGGAAGTTGAAGGTAAAAGAACAATTGTAGTAAATAGAAAAAAAGGAAAGGTAAGCCTTATTAATGATGTTTTATTTATTCTTTGTTTGGCACATAATTTGTTGAGTATGGGAAAGCTTGCTGAAAGGGATATTTTTTTTTTCTAGAAACAATGAATGAATCAACTATGATAAGAAAAAATGTAATTATATTATAGCAAGAATATATATATATATATATATATATATATATATATATATATATATATATATATATATATATATATATCTTTCATTTTTTCCCGAGAAGAAAATAAAGCATTAAAGGTTGGCTATGATAATAAATATTGGAGATGACACATGAGATATGGGCATATTAATATACAATAATTAAAAAGATTAATAACAAGAAAATGGTGAAAGGTCTTCCTCTTATTAATTCTATTGATCATGTACTTGAAATATTTATTCTTGGTAAACAACAAAAAAACATATTTCCCATAGAAAATTATTAGAGAGAAGAAGAACCCTTGGAGCTAGTGCATGCAGGGATATGTGGATGTATACAAACTTTGTCTCTCACCAAAAATAACTATTTTATTATTTTTGTTGATGATTTTAGTAGAAGAACAAGGGTATATTTTACTAAAAAGAAAAAAATGCACTTGATATCTTTCAACAATTTGAAGTTCTTATTGACAAGAAAAGTGGTTATGTATTGAAGCCATTATACATAGATATAGGGCGAAAATGCACTTCTAACTATTTTGATTATTATTGCAAAAGGAAAGGAATCCAAAGGCAATTTATAACCAGTTATACTCCTCAACAAAATCTTGTGACCTAGAGAAAGAATAAGACAATTGTTGATATGGCTAGGAGCATGTTGAAAGGTAAACGTATTCCAAACAAGATTTTTTCTTAAGATATAGATACTTATGTTTATTTCTTGATAGATGTCCAACAAGAAGTATACAAAATATGACTCTATATCAAGCATCCAATGGAATAAAATCTAGTTTTCCTCATTTTAAAATCTTTAGATATATTTCTTATGCTCATATTCCTTTGAAAAAAGAGAAAAACAGATGATCAAAGTGTGAAATGAATTTTTATCGGTTATTTCAAGGAGACAAAGTATTATATATTGTATAATCCATAAACCTAATGTCTATTGATTAGTCATGATGTGTCTTTTAATGAAAAGTAGGAATGTATGACAAGGAAATCCAATAGTTAGTATACAAGAAAATGAATATTTTTCTTCTACAAATCCAACCAGTAGCCCAAATCCTTCATAAACTATATCCACTTCATCATCTTCTTCAACTTTAAGTGTTGTTTCAAGTCCAATTCCTCCTCCAACAAAGGTAAAATATTTAAATGGAATTTATAGATATACTAATTTTTATTTGATGTCTCATATTGAAGAAAATAGAATATATATTCAATATGTCCTAAAAGATGAAGCATGGTGCAAAAAAATTGATGAAGAGATTATAGCAATTGAGAAGAATGAAACATGGGAGCTTGTTGATCTTCCTACTGAGAAAGAAATAATTGAGATCAAATGGTTGTAGAAAACAAAGTATGCAGATGATGTATCCAATCAAAAGTACAAAGTAAGGTCATTGGCAAAGGGCTATGCTCCACGATCATGTATTGACTACAATAAAACATATTCTCATGTTGCAAGATTGAACAAAATAAGAACTATTTTGGCGAACTATTTTAACATTAGAAGCACAATATAGTTGGTTGGTTTATCAAACAAAGTATACATAATATAAAAGGATCTATGTGTATTTAAACAAGCTTGAAGAGCATGGGATAGCAAAATTGATAGTTATTTTCTAAAAGAGGGATTTAATAGAGGTGGAAATGAACCCACATTATATATCGAGTCAAATGGTAATGATATATTGATCGTTTGTTTATATATAGATGACTTGACATATACATCTTCAAGTAATCAATTAGTGGAAGAGTTCAAACATTTTATGATGAGTGAATTTGAAATGATTGATCTAGGATTGATGCATTATTTTCTTGGCATAGAAGTGAGGACAATGCATGATGGTATATTTATTTATATATGAATACATCCATTAATACAAATGAAATTTTTTCTATAGAAGATGGAGATAAAAATGTAGATGCTAATATTACAAGAGTTTGGTAGGAAGTCTTATGTATGTTATTTCCACAAGATCTAATATTATGCAAGTAGGAAGTTATGCAAAGTCCAAGTAAGATTCATTTTGGAGAAGAAAAAGAATATTGTGATATCTCCCTTAAAAAAACAATTTTGATAGTTGGTATACTTTGAACAAATAATTTTGGGTTGGTTGGTTATATAGATAGCCATTGGGATGAATTCCTTGATGATAGAAAATGTACTTTAGGTTAGGTTTTCATCCTATATCAGTGCATTATTGCGTCTTCAAAGAAACAATCAATTATTTCATCTTCTTTGGAGGCAGAGTACATTGCAATAGCAACAACAACTTCTATAGTATTTTGGTTAAAGAGAATCTTAACAAATATGAATCAAGAATAACAAGATGCTATAATTATTTATTGTGATAACATATCTACAATTTCCATTACTAAAAATTATTCACAATAGTACTAAATATATTAATATCAACTAAAATTTCTTAAGGGGTCATGTGACAAAAGGATAACATGAAATCAAGATTTGTAAAAAAGATGGTCAAATTTTTTATATATTCACCAATACACTATCAAAAGAGAACTTTCATCATATGAGAAAGATGTGTGGAATCAACTCATTTGTTGAAGATAATGCTCAACTGAGTGTAATGTGTCAGCAAATTTTGAGTTCTCTCGGTATAAATTATGGTTTAATAGATGAATAAAAAATTGGAATTAGTCTAAGCTAATCAATTGGAATTCAAATTAGATGATGAATACCAATTATCAATTGGAATTCAAATTAGATGATGAATAGCGATTTCCTTAGTTGTAGAAAAGTAGAGGCGACCTCCATAGTTATAAAAATCTGAATCTTATATATGAATATATTGATTATTCTATGCAGATGAATAAGAAGATAGAGAATAAAAAATATCGAGTATTGAAATCTTTCATGTTTTTGGGTTCATTGTGTTTTTCTAAATAGGTTTGTTTTTTCATAATTCTACACAATCGTCTACACTATTTTTTCTTTCCCGAGAATAACTTTAACAGCTCCATCAACACCGAATCAAATGTAGCTTCTAAAGAAGCCATACGATTCCTTCATTCCCACATGTATGTAAATTTTCTCCCTACTCGTTACTGAGCCTCGACTTTGGCTCTTTATAAAATTTTCCCGACAAAAAGTCTTTCGCAACCATTTCACAAATTGTTGTCGTTAACAATCACAATAGACATATCTAATCCACCCAGCTTGGTACTCACGGCTGAGAGACAAACTAACAAATACTTTTTTTATGTAGTAAGGTTTGTTAAACAAAAGATATAGATATAGATATAGATATAGATATAGATATAGATATAGAGGTTGACAGTCTTTTGACTACACAATCTTGAAAGTTGTTTAGTTAAATATATTTAAGTGTTGTTTAGTTAAATATATTTAAGTTATTTAGTTAAATATATTTAACATCCAATTACGTTTAACAAACTCCTTGAGTCTAGAAACAATCTATCTATTTAGAAATGAACCCTAGGTAACAATGACCAATACTCTTATCAAATATAATTACTACGGGTATATGATTACTGGGGGTTATAGTCTTATAGATTATAATAACATTTATCACCCGAACTTAAAAGTAGTTAGGCCTATTAACATAATTATTTTATGTGTTTTGTCCATTTGTAATGGTAGGTATGTATTTTAAAAATATTCTTGCTAATACTCTTGATATTTGATGCTTTTAATATTTTTGAAATATATTCTAGTGAATTTTCGTGGAGTAATAAGTTTGAGATGTATAATCTACGTGGCCCGTAAACTTTTCATGTCACTAAAGCAATTTATACATTTAAAAACTATTTTTAAACAATGAAAGATCCACCAATTTTTTATTAACGCGAATTGAAGGAGAAGAAAAACATCTAACCTAATAATCCGACTGCATAGTGCTATTGTACAAGTCCAAAAATCTTTTGAGCGTCATTTGTAACTTCTGCAACTCAAATATTTACATAGAAATTATATAAACGAAGGGCATGATAATTTAAAAAAAAAGAATTGCAAAGTCTTATTCATCATGGGGATGTGATCTTAGATCTCCCGCAAGAATCCACCCAATGAAATTTCACAATAGCAATGCAATACTCAATAAGAATTGGAAGAACTATGGACGATAAAGGAAGGAATTGGCGTGGCCAAACTGGGCTGGATGTTCTTCTCCTATAGCCTGTTTCCGCTGAGATGGTTCATTTCTTCCGGGGAACATAAAACATGAGATTGCCCGCCTGTGCAATAAAGATTTAGTCGAAGGATAACGGTCACTTTGCTGGAGCTGAATGTTTTGCGGTACAATGTTACCAAAACTGCTTGAGATATCACCCTTTGGTAGTGTATCATAATGCTCGACATAATCCCTCCCAGAAGATCTTCCGCTGGTCGAAGATTCGGGTGATGATAATAATAGAATTTTTCTGCTGTTGCTGTGGCGTATTTGGTGATTCCTGTATCGACGAACAATAGCTCTGTAAACGTAAGGTATCAGTCCTTCCATTGATATTAGATAGGTGGATCTCTCTCACTGATGGGTGATGGAAAAACAGATGCAAGAGCCTGAAGGACAAAGGGAATGATAAATCCAAACTTGTGCCTCGGGAAAATTTGTATCAATATGAGATGAGGAGCGGTATATAAATAGTGCTGAACGGAAGAGAAGTGGCACGTGGTAAGTCATTCCTTCTATGTGCTGCGGCGCACTCTGTTTTAATGGTGCTGAGTCAGGCTATTATCCTGGGCACCGCTTAGTCAACATACCAAAAAATCTGGGTATCCTAGAGTCAACAAACAGCAACCCACACTTGATTTTCAGGTATGGCTAAGACGTCCAACGTTGACATATGACATAAAACGAAGCTTCGAGTTTCTGAAATTTTAGCTATGTTAGGCAAGGCATCTTTATCCTTTCACCAGTTTCCTTTTGGACGTTCGTATTTAAGAATGAAGTTTCACTCCAGAATTTGCTATCACAGTTTTATTCATTTTCTATCTCCGTATAGTCTATATAGTCTGACTGGGTTTTTATGCACTTTTTATTTTTATATAATTTGAGTGAATTGGATGGTTAAAAGTATGTTCGTATAGTCTATATAGTCTGACTGGTTTTTATTCACTTTTTATTTTTATATAATTTGAGTGAATTTGATGGTTAAAAGTATGTGTTTCTTTTTAAAAGATTTTAAATTAAAATTAAAATATTTATATTTTTGTAAATTTAATATTTAAAATAGTTGTGAAAATAAGTAAAAACAACTACATGTAAATAAAAATTTTGGTAAAATGAGTAATTTTGAAAAATAAATGAAAAAAAATTTCATCAAAACATTTTAGTAAAAATTCTGTGAATATGAATAATTATAATAAATTATTAATTTATATTTCCAGATTTTAACATTTTTGGTAATATTAATTTTTATTTAATATTTTTTTTACTATCTTTATTTTGTTTTCATATATAATAGCGTCCTTAACAACGATAACATCATTTTCCCTGTGTCTTCTGGCACGCAACCCTCATAAGGTAGGGCGGGAACCAATATGGAGGATTTCAATGCACCCAAGATAGCAGAAAACATGCGACACAGTCTTAGACCTGCTGGAAGAGAATTAATATGTAAATTAGGAACGGCCGTGCTAATTTGGTAATGGTTGATATTGAAGACAACATGGAACATAGGCTCGCTGGAAAAGAATTAACATGCAAATTTCTTAATTATAATGAAAAAGAATGAAAAAGAATTAATGTGTAAATTAAGAACGGCTGTGTTAATTTGGTAATGGTTGATATTGAAGACAACATGGGACATAGACTCGCTGTAAAAGAATTAACTTGCAAATTTCTTAATCCTAATAATATATGGTTAGATTGATCATGGGTGATAATGAAGAGAATTATTTATTTACAAATATGGGTGGATTTGTCAAAGTTATTTAATAAAAATAACAGTGTTTCAATTTTTTATATATTTTAAAATTAAAAAAAATTTGGAAAGAGTTTTATTGAAATACTTACAGAAAGTTGTTTTTAATAGTAAATTATATAAAATTAAATATTATGTTTATTTTTTATTTAATTTTTTATATTATTACATTAATGGTTAGTTTTGCTTTCTAAATATTTAGTTTCTTTTTCAACAGATATTTATGTTTAGCTTTACGGGAGGGGATTCTATTCACTATTTTAACTAGATTGTTTCAAGGATTTATAATGAGTTTGGATTTACTTTTATTCTGGTCAATCTCTTTATCTTTGACATTTTTTTAATAGAGTAGCTAGATAAGGTGCGATTTCTGATTTTGCTACTAGGTGCATCATGACAAGCTAAAAATTTAGGACATTGACTACCAAAAAAAGTGAAATATCCAAAATACTAGGTTAAATCTATCAAGATTGAAGAATATATCTAATATTTGGAGGATCACACTCATCTCAAATGACTTTCATTGTGTGGATTTGAATTAAATGGAAGTCCCAAGGGTCAATGTTTTTCTTGCAATTATTTTCTCCAACTTGGAGGACAGGTGAAGGGTTTTTGAAAGGAGGACATATTTTTTCAACAATGCAAGGCTCTTCATGTGATTCTAGAATGAACAATATAATATGGAGAAGGAGGATTAGCATCAGTGTTGGTCCATCTCTTTTCTCTTCCAAAGGAATATTGGGAGAAAGAAACCCTTGCAACTTTGTCAAAGTATCGAAGGCTATCAATATACTGAGGTACACTTCACTATAGTGAGGTACACTTCATATGCCTATAGGATCTATGCTTACATGAATATCTCATAGCCTCTTCCAGCCTCCATAGATCCTCCAAAGATATATCTTATCATGATAGTCAGGTACACTTCACTATAGTGAGGTACAGTTCATATGCCTATAGGATCTATGCTTACATGAATATCTCATAGCCTCTTCCAGCCTCCATAGATCCTCCAAAGATATATCTTATCATGATAGTTTTTCGAAGAAATCTCTAGATTATGAACAACTCCCCCTCAGACGTAGACATTATCATGAATAAGAGCATCTTAATAGGGATTGTTCGATGAACACCAATGAATGGTTTGAAGAAGCGATTTTGAGAGAAAGCTATTTGATTTAGGAAAAGTATGACAAGGAAGAAATTTAAGTTCTAAGGATACCTCAAATCCTAATTAGGTCCATAGATTTGAAAATAGTTTCGAGTCTCTATTCTCTCTAAGGATTTTTTAGAGCAAGTCAACATTCAATCAAGCATGCATTCAGCAAAAGATAAATATCATAACCCTACAGAGGCCTTGCAAAAGTCGCTTGAAGAGCATCAGCGAAATCCGTTACAATAGGAAATGGAGAGATGTCATTCAGAAGAAGTTGAAGCACAAGACCTCAGAGAGGATATGGATCTGAATGACCCATCAATGATTTCCCTTGTAGAAGAATAGCATGGAAAAGATGTGAAGGGCATGGTATCTCATAAGCATAAGATTATGTATAAAGCCTATATTCCAAGCAAGTAATTGGGCTCAAGTTCATCATAGTTTAGACTTTAGGTTCAAATGATGGATTTCAAGGTGGTCTCGAGCCAAGAATTCAAGTCAAAAAATGAGGTCATAAGAGAAATAAGACAGTGATCCAAGAAGACTATGCACAACTAGTCAACTCAATAAAAGTCATGCCTCAGGCATTTCCACCTTGAAATCTTGAATTCGCAAGGAGTTTTCTATTTTATTATGATTCGGCATAGTCTAATTTATAGAGAAAAACTCAAATTATACAAACTAAACAACTTAAACTCAAGATTTTTAAAATCTCTATCAGATTTTGACCAGATTTTGATTAAAATAAAGAAAAAATGCTTTGAAAGGTGGTCATTTCTTCTATAAGTTAGAGTAGGCCATTATGATTATCATAATAGTTTTCTGATTGTCTCTTATTAGTAGGAAACTTGAGTCTCAAGTATTCCCGGAATTTTAATCTTCTTTTGGAAAGTCAAATTATATGAAATTTTTTTTTTATCAATGAAAACTTCCCTTTACTGTACCAAAACAAACTATTATTATAATAATTATTCTTTAATTTTATTATTATAATAATCTTTATTTATTTTAAAATCAGACTTAAATGATTATTTTTTAATTACACATAAAAAAGGGCAAATCCTAATATCACAACTAGTTAAGAAAAAAAATTCGTTAATAAAATTGCTTTTGTTCAAACCTCAATGATGCCCTAAGAAGAAACATCTGACATGAAAAAAACATTAGAAATGAAAGATTATTTAATATTTTATAAATAAAAGAGAAATTTAGAAATTTAGTACTGAAGATATTGATAACAGCGCGATCAAAACGAAGAGGCTTTATTTAAATCCTTTCGCTGCAGGGTGTAGCTTCATTCAAAATTGCACGTCTGCTTTCGATCAACTTGGACTTGGACGGAATGATGACATTTTCCAACGAAAATTGCTGCGTATCTAAACACTATATGTCTGACAGGAAAATGTACAAATCAACACGAGTTTACCTAAAGGATAAATCGATCCAAATCTTCCTAAAGGGTCGATGAAAAGTTCTTAGGCGGATCTACGCCCCAATCGAACCACTGCATTATTTTATTTCAATGTGCTTTTCACATTGAAGTGAATGTTCCCATCATTAAACAAAGTATTTAAAATATGGGATCAATTTTATCGTTAGTTTTGGACTATAAGTTTCTCCAGTTGCGATAGTAGTTTTATTATTAATATCCTTGAGCATATTGAAAGCGTGTCTTTTGTGTCTATTTTGACTAATTATCCGTGTAAAGTATATAGGGTATTACTACAATAGTATTTCTGATGAAATTTTATTTAAATTAATAAATGAAATGAGTTAAAAATAGACCTATTTTATTTATTTTTCTTTTGGGATGATTTTAGTTTTTTGTTTCAACTTTCTTTACATTTTTTTTTTTTTATATTTCAATAATGGAGTATTATGTGAATGGTGTTAAATTTTGGGAAAAAAATTATGGGAAAAATTTCCATCAATTAGTTTGAATACTCAAATCATAATTTTCAACCATTTTTTTATGGAAACTTAATTAAAAAATGGTTGAGTTTGTCTACCTATTAAGTTATTTTTGTTAATAAGTATTTTATGATTTGGGGTATCCATGTGAATGTTGATAACTCACATGCATAACAACTATGAGTGAAAGAAGGCTTATAAAGCATTACATGAACAAAATAAATGTCAAGTCAAAATTTGTTTTTGACATGTAAATCGTGAATATGATGTGATAGCACCCTCCATCATTTTTGTGAGATTATTAACATTGTAAATGCTTTCACTATCAAAACTTATGTGCCTACTAACATCCATATTTCATGTATGGTGTAACTCAGAGGTGATGTGAGAGTATCCTCTACCCTCCCCAATCCAAGTGCTTGGATTGATGTGATAGCATACTCCCTTATTCTATCACTAACATGTAATCTTGGGGCGTAATTTAGGTCTATACTATCTCTAACTGCAATCCATTATGGTACTAGCATCCAACATTGGGATATAAAGGATTGCAATTGGATGGACTGTGCTATAAGTCCCCAAGTTGATGTGATAGCACTTTCCATCCTTTATAAATCCATGCCCCAATGTTGACATGCTAGCATCCTTTCTCATCTTGTGATAAACACTTAGCTTTTGAGTGTGATGCAAATTGCCAAGTTGATTTTATAGCATTTTCTAATCCCCCTCACCTCAATGCTTGCACGCAACATTAAGCTAATGTACACATCCTCAAGTTGATTTGATAGTATCCTCCTTGCTCCCTTACTTCAATGATAACATCATGTGAAATTGTAATAAAATATGATTTCAATGGCATATCTATACAATGCTAATAGATATTGGAGAGAAAAGGGTTGTCATATTTTTATCACCTAACAAGACCCCTCTAAATTGAAAATGCATGACATATTCAAGACATGCCATGCACCTCTAAGAAGAACTTTAAAATCTAGTTTTGTGGGGTGATATAAGTATCCAAATTAGTGTGATTCCATCCTACCTCACTCTAGTGTAACTAAAGTCTAACACAGTGGATATTTTTACAAACTATGTGCCTACTTTGTCTAGCCATTGTTATTAATGTGATGTGTGTATGTGTGTGTGTGTGTGTGTGTATAATGTGTAGCCTCTCTGAAGTGAATATCATCATTGAAATATGTATGATTTAAATAAACAAATTTTGATCCATAAATATTTTAAAGAAAATATGATGATAAGTAACCCAAATTAACATGGAGTGCTTCTAAGAATAGGTGTAGCACCAAAGTACATGGAGGGTAATGTATCAACAATGATGGAAAGAATTATCCATGGTTCCCATCATCGATAATCTCTACTTAGAGTGGAAAACTGATATATAGATACATAAGGAAAGACTGATAAGCTAAAAAAGGTCCTAACAAACAACATTGTACAATGATTGTTTACCCAATTCATTTCTAAATTTTGGACATACCTAAATGAGAAAGTAATAAAGTGATATAATAAGGAATTGGTACAACCTTTTTGGCGTATAAATTTAGCTATCCTTATTATATCACCATAATCAATATCACCAAATGGATGCAATAACTATGAATGTTTATAAAATAAAATTCATTAATTGGGATTAGCTATTCCACTTCTTAAATAACTAACAAAATCCAAATGAATCGAGCAAAATTTATGTGAAATACTAGATCAATTCTTCCATTACCTAGTGTCTTCATCCTAGAGGTCCCTCTAGCCAAAAAAATATTTCTTAGGTAATCTCTTAGGAAGATATCTATCCACATGTGATAAAATGGGGGGTTGTTCGTTGTCTATCCACATTGAGTAACGACAAAGATAGAATCCTTTCATAAAATCATGCCAAAAAAAAAGTGCACTCTTCTTGAAATTTCACAAATTCTTTGTAACACCACTAAACAACCAACTTGAAATACTAGAATTTAACATTAACAACAATAATTAAAAATCAACATGAGGTCTTGTTTTTATGTTTCCCATTAAAGCTTCTTAACAACTTCCTCAAAGCATAATAAAAAAGGAACTACACTATATATTTACCTAATAAAACCTTACCTTGCAATGCAATGCCAATGAATTCTCGTACACACATGTTTAGGAAAGGTACAAACATTCCAATAAACCCAATCCAAAACCACCAAATTTAGACCCTAAGTAAATTTTCTAAAGCCTCTCTAAGTGATCAACACCAAAAAAAAAATTAAAAGAATCAACAATAAACATAAAAATCATGAGAAGTGCGATCATTTTTTTGAACATATTGAATGTCCTAGTCAGTGGAAATGTCTGTAAAAATCCAACTAATTTTTTCGTGTTTAATCTTTGAAAACACTACTCATACATATAACAGAGAACAATTTCCCCTAAGGCACTCCTAGGTAGCAAAACTATTTCGGCGTTATTAGAAAGAAAAGAGATAGCAAGGGTTTATGCGTGTACGTGATTTTTAATGTTCTTCATTTACATTTATTTTTGGGAATGGTTTTCGAAAGGGTAGTTGTTAAAGGATTGTATGGAAGACGAGACTTATTAAACCAATTTAGCCATACGGTAAGGGCTCTCTCGTTACTAGAGAAACACTAATAGTTACGAGTTCAAATTCATTGTTAAGGAAAAATCTCAATAGCCTTACATAAATCACCATTACTATTTAATTTAGAATACTTTCCTTTATTAGTTTAAGTGTTTTATCTTCAATCTATTATGTAGAATTTTCACTATAATTATAAAAATAATATAATCTGTCGCAACAATTTCTTTTGAAACCCCAAATTTTCATTTTATTTATAATAATTTAATTTCAATTTGAGCTATTTAAAATGAATATTAACTATTTTATTTTAATTTCATACTCGTAGATGATAAATGTTGTAGGAGGATAATATCCTAATGATTAGAAATAATTTAAGAAATTTACAACATAAAGGTTATTAAATATTTTTTTCAGTCAATTGACATAATTTCTAAGCTTTAAACAATTATTCTTTCCTTAACTGAAGATGTCTAATAAATAATTCAAAATAAAGAATTTTTTTGAGAGATCTTTGAATTTTCAAAATAATAGAATTGTCTATGCCATGGGGAACCCTTACCTATAAATAATTAAAAATTTGAGACATGGAATAGAAGAAATATTAAGAAATGAATCCAAGTGACTAGCAACAAACAATAGCTCTAATTAGATCCATAACTAAAAAAAAAATCCAAACAAAAATATGGGTAATTATGGAGGATATGAACAATCTCCTGCCAACCTAAACCCCTTAAGCTATATACTGAGGATCCCAAAAGAATCAATGTGAAGTTTAACTTCCATTCCCTTTTCCTCCTTATATATGTACCCCTAGGAAAAATAAATCTCAAAGAATGAATTATTATTATTATTATTATTATTATTATTATAATATGAAAGTGGTGTGTCCTATGTAGCTCTTCATGCTCATGCAATTACAATTTCTTAACCATGCACTAAACAATGCTCCTAATGTTAGATATTTTACTTATTTATCATGTGAAAAATACTACCCAATTCAATAAACATTGTCCAAATACTGATATCTATTAATAGGCCTAATACTAGTATATTAGTGTGGGGAATATATGTGTACCTCTCATGTAGAAGTCCCACTCATGCACTAATAATAATACTTAAACAATTACCTATGATAGTATATGTTGTTTTCTTTCAAAAATACAAGCCCATACAAAGTACATCTAATCAATAGCATATGCAAATTACACATAATACAACAACATAACCTTGTCCACACCTACTAAGATAACTATCTCATCCACTAATAATAATACTTCAAAAATTACCTATGATAGTATATGTTATTTTCTTTAAAAATACAAGCCCATACAAAGTCCATCTAATCAATAATATATGTAAATTACACATAATACAACACCATAACCTTGTCCACACCTACTAAGATAACTATTTATCATTTTCAGTAGTACTTCTACCATATCCCACCAGCAAATTATCCCTACGTGGTATGTAAATCTTGCAACTCCATGTGGCCTAAGTTCCTCTACTAATAATAACCTTTTTGGATTGGTGTTGAAGGAATTAATTCATTCACCTCTTAATCATTAGCAAATAAAACCACATTCACCTTGTACCATTTACCATTCCCTATTGATAATGTCTCAATTGTAATTGTTCATACTAAGTAAAACGCACTTCTTCATAAAGTGCCAATAATACAACTATATAAAACTTAAATCATTCAACATAAATAAATGTTATTTTCCATACTCAATATAGTTGATCCATTAGGTGATGGAGGAACATTCTAATCTATAAATTATCTTTATAACCTAAAAAATAAATTATACACTACAATATCAAATTGAACATTTTATCACATATTTTTGCTACCCATATATCATGAAAAAGGACCCTTTATGGATATGGATTGTAATAGGGTTATTATTTTAATTATCCCTCTGTAACCTAGAGTAGCTATGCAATCACTTATCGACATCGAATAACCAGCCATAAAATCATAACATGTATTAAATTACCATGACTTTATCACAAAGATATAACTAATTATTAACGATTCTTTTTTTTGAAAAAATCCATGCTTCTTATTATTCCCCGCCATCTGACGATGACATGGGACTATAGTAATCGAAATGGGGTTGTTGACATTAATTTTCAGCTGTTTAAGCTAGCTATTATTTTGCGTTGTGGTTAAATGTGCACGGTTTTTTATTTCATAGTCTTATTTGGCCTCTTCCCGAGGCCGAAGGCCAAAAGCATATGCTATTTTGATTTTTTAACCTTCGCATTTTCGCATTTTCAAAAGCAACAAACTAGTCGTGGCATTAGTTGAAGACTCATAATATATCAAATCATATTATTGATCATTTTTCATGGCATCTACTTCAATTTACTCCTTTTGAATTCTAACTTTCCACCGCCCTGTGAATTTTAGGGCATCTGGTCTTCTTGTTTGCCACCTAGTCTACCTGGTCTTCTTGTCTTACACTTGGTAAGACCTGGCTAGGCTTCTTCAATATTCAAGTCACCTCCTTAACCTTTCACATTTCGCATTTCGGAACTCAGATCTTCTGTGCTATCTTCAGGTTCGGAATTTTTTGTGCTATCTTCAAATTTAGAATTATTTGTAGAATCCTACTTCCATTCAAAGAAGCCTGCCAAGATGAGTGAAATCCTACTTCCGTGCAAAGAAGCCTGCCAAGATGAGCGAAATCCTACTTCCATGCAAAGAATCCTACCAAGACGAGCCAAGGAAACCAGAAGAGAGAGCAGGATGAGAAAACTCAAATAAGTAAATGTATGCACTGTGACACAACAAAGACACCTAAATGGAGAAACTTGTTACCTTTTTGAATCCAGTTCTGTTGGGACCTCGATTTATATGTTAGCCATGCAGATCCTTTGAATAAATAGCTGAAATCAAGCTCCATCTCCATCTCCAGGCTATCTCTAGGCGAGACAGGGAACTAAAATGGCTATTTTGTAGGTTTCTACCTCATCTGCTAAGCACTCTCTCTCTATTGACCACTCCTTGACGTCACTTGAGCGTAGCAAAACAACGGGGAAGGACCAGCAGCAGGCCCAAAGAATAGATGACTTGCAAACGAATCAATGTCCTCAGTACTCTAAACTGCCCTGATATCTTAGCGATGTCTACGTCTTGCAGCATTGCTAATCGTCTCTCTTAATGGTTGACCCAGTATCAGTTACAGGGAAAGCATAGTCAGTAGCATCCCTTCTGAATCGAAAGATTTTTTCGAAGATGTTCCCTACCAGCCAAAGTCAGTAGCTTGAGATTCAGTGGCTTGTTAAAACACCCTACCCTTTCAATCAATAGTAAGCTCTATAGTCAATCTCCTCATTGGTAGGATCAAAATAGCTAGGTTGGGGTTAAAGTGGACCTTGTCAAGGTGGAGCACTCCACTTGTGGACCCAACTGATGTAGGATATGTACACAGGCACTTGAAGCTTCTAGCAACATATGTTAGTCTAAACAAAATTGATAAGGTGCCAACTAGTTCTCAGTTCAACATTGGCGCTAACCAGTTCTCAGTTTGACATTGTTCCAGGATTGTACATAGCTGTGCTTGGCATTGTTCCAGGATTGTACATGACTGTGGATGGAAGAGCTCAAGCACTTCCGAACTCTAACAACACTTTAGAATTGTAGCTTCTCTTCTGGATGCATAGATAATCATGAAGCAAATAAGCCTCCAGCATTGAAAGTCGATATTTAAAATCATGTTAGAGAAGCAAATAAGTTGCATGCAAAATTTAGCATGTCGATATCTGATTTTACTTATTATTAACACTATTTTATTTTTATTTCAAATATTAAAACGAGAAATGCGGCATTCGATGTGCATGAGGACACCATGGAACTCTAGGAAGTTCCAACTGAGGTCTTTTCTTGTATTTCTTTATGGATGTGGTGGCTTTAATAATGAGAGTAGTGAGAGTGGGTGTGCATGGATGACAGGTGCAGCTATAGTAGTAGCAGATTCCTATACAATAACCTTGGCAGAGACTGTCTGCTGCAATTGCTCGATGGACGGAAAGAGCTTCATAGCGTACAATGTTATGAAAACTGATGCAAACAATAATGGTCATCTCTATGTTCCCTTATGTACGAATAACTAACTTCATTTCTGCATATAGTAGTTAGTTTAACTCTAGGTAATAAATGATGTTATCCTTGCCATCTATTTTTTCTCTCAAAACTCTTCTTGAAAAATTTGGACTGGGTTTTTTCTGTTTAAAGTGTATTTCAGTACAATCCCCTTTTTGAAAAATTTGGAATGGATTTTTTATGTTTAAGGTTTATTCCAATATGTGAATGTCCTCTTTTTGAGGAATTGGGATGGGTTTGTTCTGTTTAAGGTCTGTTACACATTGTGAACCATGTTCATAGGTTGGGAACGAATTGGACAAAGAATAGTTCATGGGCTTGAGTGCATTTTATATCTAATTGCTAATAAATCACCAAATGAGAGGGTTTTATGTTTTGGGAATATATTTTCATGGATGATGATAGGTTTTTTGAGATGGGATTCTTTTCTTTATGTAACAGTGCGATGATCTGGCAGAGCTAGAATGGATTTCCAGTTTTGTGGAGGTCTCGTTTTCAACCGAACAAGTCATTGGTGTCTAGAGAGTGTTGGGGGAGGTTCCTAAAGTTGGAAGAAGAGCAACAATCTCAGGATTTCAAGAAATCTGTCTTCTCTTACCAGAGCCTTCAATGGTAATATATCTCTTCCACTCAAGGTATGGAAATACTAACTTTTCATGAATGGTTTCTCCAGATTCATTTCATTCCCATGTGGGTCTATGGTTTTTCTCATTGAGATTATCTATGATGGATCAAGAATCACCCTTAGAAAATAATGTTTTGAAACTGAACTTCAAGGCTATGTGATGCTAGTAATCAAAGCATCTATTTTCATTTATTATTCATTTTGATATTCGAAAGCTTTTTTAAAATGTAATAGAATGATGTTGATGATATTGAAAAACTCAAACCTATTTGCACCAGACATAGGTCCTCTCTGTTCTACTTCATGTCGATGATCACACTAAAAGTCTAAACATCTGGAAGCAGATCATTAACTATTATTTCCTTCCCTAGTGAGAACTTGCATTATGCCATTTTCCTTAAAATGTTAATTTATTGTGTTGTTGTATGTCACAGAATTACGAGAAAAACTATTTTTAGTCATTTTCACTAATATCTGGTATGCTTCTTTAATTATTTCATCATATGCAATAGCATCTGACTGGTGAGGCTCATGCGCTATCAAGTCTCATTGCATATCACCCTCCTTAGAATGTTATACAATCAAAGTGTTACAATTTTGTGAATTAGCAATACAACTTTGTCCACTAGTTCTAAAAACACATCCTCTACCTCCTTAGTCATGGATTTCCTGTGGATTCATTTCTATTGCATAACCTGAATAGCTTGAAGAATGAATTCTTAGTGTTTCGAAAAAAACACAAGTGACTTTGACTTGATATAGACCCTTACATGGTATTGCTTCAGAGCTTGTGATTACCCCCATCCCAAACTATGTTGCTTGAACATACGTTCTCAACAAGCCCTAAGGATAATAGTCAAATTACTTTTCTCTTTTACTTTCTACAAATATAATGACTATTCAAAAAAAGGTCTTTACAAGGATAGTTAAATCTCCCCTATTTTATTCAGTCCTATTAGCATCATTATACAAACAATAGTAGTGCACATTATTTATTATGTTCCTATGTTAGAACTTGGACAACGAAGAGCGATGTTAAAATAAGAAATCTTTATCATAGTGTGATATATAGATACACAACTTTTGTCACTGGTATTAAGAGTTAGCTAGGTATTTCCCCAGTGGTATCATGCTTTCTCTCATTGAGTTGATGTATAGTTAGATATACAGTACACCACAAAATGATGGGTGGTCCGATTAACAATGGGAATTTATCTTCCTTGCTTGAAGTTGCCTTGTTGTCCAACTATCATAAAATTGTTTTATTGTTCCTCTTAATATGTTCGAACTTGAAAATTTTGATTTTTTCCATAGAAAATTTAATGCACAAATATCTGGTTAGCTATTCCCGGGTGGGCTCAAGGTTTTTCTCAACGTTTCCAATTTACATTGTGCATTTTTTAGAGTATAGTAGAAGAAAGATTGAGAAAAGAGTTTGATGTAGAAGGTAAAGTTATGGCCTTAAAAGAGAAATCAGATGTCCATGAATAAAATGTCATTACCCCTAGGACATAATTTGATATGTTATCAAGGGAAAACCTAAGGAAGAAGCATTGATCTTGTGCATGTGTGCTTATAAGAGTCACTGAAACTTGGGAAAATGTTCCTAACCTTGGGTCTTTACTTTTTGACACTTCCTCAAACCACATAGTTATGCGCCTGCTAACCAAACTTCAAATATAAAATTTGGATGAGTAGCCTTACAACAATAGTTATAAATAACAATCTCTCATCAGATGGCCAATTCACATTATAAGGAACATATCAGCTTGACCTAACCAAACTTCAGATATATAATTTGCATCTGTTACTTGTATTAAGAGTTAGCTATGTTTTTTAAACCAATCCCCTTTTGAAAAGTAGATATAAGATATGGCACCAGACATAGGTCCTCTCTATTCTACTTCATGTTGGAGGTATGGCCTTCCCATGGCATTCACTGTTACAATGTTAGCATGGGGAGCCCTTCACTATGGAAATGAACTTGCAGCAGCTGGAGAGTTGGACAATGTTAGGGATGCCATTAGGTGGGGTACTGACTATTTCATAAAAGCAAGCTCCATTGATAACCAGTTATGGGTTCAGGTAAATCAATTAATAGTTCAGTTAAATCACATCAGTGATCACCCCAAATAGACACTAGGGCTACAACATGTCTCTGTGAAAAAGTTCTAGATTCCACTTGGGAAAGGTCTTTTGAAATTCTGAGACTCTTTATGTGTGAGGACCTGTAGGTAGCTTAATTCCCTGAAGTTGACTCCTTTACAGTGGAGGACCACCCTGTGAGCCAATGGAGAATCACCTTGCCATGACTGTGCACATGCAATCCATGTGAACCAAGAGGAACATTGCTAGCAGCTTGAAAGAATTTTCTGTGGCCCAACAACTAGAAGTCTGAGGTATCTCTATTACAAGAAGATACAAGATCAATGATAAACAAGATCCATCCAAAATCATTCTATGATAAATGCATGTCCAGGACCCAATACTAATAAACTACACAATTTGAGTAAAACTGATAACTCCAACAAAGAAAAAAATGACTGCAAATTTCCTAGTAACAAAAGTGTGTAACAAAATACTTCCATATACATACCACCAATCACTAATTCTACATACCTACTACAAACAGCACATTGAATAGGGCCACCTTTCCCATCTTGTTTGTATCTTCTACATTTCCCTGCATTGTCATTAAGTAGTATTACAAATCAGAGATAAGCTCTCTATAGTTGTTGCTTGAGATTCTGATTATTCTCCACTAAACCAAGTTGCTGCATAGGCTCCTAATCTGATTTGAAAGCATCATCAATTGCATGACGCTCACTCCCAACTCTATTTTGACTACCTTGAGCATCATTCAGTCTTTGGTGCTTAAAGGGACACTGATAATCATGTCCTTCCTCCCGATCCCTACCTGAACAATTATTATACTGTAAATCATGCCTCCTTCAGTTCAGTGATCCACCTAGTCCTTGATGGGATGGTGACACCCATGATTCAGCAGAGGGACCATGCATATGATCCTTGTTATTGGAAGTGAATCTCGATGCAGGAACCTCATGCAAGCCACAACTTCTATCACTTGTATTGATAGTTAGCTAGGTATTCCAGCTTATTCGTGGTTCCTTTGTTGTATATGATCAATAGATGCAATTTTCGCAAGAAACCTAGCCATTTCTAGTGCCTCACATGTTGCATCTTTCCTTGGATTTGCAGGTACATAAGTGGTTTATGGTCTGTGTGTATGATGGTCTCTCTTCCCAAGAGATAATGCTTGCATTTCTTCACCACTTGCATAATGGAAAAAATGCTCTTTGTCATATGTGGGCTAGCCAATAACTTCTACATGGACCAACTCTAAATGGTAACACACCAACCTTCATCCTTGCATGAGTACCTCTCCTAATGCATACCCACTAGCATCTACCTCTAGCTCAAAAGGTCACTGCAACTTTGGCATGGCCAAGACCAGAGCATCACTAATATTTTGATTTAGGTCTGCAATTTCCCTTTGTTGTGCTTTGCCCCAATGAAAATGATTTCCTTTGGTAGTCAGGGCATGTAATGGCACTGCTACTGTGAATAAATTGACAATGAGCTTCCTAAGTGACTTATTTGGTGAGGGGTTGGTGTCAATGGGTGCCTTTGTTCCTTAAGTATTGAGTTTCTACCATGACACTCCATACCTCTCTTATGTTGGTGGGAATAGGTGATGGCATGGGACTATAGTAATCGAAACGGGGTTGTTGACATTGATTTTCAGTTGTTTAAGCTAGTTATTATTTTGCATTGTGGTTAAATATGCATGGTTTTTTATTTCATAGTCCTTTTTGGCCTCTTCCCGAGGCTAGAGGCCAAAAGAATATGCTATTTTGATTTGTTAAACTTCGCATTTTCGCATTTTCATCGCATTTTCAAAAGAAGCAAACTAATACTGGCATTAGTTGAAGACTCAGAATATATCAGATTATATTATTGATCATTTTTCATGGAATCTACAATTTACGCCTTTTGAATTTTAACTTTCCACCACCCTGTGAATTTTAGTGCATCTGGTCTTCTTGTTTGCCACCTGGTCTACCTAGTCTTCTTGTTTTACACCTGGTTAAGCTTCTTCAATATTCAGGTCACCTCCTTAACATTTCATATTTCACATTTCGGAACTCAGTTCTTCTGTGCTATCTTCAAATTTAGAACTTTTTGTGCTCTCTTCAGATTCAGAATTCTTTGCAGAATCCTACTTCCCTGCGAAGAAACCTGCTAAGATGAGCCAAATCCTATTTCACTGCAAATAAACCTGCCAAGATGAGAGAAATCCTACATCCCTGCAAAGAAACTTGCCAAGATGAGCCAGGGAAATCAAAAGAGAGAGCAAGACCAGCAGACTCAAATCATGAAATATATGCACTATGACGCAACAAAGACACCTCAATGGAGAAACTTGTTACCATTTTGAATTTGGTGCTGTCGGGACCTTGATTTATATGTTAGCCATGTAGATCCTTTGAATAAACAACTAAAATCATGCTCTATCTCCATCTTCAAGCTATCTTCATGCGAGAAAGGACTTTAAGATGGGTATTTTATAGGTTTCTACCTCACCTCCTAAGCACCCTCTCTCTATTGATCGCTCCTTGAAGTCACTTGAGCATAGCAATCGAACAAGGAAGGACCAGCAAGAGGACCGGAGAATAGATGACCTGAAGATGAATCAATGTCTTCAGTACTCTGAAATTCCCTGCTACCTTGGAGATGTGGGCATCTTGCAACATTACTAATGGTCTCTCTTAATGGTTGAGCCGGTATCAGTTACAGAGAAAGAATAGTCAGTAGCATCCCTAATGGATCGAAAGATTGTTCTGGAGACGTTCCCTACCAGCCAGAGTCAGTAGCTTGAGATTTAGTGGCTCATTAGAACACCCTAACCTTTCAACAAATAGTCAAATTTGTACTCAGTCTCCTCACTGGTAAGATCAGAATAGATAGGTTAGGGTTAAAGTGGACCTTGTCAAGGTCCAGCACTCCACTTGTGGACCCAACTGATGCAGGATATGTACACAGGCACTTGAATCTTCCAATTCCATATGTTAATATGAAAAAAATTGGTAAGGTGCCAACCATTTCTCATTTAAGCATTGGTGCTAACCATTTCTCATTTCGACCTTGTTCCAGGATTGTATATAACTGTGGATGGTAGAGCTCAATCACCTCAGAACTGTAGCTTCTCTTCTGGACGCATAGATAATCATGAAGCAAATAAGCCTCCAGTGTTGAAAGTTGAGATTTAAAATCATGTTATAGAATCAAGTGGGCTGCATGAAAAATTTAGCATGTCGATATCTGATTTTATTTATTATTAACATTATTTTATTTTTATTTCAAATATTAAAATGAGAAATGTGACATTCGATGTGCATGATGACGCCATGCAACTCTAGGAAGTTGCAACAGAGGTCTTTTCTTGTATTTCTTTATGGGTGTGGCGCCTTTAATAATGAGAGATGTGAGAGAGCGTGTGCATGGATGAGAGGTGGAGCTACAGTAGTAGCAGATTCCTCTACCATAACCTTGGTGGAGACTGTGAGCTGCAATTCCTCTATGGACAGAAAGAGCTTGAGAGCGTACAATGTTCTGAAAACTGATGCAAACAATAATGGTCATCTCTATGTTGCAGTAAGTATAAATTACTAACTTCATTTCTACATATAGTATTCAGTTTAACTCCAAGTAATGCATTATGTTAGCCTTGCCATTTTATTTTCCTCTCAAAACTCTTCTTGAAAAATTTGGACAGGTTTTTTTTGTTTAAAGTTTATTTCAATCCAATCCTTTTCTTGAGGAATCTAGAATGGGTTTTAACTTTCTTCTCTTTAATGTGCATTTTAAATTTTCAGTAGAATCCTCTTCTTGAAAAATTTGGAATGGGTTTTTTATGTTTAAGGTTTATTCCAGTTTTTCAATTCAGTTTTCTTTTTGAGGAATTCGGAATGGGTTTGTTCTATTTAAGGTCTATTACACATTGTGAACCATGTTCATAGGTTGGGCACGAATTGGAAAAAGAATATTTCATGGGTTTGAGTGAATTTTATATCTAATTGCTAGTAAATCACCAAATGAGAGGGTTTTATGTTTTGGGAATATATTTCCGTGGATGATGATATGTTTGCTGAGATGGGCTTCTTTTCTTTATGGAACAATGTGATGATCTAGCAGAGCTAGAATGGATTTCCAATTTCATGGAGGACTCATTTTCGACCGAACAAGTCATTGGTGTCTCCAGAGAGTTCGGGGAGGTTCCTAAAGTTGGAAGAAGAGTAGCAATCTCAGGATTTCTAGAAAGTTGTGTTCTCTTACTAGAGCCTTCAATGGTAATATATCTCTTCCACTCAGGGTATGGAAATACTAATTTTTCGTGAATGGCTTCTCTAGAACCATTTCATTCCCAAGTGGTTTCATGGTTTTTCTCATTGAGATTATCTATGATGGATCATGAATCACCCATACAAAATAATGTTTTAAAGCTGAACTTCAAGGCTATGTGATGCTAGTAATCAAAGCATCTATTCTGATATTATTATTTGTTCTAATATTCAAAAACTTATTTAAAATGTAACAGAATGCTATTGATGATATTGAAGAACTCGAACCTATTTGCACCAGACATAGGTCCTCTCTGTTCTACTTCATGTCGAGGATCCCACTGAAAGTCAAAGAATCTGGAAGCAGATCATTAACTATTGTTTCCTTCCTTAGCAAGAGCTTGCATTATGCCATTTTCCTTAAAATGTTCATTTATTGTGGTGTTGTATGTCACAAAATTAAGAGACAAACTATTTTTAATCATTTTCACTAATATCTTGTCTGCTTCTTTAAGGATTTTATCATATGCAATAGCATCTGACTGGCAAGGCTCATGCACTATCAAGTCTCGTTGCATATCACCCTCCTTAGAATGTTGAACAATCAAAGTGTTACAATTTTGTAAATTAGCAATAAAACATTGTCGAGTAGTTCCGGTAACACATCCTCAACCTCCTTAGTCATGGATTTCTTGCGGATTTATTTCTATTGCATAACCTGAACAGCTTGATGCATGGATTCTTGGTGTTATCAAAAAAACGCAAGTGACTATGACTTGCTATACACCCTTACATGGTATTGTTTCAGAGCTTGTGAATACACACATACCAAGCTATGCTGGCTGCACATACTTTCTCAATAAGCCCTAAGGTTAATAGTCAAATTACTTTTCTCTTTTACTTTCTACAAATACAATGACTATTCAGAGAAAGGGCTTTACAAGGATAGCTAAAGCTCCCTTATTTGATTCAGTCCTCTTAGCATTGTTATATAGAAAATATTAGTGCACATTATTTATTGTGTTCCTATGTTAGAAATTGGACAGGGAAGAGCGATGTTAAAATAAGAAATCTTTATTATAGTGTGATTTATAGATTCACAACTTCTGTCACTTGTATTGAAAGTTAGCTAGGTATTCCCCTAGTGGTATCATGGTTTCTCTCATTGAGTTGACCTATAGTTAGATATACAGTACACTACACACATGATGGGCAGTCCAATTAACAATGGGAATTTATCTTCCTTACCCGAAGTTGCCTTGTTGGCCAACTATTAAAAAATTGTTTTATTATTCCTCTTAATATGTTCGAACATGAAAAATTTGATTTTTTCCACAGAAAATTTAATGCAGAAATATCTGGTTAGCTATTCCCAGGTGGGCTCATGGTTTTTCTCAACGTTTCTGATTTAAATTGTGCATTTTTCAGAGTACAAAAGAAGAAAGATTAAGAAAAGGGTTTGATGCATAAGGCAAAGTTATGGCCTTAGAAGATAAATCAGAAGTCCATGACTCAAATGTAATTACCCCTGCGATAGAATTTGATGTGTTATCAAGGGCGAACCCAAGGAAGAAGCATTGCTCCTGTGCCTATGTGCTTGTAAGAGTCACTAAAAATTGGGAAAATGTGCCTGACCTTGGGTCTTCGCTTCTTGAGGCTTCATCTACCCACATATTTATGCACCCGCTAACCAAAATTCAGATACAAAATTTGCATGAGCAGCCTTACAACAATACTTATAAATAACAATCTCTCATAAGATGGCCAATTTACATTATAAGGAACACATCAGCTTGACCTAACCAAACATTAGATATAAAATTTGCATTTTTTACTTGAATTGAGAGTTAGCTATGTTTTTTAAACCAATCATTTTTTGAAAAGTAGCTATAAGATATGGCACTAGACATAGGTCCTCTCTATTCTACTTCATGTCGGAGGTATGGCCTTCCCATGGCATTCATCGTTACAATGTTAGCATGGGTAGCTCTTCACTATGGAAGTGAACTTGTAGTAGTTAGAGAGTTGGACAATGTTAGGGATGCCATTAGGTGCGGTACTAACTATTTCATAAAAGCAAGCTCCATTGGTAACCAGTCATGGATTTAGGTAAATCAATTAATGGCTCAGTTAAATCACATCAGGGGTCACACCAAATAACCACTAGGGCTGTAGCATGTCTCTGTGAAAAAGTTCTAGATTCCACTTGGGAAAGGTCTTGTATAATTCTGAGACTCATTATGTGTGAGGACCTATAGACAACTTGATTCCCTGAAGTTGACTCCTTTACGGTGGAGGACCACCCTGTGAACTAATGGAGAATCACCTTGCCATGAATACGCACATGTAATCCATGTGAACCGAGAGGAACATTGCTAGCAGCTTGAAAGAATTCTCTGTGGCCCAACAACCAGAAGTCTGAGGTATATCTGTTACAGGAAGATAACAAGATCAATTGTAAACAACATGCATCCAAAATCATTCTATGACAAATGCATTTCCAAGGCCAAATACTAATAAACCACACAATTTGAATAAAACTGACAACTCCAGTAAAGAAAAAAAAGACTGCAGATTTCTTGGTAACAAAAATGTGTAACAAAATACTTCCGTATACATACCACCAATCACTAATTCTACATACCTACTACATACAGCACATTGCATAGGGCCACCTTTCCCATCCTCTTCGTATCTTCTACATTGCCTTGCATTTTCATCAAGTAATTTTACAAATCAGAGATAAGATCTTTATACTTGTTGGTTGAACTCCTAATTATTCTCCACTAAAACAGGCTACTGCATAGGCTCTCGATCTAGTTTGAAAGCATCATCAATTGCGTGATGCTCACTCCCAACTCTATTTTGACTATCATGAGCATCATTCAGTCTTTGGTGCTTAAAAGGACGCTGATAATCATGTCCTTCCTCCCAATCCCTACCCAAAACATTATTATATTGTAAATCATGCCTCCCTCGGTTCAGTGATCCACTTGGGCCTTGATGGGATGGTGAAACCCATGATTCAGCAGAGGGACCATGCATAGGATCCTTGTTATTGAAAGTGAATCTTGATGCAGGAACCCCACGCCAACCACAACTTCTGTCACTTGTATTCAGAGTTAGCTAGGTATTCCAACTTATTTGTGGTTCCTTTCTTGTATATGATCAATAGATGCAATTGTCACAAGAAACCTAGCCATTTATAGTGCCTCACATGTTGCATCTTGCCTTGGATTTGCAGGTACATAAGGGGTTGATGGTCTGTGTGTATGATGGTCTCTCTTCCCAGGAGATAATGCTTCCATTTCTTCACTGCTTGTATAATGGAAAAAATGCTCTTTGTCATATGTGGGGTAGCCAATAACCACTACATGGAACAACTCTAAATGGTAACACACCGACCTTCATCCTTGCATGAGTACCGCTCCTAATGCATACCCACTAGCCTCTACCTCTAGCTCAAAAGGTCACTACAACTTTGGCATGGCCAAGACCAGAGCATCACTAATATTTTGATTTAGGTCTGCAATTTCCCTTTGTTGTGCTTTGCCCCAATGAAAATGATTTCCTTTGGCAGTCAGGGCATGTAATGGCACTGGCATTATGAATAAATTTACAATGAACTTCCCAAGTGACTTATTTGGTGAGGGGTTGGCACCAATGGGTGCCTTCATTCCTTAAGTATTGAGTTTCTACCATGACACTCCGTACCTCTCTTATGTTGGTGGGAATAGGCCATTGGGTTATGGCTACAATCTTTTCCGAATCCACTCTAAGCTCTCCTGCACCAATCATGCGTCGAATATATTTCCAGGAATTATCAACAAATTGTTTTATTTTTCGTCTTAATATGTTCGAACTTGAAAAATTTGATTTTTTTTAAAGAAAAATTAATGCACAAATATTGAAGCATCCATTTTCATTTATTATTTGTTCTGATATTCAAAAACTTATTTAAAATGTAACAGAATGCTATTGATTATATTGAAAACCTCCCCCTACCCTATCTAGACTTCAATTGCCTCTGGATGTGCCATCAAAATTGTCGCTACAATATCCCTAGAGGTAAGATGCCAAAGCTGTGGGCACTTTCCGGGGTGATTGAAGTTCTGTTTGTCACTTTGGTGGTTTTTGGTTATAGAGCAACGCAACATTATGCAATGTTTTAAATTCATCAGAAAATGATAAGTGAGTTGTGATTTGATACATTTTTCAACCATCTATGTGAAGAAATCCTTAGCTCTATCCTTTTACATCTAAGCCTATCCATGAGCACAATGTGCACGGTCATGGCAAGTTGATTCTCCATTAGCTCACAGGGTTGAATTACTTTCTCCACTAGTTAAATCTCATACCCAACTTTGCTACTTTCAACATCATCTTCTGGCCACTATAACCTGAAAGAACAATTAGGCCTAGTTTATGGATGTTAGTAATCAAAGCATCCATTTTCATTTATTGTTTGTCATGGTATTTGAAAACTTGTTTAAAATGTAATAGAATGCTATTGATGATATTGAAAACCTCCCCTTTTCCACCTTTACATGAGGGTGGGGACAGGCATCAAGGCAGATAGAGTAGGGAGGAAGGCAATGAATTGAAATACCCACCCTAGTATTTTGATTGAGGTAATGACAACTATGATCGGCGGTGAGAGTGTGTCTAAGTCAATTGCCTCTGGATGTGCCATCAAAATTGTCACTACAACATCCCTCGATGTAAGATGCTAAAGTTGCGGGCACTTTCCGAGGTGATTGAAGTTTTGTCTGTCACTTTGGTGGTTTTTGGTTATATAGCAACTCAAAACTATGCAATCTTTTAAATTCATCAGAAAATCATATGTGAGTTGTGATTCGATACATTTGTTAGCCATCTATGTGAAGAAATCCTTAGCTTTGTCCTTCTCCATCTAAGCCTATCCATGAGTACAATGTGCACAGTCATGGCAAGTTGATTCTCCATTAGCTCTCAAGGTTGAATTACTTTCTCCACTAGTTAAATCTCTTAGCTTTTCATTTGGGATACATATCGATCTCACCTCCGGAGTCTGTTTGAATGAATATCCCCGTAATTTAGCTAAGTTATCCAGAATTTGCATTGCATTCTGGTAAAGGAATCTTCACAACCACTGTAATTTTATTTTAGTTAATGCTTTCATGTCAACTGTGCCTTCGTTACCCAAATTCATGAATTGCAAATAAAACCATTATCCAAAGCTTATATTTTTTCATTGTCTATGCAAAGCAATATTGGTAAGTTTACTTTAACTATGCCAGACCAAATTGGTATGTCAAGCAGGGAAAATTCAGTGGTTTTGCCATTGCGCCACCATTCTGAATGTCTCTGGGTGTTTTTGAAGAAGTTATTTACCTTAACCGACTATCATGGGTCTACATGAGACTCTGAATAGTATTTCGGTTTCTATTATCTTGGAAATATTGAGTTTGATAGCCAGATCAAGTTATGGGACCTTGTTGCAGGTGAGTCTTTACTTCAATAGTATGTAAACCTTTCTTTGTTGTGAATCACACTTACATGTGGAAAATGCCATAAGCACTTCTAATCTAGGCTTTGTTAATAAGTATATTCTCGTCTAATTTTGCAGGCACACTTTTGCGTCTGCGTCTGCTGATAATATAAAAAAATTCAAACTTCCCAAGGGAGAGTTCCTGCACAATATGCTGTGAGTGATGACATACTACATCTTTCACTTACCTGACTGTATATTATCATACTGCTAGAAACATATTTTGTCTCACTTACATGACTGTATATTATCATGCTGCTACAAACATATTTTGTCGTTAACTGATTGAGGATGCCTTTTTTATTTTCTTTATATATTAACTCCAGTCATCATGTGCGATTGAATTTTTAGCTTTGTGTTATGTTATTTCTCCTCCCCCCTTTCCTACCACAGAGGTTAAATATATGTACACATAGTCCTGTTCATGTGTCCCCTTATTATTAATTACTGATTTGTCATTCATTTACCCTGTAACAGGTCACAGTAGAAGACAATTGTTAATGCCATGGCCATCAATGAGGACTGAAGTTATCAAAGATGCTTCCATATTTCCCTTAAGTGTCGAGTATCCACCACCCAACAAGATGTGAGATACCGTTTCACACTCTGTTTTATCACCTGTCACTGGTTGAATTGGTTGACATGCCATGGCTGCAAAAATGATAATGGTAAGCTAGTTTAGGCTTCATACAATTATCGAGAATAATTATAGGTTGTAAGAAGGAAGCAACCATGGCATTGTAGAAAAACAGCAGGCAGTGTAACTTATTAAGCAAAGTAACTTCAAATATTTTTAAGAGCCCTCTCTAAAAGCCTACTCATAGTCCTTTGCCTTAACTTCAAAGTCAACCTACTCAACAACCTGCTCCCTGTCACTCTCTGTTCCTCTACTCCTCCCCCTTAAGGCAGAGACTAGCTGTAGTGCAACCCTTCTCATTAGAAGTCAAAATTTAAATTATATGTAAATTTAATGCAACATTTAATTGAAAATCTATTCGAAGCAAAAAAAAAAATCCATTCCTGCCTACCTTCGCAAAGGTCTAAGGAATGCAAACAAGCTGTATTAAATCTACCCAAATATTCCCCGTGTACATTATTAACTCCAATTTCTCGAACTTGAGAGATTTTTTGAATCTCCCGCAGAATAGAAAACAAGGACTACATGCAAACGGGACACCGTGACAGTTTCTCACGCAATTAAAAGCATAAGAGGACGTTTAAATATAATGTCGCCACATGTTTAAATATAATGTTGGAACAAAGTCTAGGTACATATGAACCACGTGAGTCTCACTGGAATTGATGTCCTGTAATTATTTAAAATAATTGTACTGTAAAAGAAAAACCATAAAGTAGTTTAGAAAATAATAGAAATTTTAGTAAAAATTATAATTAAATTTAGAATAATTTTTTGAAAATTAGGTTACAGTTATTAAACTATCTTAAGTGTTTTTAATTTTGTTGTATCTATTTCTACCATTTCAAAAACAATTCAAACATTCGAACATTCAGGATTTTTTCAAATTTTCCTATTAGATTCAAGCAAGAATATTATTGTTCATACAAATTTGTGGGTAGACAATGCCTTTAAAATAAACCAGCAGCATAAAAATAACTTCTTAGCTTTTGTGCAAAATTAATAAAAGTATAAATCCTATGGTTCTATAGCAAAATAATTAAAAATATGCATCCTTCCTCTAACTACTTATTATAGTTTCTCATGAGCATTAGATAAAGAGATGGGAGCTGTTATGGTTTATAAAACATGTAGTCCCGGAGGACTGAAATACAAAATTAATTTAGTACAAATGCATGCAGATTGCTTTTGTACTTGTAGACCTCTGTTGTAGTAACAATCTTCGAAGCACATCTGAGGTTATGAATTTATGAATTTGACCCAGATAACTTCCATCGCCATCCCAGCATTATTGAATTCAATTCTATGTATGCGACATTTTTTCATGCCTTTCGTTTATCCCAATTGTTTATCCTACTCAATTAAAGGGCCCGAAGGCATTTCACATGAAGATGCAGCCAATAACCCCATGCATATCAACATTAACAAAATAACATGCCACTCCATATAATAATTTAGATAAATCATGTTTAAACATATCTTTAACATTTTAAGTGGAATTTTCTAAAAACATGAGGGCTAGAATATTTTTCTTCACTTACTCGATAAATATGATAGAAGATATACATGATAGTTAAGTGTTGATTTCAATTAGTAATTAAGTCAATCGAAGAAGTTCAGTGTCAAGCTTTTATAGTTAGGAGGATTTTTAGAAGGTTACACTAATTATGCGAAAAAGAAAGATGATTCTATATAATGGCGATCGTTTTGAACATCCAGAAAAGAAGTTCTATCTAAAACAAACGAATTATTAATAGTACCAAAATTTCAATTATAACAAAGTTGTGGAGAAAACATAAAATATGATCTCTACATCCTCAATGGTCCAATGTAGCAAAAATACATATTCACAAAATATAAATTAAGTACTAATCCTTCCTAAAAAAAATACTATAGTTGTATATGTACAATTTGAGAAAGAAGTTACGACACTTACAATGCTCCCAAACTTTGTGCAACAAGGGAAATGAAAAAGAAATATACGTCAAATGTAATATATATTTCAAAATGCTCTATAACGTATAGAAACCAACCAATTAGGGATTCACCTATCTTCTTTTAACATTCTTGTTCTCTTTATCATTTACTTTTCTTATTAGTCCCTGCCTGCGGTAATGCAGGTACTATATTGATAGCTGCAGCGTTGACTGAGATTAATTCACAGTTTGACAATAATATTTTGCTCAATTGTGCTCTTTAACCAAACTAGTTTGACCATAAGAATTTGTTCAATTTGCTCTTTAACAAAATTTTAGAATTGGCAATCTCTTTCACTCAAATTTTTAACCAATGTTTTGATTTTTCTCTCTTATCGAGGTTTTTGCCCTCTTATTGCAAACCCCAGGTGCCCTAATGTCATTTTAACAAAGCTAGATATTTTATCCTAAATTGTATTTAAAAAATAAGTGGAAAATTCATTTTATCCAAAGTGTGGTCCCAAACCTCCAAACAAAGGTTGGAAAAATCATTTTTATCCAAACTTTGGTTGCTGACTTAAACTAGAAAGTTTTATGCAAGTGTTAACAAATTTATTTTATCCAAAATAGATGGAATAGATATATACTGTGTTTTAATGTTTTTAGTTGACCACCCACAACTTCGTGGTGGCAAGATGCCAAGTTGGCAGCATGCACTTTGGTTGGACCTGGATTGACCATCTTGGCTCTGGACCATCTGCTCATGTGTCCATTACCTTAGTCATGGAGTAAGCATACATGATTTATGCCAATCAGGAGGCATATATGACAGTCGACCACTGCAATTGATTTTTGCAGACATTGCACTACTGCAACTGATTTTTTTGCCAACATTATAGGACTTAACCTATGAAGCACTTCACCCACAAAAGGAAAACAGAAGGAAGAAAACGATAGTGACCTACCAAAAAAGAAAACCAAATGGTAAATTACAATTTTCACCATAAGTTTCACATTAGTTTCACGTAAATTGCAATTTTCACTGTAAGTTTTAGTTGAGTTTCAGTTCAGTTTCCGGTAAATTGCAATTTTCACTATAAGTTTCAATTTAGTTTGAGTTCCTTTCCTATGCAAGTTGTTTCACTATAAATTTCAAACCAAATAGTAAATTTCAATTTTCACCATAAGTTTTAGTTTTAGTTCCAGTTCCTATGCAAGTTTTTTCACCATCAATTTCAGTTCTTATACATTTTCTATCTCAGTAGTTAGTTTGTAAAAAGAATAAATATAAAATACACTTTGTAATAAAAAAAAAAAAAATGATATGTAACAAAATTTTTACAACATTCAAATTCTTATTTTCTAAATTCCAACTTCAACTCTCAATTCTTAAATCCTTATTCGTATTTTCTACAGTGTACCTTCTTATAATTTGTGATAAATTCTAACTTCAAACTCTCAATTCTTAAATTCATATTTTCTATTGTGTAATTTCTTATAGAATATGTGATATGCTTATTCAAGCAGTGGCCATATGATATGCTTATTCAAGTAGTGGACATTCAACCAGTGGCCCATATGATTCATCTACGATATAATGAATAAAATGCTGGCATAAATGAATGATTGAGTAACATTTTTTTATTTAACATATTATGGTAATTACCAACAGATTATCAATAATCCCTCGGATGAGTGATGAATTCTAGTCCATATCAATGAATGCTAACTAGTACCAGATACCCACGTAGTGATGAAGTTATTACCCACATATTATCTAGCTAATATCTCCATATAATTGCTCAAAGCTAGTTTGAGCATGTGCAAATACTCCATGGCAAGTAGGATTTACGCTGCATAAAATCGGAAAATAAAACCTCCAATAAACGAAAACAAACAAATTCAAAACTCAATTCAAACTTACAAAAACCAACCAATTCAAAACTCAATTCAAACTTACATTTAATTAGATGAGCTTACCAAAACACAGCACAGAGTTTGACTTACTGCATGAAAGTCAGGAAATCCCACCCATAGAATAATAAACAAAAACAAATATAGACGTGATCTATGTAGATCTCCATATGCATAAACGCTAACAACCTGACAACCTCACCGTGAAGTAGCTTCAGAAAAGCGTTTCTCAGGTTGTCGCTGCCCAAAGGTATGCAGATCCCCTTGTTGAAATTTTCTGATAAATTCCATAACAGACAGACAAAAATTGCTCTGTTTTTGCACTCTGTTTTTGCACAAAAAAACAGAAAATCGCTTGCTGGAAACGGTGTTTCAGCAACACAGATTTTTTTTTTCAGTTGCTGTAACTTGTGTTGCAACAACGCTGTTCGTGGTGTTGCAGCAACGTAAATTTTTGACGTCAAGTATTTTTTGAGTTACGGTGTAACAGCAACAGGAAAAATAACTTGTATTTATTAAAATAAAACTAACTGTTACAGATTTGTCTTCCTCATACTGAGGGAATTTCAAAACTTCTATTGCTGAACATCTACTTCAGAAATTCATTAAGGAACACTTCTGTTCCACACAGATAAACATCAAAAACGAATTACATTCAAATTTCTGCACTGTTGTGCATTTTCCCTTTCTGTTGTCTGTTGCGCTGTTGCATCTACTCCTGCTGTGCGCTGCTGTGCATTTCACTGTTTCGAAATTATTCTTCTTCCTCACGCTGCTGCGTGCTCTCCTCTGCTTTGTTTGATTCTTCAGCTGCTCACCTTAAAAAAGAACTGTTGTGTGGTATTTATATGCTAAAACATATCTGATTAAAACAATAAAATATTACAAAATATCTTCTAATGCCTATCTCCGAATTTATTGCAGCAAGGCGGTGATGCTTCCATCAAAAAACAAGTCGGCTGTCTGCAGGGGAATTCAATTGAAACTTTAATGCATATTAATGTGCAAAAATATCGGGCTTGACTTTAAGGCATCGAACAGGCTGGAGTATTTACTGCAAATCTAGCTTTTCATTGTTGCAGTTGGAATTAAATTCCAACACTCCCCCTTAATTTCAACTGCTGCATACCCAGACATTTCTTGAAATGATCAAAACCTTTCTTTGCTAATGGTTTTGTCAAGATGTCAGCAAGCTGATCCTCTGTTCTGCAGTGTTGCAAAACAATCTCACCATTGTTAACCAATTCACGTATGAAGTGAAATTTGGTGTCTATGTGCTTTGTTCTTTTATGAAAAACAGAGTTTTTAGACAATGCTATTGCTGAGTTATTGTCACAGTAAATGGTTGTGCCCTTTTCTTGTTCATGACACAAATCTTTGAGAACTCTTCTCAGCCATACTGCTTGGCATGCTGCTGCTGTTGCTGCCACATACTCTGGCTCTGTTGTTGACAAAGCCACAACTGGTTGCTTCTTGGAAGCCCATGAGATGGCTCCCGATCCCATATGAAACACATATCTCGATGTGCTTTTCCTATCATCAACACTTCCAGCCCAATCACTGTCAGTGTAATCTGTCAACATGAAACTTCCAGAAGAGGAGTATAAAATAACAAACCCCTTCGTTCAATTCACATACCTTAGAATCCTCTTGGCTTCCTGCCAATGAGTCTCTTTCGGTCTTTCCATAAATCTGGAGATTAAACTCACAGCGTGCATAATGTCCGGCCTAATTGCAGTCAAGTACATAAGGTTTCCAACTATGCTCTTGTACAGTTTTGGATCAAAATATTTGTTGTTGTCTTCTTTGGTTAATTTCAGCCCCACTACTGTTGGAGTCACAGCTGCTTTGCTGTTTTGCATGTTAAATCTCTTCAACACAGCTTCTACATATTTGTCTTGAGAAATGAAAACACCATTTTCACTTTGGTCTACTTCAATTCCAAGAAAATATCTTAAGAAGCCCAAGTCAATCATTTCAAATTCACTTTTCATGACTACTTTAAAATCAGCAATGAAAGAAGCATCATTGCTAGTAAAAATCAGATCATCTACATATAAAACAACAATAATAATCTTACTGTCATTCTGTTTTATGTAGAGTGTGGGTTCACCATCACACTTATCAAACCCATTCTCAATCAGATAAGCATCAATTCTGCTGTACCATGCTCTTGGAGCCTGCTTCAGCCCATAAAGAGCCTTTTTCAGCTTACAAACTTTATGCTCTTGGCCTTCAACTTCATAGCCCGGAGGTTGATCAACATAAACCTCTTCTTTTAACACTCCATTTAGGAATGCAGATTTAACATCCATCTGATAAATCTTCCATTTGTGTTGTGCTGCAATAGACAACACTGTTCTAACTGTTTCCATCCTTGCTAATGGTGCAAAGGTTTCATCATAGTCTTTGCCTTGTTGCTGCTTGTAGCCTTTCACAACAAGTCTTGCTTTGTGCCTATCAATCTTACCTTCAGCATTGCTTTTGGTCTTATAGACCCACTTAACTCCAATGGCATCCTTGCCTTCAGGGAGGTCCACTAACTCCCATGTTTTACTCTTCTCAATTGCACCAATTTATTCATTCATTGCTTCAATCCATTTATCTTCATTTACAGCATCTTCAAAATGAATTGGGTCATCAACATGACAATACAAAGCGAATAATGAATTCAGACCAGTATTGTTACTTACCTCTTCTTGTTCATAAATCTCACTTAGATTTCTGAATCTTGGTCTTCTTGGTGTACTTGGAGTTCCATCCAAACTTGAGGGTATATCTAATCCCTATGGTGTTTCAGCAGCAGCTGTTTGTGGTGTTACAACATCTGTTCTTCCTTGACTTCTGAAGGCTGCTCGAATTCTAGCTTGTGGTGTGGTTTGTGGAACTTGCTGTGGTGAAGGAGGAGCCACCAAGGAAGGATTATTTGCTGATGTCCCTTCCTCTTCTTCTTCATGAGACATAATTGTCTTCACATTCACTGTTTTTTCTAAGCTTCCATCCCAAGCTTCATCTTCAATGAATTGCACATCTCTGCTTACTATCAATTTCTTGGTGGATGGATTATAGAGTTTGTATGCTTTTGAATCATCACAGTAGCCAATAAAGACACACTTCTCCCCCTTAGTATCAAGTTTTTTCCTTAGTTGATCCAGTACATGTGCATATGCCACATAACCGAATACTCTCATGTGAGTGACAGTTTGTTTTTGACCACTCCATGCCTCTTCTGGTATTCTGTTCATGATAGCTTTAGTTGGAAATCTATTCAAGATGTAAACTGCGCAAGTAACAGCTTCTGCCCAATACTCATGCAGCAAGTGTTTTGCCTTCAGCATACTTCTGACCATGTCAAGAATGGTCCTATTCTTTCTTTCAGCAACACCGTTTTGCTGAGGTGTATACCTTGTGGTGAACTGATTTTGTATGCCATTCTCTCTGCAAAAACACAGAAAGTCTTGGGAGATGTACTCTCCTCCTCTATCTGTTCTGAGCACTTTGATGTAATGCCCACACTGCTTTTCAACAAGAGTTTTGAAGTGGCGAAATTTCTCAAACACTTCACTCTTCTGTTTCAACATATACACCCATGTCTTTCTGGTGTAATCATCAATAAAAGTTAAAACATATTTATTTCCAGCAAATGATGGTATTTGCATCGGTCCACACACATCAGAGTGAACAATTTCCAAGGGTGCTTTTTCCCTTATACTCTTTCCTGCTGGAAAGCTTTCTTTGTGTTGCTTGCCCAAGATGCAGCCTTCATAAAGGCTGTCTGGTTTCTCAATCAACGACAATCCTTTTACCATTCCCTTTCTATGCAATAGATTCAGGCCTCTGAAATTGAGATGTCCAAATCTCAAATGCCACAACCAATTCACATCTTTCACTTGTTCCTGAAAGACTTCTTGTGTTACAGCCACAATAGTTCTGCCTTCCTTCAAATCTGCCCTAAGTTTGAGAGGAAACATTCTATTGCTGGTCATCTGCACCTGTGCAATGATCCTCTTACTTGGAGGTATGTCTCTGATAGTACACAAATCACCTTTGAAGAACACATTGTAACCTTTGTTTATGAGCTGTCCAATGCTCAAAAGATTACATTTCAGACCAGGTACATAGTATACCTCTGGCACAATCATCTGTTCTCCATTTTTTGCTCGGATACTGACTCTGCCCTTACCCTTGACAGTTATCTTATCATCAGTCCCTGTTGTTACCTCAGATTTCACATTTTCATCCAGATTGGCAAACATTGCAATATTTCCAGTCATTTGATTACTACAACCTGAGTCTAAGAACCAAAAATATTCTTGTTTGTCTTGTGTTATGTTACATGTTAACAGCACGTTCTTTAGGTTCTTATCTTCTTCATTTGCAAAATTAGCATTCTGCCTATTATTCATGTCATTTTGTTTTTTCTTGCATTCATTGGCATAGTGGCCAATTTTTTTACAATAATGACATTGGACTTGGGATTTGTCATACCTTTGTCCATGAGCTTGTTGTTTGCTCGAACCTTCAGCTTGGTTCTGATTGCAGCTCCTTCCGCTTGTGCTAGCAGGGTAATTTCTTCCTCTGTTTTGGCTTCTTCCACGACCTCTGTTATTTTCTCTGCCTCGACCTCTTCTTTGGCCAAAAGACATCTGAGTCTTGAATGCTTGCTCAAATGAGGAATCTGTTCCTCTACTCAGTCTGTGTTCATGAGACAAAAGAGAAGCACTCAGCTCATCTACCGTGAACTGTGAGAGATCTTTTGTTTCTTCTATTGCCACCACAATAGATTCAAACCTTGAGGGTAAACATCTCAAGATTTTCTCTACAATCCTTCTATCTTCAAGAATCTCACCATGAGATCTTATATGGGTTATCAAGCCAATAACCTGAGTGAAGAATGAATCTATTGTTTCAGATTCCTTCATGCTGAGATTTTCAAAGTCTCTCCTCAACATCTGCAACTTTGCAGTCTTCACCTTCTCCATGCCTTGATAGGCAGTTTTGAGAATGTCTCATGCCTCCTTAGATTTTGTTGCTGTTGCAATCCGCAAAAAAGCACTTTCATGTACTGATTGGAAGAGGAAAAAGAGGGCTTTGGCATCTTTCTTTCTGTCGCTCTTCAACTGGTCTTTTTCTGCTACTGTCAAAGCAGCCAGTGCTGTTGCATCTGCAGGTTCAGCATAGCCTGTTTCAACCAGCTCCCATATTCCTTGAGAAGCAAACAATGCTTTCATTGTTATGGACCAATAACTATAATTTTTCCCATTAAACTGTGGCAGTTGGGGATTTGTCAAACCTGTTCCAGCATCTGCCATCTTAACCTGTATTGGTAAAGAAGAGATACTGACTGTATAATGAAAACAAGCAAAAAACTTTCTCTGCTGGAAAAATCTGCTCAACAAGCTTCTTACAGCTCCTACAGTGAAAAACAAGCTCTGTTTTTGACTCACTGAGTGCCTAGACCAGCTCTGATACCATGTTGAAATTTTCTGATAAATTCCATAACAGACAGACAAAAATTGCTCTGTTATTGCACTCTGTTTTTGCACAAAAAAACAGAAAATCGCTTGCTGGAAACGGTGTTTCAGCAACACAGTTTTTTTTCAGTTGCTGTAACTTGTGTTGCAGCAACGTAAATTTTTGACGTCAAGTATTTTTTGAGTTACGATGTAACAACAACAGGAAAAATAACTTGTATTTATTAAAATAAAACTAACTGTTACAGATTTGTCTTCCTCATACTGAGGGAATTTCACAACTTCTATTGGTGAACATCTACTTCAGAAATTCATTAAGGAACGCTTCTGTTCCACACAGATAAACATCAAAAACGAATTATATTCAGATTTCTGCACTGCTGTGCATTTTCCCTTTCTGCTGTCTGCTGCGCTGTTGCATCTACTCCTGCTGTGCGCTGCTGTGCATTTCACTGTTCTGAAATTATTCTTCTTCCTCACGCTGCTGCGTGCTCTCCTTTGCTTTGTGTGATTCTTCAGCTCCTAACCTTAAAACAAAACTGCTGTGTGGTATTTATATGCTAAAACATATCTGGTTAAAACAATAAAATATTACAAAATATCTTCTAATGCCTATCTCCGAATTTATTGCAGCAAGGCGGTGATGCTTCCATCAAAAAACAAGTCAGCTGTCTGCACGGGAATTCAATTGAAACTTTAATGCATATTAATGTGCAAAAATATCGGGCTTGACATTAAGGCATCGAATAGGCTGGAGTATTTACTGCAAATCTAGCTGTTCATTGTTGCAGTTGGAATTAAATTCCAACACCCCTCGGATGCAAAACTCCATGACCAGGCAGGAGAAATTATCTGTCTCGGAATGAGAATACAATGTCGGTAAGAATGGATAATATAAACAAGGAAGAATCTCTCTTGGTCTACTCTTTGAGAGACTTATTCTTGTTTTCCAGTGAACCTTTATCCACTACTTTCATTACCGTTGGATCCCTTCAACTGTGCCAAGTAAACACTCCCAATATCCCCACTTCCCAAGGGCTTTAGAAGTCTAAAATGACTCAAACCGAAAAAGACAACCCAAAAAGCCATCTCGACTGGCATCCCATCTCGGATCATTGCCTTTATGTGGCTTGTTTAGAGCACTTCTCAAACTAAACTACTGCTGTTACTTTCATTGCTGTCACTAACACTTTTTGTGTAGCTAGCCACGCTAAGGCTACTCTTACCACTTTCAACACACTCAACACTTTCGTTGTTGACATTGTCAATGGTTTTGCATTCAGGAATCTTTGCATCTGCACCCATGCCATCGCTTACCTTCCCACTAAAACTGATCTTAACACTACTAGAACCAGTGATGGTGCTGCTCAGACTTCTCTTGAAACTTTCTTCAATGCTATCGCATGTACTGTGAGTCCCACACATTGGAACACATGAGATACTCTATAGACACCATGCTCTAATTGCAATCTTTGATTTACAAAACCATTTATTTATCCTGCTACTACTGTTGCTACATTAGTTGGGCTGAATGCAACATAAATAGAGTTGGGTTGAATGCAACAAAAATGGACGACTTTGAGAGAAGCTCTGGCTATGAAGATAGAATCTAAGAACGGGTACCCAGGTTTAGCATGGGATTCTAGGAACGCACGTTGGCTACATTCCAGCTTCATGTGTCCATCTCTTATATTTGTTCGTATTTCATTTCATTTTTTATATATATTTTTATTTCTTATTAAGTTTTTAATTGTTTTGTTCCAATGCCACATGTAACAGATGATATTTGTTTGTATTTCATTTTATTTTTTATATCTAATTTTTTTATTTGTTAACCTTTTAAATGTTTTATTCCAATGCAACATATAAAAGATGTAAGAGCCGATATGCATGGATGGCGCGTGCATAATCAGTGAGCTAATCAAAATCATAGTCATTTTGTTTGTTTGTATTATAATGCTGAAGAAAGCAGAGCTAGCGAATGATGGAATTGATGTGCTACAACTGTGGGGAGGGGGAGCATAAGTTATCCGCATAGGAATGGCTCTGTTGAGCACCACCACTTCAATGGCGAAGGAGAGGATTGGCCCTGTGTTGGGGAGGTTAGGCACAGATCCAACTTTCATGTCTGGTCTCTTGGCATGGGTACTCGCTCAAACACTGAAAGTCATCACTACTTTTGTGGTGGAATGGGACTTTAGAATCATAGAATGCTTGTGGGTTCAGTGGGAATTCCGTCATCTCATGCTGCATTCTGCATTTCACTTACAACTTCTGTCACCCTCTGTCAAGGAGTCGTTGATTCTCTGTTTCTTTGTTTGTTTGGGATTTAGCCTTATAGTCATGCGCGATGCAGCTGGAGTAAGATGATTTAGCCTTATACTCATGTACGATGCGGCTGGACTGAGACACCATATATGCATAGGTGAATCAATTCCCTTGCTCTGCACCTTGGTTTTGGTCAATAAAAGTGTCATAAATTTTTAAACATTTGTATATTTTGAAATTTATCTATGCACCTAAAAATTTCTGTGGTAGTTTCATTTTTTTACAACTTTGACCTTCTAAGTTACAAAGTATTCCATCACTACCTTAATTTTTTTTTAATAATCACCATGTTAAAATCAACTATGCTTAGATCAGTACTACTTTCTTCAATATTCTCATAAATACTACTTTTCTCAGGTCTTTATAATTTCCAGCCAAGGGCCAGGATCTGCAATTGTTTTTTATATCTTAAATGTAAAGTGGGCTTTGTTTGTTTTCCTTTGGGTCTGCCATGAAGGTCCAACACCCATAGTGCAATCAAAGTACTTTGGCATGTACTAGCATTTACGCAGGTATTTTAATCAGTGGGTCTCTGTTTTTGTGTTTGAAATAGTTGCTTTCAATCAAAATTCTGCAGAATTTCTTATATACTAAATACTAACTCTGCGTATTCATGTTCAAGTCAGGTCTCCCAGTGCTTACCGAGGTATTTTAATTAGTGGGTCTCTGTTTTTGTGTTTGAAATAATTGTTTTCAATCAAAATTCTGCAGAATTTCTTATATACTAAATACTAAATCTGCCTGTTCATGTTCAAATCAGGTCTTCGGATTGCTGTAAGATGCACCAAACTATCGTGGATATGGATATGGATCCATGTTACCAGAAACGGGACGGTTGCCACCGTTCCCCGTAAAAAACGTGTAAGAAACGGAAACCAGACGGAAACGCCGTTTTCTACGGTTATTTTAGCTAACGGGTGCATATATTTTATGGGAAATTTTTTACCGGTGGTAGTTCGCTCTTTTGCATGTCATTCTCAGCCCTGTATTTTCACTCTTTATTGTAGATTTCACTCATGTATTCATTCAATAACCTAGAGGCTTATGCCAAGTATATAGAAAGTTGATCATTTCTGTACTATTGTCCTTTTTTTAGTTGATTTGTTTTCCTTTAACATATATATTGTTAAAATTCATAGTTTAAACACTATTCTATATGTGGCTCAAGAAATTCACATTTAATTGCAAATTCTATTTATTGTTTATATATATATATATATATTTGGAATTTTTTTTAAGGAAACAATAATTAGTTGAAGGTGCAAAATGCATAAAAATGTATACACTTAATTGATTAGAAGGCATAAGAATGTATATATTTAATAGTCAATTTGCTAAGCATTAGTTTCTTATTTAAATTATTTAGGTTTTTAATAAAATTTGGGCTGGAAATTTAGTTGAAACTATATTGAAAATTGAAACTAACGCTGTATTTTTTATTTTTATTTTCATTTTCTCTCTCCTCGTTTCTTGAGTGCGAAACCTCCAAACTCCGTTTCTCGTACCGTTTTCGTTTCTCGTTTCGTTTCCTGTTTCTCGTTTCTGGTAACATAGATATGGATATGGCGTATTTCAAAATGAACAACAAATTCAATTACTAATGTGGAATGTAAAAAATATGAAAAATATTGTGTATTTCAGAATTAACAACAAATTCAGTTATTGATTTCAGCATTTTACTTAACTTGGATTTCTCTAAATTTTCCTTTGATTTCAGCATTTACCTAACTTGGATTTTTAAATCTCAAAATAAAGTAATACAAAATTTCAGATTCCCTACATTGGGAACATAGGTGTTACTTCTTTCCCTGACGTCTCTTTATTTAAAAATAAAAACAAAATATTTCTTTTACAATTTCAGCATTGTACACTGACACATACAAATCATTTCAAAAACATTATGAAAAATCATTTAAAAACAACTTCGACCGACATTTCTTTATTAAAAATTAAAAAATTACTGTTACGATTTCAGCATTGCACTATGAGTAATACAAATCATTTAAAAGTAATTTCAGCAAAAAATCGTTTGAAAAAACCTAGGCAGGTATGCCATCTGCAAAGTAAATCTTGTTTATAATTAATAAATCTATTAACATATAGATCTATTAATATATATGGAAATAAATGTATTGAATAAAGTTTATCTTATTATTATACGTGTCCATAGGCATGGTATATAGCGACGTTTGACATACTATTAGTTGATGTTGACCATCGAACCTATTTTTCTTGAGCCAAAGTTTCGATAATTTTTTTTATAAGCCAAAGTTTCGATAACTATTAAGTAGAAATCTTATTGGGAAGTTGCCGGTTTGCCTCATTAACAAAAGAATGATTGCTATTTTAATTAAAAGTTCATATGAGCATTTCTATTTATGTTAGCATTGGTCCATTTTTATGAAAAACAATTTTAGATAATTTTGGTTGATTTTACATTCTGAATCATGTATAATTGTTAGTGTGGCTCTGGGCATGTGCTCCATCTGCCATAAATACTAAACAGCCATCTCCCTAAGTCATAAGTTTCTTGCAACATAAATTTCTTCGTCTGGCTTTTTATTCCAGGTTCTTGGATTTCAGAACTCTGTGCAGGTTATAAGTCGTAAGTTGCTTGCAACATAAATTTCTTCGTCTGGCTTTTTATTGCAGGCTCCTGGATCTTAAGTCATAAGTTGCTTGCAACAGAGTCTTCTTCGTCTCGCTTTTTATTCCAGGCTCTTGGATCTCAGAACTCTGTGCAGGTTATAGGTATAAAGTGTGCGTGTGAGTCTTTTTATACCATGTAAATCTACCTTGTAATTGTCAAAGAATTCCCCATGAATGAGAATCACATGCAAGCAACTTATAGTTTATCGGGTCCTGGAAGAGGGTGTGTGTCTTTGGGCATAAAGAAAGACTAGAATTGGGACGAGTTGCGGATAAAATTGGGCTCTCGCAGGGCTTTTCTCAATGGTAAGTTTGCTTCTATCATATGACCTTGCTATGCATCTACAGGACCACATGGCTCTTCAATCACGGTGGAATTTGTTCAACCCTCCAAGTGTTACTTCAATACCCCTCTAATGGCACCTACTACTCCCATGCCCCCTCCTCGTTGGCTTCTATCAAAGCTACATTTGCTTCTATCATATGCCCTTGATATGCATCTACAGGCCCACATGGTCCTTCAATCACGGTGGAATCTGTTCAACCCTCTAACTATTACTTCAATACCCCTCCAATGGCACCTACTACTCCCATGGTCCCTGCTCAGACTTGAGACGAACATGCTTCCGACAATAGGTTTGGTGATTAAGGTGGATGATGGATTGAATTTGCCCCGAAAGGCAATCTAAAAAGGCCATTCTTGCGAGGAAAGCTTAGGAGTCCAAAACGAGAACACACTAACGAAAGGCGAAAAGTGCAGTGGACTGATGCACATGGGCAAGATCTTATTCAAATCAAGGAATTCAGCGGTAGACTTACAATGACCTACAATGACCGGGGTGAGAAATGATAAGGTGCAAATATTACTTACAAATAAATATTAGCTGCAGATAAATATTACAAATAAACATTACCCGCAGGGACCACCCGCTGCATGATCTTATTCAAATCAAGGAATTCAGCGGCAGACTTACAATGACCTACAATGACCGGGGTGAGAAATGATAAGGTGCAAACATTACTTACAAATAAATATTAGCCGCAGATAAATATTACAAATAAACATTACCTGCAGGGACCACCCGCTGCATGCAGCGCTTGTTTGTATTACTCTTGTTTTTAGTATGTTTTTTCCTTAGAGTGAACATTATTAACAGAAAACTCTATGAGTTAAATGGATCCAATAAGCACCAAATATCCCTATCCAAAAAGCTTCTGCAAAACAAATATGAATATAGTTTTAGCAAAATGAAAAATTAAAAAATGCTACCTCTACCCATGTACTACATTACATTACATCAATTATCATTGATAGAAAGACATGAAGAATTTAAACCCACATATCTCTAACCTAGTATTAGATGGAAATATATGGAGTGATTGTCATTGGTAATACGCAATCTAGTTAAGAGAACTCGATCTTCCTTGGGCCCATGGAAAAAATTAACCATACAATGAAGTTGGAACAATTTTCCATGCTGAATTCAACCATAAATTACAGAACACAACTCATTGCATCATTGATTAAGGTTCCATTTGAATTAAGCAACACCATATTCATCTCACCCCCATCAAGAATGATAAAAAACTATGTAGGAAGTTTCCTTCATGGGTCCATTAACGTTCCATCTGAGTTAGGAAACACAATGTTCGGCTCACCCAATGTAAGACAATACAACAAACCACATCAAATTTCAATCAAGGACTTAACTGGGTAAGATATATTAGTCACTTATTTTGCAATCAGAAGTTTTCTTATACTTGTGCTACACTATAAGTTCCTATACAAATAGGAAGATAAAGATTTGGATATTATATAATAGTTGACAACACCACTTTTGTCTGGTGATAAAAAGGTGTCAAGTGTGATTGTCAACAAATGGTCACTAGTTTTAACCAAATGAGCCTTAAACCTATTATCATGCGATAGGGCGGTTTTATCCCACCACCAGACCTCGATTATGTTTAAATCCCAAAAATTGTTAAATATATATGGCCTTGACAATGAAATTCAATACAATTAGGAACTAAGAAAAAAATCCCATCAAAATAGAATATAAACAAATGAATTCCAAGAGTTAGTTAAGAAAAGTTTCTAAAATGAAAACAACTTGTTCAACTATTTACATGAGTGAAGCAACAAATTATGATGCATTATAAAGCATACACACATGATTAAATACAATGTTGTAGCATAATCTAGGTACATATGAACCACTAGAGTTTTTTCCTGGAGTGACTATGTGTGTATACTTCCTTACTAGATCTGGCATGCCCATAAGAATTTGATATTTGAGATAGACCACTGCCGTGAAAATAACTTCTCAGTTATTGTGAAAAGTTAATAAAAGTATGTATCCTTCCCATAACTACTAATAATAGTTTCCCAGGATTCATGGCAATTCCATGATACCTCCTCTTAAGTTATAAAAAGAAACTTTGGTAGTTCAAAATCAAACATAGAAAAAGAAACGGATTCATGGTAATTCCATAAGACCTCCTCTTAAGTTATAAAAAGAAACTTTGGTAATTCAAAATCAAACCTAGATAAAGAAACTTTGGTAGTTAAAAATCAAACATAGAATTGTGACATGAGCAGAGAAATGGAGAGAGATGGAGTTGTTATGGTTTTAAAGAATAAAAAATAAATACGGTAATCATAATTATTCGCTAAGAGACACTAACAATAAGTACAAAAAAATGCATGCCCATTTAAAATTCTCAACATTTTGTTGATTAAAAAAAGCTCCCGTAACAGATCAAATTACAGATCAAAATACAACCCAGACAAATTTAGAAACGAGATCTGCCCCTGAATTCTTTTGTGCAGAAAGAGAATAGCCTTGAATAGTGAATCAACTTTAACTCCTTGTATATATAGGGTTTTGACGACCAAAAATAACATCGATATAAAATTTGAACTCTGGACCACTGGAGTTTTGGCCTGGAGTGTTTTTGTCTGCATACTTCCTTACTATATCTAATGTCCCCATAAGTATTTAAAATAGACCACTGTAATGAAGAATAAATTATTGGTTCCTGTACAAAATTAATAAAATTACGCATTCTTTCCGTAACTACTTATTATAGTTTCCCATTATTCATGGAAATTTCGTAACACTTCCTCTCTTAAGTTATAAACAGTAACTCTAGTAGTTAAAAATCAAACGTAGAATTGTGACACGTGCAAAGCATTGGAGAAAGATATGGAGTTATCATGGTTTTCAAAAGTGAAGAAGAAATATAGTAATCATCATTATTCCCTAGGAAACATTAACAATAAGAATAGAAAAATGCATTCCAATAAAAAAACACTCAACATTTTGCTGATGAGAAAAACCTTAATGTAACATATTAAAATACAGCCCAGACAAATTTAGAAAAAGATATCTCCTCTGATTTCGTTTGTGTAGAAAGAGAGTAGCCTTAAATAGTGAATCATGTTGAACTCACTTTTGAAATCCCTCGACATATATGTAAAGGATATTACACCAAATTACAACAAATTGATTTGTGATTTGAACTCCAAGTATATATATGATTATGAAAAGAAAAAATAACATAGATATGAAATATGAATTGTATAGATATAAAATATAAAGTTTTACATAATCTGAACCCAATTTTTTTAATCCTCTGCATGTAATTTTTATTAGTACAACTTAATATATCAACCAAAAAATAAAATGTTGATATAGAAGTCTCGAAACATAATCAAACATTTGAAAAATAACAAAAAGATACAAAATAATACCATGCAGCACTGGACATGTTATTTAACACCGGATAAAAATTATAATTTCCACAAATAGAGAATAATTTGTGTTGCTTATCTTGTTGTTTATGTAAATTGTTAAAAAATTATTTATTATCAATTTATTGAGATCATTTAGAATTACAATGTTGCACTTGGTCCATTCAAAGGAATAAGTCGCTTCGAATACAAATTGACATGCTTCAACATACCCCTAGGTCACGACCTAGAGTAATTAGAAACTTTAATAGTTCTAACCACAACAGTGAATAGATAAGAACATAGATCAACGGATTATGTTATTGTAGTTATCCCGTACAATGTGATAAAATGCAAATAATATCATATCTCAGAAACCGAAAGCCATCTAGTCACCAATATAATGCATTGAAGCTAGGGGAAAGTAATTTTCTCTTATCTAATACGCTAGAGTCCTCTTAGTCCATTCTTCTAGAGAAAAACAAATTAAAATAACATTAACATATTTTTGGTTTAAAAGTAACATCTTTCTATTAAACTTGTATACCAACAACAAATTATGTGGAAATGTTTCCTTTGGAAACAATCCTCTATCTGATCATCAGTGACTAGGTAACTTCAAGCTTTACAACATTTGCAACGTTAGTGATCATGCCTAACATATTGCAACACCAAAAATAGCTACTAAATTGGCGTAACTCTTTGTAATTGCTTTGTAATTAGTATAATCGCATCAGTTACCATAAGCTAGAAGAACTGATTCTTATGTTTGGAATACTCAATCTATACTTTTCTCGTGTACTATAGATCCATCATAAAGATTTCTCTCTATGCACTTGTTGTCCCTAGCTCTTTTTTAAAGGATAGGTATCTTTTCGATAACTAGATATGAATATTCTATGTTGTTGCATGAGACTGTATTCTACCTCCATTTACATGGTATATACTACTAATAGTGTTATGTACCAAAGACGAGGTAGAAGGAGACTTCGCTACTATACTATTGGTCGGTAGGAAATAATAATACTTATCATCTCAAAATTATGATCGGGAGAGAAGAGGATTGTAATTAGAAATATTTATGCTCGGATATAAATATTATGGAACGGATGGGAAAAATTCTTGAGACCTTGGGACTGGCCTGAGTCTATCCTGAATACTAAACTAGTGATCTAAAGTGATGTTAATTCTCAAGATGCATGCATGTTCAATTTGATTGGATAAAAATATCTTATCCTACACACTTTGTATTGACATGCATATCCTTCTACTCCATCCATATCCATCCATATCTGAAGGGGCCCTTGGTTAAATTTCGAAGTAATGTTTGTCATTGTCGATTTAAGCATCTACTCAATAGTTAAATGTTATTTATTGACGTTTGAATGGATTTACGAAGCCATTGTATAGGTTGTTTAGATAAGTTTTATATTTGTATGTAAAGGAAGCAGATACAAAGGCAGGATTAGTTACACCAAACCTAGGCTTATTACAAAGGCCCTATGTACACTTTACAATAGGTTCTATTCACACCTTCCTTAGAAGAAAAAATCTAAAAGAAGGTGCAAGTACATGAAAGACGCACGTATATAAAAATTGCGATCACTTAAATTGTAACCTCTATTCATTGTATATAAGAATTTGTCTTCATCACTGTGTGGAGAACATAATGTGGTGAAATGCATCTAAAAAAACAATACTTACAAGAGATGTAAGACAATTTTAAATTAAAGTAAGTCAAGCATGTTAACAAAAGAAAGAGGGAATTATGATATTGGATATAGCCTACAAAGTAAATATATTTTAGGCCATTGTAATGATTCCTTATACGGAAAACATAACATAAACTATTTTAAATTAAAATCACATTGATGACATGGGTAACGCCAATTGAGATTAACTTTAAATGCATTGGAAATTTTCCTTTAAAGTGATTTTCTCCTAAGTTTCTACTTGCCCCTTATTAAAAACATGTAGACATGGTTGAATAATTGTCTTTATCATAGCAAAATATGCACGGCCTTATCAAACAAGTGGATGGTGGGTTCACTTCTAATTATATGAATATTATTGTGTATGTAAATAAAGGTTTTTTTTTGTTATTTTATAAATAACAAATATAAATTTTGATACATCTTCATGGTTCATAACTACATGAAAATCAAAGCACAAATAAAGAAAAATATTTAGTAGAATAAAGTAACATTTTATGTTATCAAATGATAGATAAAAACTAAACAACAAACTATCCCTATCAGCTTAGAGGAGGAGTTTATTACAGGGTTCTTGTTTTTGTCAGAAGTGTAATAATAATGACATTTCCTTTACCAAAGAATTTGCATGAAAATTCACCAATGACATCCAAATTCACCTCCATATAGGCTTTTTTAAACTTTAAACTTTAGATAATCCTTTTAAGCTTTAAATTTAATTTTTTCCTTCCTCTATAGATAATTTGATTACCTTGGCAAGAGTTATTGCTTTTGACTTAAAATGCCCTAGATGGGTAGCCAATATGAACACTACATGTTTTTTGTGATGAAAGAAAAAAAAGAAAAAGAAAAATATAACTTCTTACATTCAATAAAAATCGATAGGATGCTTGTTCTACTTTCTAGAACTTAATGAATGAAGATTTAGACTTGCATTAATGCCAAATATTAAATATACATAAGATAAAATTTTATATTATTGAATGAATAAAGATAAAAAAGAATCTGAAAATTTAATTTATCTACACTCCAAATTCATCCTAATGAACTCTTTAAAATGCAGGTCATCCAACTAATCAACCCATCCATTAACAAAACAAAACATAATAACTAATGTCTCCTTCAAAAATGTCTTGAAAAAAATATTTCTCTACCTATTATTTTTTATAATAATAAATCATAATTTTAAATTTATTATTAAGATGCCAAAAAATTTACTTCACTCTTAGTACAATATAAGGGGGTTGAAATACTTTACACAAATATAGCACAAGATATAATATATTTGATATAATCCAAGTTACAAGGTATTGGGATCAACTATCAATACAAATTACTTTGCAACTTTGAAAATTTATTTTCCTCACCAAGTTGCAAAGTCATAGAGTGGCTAGCTACATGTGACCATGTCATTTAAGAAATTTGTAAAGCCATTCTTTGATCTGGTGAATCTAGTGGCTTAACTGTAACTCCATGTTTAATAAGATCCTAAGTTCTCACCAAAGGGAATAGAAACTTCATGCTAGAAAGGATTCAAAGGTCTTTTTATGTTTTATGTAAAACAATAATTTATTTATCGGATTCATACACAATATATGATTATATTACAACAATACCTTATGAAAGTAGAAGCATCAAGGACCATAGCAATTCGCAATTTAAAAAACCTACCATTTCTGAGTTATCACTGGAATATATTTAATTAACATTTCATGAATTACACACCCTTTAGAAAGCATGGAATAAAGTCGATCCTCCTTAAAACAGAAACGAAGGTATCTTCTATGAGTTAAAACTCGAGAAGGGAGGCAAACTGCCAAGTAGCATTTGAGTTCATTATAGCCAATTAGTAAGAACCCATGAATTAATAACGAGGAATAACTAAATAAAGATAAAGAGTGTTTTCCTTTCAATCATATGTATTTCCATGAAAAAGATAAGGTCTGAGTTGCAAATTAGTTCTCTTAAAGAGTGCAGTGAAAGAAATAATAATATGCCATAAATCTACATTACCATTGAAAGAGAAATAATAATCCACCAAAATTCTACATTAGCATTCGAAAACAAAACATGGAACTTGAACCTTAGTTTATATTATGTGTTAAAATATGGTGGATATCATAGTTTCGAGCATCCTTCAGTGGTATTGAGAACCCAATCTCTCCCAATTTTAATAGAACCCATTTCTCTTTTCTTCCTCGTCTCAACCATTTTACACTTTTTTTCTTTCAAATCTTCTATTGAATTCCAACCAACATTCTTCTTGTTATATTAAAAAGGAATAAAATTATTAACATCAATGTATATGAGAATCCCAAGTATATAATCTTCTTACAGATTTAAAGGAAACCTCTTTTGAAGTATAGCATAAACCTTTCAAATTGATACATTAAAAGGAAATTGAGGGAACCATATATATTCTTATACCTATAAGACCCAACATCCTAGTGACTGCATAACTGTTGAGTTCAATGCAAATGTGAGGCCTGTAACTTATGAAATATTTTTTCATCTTCTCATTGACAACAACACTTTGCTTTCTACCCATTCCCATACATAGTTGATCTCAGAAACCAAAGATTGTTTCATCTTCTCATTGACTACATCACTTTTCTTTCTACCCATTCCCATACATAGTTGATCTCAGAAACCAATTCTCAGGACTAAAATTAATGAGATTGTTTCATGTCACCACTTTGGTTAATAGTGATTCCCATGCAATGCTAACTCATCTCAAGTTATAAGAAATGAGGCTTTATTTCAATTTGTATATCATATACATATAGAATTCATAGATTAAAAAAGGAAATTGAGGCAATGAGATAGATCCTAACACCCAAAAGACCTCTCAATGAGGTAAATGCATAATGTTGATCTGAATACAACTCTTAGTCTAAAATTATGCAATACAATTTCATGTTTTAGTTAAAGACACCACAATACTTTATAGTCATTCTGATTCATTATTAAGAATATCTTTACATTAAAAAATTACTTAATTAGGTTAAAATATAGATGAACAAAGATAGATTGACACAACATCTATTACATACCATCTAACATTGTTATGTCCATTTATATTTAATTACAAACATTTAACATTATTATGTCAATTTATATTTAATTGGAAATTGAATCTCCATTCAAATTTATTACAGGTTGTTAATATATGCCTATATAAAATATGTTATGTAATTAAATATTTGTTTTTGATAGAGGATTGCTTAAAGACTTGAATGGAAAAATGCACATAAAAGAGCAACAACCATGTACAACATATTATTCTAATTGTTATAGATTTTTTATTTATACTCCTAATAATGTTAAACAATATATTGGAAAAATTAACAATCCAAATAATTTCTAATTGCTATAATTTTTTTATTTATACGCCTAATGATGATAAATATATGAAAAAATTAACAATTCAAATAATTGACTGAGTGTCAGATCCAGTTATAAGAAAACAATTATGAATGTCCTCATTATACTTATATATCTCGAATAATTCGAGACATGCGATGGTTTTTAGACTTGAGATAGTATAGTTCTGTATTAGGTAAACTAATAAGAACAAAAACATAAAAAAAAAAAAAAAATTGGGGATTAAAGGAACATTTTAATAATTTATAATATGTCGAGGAATTGTCTTGTCCTAATTTTGTATTTTGTCTTTTGGCGAAGTGTAACTGTTTTAGATTTTTTTTCGCATGTTGTGAGGAAAGTTCTAATATATATAAAATTGAAACGTGCAACAACATCAAGAAGACGATAAAGGAAAAGAGAGTTATTTCCGTAAAATATTGTTTTCCATTTGTTATGAAAGCCTTAACTACTATATATGGTCCGTTCATGTTTTTATTATGGTGGATCTCTCTAATATGTAGAGCTCATTATTCATGTGACTAAGCATAACTAAGTGTGGCAAGAAATTACAAACTTGTTCTACTATACAATTTCCAATTACAACATATTTGAGTTATGATGAAGGAATATCACATCCATGTAACTAATTATTGGTCTTGACCTTTGTTCCCTCCAATAACACTCTCCTCATATATGTCAATTTCCACCAATAAAGACCTATTTTCTAGCCCTACAAATTCCAATCTACAGGTTCCTTCTAATATCTATTTGATAGATACAATATTTACTCAACAATCATCCTAAAGTATTTATTTGATGATTTCATGTACTTTCGTACCCAGAACCATCAAAGGATAGGTAGTGATGATTCCAACCTAAGTAGGGAAGTGATCGTACAACAGTTATTCATTTAACTCTCTGCAATGGATATAATTCTCTGCTTGAAATGAAAACCACAGAGAGTTTGTGTTGCCAGGAGGCATCGAGGTTAAGTCATTCTATTTGTGATTGGCAATTTTCTTTCTGTTATGTCGCCATCCATTTTTTAATTCATTGTAATTATATCCACAACAAAGTAACACAATAAATATAATTTTACAATTTCAATTTCAGATTAAAAAAAAAATCAATTCAATGATAAGATGAGCATACTACAGATGTAAAATAATCATTTCAATGATGAAATGAGCATACTACAAATGTTCACCAGAGTTCTAATTCCCTGTCTTCACTTGTATAGAAGAGTAGAAAAGAGGGAGGATAAGTTGAAATTCCTCAACATTTTAGGAGGATATGGAATTTGGCATTTAAGCCCAAAGGAAGTTTATTTTTGCAATATACAACAAAGTGTATCTTAGACTCCGGAAAAATGGCGGAAAAATGATAAATACCACCTTCAGAAGAAAAATTATAAATACAAAAGGCAGCAACACAATATCTAATTGTCAATCTTCGACCATGTTGTCCCCTACCTTCTGATGGGTAATTTAATTGTGTTTTAAAATAATTTGATTAAAATGTCAATTCAGGTTCATATTTTACAATTTTCTGATGGTAATTTAATTGTGTTTTAAAATACTTTCATTAAAATGTCAATTCCGGTTCATAGAATTGTGAAGTACGCTAAACTATATATGCTATGCGATTATATTTCAATTTGGGTGGAGAAATCATAGTCCATAAATGATCAATATATTAAAAAGGAATTTACTATTAATATTAATATATGAAATGACAATAGAATCATAAGTTAAAAAACAATTAAATCTTTAAGACATGAAAGTCTATGTGCAGTGAATTTCTATATATAAGATGAAATTTAGACAAAACACACACAGTTGGTTATAATAAAGTAAACTATTCTAATAAATCAGTGAAATTAAAGGATTTTTTTTGTAAAAGAAGCTTATTGGATGAAAACAAGAACAACTATTGAAATTTTAATGTACCGAAAGAAGGAACAATTTATTCTAGGAAAGAAATTAATCTTAACATATTAAAGTAGCAAATTTAATTTAATAAAATTAGAAACAAAATTTTATTCTAAGAGAGCATTCAAGTTTTGATTTAAGGAAGGTGAAGACAATTTTTTTTTTGTAAACTGCGGAGGTACTCATTTTTTCCTATTACTGAAAAGAAAACAACATAATGTCAGGGTGGCCTTAACCCGCCCCATGGGGAAACCGGGTTTTTGTCCACCTTAAGTTTTTTACAGCTAACCAAAAATAATATGTCCATATTCTGTTAACCCATGCTAAGTAGACTGCACAGTCATGACAGTTTCTATCACTACATACCTGTATATATCGTCTTTCCCTATCTAGTACAACAAAAATTTTGAAATTAACTGGACTATGTAGGCCCATCAAAATTGGTACATATCTTCCATTATGGGGCTTCTGTTGTTGCCTGCTGCTCCGCTCCGCTTCTGGTATCAGAATGGCCTTCTTTTATCAGCTTCTGGATTTCCACTAGCTTTTTGTCCTGCATTTCCAAGGTAATCTGTATAGTCCTCAGTTCACTCCTTATGTTTGGCATCCCCTGCGCTATCTCAACCATTTCCGTTGCTGCTTGTTCCATAGCTTTCGCCAGTAACCTCTTCATTACCCAGTATATATGCAGCGATTGCTTGAACAGGGTCATTCTACCCCTAGTATCACCTGGGTCAGGGAGAAGGAACTCCCAGTCCTCCATTTCAGAGTCCGATTGCGCCTGGATGGCTTCCTCTTCCATATGTTGTATTATTCTTCTGATTTTTGGGTTGGTATTAGTACTGTAGGCCCTTTCTGCTTTCTGCACTTTCTTGTCTATGGATCTACTTGTCTTTTTATCAGGTTTACCTGCTCTCCCTCTGACCCTTCCTCTCTGTCCCCGACCTCTTCCCCTACCTCCTTTGTTTCTATATTGTCTGACCCCTCCTCTGTTTTCTAGCCCTGACATGCTACCTTCGGCTCGGGTTCTCTTTAGCCCGCGGCCTTGACGCTCCTTGACTTCATCCGGCTCTTGATGCTCCTCTAGCTTTTTCTTAATTCCCTTACCTCCATTCTCCCGATACTGGTCCGCCGCTGCCCTGTCCAAATCATGCATTCCCTGCTCTTCTTCAGAGTCGTCCTGTATCACAAAAACTTCCTCCTTTAATTCCTCTTTCGCCACGCTTTTTCCTTTTCGCTCCCGGTTTCTGCGTTCCATGGTCGCCGCATCTTCCTCGTGCCTCCCTCTTTTTCTGGTCTCCATGTTGTCTTTACTCTCTCTGTTTGTTATTCTGTCTTCCTGAGCTTGGAGATTGCCTTTGTCCTTATCGTTATCCGTCCTCACTCTTATTCTTTTCTCGATCCCGTCTACAGCGGAGATCTTATGTCCTTGCACGTCTTGCTCCTTTTCTTTAATGATTTCCCGCTCCTTGTTCCGCCTGTCTGTCATGCTTGATTGCTCCTGCCACCTGTTGTCTTGCTGGTCGCCTTCCTCTTCACCTACCTCTTTCCGGCTATCATTTTTGTTTCTGTGTTCTGATTGACAGTCGTTTCCTCCTCTCCTTACCACCATTTTGCTTTTAAAGTGTTGTACTGTTTGATTATTTCTGCTGCTCGTATGTACCTTATTCATTATTGCCTGTCTGATCGCAGTACTGCTCCCTTGCCTCTCCTGACTTACATTTATTATCCTACCTCGTCTCTCCATCATTCCGCTCTGGGATCTGCAAGATTTATTACTATTGTATAGATTCCACATAGTCATGATTAATAATTGTTGTCAGCTCCTCCCATTTCGAGTTGTGTATTACCAATGGCCATTTATTATCGATCCGGTTTTCCTGATTATTACTTCCCCAATTGGCAAGAAAATCCGCCGCCTGATTTCCTTTCCTTCTAACATGATTTAACAGTTTATAGTCAATCCTTTTCAACAACTCTGCCAGCTCTTGAACTATCCCCGCCGTTCTCCAACTTAATAGCTATTTGTTCCCAGTTTTTCCCATTATTAAGTTTTCTCAGCATTTCTATTACCATCTGAGAATCCCCTTCAATTTTCAGATTTCTATAGCTATTTCTTACCGCAATTCTCAGGCCCTGGTGTACTGCCCACAATTCCGCTTCGTTATTTGTCATATCGCCTCCCCATTCTACAAAGATCCACCTGGTAGTTTTCTCGTTGTCTCTAAAAATTCCCCCAAAACCTACATTCCCTGGGTTCCCTTTTGAGGCACCGTCAAAATTTAATTTTACAAATTTCTCTCTAGGGTATCTAAATTGCTCTGAACTCTGAGCAATTTTGCTCATTCGCTTTACTTTCCCGGTATATACCATTTCATATTTCAGGTTTAGATTTGCTAAGATTTGTTGTTCATTTTGATCTGCCTTCCATTCCTCGTCGTCCCATTCCTCGGCTAGGATCGTTTCTCTTAACGTGCTTAGGACTCTTTTCCATATGACATCAGGGTTTTTATTCTTATCTCGAAAAATTCTACGATTTCTTTCTTTCCACAATAGCCAGATCACAAAACCTATCGTCAGCCTCCACGCTCTCCCCACTACTTTAGAGTGAAAATTTTCTTTATGCCATTGGAATATGGTTTGTCTTATGTCCCTAGGATTTCTTTTAGATTTGCCATACATGTTTCTTGTCTCAATCCATAAGTGCTTCGCATATAGACAATCGTTCAGTATATGCTCCTGAGATTCCGCTTCTGAATTGCATAGGCTGCATCTTGACGGTCCGAGGATTCCTCTCTTTTGAATTTTATCCCATGTCAAGATTCTTTCCTTTGCCACTAGCCATGCAAAGAGGGTTATTTTTGGCCACCATTTGTTATCCCAAATGATCTTCCATTCCAAATTATCCTCTATTCTCTCCTGTTGCCCCATCAGGTAACTACCTGTGGAAAGAAATTTGGAGACAGAAGTACAACATGCCAAGAACAACGGAGGAAATCCTTCGTTTGGAAGAAACCCCAAAAGGATCTGCAATCTGGGACTTAGCAAGCCAAAACAGGGACCTGATAAACAATAATGCCTTTTGGGAAATTTGAGGAGGAAGAGAAGCCAGATTTTGGGATGAGAAGTGGCAACAGCGAGACAAATTGAGTAGCATACAACTCCTTCAGAATTTACAGCACAGAGCACTTAGGGATAACAGGAAGTACGTGAAAGACTTTTGGAAGGAAGGGGAAACAGATGGAATATGGCGCAAATGGAAAAAGCCAGACGAATGGGATGTAGACATAGATCAAGAACAACAGCGAACATACTTAAAGGAGGTGGAATCAAGAAAAGTAAAAGTTAGAACGGGAAAAGATATTCTCAGATAGGGAAATTCAACAAAAAGAACTTTCACGGTTAAGGAAGGTGAAGACAATTTTACGATATGGAAGCAAGAGCAATTATTCTATTAGAGAAATGTAAACTATCTAACGAAGCAATAAAATTATCTATGACAACAATATAACTATTTATGAAAGCGAGGGAACCTATCCTAAATATTTGAACGGTGAAGAAAATTGAAAAAATGACTATGGAACTCATGGAACTCAAATAAAAACTCTTGAGAAGGTGTGTGTTCAAAGCATATAACTCATAAATTAAAGCTACTGCTCTTATTCTATTAAAGAAATGTAAACTATCTAACGAAACAATAAAAGTATCTATGACAACAATATAACTATTTATGAAAGCGAGGGAACCTATCTTAAGTATTTGAACGGTGAAGAAAATTGAAAAAATGACTATGGAACTTAAATAAAAAATCTTCAGAAGTTGTGTTCAAAGAATAGAATTTATTCATAAATTAGAACTACTATATGCTTATATGCTTATGAATGTTGTGTAAATGTGTTTATGAATGTTCCGTAAATGTGCTTATAAATGCTATGGAAATATGCTCTTATATATATATATATATATATATATAACACCAGCACAATCCTGCTAACCTGAATTAAAAGTAATGAAGGCATTACGACTCCCTGTGGAGCTAGAATCATCTCTTGGAAATGCATGACAATATTATTGTGTACGCCCTGTTTTGAATTAGATCTCAAATATTGTTTTGTGCTATCATTACAATTTGATGAAAATGATACACCACTGATAGTAAGATATTCTAAGTATTGATAAATCTAGTGCACTAGCAGGAGGTCACACTATGGCATATGAGAGAATGTAGTATAATATTTCTTTTACTCTGTTTTATTATTTTCATCAAACAAAATAACCATTTGTACCAACATATATTTTCATCAAACCAAATAACCATGTGTAACAACATATCCTCATAAGGTTTAATCAATAGCAGACTTACTTGATAAATCAATAATAATATTCTTCTCTCACTATTTTAGTCACCGAATAGGATTGTAGCCTCACACTCTGATGCATATAAAGTGAACTGATACACATAGTAACATCTCTCACCACAACCAATATACATCAAACCAAATAACCCTTGGTAACAACATATCCTCATAAGGCTCAAGCAATAACATGCTCACTCAATAAATCGACAATCATATGCTTCTCTCATTATTTTAGTCACACAATAGGATTGTAGCGTCACACTGTATACAGTGAACTCATACACATAGGATTGTAGCGTCACACTATATACAGTGAACTCATACACATAGTAACATACAGAGACACATATACATATGCCATTTCTGGATCTCACAACATAAGGCTTAGCCAAACAAATAATCCCCGTAAAATAACATCATGGTTAGTAACACTAAACTACTACCAGCCACCATAGTAATGTCTTCCACCAAAATTCACCAACACTCTACAATATGATCTCCATCACTTAGAAATACCCATAGACTGGCAGCTCTGATCTGTATCTATCGATCTTCCTTTTCCATGTATTTAGCTTCTAATCAACCACCACACCCACTCACTCGATCGTGTTTCTTATTCAACAATGTATTTTTTATAATCATAGTTTATTGACTGTTTGTATTCTATGTAGGAATAAAAAATGAAAAAGTTTTCTCTTGGTGTTTTAAGGCTGTTCATAATATGGCTTTTCATTTCCAAATCTGAAAATCAGAATTTTGAAATATAAAATAAAGATAAGATAATATAGGCCAACAACGAGGATTGCAAAAAAAATTCTTGAAAAAAACTCCATATTTGTATTAGCTACATTTTTCATATTTGTACCAGCTACATGTTAATTCCTTTGAGGAATATTTTTTAATAAAAGTATACATTTTCCAGCTTATGTCTCAACATGTCATGTGCCACTTTCCAATTTAATTATATCTCATACATCAAGATAATTACTCAACATAGTTAACCAAGTTTAGCCTTCACAATGATCAACTGCTCCACTTTGCATCACTTATCAACAGTGGCAGCCTATAGATCAATATAAACCAGTCTTAACACAATCAATCATGATCATTTGTCATCATTGCCAACATTTTCAACATTCTCCCCCTTTGGCATTAATGGCAACATTGTGCTCTTTCTTTTGTTTGTCCTACAAAAAACCATTAACAAATAAGATAGGTAATGTCCAAACTTTCAGCTATTAGATTTAAAAAAATTTGAGACTTCCATGGCCTATTAATCCATCATGCAATCAACTCAGATGCTGACAAGAAATGCTTTAAAGCAATTAAAACAACAAATCCATCATGCAATCAACTCAGTTGCTGACAAGAAATGCTTTAAAGCAACTAAAACAACACAACTTTGATAGATTAGTGCATAAAACCCTAAAATCAATGTATCAACAATACATATCAATGCTTTAGTGCATTTAACTCTATATTTATCTTTGCATTGTTTACAGGAAGGAGGATCTTGAATAACTGCAAAAACGCTCTCCATAATATATAAATGCTCTCAATGCTCTCCAACACTGCCAATTAAGCATTGAACATTGCAATTGTATATGAATAAAAACAACAATGAAGAAGAATAGCATTGAACACTGAAATTATAGAAAATAAAAGACATTAACAATCAATCCAGCATTAGACATTGGTATATATTGAAATGAATGAACGCTATCCATATAAGGTTGGTTGTATTGATATTAACGAACGGTGGTATGAATACTATATATATATATATATATAACTTTCTCCATATATATTTTATCCATATAACGCATAACGCTATCCATACATATATATTAACCTAACGTTCAAATATAATGTATCCAACGCTTATTAAGGAGGCCATCCATATAACAATGTATATAACATTGTCCATCCATATATAAAGTTGTCCACACATATATATTAATCAAATGCTCAAATAATAGGCAGTGTTCAAGGCGTTGAAGCCAGCCTTCAAGGCAATTTTCCAGTCATTCCAAAGTATGTTGTTCCAATGTTGTCCATTGGTCAAGAACCCTATTTAGGGCACAAAAACCTACTTTATAGCTACATCAACAATTAATGCAATCTCAAAAGTGCAAAGGTATTCTGCAAACAATATGCTGCATGGAGGAGTCACCAATGGAGGAACACATTGGAGAGGGAATCGCTACATTATAATCACAATGTATTGAATAGAGCTGAATATATAACGCTCTTCATATTAACCCGAAATATATAACGCTCTTTATATTATATATATAACGCTCTTTATATTAATGCTGAATATATCATATTAATGCTGAATGCATTCCTTTTAGTATTCTTTAATACGTACCATTAATACAAGAATGTATTCCTTAATACGCACTATTAATACAATGCATTCGTCTACGCACTTTTTTAATAAGCTACATTCCTTTATATGCATTCCTTTAATACACACCATTCCTTTAGGAATTTGTTTAATACCCTGCATTCCTGGATATGAATTGTATGATTCCTTGATATTCCTTCGTTTGATATGCACCATTATTAATACTTATTTACGCTCCATAAATGATTTTCTCCATAAGTGAATTCAGCTCCACAAATCAACGCTCCATAAATGAAATGTCCTTCATATATCATGCACTTAACGCATATACCATTCAACATATACCTGCGTTCCCACAATTTTGTATACCTAATGCACTAAAATGCATAATATTAACGCATATGTAGAGCAGCTTTTGGTCTTGCATAATATCAATGCATTAATTAAACCAATGTTTAGTTATAAGGCTGGAAATATACCGATCGTCCAATAATATTAACGCCGAGGTATGATAAGAATAACGTTGCTCCAATGAATGAATAATATGCTGCTCCATAATACACATTTAAAGGCTGCTCCAATAAACAAGCACTGCTTCATAATACACATTGTTGCAATGAATAATACGTTGCTCCATAATATAGATCTAAACATTGTTCATTGAATAAACCATGTCGAACGCTAAACATTGTTCATTGAATAAACCATGTCGAACGCTGTATATTGTATGTGGAGGATGCAATATAATTATATATGGAGGACTCAATAATTAAAAACATTGCATATATATGGAGGTTACAATAATGTCGAACATAATCAATAATAAGGAGGCCTCATATAATATTGAACGCAAATATATATTCAACCTAACGCAGATAATATGTGCCAATGCGATATATATTCATTAAGGAGTCAAATAAATGTATAACTAGTGTATGCCACCGTGTAAATAATCCATTTGTAAATAACGAGCTTATGCCATGTAATATGCAGACTTTGTAATATAATAATATATGATGTGTTGCTTCTCTCCTTCCTTCTAGCATTTACGTTATTGTCCATTTTGTCACTAATGCCAGCTACCTCTGCCTTTGTACAGTCTCTCATTTTCATCTCTGTGGCTTCAGTCAACAATCTCATACCTAATACCATTTCATACCATTACTTATTAGAACAATTTGATGCATTTATTTTGGCTTAGAAATAACATGTTTGTGATATACAATTCTCTTTTAATCTTTCTGGTCTACTTTCGGCATTTTCTGAATTAGATCAAGCTTGTTCTTGATACTTGTTCTATCTTTGCATAGTGTGCATTTGTCTTTTTATTTTCCTCCTTCAATTTATTTGGTTTTTGTCTAGTTTTATTCATAGATCTTACATTGCATGTGATATAATTTCCTAGCAAAGTATTTGATATTGCATTACCTGACACTGTGTTTAAAAATAATTGAAGTATTTCCTTTTAGTAGCCCTAGAAATTCACATAAAGTCATTTTTAAGGCTATCCTTGAAATTTAATGAGGTATAAGCCTTTCATTTGACTAACATTGGTTAACATTTGATTCTATCCAAGAGCTTCAAAAGCTTTCTTCATTTGATAGCAGAAGCACTTTAACACCTCCTCTCTTTTTTTTGTTGATAATGGATCAAATATATGTTTCTTGTATAGTTTTAATTTCAACACAACAATGGGTTGTACCCTTATTTTCTTTGGATGATTGTAGTTGCTTACTATGTGATTAATGAGCCTCCTTTTTTCTTTCTACAGCATGTATGTCCTCTTTCAGAGATATGAAGAATTCCCTCTACTTATGATGCAATTTCTTCTTCTACAAATGAACTTAACTATCATTCAATTAAATCTCCCATATAAGGATATTGATTTTCTTTTTTCTTCATTGTTTTCTTGGATTTGTGCATTAACTCATTGAGTGACATTTACATTAAACTTTGTTCAAGATTTTTATCATAGCCTCATGTCAATAAAATGCCTCTTTGCATTTGAATGCTTTGTTTTAGAACAATTAATAGATCATGTTGAATTGATGCTATTCTTAGATCCTTATGAGACTACTGATCTTCATTTTATCAACATCTTATTGATGAATTTTATTATGTTCAACTATGTTAATGAAGCACTTCAAGGGATTTCTTCATTTGATGATAAATACAGTTTAGCTCTACATGCATTTACCTTTTGTATACATGAGGTTAGGTAAAAAAATATAACATTCAATTCTTTGTGTTCATAATAATAACAACCGTGAAGGATTTAAGGGGATCCTACTGATGCATTGAAATGCATCCATGTAGTTTAGTCCTATGCTAGCCTTATGATCATAGAACCAATTTCATATTTTTATTCAATAGAATTATTTTGCAATAATAAAACCAATTTTAATTTTTATTGATATTTTCATGAAATGATCCTTTACACCAATACTGTGATGTATTAGCTATTGGACTAGATGTGTTCAAGTGGAACTTGAAAAGGTCCAAATGTCAACCTTTTGATGTTTCATGATGAAGTATTCTAAAAACCATACATAAAGCTATTTAGGATATTCTCGTCTAGGCTTGATGGCAACACTTTTGGTTTTTCCTTCATATTATATCTGAAGAAATCTGAACTTTTTCTTTCTTCATAGATAAAATGTCCACTAAATACATGGGTTATCATAATATATTTTGATGCATACAACATACATATTCATATTCATGAGAGGCTAAAGAATTTTACAAAATTCTAATGATTCAAATGTACATTGATCTAGGCTAATCTTTACATGTTTTGACTAGATATGCAAATCTTTAACTAGACTATGTACATTTGAGAGTGTATTTTACATGATATAAAGATATATACATTTTGCATAAAATTTTATATCAAATAATGAACCTCTGAATGATGAAAACCTGGTCAATGTTGATTATTCATCAAGAAGATGGCTTGATGTTGCAATTGTAGGATGGTCCTTTGTTCTTGCCACTTCTTGACTCGTTCCAAATATTGACACAATCATATGCTTCTTCCTCCTCCAGTAGTCTCCCCCTTAGATAGTGTGTTCATTTTCATATTCTCTACAAAATTTTAGGCTTTTCCTTTGAAGCCAAACTAGTGAGAAGAGTCTGCCATGAACTATCCCTAATCTGTTCCTTAGATATTGAAATGTTTTTGTAGCAATTGGCTTTGTAAAAATATCTTCTACGTGTTCTTTCGGGGATATGCATTACATCTTTATTGTTTGGTCAACCACTTGTTCTTTGAGGAAGTGGTACTTTATAGGGATATGTTTAGTATTTGAGTGAAGAACTGTATTTTTTGAAATACTAATTGCACTTGTATTGTCACACTTAATAAATATAGGTTCAATGAAATTTACTTTCATATCTTGTACAGTTTGTTTCATCCATAAAACTTGTGACCAACAAGCAATAACTACTATGTATTAAGAAATACTGATGTTTTTTTCTCTCTTAACCATGCAACTTGAGAGTTTCGAAAGTAGAGTGCAACACCACTTATACTTTTCCTATTATCCACAAAACAAGCCTAATCTACACTTGTGTAGGTTGTCAATATAAATTTTTTACCTTTTAGGTGCGATAGTCCATAGTCTATAGTCCCTTTCAAGTATATGAATATCCTCCTTGTTGCCAATAGTTACTCTATTTAGGTGTTGATTTATATCTTGCCACTAATTTTACTTCCAACATTATATTTGGTCTAGAAGTTGTTAGGTATAGAAATCTTCCTATCATAGATATGTAAATTTCTTATCGACATTAGGTGATTCATCATGTGTGCATAAATTGCATCTAATTTGTATTGGGGTTGAGAAAGGTTTACAATATTCCACCAGGAAAATTTTCAACATATATTTTATATATTTCTCTTGAGAAATGAATATGCCTCATGACATTTGATTTTCAACCCTAGGTAAAACATAAGTTCTCTAATCATTGACATCTTAAATTCAAACTTCATATCTTCAACAAACCATTTTACTAGATGATCTTTATTTTTACTAAACATAATATCATGCACATAAACAACCAAAATTAGTAACTCATCTCCACCATCCTTTATGTACATATTACTATCAACTCCTCCCCTATTGAAGCCAATTTTTTGAATATACTTGCTTGGCCTAGAGTACCATGGCTTTTGTGCTTGTTTAAGTTCATACAATTCCTTATTTAATATGAAATCATAGTTAGCATTATTTGATAATAAAAATCATTCAAGTTGTTTCATAGAGACCTCTCCCTCAAGTTCTCCATTTAGAAAAGAAAACTTCACACCCATTTGGTATACTTTGAAGTAATTATAATAAGGATAGACCAACGAATATTGATTACCTAAAATATCACCATTAGTGCAAAAGTTTCTTCATAGTGAAGAACTTATATTTGGGAGTATTCCTTGCACATTATCCTGAATTTGTTTCTAACAACTTGAACCTGTTCATTCATATTGTTTTTGGATACCCATTTTGTGCCAATGATATTTTGTCTAGCTAGTCTTGGTGTCAGTTCCCACATCTTGTGCTTTTCGATTTGAACTAACTCATCATTCATAGAATTTATTCAATTTTTTTCTTTACTTTCTTCATTAAAATTATTTGGTTCAATCTATGACAACATAGAAATATGGGACTAGTCTATTTTCTCTATAGGTTTCCACCTTATCTCAACTCCTCGACTCTTATATTTAATAATTTGACTTTCAAGGTCATTCTTTTGTGTATGTCTTGAGGGATATTTTGAATGAGTCTCTGTTTTTTCTCGTTCTTCATCCTATACTTCATTTTCTTCATTATCATGGCGATGATATGGAGGATTGATAAAACCTATGCTCTTACTCTTATCGGGTAGCTTTTCATCAAATTTTACATCTATACAATCCACAATATTATGCAGTCATTTATTATCGTACATGTATCCCTTAATTTTTGGCGAATATACCAAAAAATATTCCTTGATCTGATCGAGCATCAAACTTTCCTAACTTCTCATCATTATTTTTTATATATATTTTACTTTTGAATACTTTAATATGTTTGATTGAAGATGGGTTATCGTGATACAATTCATATGGTGTCATGTCACAATTTGGTCTTAGATGTGCTTTATTTAGGCTATGTACTATTGTGTGCATTGTTTTTTCCCAGTAGGTTCGAGGAATTTTTCTTTCTTGCATCATGGATATATCCATTCGCTAAACATATATTTTCTAGCCATCTGTAGCTTCATTTTTATGTGGTTTGTCTACAATATGATGCTTCCCTTTTATGCCATGTTCATAAAACAAGTCTGCAAAGTCATCTAAAGTAAATTCACCACCTCTATCTAACCTATATAACTTTATCTTGCATCTTGTTTGATTTTATGCTAGTTCCATGAGTATTTGAGCTTCTCAAATGCTTCTAACTTTTTTCAGTAAGGAATGCCACATATGTCAATCTAGAATAGTCATCAGTTAACAAAATAAAATAATTTTCTCCTCCTCATTCTTATGTTTTGGAAGGATCACACAAATCCATATGTACTAACTACAAAGACTTACTACTTGACAACTTATCCTTAGCTTTGAATGAAGTCTAAGTTTGTTTTCCCATTTGACATGGCTTACAAGAAGGATTTTGAGGCTTCTTTATCTTTGGTAGATCATTGACTGCTCTCTTCTTACTAAGTCTGATGATGTGATTAAAATTGAGGTTCCCCAATTGTTATAGCTCCAAATATCACCCTCTGTATTTGTGATGCTTGGTTTATGGCCTAGGGCAACCCCTCCTTTCAGACTTGGTCTAAATATTTTAAAAACAGTCTTTTACACCGTGTATGCTACTTTTCCTTGTGTTAAAAGCGTGTACATGTGGGTTAGTCTATACCCAACCCATGTATATGTGTTAAAACACTAAAAAAATTAAATTTCCTTAATTATGGGTAGAGATTACGGGTTTTACCTGTTGATTACCTATTAGTTCCCGTGGCCCAACTGTTCCCAACTGTTTCCCAACTAAAAAACTAATTTGGGAGAAGTATAAAAAGGCTTCAATGGGAAGGTCTTAAAGAGGAGAGAAATGATAGAATTACTATAATGAGATTATCCCCTGATCAAGTTTGAAGAATCCCGTACTTCAAGCACTTCCCAAGTTTAGGAAACCCTTGTTTCCTTGAGTGTTGATATTCTCTCACATGCTTGGAGATATCATGGTATTGGTTATGGAAGGATACTATTGAAGACTTGGATTGGATGGACCTGGAGGATGGTTCCGCTTAGAGCTGGAAGAGGAAGACACAAGTGAACACTTTCAATGTTTTATTATAGTTGTCTATAATAAAAAAAAATGTTGTCATGTTCCTGATATAGACATTGTTTATGCATAAGATATTATGGTTATGGTTTATATATGAATGATTATTTCAATGTATAACTAACCATCTACTTATATGATATAAAGTTGATTTCACTAAAATGCTTTATCTATATGCTACTATGTGTATTCGAATTGGTTGATTTGTAGGTTCGAAGATCATTAGGAGTTGCAGAGGGTTTGAACCCTGGCTGGAACCACCCAAACGAAGGACATACGGGTATGTTCATCCTCGCATAGTTAGTTTGTTTAAGCATGTTCCCTGAGTTGAATGCTTGTTTCTTGCTATAGATTACTCCTGCTCTGCTAGGGTTCTGACCCAAAGCCCTAGGGGGCCTATTCCCTCAATAGAATTGGCGACTATACTTAGGAAAATATCTTGTTATTCCTAGTTTGGGTTATTTAGTGCCAATTAGGGCTCAGTTCTTAGTTTTCTTGCTGTGACTGTATTGCCTGCTCCTGTACGAACTCAGACTTCAAGTCTGATCTTTTTCATCAGGCTTGATTTTTTATCTTTTTCTTGTAAAACTTTATATATGCACCTTTTTCGGTTTACAAAGCGTACACACGCTTGTTTCTATGAACTAAAACTGCGTATACATGAGTTTCTTTTTGCAGAAGCACATGTACACGCAACAGTGTAGGGACACAGTCACGTATACAAATTTTTGCATGATTTTTTTTTTTAAATCTTTCTGTCCAGAAAGATTTGTTTCTAGGCCTGTGTGGTTTCTGAGTGGTCAGTTTCTGTTTTCAGATTTTAATTGTTCAGTGAGCTTACTGTTTTGAATTCTCTCCTCCTTTGAAAAGTTTTTGGCCTCGGTTTGCTTTTGAGTGAGTTCTATGATTTGTGTTTTAACACACAAGGCTTCTTATAGAGGTTCTTGATTGTTCTGGTCTTCTGTTATAGAAGATTGTTAGCGATGTTTGTGTAAAACTTCATTATTGGTCTGATTTCTTTGCTTCCCATCATTTTTGTGGCCATACACTTTTTCTTTCTTTTCGAAAGTTTCTTGTTATTGAATTTGAAAGGAGTCTTTCCTGATTTCTTGACCAGTTTCTCCAATCTCTTTTTACTGCTTTTGGATCATTTAGTTCAAGTTGAAACACCTATTTTGTTCAAGTTCTCATTCGTGTTGAACTGGTAACTTACAAAGTTTCCTTGTGCTTTTCTTTCGATCTTTGAGTCTTCGGTAGCATTTTAAGTACTTTTGAAAACTTGTTTTTATTGCTTCTCGAAAAAGAAAAGTTCTTCAAAAACATTGTTTTCGCTTTCTTTTATCGAATTTGATTTTGGTTTCTTTGGTTTTGTGAAAGTGAATTGTGTTTTTTTCAAGATTTGCCTTGCTTATTTGAGGATGATTTGTATGTAAAACTTACATCCTCTTCAAACATCTAAGTTGGCTTATTAAAAAGCTTTAAACAATTACTTTCATCTCTTCTTAGAGTAATCTAGAATTTTGCATTATCATGTAAACTTTGCATTAGGGTAGTTTTACATTCCTAAAGCATCAATAGTTTTTTAGTTTTTGTTATAGAAGTCTCTTAGAACCCAAGTACAAGTTTCTTTTCAGCGAAGAACCAACAAGTGCATTGTATATAAGTTAGTTTTTCATTAATTTCTTTTGTGTCATAAAAAACACCATTGGTTTCATTTCAATAATTGTCCCTTCACTTAAAAGAACAACCACTTAAAATCAAGCACTTAATAAAATAAAATAGAAATTTTTATATTGTCAATCAGATACACCAAAACATTTTAGGTTTATTTAGGGCCTTGGATTAAGCAAGAGGAGAGTAAACTCTCCAAGGCCATTGTAAATTGTAAAACATAGAAGTCTGAATAAAGAGTGAAATCCAATAGCATTAGGGAGACCAGGAAAGCTCCATGACTAGGAGTTAAGCACGAGGGTTTGTGAAGATAAGGATGAGAAATACCCCCTCTCTTAATTTTCAGATCTTACTCACGACTGTTCCCCCTGGCTTCTGATACAAGTTGGTGTCTTTAGTTGCCAATCCTAGGGATCTACATAGGTGGCTGTGGAGGGGAATCCCATGGCACCTGAGGTTGACGTTGCATCACGTTCAGTTGTACTTCTGGAGGGCACCCTTGCAAAGCTTGGGGGCTTGCACTGGCAAAGGTTGTTGTTTGGAGGTCAGCGTAACTACCTCTGATACCTCCGCCAGTAGACCTGGGGGGTAATTACCCTAGTCTATTTTTGAAAGATCCTTATTATTCGCTTTCTTGTATTTTGGTGTCTGGTCCTAATCACCCAGAGCGGAAATACTTGGAGGTTGTTTGACTATTGAATTCTTTAGGGACATTTTTTAGTGTGTGTTCTATGCTCCTAGTCAGCTTAGCTTTCAATTTTCTTGAGTCCTTAAGTAGATCTTCTTAAAATAATTCAAAGTGGTTGACCGATCACTTAGACGGTCCTATAGACTTTGTGGACTCTCACCTGCAAGTCCAGAGCCTTCTCCTAGAAGGCGTAGGAGAAACTTTGCCAGTGTTTTTTAGCCAATGGCAGCTAGAGCATCAGAGATTGATCCTCTGCTTGGGGGCATCAGTGTACAAGATAGACCTGGTACTACTATAGAGCTAGAGAGGAACACACCAGTTCTTTCTCGAGTTCTCTTCCAGTCGAAAGATAATATTGAGGTAGAAGAGCTAGCACGTCCTTATTTTAGTCTACTTCCATTCCATCAACGAGTGGAAGTTCTCAAGCCAATGCATCCAGTTTTGGATTCTTCCCTATTGGAATGCCCTCTCAAGGTATTCCTTTAACTCCATTAAGTGTACCATTAACTTCCTCCATGTCCATGATGAGTGGATTGGCTTATTTTTAGGGTTTCCCCTTTGGAAGTGGTCATATACCACATTCCAACCCAATGATAGGGTCTATGCCTTTTCCTTTCACAAGTCAAGGTACTAATCCTTTTCAAAGTTGGACAAACCCTGCAGTTAGTGGGATAGGAACTAAGAATCAGTTTTTTAGCCAATAAGGGAATGTGTCGTATTGCTCAGTCAATTCATTTTAAAGTTTTCCACCCTTAACTAATGCTTGGGACCCTTACCAGGGGCTGTCATCTCTTGATAATAATTCGTTAGGGGGAAACTTTCCCAGTTACATAGGTTTCTCGGCTGGAGTTGGTCAAACTCTAAGTTTTGCTAGACCACAAGGTTCACATTTTGGTTTAGTAGGTTCTACCAATTACTATGGGAAACCTAGTACCCTTCAAAATCTAGGTCATTCCTTTTAGACTTTTGGGAACCCCACCCAATCTGGGTGGATTCGCCAAGGTCCTCCACGACTTCCTTTTTTGGCCACTCTTAATCTGCCAAAATTGACTAAGTTTACGAACAATCCAATCAGATATAATCTAGCTTGGCCTCTGGTCCCAACCAAACTTCTATTAGATATTCCAAAATTTGAAGGGAAGAGTGGTTAAGACCTAGGCGACCATGTAACCACATTCCATTTATGGTGTTCATCTAACTCCCTCATCGATAATTCGATTAGGTTGAGACTATTTCAGCACACCTTAACTCAGAATGTGGCTAAGTGGTATATAGAGTTGCCAGGGGGCACCTTTATGCCTTTCACCAATTTGGCTAATATTTTCTTAAACAATTTTCAGTTGCTTGTCTGTTACAAAGCTAGAACTGAACTTCTAGCCAATTTTCATCAGGACATGGCTACTCGCATTTCAGATCATATCCAGGAATGGAGACAGAGAAAGAGGCTCATTAAAGCCAAAATTCTACCTAAATTTCATCTCGAATGGTTTCTAAAATCATTAGAAGTTGAGATCTCTAAGGATGTTTCTATGTCTAGAGTTTATTCCGAAGAGCAGGCTATCCTTCACGCCCAGTAGTTAGAACTGATATATTCTTAGTCTACGACTCTTTAAAAGATCTTGCTTGATGCTCCTAGATCCAAGGTTGATATAGCCAAACCGAAGCCAGGCATGCATGCTGATGGTATTGTTGGATCAATTGCTATGAATGCGGTGAACCTTCTAAGCCAATTGCAGTAGTTGTCTATAAAAACTGCTTCTTCCAATCAAAGATGCACCGTCTACTCCTACACCTTCTCAACCTTCTTCCTTAAATGTCATTCAGGCTCCTAACCCCAAAGGAAATCAAAATTCCGATGGGAAGAATAAGGGACAAGGTAAAAAGAAGAATTAGGATGGGAAGGGTAATGTGAGCAAACCCGACATTGGTGTTGGTGAGGGTGGAAAAGAATCTAAGAAGAAATTTAAATTCCCATGCAAGTTATGTAGTGGAGACCATTTGACTCATCTCTGCTCGAAAATTCAAGATGCTCAACGCTTGTTAGTGCAGCAAGGGTCTTCTAGCTCCCAAGCTGTCTTAACTAACCCTTTTCCCCAAGGGCAGTAGTTACTTGTTGGCGTGAACTCAATCCCTAGTACCTCTACAGGGGGCAACCAGGAGGGGGATAATTCCTCAAATTTTTTCATGATGAGTTCTAATGTCAATGTGGCTACATATTCACAAGATTATGGTGAAGCAGAAACATCTAAGGATAAATCTGTTCACGGAACTACAGATCCACTTCATATTGAGTGACCCTCTTTCGAGTCTATACCTCAAATACCAAAAGGTTCTGCCAAGTGTGTGACTATCAACCCTAATGCTAAGGAAGCCCAGAAATACTCCATTATCGAGGATCTGGTTCAAATTTGTTGCGCTACGTCTCCTTTAGAGGTACTCTAGTCGTGTCCTACTCAACGAAGTGCTTTGCTTTCAGCAATCGCGGTAGTCGATCCAAACAATTCTTTAGTGCTCACTTTTGACATGCTCAATGTCAAAAAGGGACTTCCTCATCATATATATTTTCACACAAAGTCTACTTACCGAAAAACTAATAATTTTCAAATAGTTATAGATGAGGGAGCTTCCACATGCGTAATGTCAATGTCATGTTGGAAGGCCATTGGATCACCCTGAGTTGTTCCTTCACCTACTCCCTTGACAGCATTTGACGGGCATTCTCTTAGGCCACACAGGATTATCCCAGCCTTTCCTATATGTGTTGGAGGAAATGTCGTCAATATCGAAGTAGAAATCGTTGAAGCCAACCTAGATTACAATCTCCTCTGAGGAAGAAATTGGGTCTATGAAATGGATGTCGTACTTTTGACTCAGTTTCGAGTCCTTTGTTTTCCTCTTGAAGGGAAAATTGTTAAGGTTGATCAATTGGATTATTCTCCAGCTGACCCTCGTGTAACTTCGAATTCTATTGTTTCGTTGGTGGATAACCTCCATCAACCCATCGAGAACCTAGGAGTTGGGATGGATTCTTCATTAATGGGTACATTTGATCTTCCCACTCCTATAGCTAGAATCAATGCCATTTCTTCCTCCAAAGAGTCTTCACGGCAAGAGTTCTTGCAGAATCATTATCTTTCAGACCCTTGGACCTTGCCTTCGCCTACAACCACATTAGATGAAGGACAAGTTGGTGGAATGGAATTCCCTATGTCTGCAGCAGAGCTTAGATATCAGTTTATCGTCAACTTTGCAGACGACCATCCTAGTCCTTTTTTAGAGGAAGAGTTAGATGGTGATGTGGCCCTAGCTTGGACCCTTGACTCTACTTCTACTATGGATTGCTTAGATACAGGTTTACCATCTAAGGAAGCAATCTTAGAAGCAATGATGGGTGTAGATCCACCTTGGGAAGATTTACACCATCATTCATATTTTATTCCCCCATTACAGGAAGTCGAATCCAGGTTCTTCAATCTGCTTACTAGTGATGTTTGTATGGTTTCAAATCCTTTGGCTCTAGCACACATTTGTGCCCAAGGTAATATGTCTGTCATTTCAGAAACCGTACCGATAAAAATCTCTAGGAACCCTAATGTGATAGAAAATGTCTTCATCGAAGTTGAGTGTTCCCCTAAAGAGATTCAAATTTACACCAACCTCTTTAAAGATTTTCGGGATGTATTTGCTTAGTCTTATGAAGAAATGCCTGGTATTGATCCATCCATCATTCAACATGAGATCAAGACGTATGAAAACGCCAAACCGATTCGTTAGAAGTTTCAGTCGGTCAATCCTAGGAAAGAAGCAACTATTAAAGATGAAGTAGAAATGTTGCTGAAGGCAGGTTTCATATACCCCATTCCTCTAAAGGATTAGGTTTCTAATCCAGTCCCGGTTGATAAAAAACAAGGAACGATCTAAGTGTGCATTAACTTTAGGGATTTGAACAAAGCTTGTCTGAAAGATAATTACGCCACACTGTTTATTGATAAGACAATTGATGAATGTGCGGGTAATGAGATTTTCTCCTTCATGGACGAATTCTTTGGTTATAATCAGATATCTATCCATCCACAAGACCAGCATAAGACAAATTTCATATGTCCTTGGGGTACCTTTGCATACAAAAAGATGCCTTTTGGTTTTAAGAATGCTGGAGCCATGTTTTAGCGCAGCATGTCTTACGCTTTCCATGACATCAAGAATGTCATCGAAGCATACTTGGATGATTTAGCTGCTCGTTCTCAAAAGAGGATTAATCATCCTAGTCACCTTTGTTTAGTTTTTAAGAGATGTCGATTTTATAAGGTCTGGTTGAATATAAATAGCTGTGTTTTTGCGGTTACGTCTGGTCACTTGTTAGGGTTCATTGTGTCAACTGAAGGGATTTGAGTCAATCCCTTCAAGGTGGAGGCAATAGTTCAATTGCCTTCCCCGTCTTCCATCCGACAACTCCAAAGTCTTCAGGGGAAGGAAAATTTCTTGAGATGGTTTATAGCAAATTATGCTGAGATAACTAAAGGATTTATGCATTTGCTGAGGAAAGGAGTCCCATTTTTATGGGATGACTTTGCACAAAGATCTTTTTATGCCTTGAAGCAAGAGTTAATCTTTTCCCCACTTTTGAGTCCACCAGATTATGGTAGAGATTTCCTTTTATATCTCGCAGCCACAAAATCAACCATAGCTATGGTTCTGGTTCAGGAAGATGATGCTCTCATAGAGCATGTGATTTACTACATGAGTCAAGGCTTGGTAGGTCCTAAAGTATGCTATTCTCTAGTTGAGTAATTGGCCGTGGTAGCTGTCCATGCTGTCGAGCGGCTTCATCATTATATTCTGCTACACAAAACATTTGTCTTAGCGACAGTCAATCCTTTCCAATTTCTCCTCAGTGGGTAAGTCATTGGGGGAAAATACAATCAATGGATTGTTATTTTACAAGAATTCGATCTCGAGTTCTTGTCGGCCAAGTCTAAGAAATCATTGGTTTTTGCGGAATTTATTTTCGAGCTACCTTGTGGAGAAGATACTGTTTATGAGGAGAGTTTTCAGAAGAACATCTATTCCTCATCTCTTCACAACACCCCTGGTATGGAGATATCATCATTTATCTCCAGACTTCGAAGTTCCCTCCTGCTTCCTCCAAGGATGAACGTCGAAAATTACGTCACCTGGTTAAGAACTATGTCATCATTGGTGATACATTATATCACTGAGGGGTTGACTCAATCCTTAGGCATTGTTTAACCTTAGAGGAAGTAGATTTTGTGCTTAATGATTGCCACAGTGGAGCTTATGGTGGTCATCTATCTAGGTTTGCAATAGCCCAAAAAATATTCCATGCTGGCTACTTTTGGACTTTGCTCTTCAAAGATTGTATTGAAGCGGTCACACGTTGTGACCCTTGTCAAGTCTATTCTCGAAAGATGCACACACATCCAGCTCCTCTTTTCCCTGTTATCACTGGCGGTCCTTTTACAAAGTGGGGTATTGTTACTACTTGTAATCCACCTTCAGCAGCGAATCACAAGTACATTATAGTGGTTGTAGACTACTTTACGAAGTGGGCTCAGGCCATGCTGAATTATAAAAACGATAGTGAAACAACAACATTGTTCCTCTTCAATCACATTATTTCTCATTTTGGTATCCTGAGAGAGATTTTCACTGATCATGGCAGTCATTTCCAGAACCAACTGATGTCCAAATTGGCTCTTAAATTGGGCTTCTGGCAGGAGCATTCATCTCCGTAATATCCTCAGGCCAATGGGCAAGTCGAAGCCATGAATAAGTCCCTTAAGATGATCCTTCAAAGGATAATTGACAAAAATCACTCCAATTGGCATCTCATGTTGTATCCGGCTCTCTAGGCATACTGAACCTCGGTAAAGACTACCACTAGTTTTACACCTTTTCCGTTAGTTTACGAGCTAGAATCTATTTTTCCTATTGAGTGTGAAATTCCATCCCTTAAGCTCGCTGTTGAGGTCCTTCCAGAGACTTCTAGCCTCAAAGAGTGCCTCCTTCATTTGGAAAATCTCAATGAGCAGAATTGAGATGCCACCATAATCAATGAGGCACATAAAAAAAGGGTTAAAATTCAGTACGATAAAGTTGTCCATCCTCAAGTCTTTTCTGAAGACGACCTTGTCTTGGTCTATGACCAAGATAAAGACGCCTTGGGGGAAGCAAATTCAAGTCTATGTGGTATGGCCCCTTAATAGTGAAATGAGTTTTAGGAAAAGGGGCTTATGAATTAGCTGATTTTGAAGGGAACAAGTTGGCAGAGCCCCGAAATGGGCTCTACCTCAAGGGGTACTTTGCTTAGGTTACGACCAAGCAATGGCTTCTTTGTATATTTTGTATTTTTGTACATATTATATCAGGAGTTTTTGTGATATCGACACTTTTTTGATCTACTTTAGTAAGTGTTGATGGATGACTTTGTCTATTTTGCATTCGCCGATGGTGCTAGTCGGCAAACTTGGAACCCCGCTTCCACAGCTTGCGTGATTTATTACCCAATTGGTCAGTTGATTGTGTCAAAGGGAGTATGTATTGGTTCTAGATCAAATAATATTGCTGAATAGACTGCCATCATTAATTTATTATCCAAAGCTATTTCTTATGGAATTGATTCGTTAGTAGTGTATCTTGACTCACAGTTGGTAGTGTCACAATTGAATAACATTTATCGGGTTCGGGATCCTTATTTATATCTCCAATTTTTGAGAGTGAGTATGTTGCAAATATCATTTGTTTTTATTACTTATTTGCACATTCCACGATTTGATAATTGATTAGTCGATTCTATCACTAATCAAGCATTAGATTTTCATATCATTCATTCATCAAGATAAAAAGAAACTTCAAAAATCTAAAACTGTATATAGATATCATAAAAACTGCCTGTGTGTACATAAAGTGTTTCAAAAATAATATACAAAATTGGGACTAAATGCCCATAATCATGTCCAGTCTATCTATGACCTGGCCTAGGACGAGCGGCTAAGAAGGTGACCACTACATTGGCCACACGTTGAAGGATGTGAACCCAGTCTCGTGGTACTCCTACCACGCGGCACTACATCTCCTCAAGTAGGTCTTCTATGGCCACCATTGGTACTAGGTGAGTCAATGTCAACAAGTTTCTTTGGACTATGTATAAGACCCTCTCTGTCCCTGTAGCCACCTCTTCGGAACACCTATCCCACGGAAATTTGTCTGGTCGTACCAGACCCACATCTGGAGCATGATCATTATATCAGTATTTTAATCCAATCAAAAATATTTTAAGTTTATTTTCATATTTAAAAATATGTAAAAAAAATCTTAAAATTGATAAAACTTAAAATAAAAATAAAAATGGTTACCTATCTCTCCCCATGCTAGGTTTTGTGGCACCACCAAATCCAGATCTCCTCTGAAATCCATGCTAGCATAGGGATAGTCATCCACAACAATGATTTGTTGTTCCAACTAGGAGAAGAACTCATCATCGAATGCAGTCCTCGGCACATCCCCACCTCTAAGGCATTTCATCAGGTTGGCCCACCTTCCCATCCAAGGATCTTGGGGGCTACTGATAGAATCTGATACTCTGGGATGAAGCCCTGGAACCTTCTCAAAGAAGAAGGAGAATAAAATGGTCCCATATCCAAAATTTTTAGTCTGTCCTTTCTGAATGGAGGACAACTAGCTCTTCATATTGGTAAGAAGAGGTGTACACCAATAAAAAACAGTAGTGAGATACTCCACAACAGAGCTCATGGATAGTCGCGACGCATGGTGCAATGAGGCTGATCCGTTTATTGTTGCTATGGTGAATAGTAAGATCCTCAGGTACAAGCTCTCTACATGTTTTATTGGAATCTGGCTTCCAATTTTCTCCAAATGCCCTATACAGTATAAATGTACATAGTATTCCATTGAAATACTACCTCATGTTCGGCCAGTCGAATGTACAACTTCTCCTCTCCGAGAGAGACCAGTGATAAAGTAAATATCTTCTACCTCTATCCTCAAAGGCATTTGATCAATCATAAAAGCATCATCTTCGATACTCCAATAGTGAATTAACATTTCAAGCAAGTGGGTGTTTGCCTTCATATTTGGCATTTTGAAAAATTTCAATAAGTTGCATCCCCTCAATACATCCAAGGCGTGTTGATCATTCATAACTTCATTATCAATGGTAGTATGCTCCTTGTCTCTCCATGTGATTGTCATCCTGAAAGAAAATTATGTTTCAATCGTTAGATTTTTGTGTTTAAGTTTCAAACTGCGTATACGCGGGTCCCTTTGATATACAGTCAGGTGTAGGGCCTGCGTGTACATGGGTCTATAATATCCAAGCTGCGTATACACCGCGTTGAAATTTTTAACATAAATTCCTATGGTCAAATCTCAATTAAAATTTCTAAAAACAATCATAAATTAATGCAAGCTATAATTGGGGGCTACCTAATGATTTTGATCCAATTTGAATGGTCCAATTCTTTGGGGGGCAAGTTTGCTCTTTTTTCTCCACAGAATTTTCTCTCAACACAAATGGTATGAATGGTGAGTCAAAAATTCATTTTTATAAGCTTTGAAAATGTCAAATTTTTTCAAAACTTGATTTTTTTTCATCTCATGAATCTTTTAACTTGTGAGTTTGGATTGTCGGGAACAGGTTGTTTTTCAGGACATTTTGCACACTTGTAGGAATTTACAGGGTAAGTTCCTCAGACAGAACACCAAAGGACACCGCCCACAAACAGATCACAGATCAATACACTAGTATTTTGACGTGGTTAAAACCCTCAAAGAGGGAAACAGTCCACGGCCTAAGCCAACGCGGCCACTTCAGGCAATTTATTAATAAAAGAATGAAAATTTACATAATCTTCTCTCGTGGACGGTTAACCTACAAATGACCCTCCATGCTCTTTAAATAGAGATCATGGACCAATCGAGTGTTAAGCCACGGATCAAGTGTCGGTAATACCGAGGAGAGAATGAACCATCGGATCACTACATATCGTGACCATTGGATTGTAAGTTACAAAATGTACATAGTAAAGAAACACACTTTACCTAACTCTATACTAGACCAAGTTATACTTAACCATTTCCTATGTGTCGGAATATCCTAACTTTCCCCCTTAAGAACAACTTGGGATAGGATTGAAGGATTTACAAATATGACACAATAGGAGAAGGAAGGAGGCACTAGAGCCTATTCCCCCTTAGTGATAACTTCCTGAACTCCAACCATAAATCAAAGTTTAGTCAACTTCACCTCTGTGAGAGCCTTTGTAAAGATGTCTGCAACTTGATCATCTGTTGAACAATATTGCACTTCAAGAACATGGTCGTGGATGAGCTTTCTGATGAAGTGCATGTGCAGTTCAATGTGTTTGTTGTGCTGATGTTGGACTGGATCTTTGCATAGTCGAATGGCACTTTCATTATCACACCAAAGTGTAGTCGGATGTTGCTGCTGAAAGCCAAACTCTGACAGGATCTAACGAAGCCACAAGGCTTCCTTACTAGCTTCTACGACACCACGATACTTTGCTTCTACTGAAGAAAGAGAAATGGAACCTTGTCTCTTGCAAACCCATGTAATAGGTCCTGAACCAAGAGTGAACACATAACCTGCAGTAGACTTCTGATCATTAGGGTCACCAGCCCAATCAGAATCAGTGAAACCAACCAATAGAGGAGCTGCTTCGGCACTGTAATGAATCCCAAACTGAACTGTACCTCAAACATAACGAATTATTCTTTTAGCTGCTTCCCAATGACTTTCATGTTGGTTTTGCATAAACCGAGCAACAAGGCCAACAACAAAGGAAAGGTCAGGACGAGTATGGGTTAGATACAAAAGTTTTCCTACAAGTTGACAGTATAAGGTAGCATCAACTTCAGGAGAAGTACAAGTGACTGAAAGTTTGACACCAGACTGAAAGGGAGAAGGGGCTGGCTTACAGTCTTCCATGTGAAAATGGCATAGAATATCATAGGCATACTTGGACTGGGAAAGGGAAATACCTTCCTTGGATTGCAAGACTTGAAGACCAAGAAAATAATGTTAGTGTCCTAAGTCTGTCATTTCAAACTTCCTTTTAAGGCTAGACTTCACATGGTTTATAAGGTTGGGATCACTACCAGTCAGGATAAGATCATCAACATAAAGAACAAGAATGATAAGAGACTTGCCCACTTTCTTGGTGTAGACAGTATTGTCAGAATGACACCTAGAAAAGCCATTTTCTAAAAGAAAGTTATCCATTTTGGCATACCAAGCTCAAGGAGCTTGCTTGAGACCATAAAGGGATTTCTTAAGCCGACATACAAGGCTAGAGTCTGTTTGTATAAAGCCAATAGGTTGTTCCATATAAATTTCTTCATGCAAGTCCCCATGCAAGAAGGCAGATTTAACATCCATCTGATGGACTTCCCATTTGAAAGAGGCAGCAAGGGAAAGAACAAGGTGGATAGAGTTCATTCTGGCAATAGGGGAGAAGGTTTCAGTGTAGTCAATGCCTTCAACTTGTGAAAAACCCTTAGCAACAAGACGAGCTTTACGTTTATCAACTTTCCCATCTGGTCCATACTTGCTTCTGTAAACCCATTTGCATCTAACAAGTTTTCATCCCTTTGGTAGAGGAACAAGATCCCATGTATCATTTGCCAATAATGAATGATATTCTTCATTCATAGTTGCTTCCCAATCTGGATGGCCTGAAGCTTCTGCAAAGGTGTCAGGATCATAATTCACTGAAGCTTGAGCCAGTAAGGAAGAGGCTCTATCAAACTGAGAACGTGTACGTCACTGATCTGTAGGATCACTGGCAAGATCACCTGCTGCATCCCGAGTAGCATGGATCCATTTTGGAAGCTGACGAGTTGAAGGAGGATCCTGAGAAGGTGGGGGAGGATTTTCATCCTCGCTTTCATCATCTGAAGAAGAAATATTTTCAAAAGTAGAAGAGATAGGGAGAGGTGGCACATCCGCCGAACTAGGCTCGTAGGCCGATATATTTTCAGCAAACTTTACATCTATTCTAATGATAACATTGTTGGACTTAAGTGGAATAAGTCTATATCCTTTGACATCTTCAGAATATCCAACAAAAATACATTTTTCACTCTTAGGTTCTAAAGCTTTTTTTTGTCATCTGGAATATGGGCCCATGCCTCACTTCCAAAAACATGAAAGTGACTTACATCTGGTTTAATTGAGCTCCATGCTTCTTCTGGAGTGATATTCTTTAAAACCTTAGTAGGAGTGTGACTTATTATGTAATTTGCACAGTTAATTGCTTCTGCCCAATAATTAAGACTAAGTCCTTTAGATTGAAGCATACAATTAGCCATTTCCTTTAAGGTGTGATTCTTCCTTTCAGCTACAACATTTTGTTGTGGAGTATATGGAACAGTATGTTGCATTTGAATTCCATTCTCAGTGCAAAAGTTGATGAATTTGTTGTTAACATATTCTCCGCCATTATCAGATCTTAGCTTAAGAATTTGATGTCCAGATTGTTTTTCAACAAAGGCCTTAAAGGCCAAGAACATGTTAAATACTTCACTCTTGAGTTTTAAGAAGTATACCCAAGTGCGTCTGGAGAAATCATCAATGAAAGTTAAGAAATACTTGTAGCCAGAGAATGAAACAACTGGAAGTGGACCACATAAATCACTATGCATGAGCTGTAAAGGGGTTGAGGCGTGCCAAGAGGCAAGTTTTTCAAAACTATCCCGATGATGTTTTCTGAGTACACATCCGGAACAAACACCATCTCTGCAAGATACCATTGGAAGACCTATCACCATATTTTCTTTACATAGATTCTGAAGGGAGTGATAGTTTAAGTGACCAAATCACTCATGCCAAAGTTTTCTCACTTCATCATTATGAGCAACAAATACTAAGGGAAGATTTGATGACCCAAAGTTGTGAAACTTATACAACCTTGTAGAATCATCAACAATGCCAGTAGCTAAAATCTGTCTAGGATCTCTTAGGTCATTAATTACAACATCGTGAGGTGAAAATTCAATGATTTTACCTTCACTTGAATGAGTTATCTGATATACAGATAGAAGGTTGCAGGATAAGGTTGGAACACATAATACATCATTAAATTGACCATTGTCTATATGAACAGTTCCAGTCCCTACAACAATAAGAGATCTATCATCACCAACATATATATTTTTGGTGTTACAATCATTTAAAGAAGAGAACATGGCTTTGTTGTTGGCCATGTGATAAGAAGCTCCAGAATCAATCAGCCACTCATGAGAATGACAAGAAGAAGATACATTTAGTGCATAGCCAGACCGAGATGCTTGACAACCACATGCAGAAAGTGCCATTTCTGAAGATGAATTTGAAGTTCAAGAGTGCTCCAAATGGATATTATGCTTCTTCATTGCTGCTTCCAAGGCTTCCATCTTCTTAAAGCATTTGGATTCTAAGTGGCCATCTCGATTACAAAAGTTGCAATGTCTATTAGTCTTCTTCCCTTTGTTTTTATTTGTCTTATCATTTTGTTGAAATGATTTTTCATTTTGAGGCTAAAATTGCTTAGGACCCTTGTTTGGTTTAGGACCATTCCTTTTAGGATACAACTTCTTAGGATTCTTTGAATTTGGTTGTTGTTGGGTGGCTAACACTTTCTTAGAAGAGTTTCGAAGATGAAGAAGACCAAGGTGTAAGATTTTTTCTTGTTCTCTTATTAAAGAATCACAAAAGGAATCAAACGAAGGGGACTTGTAGGCTTGTCCTTGAGAAATGAAGGCTTCTCTTGTAGAATGGAAGGTGGAAACAAACACAGAATAGGCTGGTCCCAACTTAGTAAGAATGGAGTAGATAAGGCTACTATCTTCTTTCTTAACCTTAACACCTTCCAAGAGAAGTCTAAGGGTCTTGAACTTGGACAAAAAATCTTCAATGCAAGAAAAATCATTGGGGTCCAATGTAAGCAACTCATTTTCAAGTTGATGGGCTTTAAGTTCATTTTTATTCCAAAAACTTTAGTGATCTGTTTCATTGCTTCTTCAGGAGTATCAAGTTCTGCAATATGGAATCTAAGATCGGGAGAAATAGACATCCCTATCAACCCACGTGCTTGATCTTGCCTATTTTCCCATTTAGTTGCCTTATCTTCATCTTTCAGTTTAGTTTCTTGGCCTGAGGCTATTCTGTAGAGACCTTTACTTCTAAGTAAATCCACAATGTAGGACCACCATTGAAAGTAGTTGGTGTTGTCAAGAATAACTTGGCATGGAATTTCCATTTTAATAGAAATTGAAGCTATAGATGCTGAAACTAAGCGTTCTAATGGAAAGATCTTGAAAAATTAGGCTGGTTTAAAAAAATGGCTCAAAAAACGGCTTCCGGATGAAGAAGTTATGGCTTTTTGAAGAAAATTTGATGAAGATGCCAACGAAGTGCGGGAATGTGTGGAAATGAAAAATCCGCCCCCACAAAAAGGAGACTTGAACTCAAGACCTCTACTCTCATAAATTAGCTTTGGGCCAAGTGAGCTAAACTAAAAGTTTGAGAGAGAGAGAGAGAGGGGGGGGGGGGGGGGGGGGGGGGTTCTTTTTAATCACTGAAGCTTTGGGTTGCGTGCTTACTTTGAGAAAGCTCTTTTTCCCTACAAAACAAAAAACACAAAACCCAACACGGACATAGAAAAAAAATGAACCTCACGGCTCGAGGTTAGCTTTAGCCAAAAATTAAATATTTTCCTCAATGTTTCTGATTTTTCAAGATCACACTAAGGTGCAACGGAAAAGAGCATACGCATGAGAAAAATCCTTCCTTTCTGTTTCTGATTTGCCCAGATCACATAGAGTCGTGGGGCAAAGAGCATATGCAGAAATGAAAGGTATAGATCTGGTAATAAAAAAAAGCTAAATAAACCGAAACCGAAATAAACAGAGAGAAAATAATTGTAAACTGCAAATAAACATTGTATACCTCCAGATCTTAAAAATGACGTAGCTAGGGCTACCAGAAACCTTTTCGCTTGAAACAAAAGGGGTTCCTCACTGAAACAGATGCTCCCAACACAATAGAGAAGTCCTCTCAGCCTGAAAGTAGTCAGAAACAGTAGATCTAGGAAACGACAGTCGGATGCAGTTCTACCAGCTTCATATTTGGATCACCAACAGACGCGGCCCTCAAATAGCTCTGATACCATGTAGGAATTTACAGGGTAAGTTCCTAAGACAGAACACTAAAGGACACCGCTCAAAAACAGATCACGGATCAATACACCAGTATTTTGACGTGGTTAAAACCCTCAAAGAGGGAAACAGTCCACGGCCTGAGCCAACGCGGTCACTTCAGGCAATTTATTAATAAAAGAATGAAAATTTACATAAGATTCTCTCATGAACGGTTAACCTACAAATGACCCTCCATGCTCTTTAAATAGAGATCATGGACCAATCAGGTGTTAAGCCATGGATCAAGTGTACGTAATACCGAGGAGAGAATGAACCATCGGATCACTACATATCGTGACCGTCAGATTGTAAGTTACAAAATGTACATAGTAAAGAAACACACTTTACCTAACTCTATACTAGACCAAGTTATACTTAACTATTTCCTATGTGTCGGAATATCCTAACAACACTTCTTCGAAAATTTCACATCGGTTCCATGATTGCTAACCTATTATGCCAGGTATCATTTACTCACTGGCATATACATTAGGGAAACCATTTTTCTATTGTGTTTTTCATACTAGCCTCCATTTCTTGACACACTTGCCATAGGTCGATCCCATTGTGTTATAATTAGTAAGCCATGTTCACTCGTTGATTTTTAAGTCATGACACGATGGTAGAGCCATCCTTTACATGGGCATTGTATTTGGCACCTCACTAACATTGGTTGCCCATGTTGTTTTATTGAGTAGGCTCGGGAGTCCTCTCTAGTCCGACCATGACTTGTGCATCAAATACTCATTCCTCTTTGCTTCTTTGCTTCATTCTAGCCTTATACCCTAGAGGCTCCTTTGTGTTGGGTTGTACTACTGCATTGCATTTTGACCATTTACACCTTTTGGCCTTGATTCGGCTTCACTTGGACTCATGTTTAAGCCACTTCTTGACCATGTCTTCTGCAAACTCAAACTTGCAATCCCTTAGCTTCTGCAACTTGACACACCCTTAGCCACATGGAGGGAACATCCCTTTGAGTGTCCTTGACCAGCTTCACCTCCATGCATTGAGCATAGGAATGTTCCCATCCCAGGAACTAGATCATCTATTTCATTGACACTCGTTCTTTCCACTATACTATAGCATTCTTTTATTCTTTTTCCAGCTTAAAGAAAAAGACAAAAAATATATATATATTCCAAAAAGAGTGGGAACGGAACAACATTTCCATATATTGTTGGCAGCTGGAGTCAGTTGTGTCACCCTTGAACAAAGCACTTAAAAGAAAGTCTCTCCTCCATTTGGAAAAGATTTAGTTTAACTTAGCTATGCCTTCAACCTTGTTATTGAGTCAGTTCTCCTCCGATTGGTTATCTATTACAATCATATGGAGAATTTGTTCATGCATCCTGCATGACGAACTTATACAGAGTTATCATATGCTGCCACATAGTCATCATTGAGTCATTCTTTTGTTCAAGGGAAGTGAGCCTGAGTCAGCCTCTCTGCAGTGTCTCTTGACCTATTTTTTCAATCGACCATCCCTAGTTGTCAGTGTCTTGTTTGTCATCATATCAGTTATATTGGTCCTTTACTCGTGCTAGTTTCAGAAGGTCTCCATTGACTTCTTGCTAGTAGGTCTTGTCCTTATCGATGACGACATATTGCTCTGAGGATAGGCCTAGAGCTGCACCCTGGCCCTATTTTCATTATTGATAGGTCACCTTGTGCTCAACATCGATCAGTATCATCGGTCTTTGACTGAGTGGTTTCCCTTGTGTTCAACATCAGTTTTGATTATCACACATTGGGATTCATGTAGTGCCTTGGTTTCCATTTGACACTATTGGTGGATTCCTTGCCTCTGTGTCAGTTTTCATTATTGGTTGGTTCAGAGGGTTTCTATAGTGCACTAACTACATCTTGTGTACGCCAGAAATGTGTTTCGGTCAGGTTACTACATCGTTTTTCGTCCGATTCCTTCCACATTATTGGCCTACGGGTTACACTCATGCTAGATTGATGAAGGATGCCTTAATGCCTTCCTTCTAGTGGATCTTTTCCTATCGACTATGGCTCATTTCTCTGGGGCAAAGATCTAGAGTCCATTTGGCAGTAACTTGGGGTTTCTAGTCATCAGTGGTAGATCCTTCGCTATTGACAGTGGGAAACCATCATTGTCTCTTGATTGATAGATTCTTCCAGGTGTTCGACTTCAACTCACCTATTCACACTTGCTAGCTTGTACTGGGTACCTTGACTCTCATTATCATTATCGGTGAGTAGTCTCGTGTTTGTTAACGGTATACATCAATGACCGGTAATCAAACGATTTCTCACATGGTCAACTTCAGATCATTTATTCCCATTGTGTAGAAATGTACCGCAAAAGTCGGTGAAGACTTCAGGTTGCATCAACATTCTTTGGTTCACTTGTCAGTTGCTCCTATTTCTGCTAGTTGACACCATTCCAAATTATATGTTGCAGTCGTTCACAACGACATCCTATATGCTGGCATCCGAGTTGCCATGTAGTACCATCTTATTCCATCATGTTCATTTGGTACTATTGGGATCAGTTTTTGACATCAGTGATCAGCTTCATCTTTCTACTTCATTGATCATCTTCTTATATGTGATATTTAGACATGTACTTGTTCGATCGTGATCAGATGATGAATTATGTACTTTTAGTTCTTTATACTTGTATGCATAGTGGATCTGCTTGTACTTGATATAAAACATGCTTTACATTCTCTGAACATGGGTATGCCCGCCTCAGACAGTTGTTTCTTTCTGATCTTCTTTTGTTGGCTTGGTAGGCTGAAATTTGGTGATGTACTTCTCAGTTTTTGACAGGTTTCCTTTCCATATACTTAATACATTTTGGCCATCATGTACCCCTTCTGACCTCATATATGAGGGGGCATCTGTTATAGATCCAAATATCACCCTTTGTATTTGTGATGCTTGGTTTATCACCTAGGGCGACCCCTCCTTCCAGTCTTGGTCCAAATATCTTAAAAACAGTGTTTTACTCCCTGTACGCTACTTTGCCCTGTGTTAAAAGCGTGTACACATGGGTTAGTCTATACCTAACCCACGTATATGTGTTAAAACACTTGAAAAAATTAAATCTCCTTAATTATGGGTAGAGATCATGGGTTTTACACATTGATTACCTATTAGTGCCCATGGCCCAACTGTTCCCAACTGTTTCCCAACCAAAAAGCTAATTTGGGAGAAGTATAAAAGGACTTCAATGGGATTTCCTTAAAGAGGAGAGAAATGATAGAATTACTATATTATGATTATCCCCTGATCAAGTCTGAAGAATCCATGTGCTTCAAGCACTTCCCCAAGTTCAGGAAACCCTTGTTTCCTTGAGTGTTGATATTCTCTTACATGCATGGAGATATCATGGTATTGGTTATGGAAGGAGGTGGTTGAAGACTAGGACTGGATGGATCTAGAGGACGGTGCCACTTGGAGCCGAAAGAGGAAGACTCGGGTGAACTCTTTCCATGTTTTATTATAGTTCTCCATAACAAAAGGAAACTCTTTCTTGTTATTGATATTGACTTTGTTTATGCATCATTTGTTATTGTTATGGTTTATATATGAATGACTATTTCAATGTATAACTAACCATCTACTTATATGATATAAAGTTGATTTCACTAAAATGATTTATCTATATGCTATATGTGTATTCGAATTGGCTGATTTGTAGGTTTGAAGATCATCAGGAGTTGCAGAGGGTTTGAACCCTAGCTGGAACTACCCAAACAAAGGACATCTGAGTATGTTCATCCTCGCATACTTAGTTTGTTTAAGCATGTTGCCCGAGTTGAATGCTTGTTTCCTGCTATAGATTACTCCTGCTCTGCTAGGGTTCTGACCCAAAGCCCTAGGGGACTTATTCCCTCAAAACCAATCTCCTATGCCATAGCCAAGACTCATCTTGTTTATTGATGTATAAATCTTCATTATCGTCCTACAAAATATATACATTATTTTATGTTCGAACTCCTTTAACCAAAAGATTCCTAGTAATTGATGATCTAATTTCATAGTTTGGATTTCTGAAGAGAACATAGTAGGCTCTCTCAAATATCTTACTTACACTCCGCAAATTATGTTCCAGCACATCTACAAACAACAAATCCTCATCCTTTCCTCTTACATTCTTTAGACTAATTGTATCCTTTCCTCTAATTATTCATGTTTCATCATTTATGAATGTGACATTTCTATTTTTATTTTCATCCAGGGATACAAATTTCCTTTTATCTCCTATCATATGTCTAGAGAAGCCAATAGCCACTTACCGTTTACTATTTTTATCTTCAGCATAGGTAACTAGGCCACACTTATCATCTATTTTCTCCTCTTTCTTCTTTCTCCACTACATACATTCATGTGTTATGAAATTGTTTTGAGATTGTGATATATTATTTTTAATCTAACACTCATTTAACTTGTGTTCAAAATTGTGACAATAGAAACATGTAGTGATATCAAAGAGAGGAGTAAATTGGTTTTTGTCTAGATTCCTGTTTGATTTCATGTTTGCAAATATTTTGTTAGGCTCACTTCTCTTCAGATTCCTTAGCTCATTTCTTCTAACATAGGCTCTGCAGTTTATATATTTGTCTCTAAAATTTTTAGAAGAGTAGCAATACCCATAGAAAAGGTATTCATACTTGGAAGTACATGATACTTGAGGATATAACCATCTTGACATTTGCTAATCTTTTCTCCTAAAGAAGTATGGTCTTTGATATTTTGTTGTTTTTTTTACTCCTTTTGTCTGCTTCACTTTTCTATAAGTGTTTCTTTGTTGTTGTTCACTTAATGTTGAGGTGTTTCCCAACTTCTTATTTTCAAAATGATCTGGATTGTCATTATATCCCTTAATAACTTTTACAAAAGTAGTTGTCTTTTTGTCCTTCATCTTAATTTCAATGGATTCTCCTTCATAGCCTAACCTAGCCTTCATAAGTGGAGACCTTTGAGAATTTAATAACACATTTAGTTTTTTGGATCCTTTGATATGTTGAATAGTCATGCTCAAATCGGTTTGTGCCTTCTCCAGCCTTTTCTTTAGATTTACCACCTCTTCTTCCAAATTTTCACACTCTTGACTTTTCTCATTTATTTGTTACAAAAGAATATCTTCCACCTTATTTGCTTCTTCAAGTTCAACATTCAACTTAATATTTTCCTATGAATTCAATCCTTCTTTTACATATTTTAACAAAATATTATTTTTTCTTCTTATTCTTGGATTTAAGCCTATTTATTTCCTCGAGGGCACTATTCAACTCCCCCTAAAGATCTACCTCACCTTATTCTTGTTCTTCTTCATATTCCTTTCTTTCTTTTTCTAGATATTCTACGGCCATCAACATGAATTCACTAGTTCCATCTTCACTAAAGGATCCAATAGAGATGTCATATTCACTACTGTATTCTTGAGCATAAAATCTTTTCCTATTAAACCTTTTCCCTTTCTGCATTTTATTAAACTTATTCTTTTCCTTTCGTCTAGATTAATTTTCTTCTTTTTTATAATGACATTTGGAGGTATAATTACCCAATCTTCCAAAATTGAAACACTTAAATGGGATTTTTCTTTTATTCTTACATATACCTTCCTTCAATCTTATGGGAAAAAATGTTCGCTTCTTTATCATATTCTTAGAATGAACATTGCTTGTCTTTTGTAGGTTTTTCTTCCTTAAAAGCTACATATATGGTAGCTGAATTTTATTTTGAAATTTTCATCTCGTACGTTTTTTAGGAACCAAGTAGTTCATCGCTATTTAGAGTCTCAAATTTGTTTGTCTCTTCTATAGTCAAAACCTTGGGATTAAAATTTCAGAGTGTCAGATAAGGAGTAACTCCATGAATAAAATTATGATTTTCATTAAGAGAAAATATGGATATATACAAGGAGAGAGATACTATTGGGTTTGATCTTGAAATGTCTCTTCATCTTCTAATTTCTTTTATTTTTTATATTTACAATATGTACATGGATTTCCTAATCCCATATATTAGGTGTCAACATCCCCCCCCCCCATAATCTGAAGGTATGTCGATGAGTCCAAGCATCATTCAGAAGCTTTCAAACTTTTTCCTTCCAAGCATTTTAGTGAAGATGTTTGCAATCTTCTAATTTGTTGAACAATGTCATATGTGGATTGTCTTGGCATCAAGATGATGTCAAATTAGATGGAATTTTGTTATGATGTAGTTCGTTTGATCATGGAATTTTGGGTTCTTATCCAACCTTATTTCAAAAGTATTGCCAATTAAAATAAGAGTTGAATGTACCTGTTTCTCCTGCAAATCTTCTAGATATTTCCTAGGCCACCTAGTTTCCTTTGTTGTTTCACTTCCACATGTTCTGCCTTAGTTTTGGAGTCTTTTGGAACTAATTGTTTGTGTTATCTCTAGGAGACAACTCCTGATCCAAGGCTCATAACATAACCCAAAGTAAATAATCATGTTTCCTTATCTCTATCGAAATATGAATCAGAGTATCCAATGAGGATGAAGTCACCCACCTCTCTTTACTTGAGTCACAAGGATTTTTCATGAACCTGGAGAGGACTCCAACAACAAATGAAATTTCTGGTCTAGTAGTAGCGAGGTAGTTGAGATTTCGTATGACTTGCATATACTTTGTTGCATCCCCAATTTCGTTTCCTTTAGTGGATGTGAGCTTTAAATTTTCCTCCATTGGAGTAGTCAAAGGACTGCACTCAACCTTGCTAAACATATTCAACATATATCTAATGTACTTCTTATGAGAGAGGAATATAAATTATAGATGTTGGGTTACTTGAATACCAAGATAGTAGTGAACATAGCCCAAACCTATCATTTCAAATCCTTTCATCTTTTCTTTCTTTATGGATGTAACTTAGTTCTCATTATTCCCTATCATGAGAATATCATCTACATACAAAACAAGATATAAAAAAAAAAAATCCAACTTTCTTGACAAACAAAGTTTCATCATCAATATCATAATGTTTGAAATTTAGTTTCAGAAGATGCTCAACCAATTTCTTGTACGAGGCTCATGTTTCTTGTTTAAGGCTATATAAGGATTTGATAAGATTGAAAGCTTTGTGTTATTGAACCTTCACAACAAATCCTTTCTTTTGGGACATAAAGACATTCTGTTTCAAATCTCCATTCAAGAAAGTAGTTTTTACATCCATTTGATGGACTTTCCAACCATTCTGAATTGCCAAGGAAAAGAGTGTTTAAATAGTAGCCCATTTTGGTGTGGGGACAAAAGAATCCTCATAATGGACCCCTTCTATGAAAACCTTTTAACACAAGCTTCAATTTGTGCTTTTCAAGTGGGCCATCTACTTACACTTGTTCTTGAAGACCGAATTGTAGTCTATTGGTTTGGCTCCCAATGGAGGATCAACCTGCTTCCAGGTTCCATTATTTATCAAAGCATCATATTATTTCTGCACCGTTTATTTCCATTCATCATGTGAAGAGGCTTATTTGAAGGAAGTTGGTTCAAAATATATATATAAATTCAATTCATAATCAAAATAAACATCCTTGTCAATAGGTGAATTAGGATCATCTACATCACCTCCATTTTTTTGGTTGAGCTTCTTGTTCTTATATTTCCAGCCTCATCAGAATGAACACTTTCAAGTGTGTTTGCTAGCCATTTTGGAGGACAACTTTGAGATGGTCCAGGCTTCTTATTTGATTGAGATGGGGCTGAATGGAGATTTAGCCTCCCTATTATCTCAATCATATCTCTTAAATTGTCATCTTGATTAGGGGATTGAGTTTGATCTGAAAGAGAGAGTTCTTCAGAAGGAGAATCCATATATTGATCAAGTAATGTGATGCACCCTTCGAGATGTGTAATCTCATTATGAAACTCTTCAAAATACTTTGCATGTCTGAATCTATCCAAGTGATGAAGTTGTCCCTTAACAACATTATAAGTCTTCAAAGATTCAAGAAAGATTGCATATCCAGATATTATAAACTTCTTATTAACTCCATCACAAATATGATATGATTTTGAGGTATTTGAGTACCCTAAGAAGATTAATTTGTGACTCCTTTCATTCAGTTTGTTTCTTTGTTACTTAGGTATCAAGGCATAATGTATGGAACCAAAAACCATGAGATGCATTACCAAAGAAATGTGGCCATACCAAATTTCATAGGGAGTCTTGTTTTTTATAGCATGATATGGACACCTATTATTTCTATGTACAATAAATAGAACCACATCGTCCAAAAAAATCAGCTTAACATTCTTGAAAAACATCATTTAACATAGCATATTTAAGATTGTCCTGTTCATTATTTAGCTACACCATTCCGTTGGGGATTATAAGGCACAGTTGTTTGATATTTTATCCCATGCTGGTGAAGATAGTTTTAAAATTCGTTTGAAATATATTATTTTCCATTATCAATATGAATAAAGAAAATATGAAAGTGTGCATCATTTTCAATCCATTCATAAAAGTTCTTAAATGTTTCAAAGGCTTCAAATTTGTTCTTTAATGAATAAACCCAACACATTCAGGTGTAGTCATCAATAAATTCCATAACATATTCATTACCATTTGTAGAAGGAACAAGCATCAAGAAACATACATCATAATGAATGAGTTCAAGGTTTTTATGTTCTCTAGACTGAGAATCATGGAAAGACTATTTTTTGTGCCTTCTCAAAGATACAAGCATCACATTGCTTAAGTTTACTAGGAATTGTAGGAAAATTAACAACATCATTTTTCTTCAACATACGAAAGTTGTCATAGTTCAAGTGCCCAAATTTAGCATTCCATAAAAGACTTGATGCAATTTTACCTTTATCATAGTGAGAACTATATGGAAATTTTTGCGCACGAGCAAAGGTTCGTTGTTGCATCAGAAGTCTTTCTTATTACATCCCAGTCATTACAAGTGAGTTATCTTATGGTTTTCAGACCTCAACCTTGCCATTAAATATTTGAATGGAGTTTCATTGCTGGAAGATGTGGACCAAACATAACAATTTTCTCCTTAACTATGGGAGTTATAGAACATCATGTAGAAGAAATTTTGGAAGACTAGGCAATTTCATCCTCATGGTGCCAAGCCCTAATAGCTTGAGTTTTGACTTATCTACAAAGTAGACTACTCCATCAACATTTTCAGTGAATTATTTAAACAAATACCTATTGAGATTCATGTGGCAATTTTCTCCTAATTCAAGAAACCAATCATATTTCCATGAAGCAAGTGAAGCATTGAATAAGTATTCAATTACTCCAATGTTTCAGTGTACCAAAACATAATGACTGGACATGGGTGCCTTCCCTTCCCTTTATGATGCGTTTTAAATTTTTCTTCATTTATTTCTTACTTGATATGTCCCAAGGAAGCTTACCTATGAAAGAATTAGTTCGATATGTGTTACACTATATGCAATGAAGATATAACCTTTCTCCTTGGAAATGTTTCCCCCCCCCCCGCCACATCTAAAATTCTTCCTTCCTCGTCCTCTTTAGCCACCTCTTCCACGAGAAGAATTTTGTGCATGATTCTTCTATTTTTGTGCAAGGCACACAACTTCTTCAAAAGACCAAGTAGTTATCTTCTTCCCAACAACCTTTTCTCTTTCAAAAAAATTCTTCTCAAGGGAATCAAAGGAAATCTCCTTAAGTTTGGCACTTTCTTGTAATGAATATGGATAATGTGAGTAAGTGGGATATAGTGCCTTGACATAGGATATGAGAGGAAAATCTATTTGAACACTATTGGCTTTTATGTCGTGCATAATGGATCTTATTTATGATGCTAAGGCAAGAGGTTCGTCATTTTTCAACTCAAAATTGAACAATTTGATTATCAATTGAATGACTTCAAGTTTAGAGTGGGAGTCATATAATTTATTTAACTTCTTTAAGGCTTCAAAGGAATTTTAAAATGGTGAAATATGACGGCTCACCTCTTCATTTATTAACACTGCAATCAAAGCAAAGGCCATTCTATTTTTATTTTCCGAAATGGAAAGGTCCTTGTTAGAATTGGGCTTCTTAGGTGCATTGTCTCCTTCTCCTTCACAAGCCCCTTTCCACGTCTCATTGAAAACCAAGGTATGATTTATCTTGCTTGACAACTCATGGTAGTTCCATTTTTTAGTGAGAACTACTCCCACTATGGAGACAAGTGAAAGCATCATATAATCTTATTTGTGCCCAAAATTATAGTACTTACAACAAAATATTGATTTCTTTGTAATAAAATTTATTGGATATGTCTTCAAAAGAAAATGTTTAACTAAAAGTGTAGGCTCTTAATATTCCCCCATACACCATGCAATATAATATATGGGTTATCAAGGAAAGTTGAATACCACATACAATATTCACAAACAATACACTATATGGACTTTAATATGCTAATGTAATATTTCAAACAGATGACATATAAATATAATCCACTTTAATCAATCTCATATAACAATCATACACAAAACATTCAACATACATGTCTTCAAAAGAAACTATTCAATGTACAATTCACATCACTTCTAGATTTATAATGGCTCAACTTCAATGCAAAATTCAATTTACCAATATTAAACATACCCTTGCAAAATTTCAACATACAAGGGGAATAACATACCATTACACGGTCTCCCACACAAAAATTTCACCAGAGGAATTCCAAAAACACATCCATGAATGAAATGCCATTAAAAACTCCATGAAACATTCCATGCAATGAATGGACCATACACTTCTCCCTTCAATGAATACGAACTAGAGGGAACATTCAAATTTCATAGAATTGGAGTTTCCAAAAAAACCAACGTTGAGAGCAGTGAAAAAAGGTTTTGTAATATTCAAATCCATGCTAGCAACACCAAAAATTTTCAGTCTAATGCACATGTAAACCGATGTTGCATACCATCCAATTTAACTTTTGGTCCAACCTTCATAGGTGCAACACAAAGAAAACATATGCAATGGAACCAAAATATATATTACAACACGGTGAATAGAGGCATGTTAAAATAGGGCATCGATCGAGGGTATAAAACCAATGCTATTAGGAAAAGGTATGTGTTATATTGATCATAGTTATGAAATATGGTTATGCGTATTACAGGCTTAGAGCACCATATACTTCTATGATAGACCTATGAGTAAGAGGTAATATATACTATTACGAATGAGAAATTCTAGATATAGTTGGCCGCTAAACATTACTAGTTGGTTGAGCATTGGAAATGTATAAAAAACTCTGAACAGAGGGACATTTTATTGGCATAAACTAACAAGAGTTACAACCACAAGTAACTCAAACCATGAGTAACTCCACGACAACCATTAACTCAAACGATGAGTAACTCCACGAGTGTAACTTTGTTTTTCATGAAGAGAAAATATGGATATATTCAAGGAGGGAGAGAATATTGGGTTTCATCTCCCAATGTCTCTTCATCATCCAGTTTATATTATTTTTTCTATTTACAATATGTACATGTATTTTCTAATCCCAAAGATTATGTGTCAACAAAAGGTAATGACCTCAATATTTTTCGAACTATTACACTTTCTTTGTTTTTTTCTCCTAGACCCATCAAGAAATTAATAACTTTGTCAACTCTTACAAAGGACTCAGCAATATCTCCATCTTCATTCATTTTTAATTTCTCAAACTGCATTATATATAATTTTAATTTCACCATCTTTAACTTGTCATCTCCTTCATGAATATTTTGGAGTTTATCTGATATTTATCTATTTTTTTTACAATGCATTACCTTAATGAACTCCAGTTTACTTAATCCATTAAAATGTGCATTCATAGCTTTTTCATTGGTTTCAAATTCTTTTTGGGAATCTTTGTCACTATTTGTTTACTTTGGTTCTTCACACCCTACCAACACAACAACCCATACTTTTACTCCAAGAGAAATTAAATATGTTTTCATTCCCACTTTCCAAAAGGCATAATTTGTACCAGTAAATAAAGGAGCTTTATTTCTTGAGCATCTTTTGTGACTAGTGATTCTAATATTTGAGGATCTCCTTCTAGTTGTTAAACTAAGTCTCAAAGAAGGTACTTTGATACCAATTGATGTATGTGTGGAAATTACTGATTTGTGGGGGGGGGGGCAGTGGAGGGGGTTGTGAATCAATAATTATATCTTTCCAAATTTTTAGTTGAACTTAATTTGATTTGGTTATTATCTTGTTATGAAGCTAATGACTTATGTAACTAATGTATATGTTTAATTATTAATCATTTCTTTTAAAGCTACCAAGGATAAATATTTTCATATATACTTACTCAGAATACAAGAGTATTCACAAAACATTCAACAAGCAACATATGGAGACTCCAGATATATGGGAAAAACCATAAGTGAGAAAAACATGAGTTTTTAGTTGAAAATGATGTAAAGCAAAGCTCCTACTCGCCTATTACATCAAATTTTCTATAGGATGGAACCTATAGGAGGCTTCTACCTCAAGGAAGATCGAACTCTCACAAAATTTTCAGCAGGGTACAACCCATAAGAGGTTTCTACCTACAAGTTACAACTTGTTGTTTCTTAAAATACAACTTGAAAGCGGGCTGCAACTTCCCAATCACAATACAAAGATAAGTTTTTTGGTTAGCTGATATCAATTTCTACACTCAAGTCTGTTTCTGATCTTCTATGCTTCTCTTCTTCAATTATGTTCCTTTTTTGTGACTTTTCTCTTCTTCTTCTCACTAGAATGACGTTCATGAGCCCTCTCATACAAACTTAACACCAAAAGGTTCTTTTCTCATTCAACAATGTATTTTTTATAATCACAACTTATTGGCTGCTTGTATTCTATGTAGGAATACTAAATGAGTTATCTCTTGGTCTTCTAAGGTTGTTCACAATCTTCCTCTTCATTTCAAATCTAAAAATCATAATTTTGTAATATAAAATAGAATTCAATAATATAAGCCAGCAATAACGATTACAAAAGAAAATTGTTGAGAAATTTTCAGATTTTTATTAGTTACATTTTTCATATTTGTACCTCCTATAATTCAATTCCTTTGAGGATTATTTTTTAATAAAAGCATACGTGTTCCAGCTTATGTTTCAACATGTCATGTGCCATTTTCCAATTTAGTTGCATGCCATATATCAAGATAATAAATCAACATACTTAACAATGTTTGGCCTTCATAATGATTATCATAGTTAACAATGATCAACCATTTCACTTCACATCACTTATCAGCCTTTGCATTCCAAATATTGTTTCAATAATGACAACATAACAATCAACGTAAATCAATCTTAACAAAATCAATCATAATCATATGACATCAATGCTAACATTTCAACATTGATATGTTACAATTTCTATTGGGACACCAAACTGAGTGAAAATGTCCTCAAAGGAAATGTAACAACAATATTTTCAGTAGCAAAATTTAATGGTTTAGCCTCTACCCATTTAGTAACATAATTAGTGCAAACAACAATGTGCCTATTTTTCTTGGATGTAGGATTAAATGGACTGAAAAAATATAGAACCGTATCTCAAAAGACTTTATTAGTACTTGTGGTTGTAGAGGAAGTCCAACTAATTGGACAAGTTTCCCCATCCTTTGACAGATATCACAACAATTGACATATTCATTAGCATCCTTAAAAAGAGAAGGCTAGTAATATCTCAAAAGAACAACTTTGTATGTAGTTTGTCTATAGGTGGAAATTCCTCCACAAGGTTGATCATGACATGTTTTCATTATCTTAGGTATCTCGTATTATCAAACACATCTTCTAATGACTAAATATTCTCTTTTTCGATACAATTCTCCTTCTATCCAAGAATAAGGTGCACTAGATCTAATAACTCTTTGGATTTTTTTGGCTGATAACTGAGGAGAAAATTTTCCTATAGTAAAATAATTAGTGATATAAAAAAATGAAGGATATCTAGTAAATATTTCAAAAATATGTTCATTAGGAAAACTATCTTCTACAAAGATTGTAGTATTATCATTTTTCATCCTAGACACGAAATCAACAACAATGTTTTTTTTCTTGCCTAGTCGAAAATGGTAGTATTAAATTCTTGTACTAATAAAATCCATCGAGTGATTCTATCATGAATTATTGTACTACATGCATAATATATCTAATAAAATAATGATAGGTGTGAATAAAAGTCTCATATTCAATAATATAGTGTCCAAACCTATTGATATCATAAAAAACTACTAACAACTCCTATTTAGTAACTAAGTAATTCAACTCCACAGGAGTTAAATATTTTATTGTATAATAAATTGCATAAGGAGTTAGATCTTTTTGTCCATGTACAAACCCTAAATCTATGTATGAAGCATTCATGGAAATATGAAATGGGAAGGATAAATTTGGCTCTCTTAACATGGGTGCTTTAGAAACTCTTTGTTTTAATAATTCAAAAGCTTCTTAACATCTAGAACCCTAATGAAATTCACAATCTTTGGTGAGAAATTTAAAAAGTGGTGCAGGATTTTTTGTGAATTTTTCTATAGATCTTCTATAATAACCTATAAATATAAGAAAACTTCTTATGCTTTTTTGTCATTTAGGTATTGAAATTTGAACTAGATGACTTCAACTTTTGCTAAGTCCACCTTGATTCCAGTACATGAAATATGACGTCCCAAAGAAATATCTCCATTAAACATCATGAAAAAATTTTCATTACTTAAGGAAAGGTTAGTCTATTGACATATTATAAGGATGTTTTCTAATATTTCTAAGGCTTCTTCGAAATAATATCCATAAACTATAAAATCAACCATATATACATCTACACAATCATGGATCAAGTTAGGAAAAATTTGTAATACTTCCCTTTAAAATGTAGTATGTACATTACATAATCCAAAAGAAAATACTCTATAATCATAATGCTTTCTCATATTGATATTTTGGTGCTATATGAATTTTATTATAACCACTCAAGGCATCAAGAAAAGAAAATTATTTTTTCCTACTACTCAATATAAAACATGATTAATGAAAGGTAATGGAAAATTATCTTTGAAAATTGCTTTATTCAATTTCATGTAATTTATACAAACTCTTCATTTTCCATTTTTCTTTCGAACAATAACCAATGGTGAAACTCATTAGTTATCTGAAATTGGATAATTAACATTTACATTGAGTAATTTTTGTAATTCTTCTTTAAAAATTTATGTCAAATGGAGAGGAATGTTTTTGAGACATCTTAATTAATTGTTGTTTTTGAAACTCTTATAGGTTATTAATGTTATTTAATGTTTTTCCTAGACTAATTTCTAGAAGAGTATTGCCAAATGTTTTTATTCAATTTAATGATAACTCAGACTGTCATGTTAAAAAATATTCAATACTAAAATTTTCATGAATTTTTTTTCTACGCATGCACACAATAATTTTGTTTCAAATATTAAGGAAAATCACAGTTATTCATAAGATTCATTAATTGATTTTCCTCAGCATTTTGTTTATTTGTCTTTTCTTGTGAGATAGTCAAAATTGGTTGAGTTTCTTAATATTCTTCATCATCATCATCATCAATCCATTCCTAATTTCCTAATTGAGTGTTTTCTCCTGTTCGAGGATAAAATATAATATTATTCATTTAATTTAAACTAGAAATTATCATGTCACGAGATATACAACTAATAAATGCATCAACAGTGGCTAACTAAGTCCTACCTAATGTCAATGGATTACATCCTAGATTGGTTTTGATTTAATATTATGAAATCAACTTGATATTCCAATAAATATAAAGATACAATACCATCGTCTAATATACCTTTCGTTTTAATAGTAAAATTATTAGTTAACTATAATATAGTAGGTGCATATTGCATATTAGTCAATTATAATTCGTCGATTATGTTTTTCATAATAATATTTATAATTTGTTGAACCTAAACAAATTAATTCATTTGGGATTTCAACATTACTGAAATGGATTCGTACAATGGGACTCTCTTGTTCTACATATTTATCAATTGCAGTTTTTCCCATCATGAGTTCTGCAATTTTTCCAATGATTTGAACATTTTATATTTCTTTTTGTTTTCTACCAGGTTTTCTAATACACAACTCCTTTATTGATTTTGCAAAAATTGGAATATCCGTTATTCCTTGAATTAAAGTAACTTTAATGTAGATATTCTTTAAGTCATCTAGCATGTCGTAATTTTGAAAAATTATTTTTTTCTCTACACTTTTATCTATTTGTAATCTCTCCGAGAAAGGAGGGTTTGGTAAGGATATAGAGGGTTGTTCTGCTCAAGTAGTAGTAGGAGTTGATCATATTTCATTTTCATTTATCTTGTAAAGGATTTATTCCTTTTGAGGAGTCTCCTCATTTTTTAGGAATTTCATCCTCTTTATGTTCTTTAATGACAACTAGAGGATTCATTTTATGCAGAAATATCCCTGATCTAAGATGAGGACCATTTAGATCTATGGGAGATATCCTATAAGTTTGGAAATTTTGTACTTAGACACTGTAAATGGGTTGATGAGGTACTTTATTATAAGGGTTTGGGAGTAGTTGTTAGGTCCCTATAATACTAGTGTATCCTCCTATTCTTATTGGTGTACCCATGTAACCCCCATATTGTTATTGTTGTGTCCCATAGAAGCCCACTATTGTTATTGTTGTGACCATTATTATTATTATGTAGGCTAAGATTATATTATGACCCCTTAGACTCCTATATATATCAAGGAGGTATTGTCATTTGTATCATCCAAGAATTGTTCATTTATGTGATGTAAAGGAGGTTTCCCCCTCGAAAAGGCTATTTTACAAGTCATTAATCTATATTTTATTTGATTTTGTGAGATTGTTGCATAATATTGATCATGATGTTAGAGAATATAACTTTTGGTTGAAGACGAACACCATTGCAAATATCGATATGACGAAGTTTGATGGAAAGGATCTAGTAACATGGGACTACATATGGAGCAATATTTTGATCTACATGATGTGAAGCACTCACAAAATGCACACGTCGCATCTTTATATTTATAACCTAGTCAATTTGTATGTTATCGATGGATTTATTCTTGTAAACCACTTTTCACTTGGTTAATTTTTACAGAGGAAATGATAGCACATTATGAGGATACAAAGAGCAATGCCTTCTTAGGCCAACTAATAAATTGCAAAGAAAAGGGTTCAATGGTTAAGAACATTGAGGATTTCCAAAAATTGAATATTAGGTAACTGGTATCCTAGAGGAGCATAGGATTGATGTATTCATGGGGACTTTAAAGGATAGCATCCGACATGAGGTTTGCCTTTGGGTTCCTGATTCATTGGACAAGACATTTATGGTGGCAAGAAGAGTTGAAAGAAAAATTATGGCAACAAGAAAGTCTACCACTCATAACTATAAATATGAAAGTCTTGTTGTTCCTCAATTTCAATAACCTACAAGGCTGACACCACAAAAATTGGAGGAAAAAAGAGCAAAAGGTTTTTTTTTATAGGTGTTATAACAAATACACTAAAGGTCATAAGTGTGTTGAGAACAAATTATTTTACATAGATTGTGAATAGGAGGAAGAAATGGAATAATAAACATCAAAATAAGAGGATATATAGTAGGAACTAACCCTAGAGAAAGAAGAAGTGAATTCAAGCATATCTTGTAATTCATTGGCGGCAATTAGCACTCCTCAAAATTTAACTACAAAAGGATATACAAATAAGAAAAAGGTAATAATTTTGATTCCTTCATGTAGTACCCATAATTTTATTCATTGTAAGATAGCAAGGGAATTGAATTGCTTTCTATATCCAACACAGAGTGTCAAATGATTTTTGTAAATGAAGGAACTATAAATTTCTCTTGAAAATACCAATTATCAATCTAACCGTGGGGTAATATGTATTGAATAGTCCAATGCTTTCCATTCCAATTGGTGGTGTTGATGTTCTACTAAGAGTCCAATGGATACAATCTTTGGGGACAATAGCCTTTAATTTTCAAGAACTTTTCTTGAAACTTCTTTTGGAAAGAAAGGAAATTCAATTAAGGGGTATCACAAGGAAACTAGGGAATATAATCAACTATAATGGCATCACAAATTGTTTCAAGAAATAATAAAGGGGCGTAATTTCACAATTATGCTCACTAGAGGTTCAAACATAGAAATCATACATTTCACCATATCTCAAAGAAGTATTGGATAATAATTCTATGTTATTTGAGACTCCCAAAGTTGTCCCAACTATTCGTGACTATGATAAATTATTCACTTGATTCTAGAAAGTGTTCCTCCAAACATCGAGCCTTATAGATATCCCTATTCCCAAAAGAGTGAAATTGAACATACGGTTGTAGAAATGCTAGAGGTTGGTATAATTCACCTAGACAAAGTTCTTCCTTTGCTCCAGTAGTATTGGTGTGGAAGAAGGATGGATCATGGTGTATGTATCTGAATTATAGGGAACTAAAAAAAGTCACTATTAAAGATACATTTCTCATTCCTCACATTAATGAATTGTTGGATGAATTAAATGGAAGAAATTACTTGACCTACTTGGATCTTCATTTAGTATATCATCAAATTAGAATGAAGAATGAAGATAATGCAAAAACAAAATTTAGTACTCATCAAGGTCATTATGAATTTTTTATCATTCCTTATGGCCTTACTAATGCACCTTCGATATTTCAAGGTTTGATGAATTCCATTTTCAAATGCTTCCTTAGAAAAATTATGTTAGTATTTTTTGACGATACACTTATCTACATCAAGTCTTGGAAGTTTCATGTTCAACATGTTCACCAAGTGCTCAATCTATTGGAGGAGAAACAATTATATGCAAAAACCTCCAAATGTTTCTTTGGAGTACAGGAGGTGGAATATTTGGGTGATATTGTATCTCATGAGGGTGTTAAGGTAGATCCTAAAAAGATTAAAGCCACTAAGGAATGGAAAATCCCCACAACCCAAAAGAATCTTCGAGTATTTATCAGGTCGATAGGGTATTATCACAATTTTGTTAAAAAGTATGGTAAAATATTAGCACCTCTAACAAAATTATTCAATAAAGATGCATTTTCTTGGACTCTTGAAGAAACTAAGGCTTCTGAACATCTTAAATAGGAAATGTTCCAAGAATCGGTGTTAACTAGACCACACTTCACCAAAACCTTTATTATCGAATGTCATGCCTCAAAAAATGGATTTGGTGTTTTTTTAATGTAAGAAGACCCATTACTTTTGAAAGTCATCCAATCAAGGGAGAGTATTTACACAACCCATTTTATGAGAAGAAAATGTTAGCAATACTACATGCACTAGAGAAATGGTAAAAAAATATCATGCTAGCATTAAATAATTTTTGGAAAAAAATATTATCTTTAGAAGAGCAGAAAAAACATGTAACAAAGATGTTCGGTTATGACTTTGAAATAATCTACAGAAAAGGGAAGAAAAATGTTGTTGCATATGCACCCTCAAGAAAGGATGATGATGTGTAACCATTGATGTGTGTCATTTTTATTATCCAACTTGATTGGATAACTGGAGAAAGGGATGAATGGAAGAATGAATAAGAGGTGTGGACACTCATTCAAAAGTTGCAGCAAGGTCCTAATACATCTGATACGTTTATATATAAAACTGATTCATTACGGTACAAATGTCACTTATATCTCTGTAAGAATTCCCAACTCAAGAAAAATATTTTTTTGGAATTGTACACCTCCCCCTTAGGAGGGCACTCAATATTTTTAAAAACTTACCATAGAATAAAGAAGGAATTTTTTTGAGATGGCCTTAAATCTAATATTCAGAAGTTTGTGGTAGAATGTTTGGTTTTCCAACAAAATAAGGTTGAGACAATTAAGATCCAAAGTATTTATAACCTTTAGCCATTCCAAGTCAACATTGGGGGGGGGGGGGGGGGGTCCTAATGGATTTTATCACAATTTTATCCATGTCTGAACGAATGAGTGTCACCATGGTGGTAATTGAAAAAATTATCAAATATTCACACTTTTGTGCATTATATCATCCTTTTAAATCTAGTACAATTGCTACTGAATTTATGGAAACAATTCAAAATCTACTTGGAAACCCAAAGATTATTGTACATGATAGAGATACCATTTTCATTAGAAATTTTTAAACATAACTATTTTCTTGTCTTGCTACTCAAGTAACTCATAGTTCATCTTATCATCCTCAATATGATGAGAAAACTAGGATAGTGAATAAATGCTTGGAAGGACATCTTCGTTGTGTTGTATTGGATAAACAAACACAATGGGCCAAGTGGTTACCTCTAATTGAATGGTGCTATAACACCTACTCCCATATTGCACCTATAATGACCCCATTTATGGAACTTTATGGAAATCATCCATAGTCCATTACATCATCTTTAAGAGAAAATTCCAAGGTTCAACCAGTGGAATATCACATCAAGCATCAACAAAAATCTCTCCAACTCTTAAAGGATAACCTCACTCTCACACATAATCAAATGAAACAATAGGCATATGAACATCGTAGTGAAAGAAGTTTTGATGTATGCGAATAAGTATTTTTAAGTATAGAACCATAAAAACAAATGTACCTTAAGCAAGTTAATAAGTATAATAAATTATCATCCTAGTATTGTGTTCCTTACAAAGTGTTGTAAAAGATTTGTACTGTGGCACACAAATTGGAGTTTCCTACATCGTACCAAGTAGACCCAGTTTTCAATGTTTCATTCTTGAAGAAGATTATCGGTCACAAGCTTCTGGTTTAGATAGTATTGTAAAAACTCGAATAAGAAGGAAAAATCATATTGGAGCATGAAGAAGCCATAGAAAAAAGAAACCGAGAACTACATAAACAATAAATTTCAGAGTATCTCATTTAGTGGAAGAACTTATAGGACGAAGATTCCAATTCGGAGGATGAAATTTTATAAAGAAGCACCCAACACTACTTTAGCATTGAGGACAACATTTTTTTGAAGTATGGGCGCATGTTAGGTCCCTATAATACTAGTGTATCTCCCTATTGTTATTGTTGTGCCCATGTAGCCCCCATATTGTTATTGTTGTGCCCCATAGAAGCCCACTGTGTCTATTGTTATGCCATCACATTATTATTTTTATGTAGAATTTGATTATATTGTGACCCCTTAGACTCCTGTATATATCGAGTTCTTCTCGTTTGTATCATTTAAGAAATTTTAATTTATGTGATTTAAAGGAGGTTTCCCCCTCGAAGAGGCTATTTCTCAAGTCATTGATCTATCGTTTATTCTATTTTCTGAGTTGGTTGCATAACAATAGTGGTGCAAGTAGTTGATTAGGCCTTTGGGGTAATTTAGGAGGTGGTAATGGGATAGGTTGACTTGTGGTCAATTGAGGGTGAAATTGGCATTTTGTAGATCATGGTGGTAAGTAATAATATTAAGGTCGTATTTAGGAGGTTAAAATTAGGTAGCTCAAGGATAAATTTCTCCTAGAAGAAATCATATCTCTCAGTTTTGTTTAAACCACCTATAATAAAATTTCATTTCTAACAATTCTAATATGACTTTCCAAAAATAGTAAGTCACATCTCAATTTGGAAATGACTTTCCAAAAAGAGAAAGTCATGTCTAAATGATCAAGGATGATATCGACATATGGAATCCACTTTAACATCAAATCAATCATCATTATACAAGTCACAAATTAATATTTTTATCCTTAATAACAATAATATTATTATGATATTATTATTTATAAAATATTCTAAAGTCATTCGACTTTAATGGATTAATTAAAACAAATTCTCTCATCGAATAAGTATATTAAATTGAGAATCTCTCACTTGGAAATTCGAATGGATCTCATGGAATAAAATTGTAACTCCACACTTAAGAGAATGTAACTCTCCCTCACTATTTTAATGTATGGAAACAATGTAACTCCTCGTCAATAAATTCACATGTAACTTCTTCATTCATTTTGATTTGTACCTCTCACCAAATATTCTCTAATGTCTATGTAACTCTCTCTCCCCATAATTCGAATTGTAACTCCTCAAGACAAGTGTACCTCTGTTTTTATTCTTGGGATGAGTTACGCTTGTCCTCAAAGTATCTCCTCCCTCATGGAATTTGATTTTGCTACTGTTGGTTCAAGGCATGAATTCATTTTGTAACTCCTCTCCTTTCTTATCTATTTAATCAAGAGCAAGTGAGATTCAAGTGTAGCATGTTCATTGTGAAGGAGGAGATCTACTATTGAGCGTGTGTAAGAAAGGTGTAAGCGAAAGTGAAGACTAATAGAAAGTGAAGAACTAAAGCAAGTGTGAAGGTGAGACCTAATCAAGAGAATAAGATCTTCAAGAAATGAGAAAAATAACTCCATCTGCAAGTTGATCAAACATTTATGAGTTTGTTCATTCTCATTCTCTCTTTTTATCTTTGTACTTTGCTGAATAATTGAAGAAATAAAATAGAAAAAGAATCATTTAGATTTTCCCATGGTATTTTTTTCCATGGTCATCGAGCTTAGCTCTCAATGCCTTAAATTTGTGCTTGGTTGTCTTCATATCATCCTTAAGATTATATCCTATCTGCAGTTGTTGATCTGAAAAGATTTTAAGAAATTTGAATTCTGAGTAATTGTAACAACATATAATATTCAATTGTTTGTAAATTACATTCAGTTTTATGTAAAGGAAATTTAGATTTTCGCAAATCACATTTAGTTTCACTCAATTTTCTGAAAAGTACATTCAGTTTTCTGCAAAGTACATTTACTTTTATGCATAGAACTTTCAAGTTTCTGCAAACAATTCTAAATTTATGGACAGAACTCTCACATTTGAACATGGTATCAGATCCTTGGTGAAGAAAAGTCTAAGGAGACCAGATATCACATGAAGAGACCCCACTTACTACTAATTTTATTTTTTTTTATCAGGACAACTTCGTCCTACTTCAATTTAGAGGAGAAGTTCAATGATGCTTCAAACTTTGGTCCACGGAAAGAAATGTTGGATATCACTCTTGAAGAACACAAATTTCTCAAGTATGTTGAAGACACAATAGCTGATCCACTAGAGAATTCAAGTGTTGATGTCAAATCCAAACATAAAAAATGTGAAATCATATCTAGAAATGTTATCCTTGATTCTCTTAGTGATCATCTCATTAATTTTTTTTCTAGTTTGAAGAAACCTAAACAAATGCATGGAAAATTAATTGCCATGTTTTTAGTTAGTAACTTGAACCATATTATTGACTTGAAGAATCAACTGAAGGACATCAAGATGAACTTAGGAGAGACGGTTCAAGCATACTTCCTCAGAGTCACCAGATTCTAGAATCAATGGTCAATAGTTGGTGAAGTTGTACCCGAAAAAGAAATGGTGTTTATTTCTCTTGCAGTCCTTTCTCATGTTTGAGAGACTTTTATCAACACCATTAATAATATCATCATTGTTCCCACATTTGGTGAGCTCTTGGGAAAGTGTATCCAAGAGGAGGCCAAAATGATATACATGGAGAGAATTTCGCATCATGAAGAAGGAGAACCTACTAAATTTTCCGCCTATGACAAGAAAAAGAAAGGTAATAAAAATAAATATGCTTTCAAATCAAATAAACAAAATCTAGACTTTAATTATCAAAAGCATGGTCACTTTTCTCGTGACTATAAAGAAATAAGAAGAGCACCTAGATTTAAAAACAAATATGGTTATAGAAAAGAGTCTTCTAAAAATCAAAGAATAGTCTATCCTAAGAAAAGAAAAAAATACAAGATATAGAAATAATGCAACATAAACTCAATCATAATATTTTTTTTTCTCTTTCCATTTCTTGTTCTACATATCCATTTGATAGTTGGCTAGTTGACAGTGGTGCTTCCAAACATTTTACTGGTTATTGGTCCAGGTTATCTTTTGTTTATATATTCATTAAAGAATTACATAAATAGTTTGTAGCTTAACCAAAGAGAAACTTAAATGTGCACATGTGAGAAGAAGAAGAAGAAACACATGAGAATACAAGAAGACAAGAACTTGATAACAAAGTTCGTCCCTCCTGGACTACGTCTCCGTGTCCTGCTCGATCAATGGGGAGGCCTTCATTCATTAAAAATGGCATCAAAAGAAGTTACATTCATCAATTACAAAAATGGAGCACTATACCTCCATGCTGAAAAATGCCCAAAAATTGGAGAGCTTTGTTGTAGAAACTGACACCACCAATGGATTCCCATCGCCGAGAGGTGAAAAATCCATATAGAACTTTCCCAATTCTGAGTTTGGGCCAAAATCACCTTCCTGTAAAAATGCTGCTCAAGCAAGGTTCCACTAGTGTTTCTCAGCTACTCAGGGTTCCGCCACCTGGTCCCGAAATCCATGCCCGTTGATCTCTCCCTTGTCAAATGGTAAGGAATGAGTTTAAATAATGAAGGCAGATTATTCCATGAGGTGGTTATGTTTTATTTTTACCCTGCCCATCCTACATTTACCAACTTCATGCTATATATAATACAATATATATATATATATATAGATAGATATATATATATATTTTTAAGGTTTTGGTGGGGAGTGGGCCCGTACTCCATGGGACCACACTCACCCTATCCCCAAAACCTATGGAGATGTGTTGTATTAAGCTTAAGGTTGTACGTTACTTTGTGGCATGTCAAACTTCATGGGCAGGTGGGACCACCACGTGGCTGCCTCCCCATCCACCATATCTTATACAATCTCACCAACCATACGTTAATGTCTTGGCCGCTGGAACCTTCGTTGAAGCTTTGGAACATACATTAGTGAGTTGTGATGAGTGCCATAAATGGCATACGTTGTAATAGCCATCAAATGTTAAAACCATATAATGTTGAATTGACCCAACCATGTGGCATAATATATATTGTTTTGGTTAATACGTTGCACCTTTTTTTTTATATGCGTTGGTTTGACTTTCCCAAAAAAATCTGCCACGTATTTGGTTGGTTCATAACCTTATGGTATAACAACCTTTGTTATGTGTTATACTTCATATAGTATATGGTTATAACTTTTACCATATTATTATATGGTTTTCTTTAATTGTTATATTTTTTTGATTTAGTAAAATATGTGTTTTTTACTTATATAGTTGATTTGAATAAATATATAAAATTGTAGTTATAACCAAAATATCCCATGTTTCTTTGTGCAGGTTTGGGAGGCTAATAAAGGGCTGCCATGTGTCAGTGTTTGATGGGCTGCCATGTGGGTCCCCATGTGCTAACTAGGATGCCATGTGGCGCACTGTGGGCCCCATTTTTCCTCTACCATACCACTCTTTCAAGAGATCTATCTTTCACATACGAGCTCAGATTGACAAACCTTTCGTGCCACCGCAATTAGGAAGACGAGTGCTCTCAATTGTTGCCATCAAATTCTCCTTTCTGCCATTTTGAATTTCGATCCTTTATCCATCCCCTTGGTGTCTCGAGATCCTCTTGGATCAGTTATGAAGTAGCACTCTCTAATATAGTTGAGAGGAATACTAATTTAAATTTTATACTTGGAGATAATTCTATTCACTAAGTTAAAAGTTATAGTTAATTTTAATTTTAGTTAGATGATGGAAAATCAAATTTTCTACAAGAATTTTTGTACATATTTGGTTTGAAAAAGAAGATTTTATCCATATCTACTCTACAAGATAAAGGAATTAAAGTTGCGTTTATTAATGAAAAATTTCTAACCTGGCCTTTCATCTCAAGTATGAGAGAATCCTTAACTCTTATATGATGATGTGAATGGATTTACAACCCATTCATGCACTAGTCCATGATACCGATCTTCAGTGTTAGCTATGGCACAAAAGATTTGTTCACCTACACTACAGATCCTTACCTCATGTAAGGAAGATGGTTTCTGGAATTCCTGAGATCATAACTGATCATCAAGGATTTTTCCAGAGATGTGTAAGTAGAAAGCATATAAAAGGACCACTCCCTTCAAGTAGAATAAAAACTAGTTAGGTACTTCAACTCATACATTCTAATTTATGTTGATGCATGTTACTTATATTGGTGGCTACTTGTATTTCATGATTTTTCTTGTGATTTTTCTCACAAGACACGGATATTCATTTTTGAAAAATAAAGGGGAAGCATTTGACATGTTCAAATATATTGAAAATCAAACTGGAAAGTTGATTGAAGCTTACAAATCTACTAATGGGGGAGAGTTCACATCCAATGATTTTAATGATCTTTGCAAATATATTGGAATAAATAAAGAAACCATGGTGTTGTACAATCCACAACAAAATGGTGTGGTTGAGAGGAAGAATAGAACCATTATGGAAGCCATCAGATCCATACTGCATGATCAAAAGCTAACAAATTTTATGTGGGGAGAAACTAAAATTATTTTTGTTTATGTGTAAAAATAAACTCCTCATTAGGCCTTAAACAATAAGACTTGAATAAGTATTCATTGGTAAAAGGGCTGAAGTGATTCATTTGGGAATATTTGGCTATCATGTATACTTCCATGTTGCAAAAGATAAAAGGAACATTTGGAAGCTTTAGGTAAGAATGGTACATTTGTTGGTTATTTTGACAATTCAAAGCTTATATAATTTATGAATATGGTCAAATAACGATAGAGTTTAGTAGAGACATAACATTTGATGAAGATGCAACTCTTAGAAAAGAAAGAGACTCTCCTTTTCCTTCCATTGCTGAAAGAAAATGTATTAATGAAAAATAGGTTTCATTACAGTCTGAACTAGATAATAAGAATGATTTTGATGATAATCCAGTCAGTTCCATGGATCTTCTAGATCCCCTACCACATGGTCCTCCTACTAGAAATATACCATTCTGACTACAAGATATTGTGCAAGATGTTGAACAACATGTTTCCCCAAGAAGAACGTTCTAAGAAAGTAATTAGCCAAGTTAGTTTCAAGGGTATGCTACTATCATGAGCAACATCATTTATGCATAACCATGCACCTTTGCAAAAGATGCAAAAGAAAAAGTCTGGAGTGATTCCATGACTGAAGAATATGACTCCATCATCCAGAATGATGTCTGGGAAGTAGTTCCAAGAGATCAAGGCAAATTTGTTGTCACTTTCAAATGGTTGTTTAAGATTAAACACAGTGTATTGAAAAATTTAAGGCTAGCTTTATAGCTATACGTTTCTCTCAAAGAGAGTGAATAAATTACAATGATCATTTTTCACCTATAGCTCGACATACTACTATTTAATCTGTTGTTTCCTTAGCTGCTAGTGAGTGATGGAATCTTCACCAAATGGACATGAAAATTTCTTTATTGCATGGATTCCTCAAGGAAGAGGTATTTGTAGAACAACGACAAGGCTTTGAAGAGAATGAAAGGGAATGCATTTAGGCAGACTAAAGAAAGCTTTATATGGGCTCAAGCAAGCTTCGAGAGCTTGGTATCCTCACATTGATAACTACCTGATAAATCTTGGATTCAGAGGAAGAAATGTAGACCTCTACTTCAAGACAGTCCAAGGTATACCTTTCATTGGTATTATATGTTGATGTTTTATTCTTGACAGGAGGATAACGTCTTATCCTTCATTGTAAGAAGAAGATAGCTTTTGAATTTGATATGAAATACCTTGGTTTGATGGATTACTTTATGGGTCCAGAGGTCTAGAAAAGACTTAGTGAAATTTATCTTTATCAAGGAAAATATGTTGGTAAGATTCTTGAAAGATTTGTTATTGTATAATGTAAATCTATGCATACTCCTCTGGAAATATAATTTAAGAAATTATGTGGCAAAGCTGTAGGACCTAGCCTAACAAAGCCCACAGTACAGACAACTCATTAGTTCTTTGATATTTTTAGTAAGAACTAGGGCTGATATATGCTTTGTTGTAAACATTTTAACTGACCATATGATTGATCCTTTTCATTCCCACTAGATTTATATAAAACATGTACTGAGATACTTGCATGGAACTATCAATCTAGGATTGAAATATACTACTAAAAATGTAAGACTTCATGGATATATTGATGTTGATTGGGAAGTTAACTCCCCTGATAGAAAGAGAACTTATGGATTTATCCTTAACTTTGGATTTGCCATATCTCTTTGATGAGTAGAAAGAATAATTTTTTTGCACTCAGTATAGTTGAAGCTTAGTTGTTAAGTTATGGTATGTTCTATGCTTATAAAAGTTTACTTCTTTTTCTTATTATATTTCACATATTAGCAATCACATGTACATAAAGTAAAGTGCAGATAGAACATTAAACGATCGACATAAAACAAGCCAAGACAAGAGACACAAGATGTGGTGGCTAGCCACGGACAAACCCCACAATGTGTGGGGAAACCCTTTGATCAAATCTTCTTTTATCTTTAATAATTCAGTAGAGAGAAATAGTACAATAAATCTGATTCATATCAGCAGTAGCAAACCCTAGATCAGCAGCATCAGCATTAGCGACTTCATTATCAAACTAGGGCAGATGATATCTCAAAAAACTGACCGTCGGATGAGGAGATCTTCTAGGCCACATAGGTCAATCTTTACTTCTGCAGTTGCAACTTCAGTTTTAGCAGTTTCCAGCTTCAAACTAGGGCAGTCGATATCTTGCAAACCATTCGTCGAATTGACTTCATTCCACCACCAAAAGTTGTGGCTTTCAGAGGATTTTAAGATGAACCTACAGCGCAGTTCCAAAGAGGAGATCTTCTATGCCACGTAGGTCAATCTTTACTTCTGCAATTGTAGCTTTAGTTTCAGCAGTTTCCGGCTTCAAACTAGGGCAGTCGATATCTTGCAAACCGTTCGTCGGATCGCCTTAATTCCACCACCAAAAGTTGCGGCTTTCAGAGGAGGTTCAGATGAACCTACAGCACAGTTCCAAAGAGGAGGTCTTCTAGGCCACGTATGTCAATCTTTGCTTCTGCAGTGGCAGCTTTAGGTTCAATAGCTTCCGGCTTCACATGTGTGAGAGAGAGACCCATTTCTGCGCAGTAGAGAAGAGACTGATTTCTGTGCAGTAGAGAGAGAGAGAGAGAGAGAGATGTGATGAGAAGAGTGAGTGCAAATGAGGAAATGCCCTCTTATATTTATACACAACGTTGGTGTTTGAATAGATGCGACTGTTGGGCTTCTGAGCCTACATGAGTTGTAGGTCGGCTTGATAAAAATTCCATAATCAAAATAAATTCATATCTCCATGAATACTTATCGGAATCGGATGATCTTTATATCAATCCTACACCTCTCGATGAGAGGAATCTAATAAAAGTATTATCAGCCATGAATAATATGACCCACATGCATTTTTGCCCTGGTTGCCAATTTTAACACTCCCCCTCAACCAGCGAGAACTTCATCTGCAATCTGTCTATCGGTCGTTACTATTCATCCATCTAATGCACTGCCCTGTACAACCTGACCCTTGCCCTGCTCTGCTCTATTCTGCTTGTTCTGCTTTGTCTTGTTCTACCCTATACTGAACGGTAGTGTTTTTCTCTATTCTACTCTGCTCTTGCATTATTCTGTTCTGCTTTGCTTTTGTTCGAATTATGAAGAAGAAGAAATGATCGAGGATGTATCATACTGACTCAAAGTTAGTCTCAGAGTATGTACCACTGGTCCCAGACTAGTCTCAACCAACCCGAAGTCAGTGTCATAGTGAGTGCAACTCCACTGGTCCTAGACTAGTATCATCCTCCACTAACTCAAAGTTAGTCTCAGAGTGTGTACCACTGGTCCCAAACCAGTCTCCGCCGACCCGAAGTCAGCTTTAGAGTAAGTACCACTCCTACCATTGGTCGCAGAACAGTATCGCAGTCTCAGAGAGTGTACCACTGGTCCCAGACCAGTCTCAACTGACCCAAAGTCAGCGCCATAGTATGTACCACTCTCACTGGTCCCAGACCAGTATTGCACTAACATGAAGTGAGTCTCGGAGTATGTACCACTGGTCCCAGAATAGTCTCAACCGACTCGAAGTCAGTGTCATCGTATGGTACAACTCCTACCACTAGTCCTAGACCAGTATCATTGATCCTAGATCAATGGAGGTCATCCTAGCGTAAGGAGTACAGTAGATACAACGATGGGTCTGTCGGTACTACTATGGTCCCTAACTTCATTTCCTTGCTCATTGATCAGATGAGAGGTACTTCCCATGAGTCCCAGAGTGCATGGGTAGGATGCCTCGACAGGAGAACTAATCAATCCTGTCCTCACAAGAGAACACATCAATCCTGCTACAATCGCCATGGAGAACACATCAATCCAGGCTGCCATGGAGAACACATCAATCCAGGCCTCACAGGAGAACACATCAATCCTGCTACAATCGCCATGGAGAACACACCAATCCAGGCCTCATAGGAGAACACATCAATCCTGCTACACAGGAGAGTGAATCATCCTGTTCCACAAGAGAACGAATCATCTTGTCCCACAAGAGAGCGAGTCATCTTGTTCCAGTGCACACCACTAGGGGAGGGTGAGTCACCCTGTGGTGGTATGTTGCTCAAGTAAGAACGCAAGCCCTCAAAGCTCCCAGAGCTCATTGTATGCAACATCTAGGACCCTTGTACAAGAGTTTCCTGATGACTCCAAGTCATTTGGGAAAATCACAGATTAGATCTTTCCTCGGGGCTTTGACAAGGTGTATCACCCTGTGCATCATCTTAATGTGATGGACCCTCCTTGCTCATCGTCTTACCATATACCAAATGATGTCTATCTGTTGGAGCAATCGACGAATACGAGATTCATCAAATCGAATCCCACCTCTGGTTGTTACAGAGAATCATTGTGGTATGTGTTCAAACAGCTCACTCAAGAGCTTCCCCAACCAGGCAGCTTCATACGAGATCATACTCGTAGATATGTATATGGTCTCGGCGATGCTTATGGCAGCCGACTTTTGCTTCTTGCTCATCCATTATAACAAAGCAGAACCCAAAGGGAAACAACACTAAAAAGTGCTCCAGTGATCCTCCACACTACCTTCCTAATCAACATTCGAATAATCATGCAGTTTCATATTTCTGGTAGTGTATCTCAATCCATTAGTAATTGTGCCGTGAATTTATCTTAGAAGATTCTTGGCATCAATGTAGTGAGGCTCAACCAAATATGAGCTCACAGTGCTAACTGCAAACATATGTTCGAATGGAGGTTCACCAAGAACATCAATGTGAATGATTTTTTGAAACTCAGAGGCATTTCCCAAATCTGGTCCGACATCACTACCATATAACTTCTAAAAGTTAAGATCCTCGAGGTAGTCACAGGCTTGCAGTACATCATACCAAATCTTTCAAATATCTTTACCACATATTTTCCTTGAGATAGGAAAATTTCCCTTGGCTTCTGTCATACTTCAAGTCCTTGGTCCTTCATTTAAAATTCAGAAGCCAACTCCCTCTTACATTTTTGAATGAGAGGGTCTACACCTGTTAGAAAGAGGTCATCCACATACAACACCAGTATGAGAGGCTTGTCATCTTCAACCTTAAAGTAAAGGTTAGGATTGGCTTCACTCCTAGTGAATCCCAGCTTCATCAAGTAGTTGTCGATCCTCTCATACCATGCTCGGGGTGCTTGCTTCAACCCATAGAGAGCCTTCTTCAACCTGCATACATGAGATTTTTGATCATAAATCTCAAATCCTTCGGGTTGCTCCACGTAGACCTCTTCTTTGATCGAGCCGTGTAAGAACGCAGTCTTAACATCCATATGATGTAGGTTCCATCCTTGTGAAGCGACAAGGGCTATGATCGAGTGGATGGTGGTATATCTGGAAATAGGTGCAAATATCACATCATAGTCTATACCTTCCTTCTGGGAGAAACCACGAGCAACAAAACGAGACTTATACTTTTTTGTACTTCCATCTGCTACATGATTTATCTTGTAAAGCCATTTGGAAGTAACAACTGTCTTGTCCCAGGGTCTGGGAACTACTTCCCAGGCATCATTCTTCATGATAGACTCATATTCTTTGGTCATAGCATCCTTCCATACTTGATTCTTGATGGCATTTGAGAATGATGAAGGCTTATTTTGTATGATCGTGCTCATGATGGTTAGGTATCCCTGATACCTATTAGGTTTCTTACTTTCACGAAAAGTTCCTCGGGGTGCAACATGTCCTTCAGCATCATGAAGTAGCCCCCTAAACCATGAAGTCCTCTTCCTAGAAGAGGAAGGCTCATGTGGAGGAGAATCAATTGGATCCATGGGTTCTTCTACATCAGGCATTGATTCATCATCCTTTTCTTTCGGTTCCCTGGTGTCAGCTTCTTGAGAGCTCCTCAAAGTCAGAAGATTTTTGACCTTGCTGAGAGCCATATCTTCATCAAAGGTGACATCATGACTAATTACGACTTCCCTTTGACTGGCTACATAGATTCTATAGCCTTTAGTATTTTCACCATAGCCCATGAAAATTCCCTTCTTTCCAGATGCACCCAATTTATTTCTTTTCTCTTTCGGCACGTGAAAATATACAGGGCTTCCAAAAGTTCTAAAATGAGAAACATCAGGTTTCTTACCGGTGAATTTTTCTTCAAGAGTCTTGGAACCCAATGCTATATGGAAGTGTTTGTAGTTTCAGCCCATAGAAACTTTGGAAGTCTTTGATCATGTAGCACGGCCCAGACAGCTTCCAAAATCGTGCGGTTCTTACTTCCCGCCACACCATTTTTCTCAGGAGTACGCGGTGTAGTAGTCTCCCTCTTAATGCCAGCCTTAGATATGCCTGAGTGAACCAACTGTAATATATCGGAGGTCTTGCTTTGGCTTGAGGGGAATGGTCCTCTTTTGAGCTTTCCTTCGACACATCCCGGACATACACCTTATTTCTCTACTTGGAATTTGGGCATCCATATTACCATCTATCTTACATCGGGTAGAGTTTTGTAATGAAGGTGGGAAAACCTTGGATGCCAAAGTTTGGACTGAAGAGTTGTGTCACAAGACATGACACCTAGCGAACTTCCATCGACTTGATATAATGAATCAACACTAAACCCAAGAGTAAAGGCATATTTAACATTATTTTTCAATATACATACCTTGTCATTGCTGAAGGTTACCTTGTATCCTTTCTCTTCCATTATTGAGATGGACACTAGGTTCTTTTTGAGGTCAGGTGCATTTAATACATCCTAGACTTTCTATCCTTCTTGATGGTTGTCCTCTTCCTCGATCCCCAACTCTCCTCTTACCTTTGTTGTTGAATTTGTCATTCCTTTGATTTGCCATTAGAGGGATTTTGATCATCGTCCCATTGTGAGTCCTTTCTAACATGGTACTCCCTTGCATAGTGACCTGCTTTATCGCAGATGTAACATCGTCCTTTTCTTCCACCCTTAGGTCCAGCCTTTCCTTTTGATTTAGTCCTGGAATTATTTATTTTCTTAGCATGAGAAAAAAAGGCAGTAGGAGGACCTTTAGGCATGGGCATTTCTTGCTCGTCTTCCCCTGTTTCTTCTTGAATGCATCTAGCCATTAATTCCTTTAAACCAGGAATTAAATTATAGTTCAGAAGAGTAGTCCTGAACACATACCATTCGGATGGTAATCCTCCAAGAGTCATGAGTGCCATTTCCCAGTCTATCGTAGATTTCCTTGGAGGTGTTCAGTTCAGAGATGTAGGCCACCAAGTGCTTATCGATAGAGTCCTGGATGATCTTCTATTTTGACTTCTTTGGTTTTCCATTTGTTCCATGTAGTAGCGGATGCATTTGATGGAGGCTCAACAATATTGCCCCTTACATGGTCCAGCACTCCTGGATCTTCTAGGGTTAGATCGATAGACATCTTCCATGCGTGATAGTCATCTTTCTCACAAAGCTTGTATTCAGCAAGAAAGAATGTTGAGGACCCCATAGTTCTTTTAGGATAGCCTTGCCAATCTTCTCTTCAGTGATTTCTCTTGCTCTTGCTCGGGCATTGTCTTCACCTCAGCTCTGATACCATGTTAAGTTATGGTATGTTATATGCTTATAATAGTTTACTTATTTTTCTTATTATATTCCACAGATTAGCAATCACATGTACATAAAGTAAAGTGCATATAGAACATTAAACGATCGACAGAAAACAAGCTAAGACAAGAGACACAAGATGTCGTGGCTAGCCAGGGACAAACCCCACAATGTGTGGGGAAACCCTTTGATCAAATATTCTTTTATCTTCAATAATTCAGCAGAGAGAAATAGTACAATAAATGTGATTCATATTAGCAGTAGCAAACCCTAGATCAACAGCATTAGCATTAGCAGCTTCATTATCAAACTAGGGTAGACGATATCTCACAAACCGACCATTGGATTGAATTCATTCCACCATAAAAATTTATGGCTTCTAGAGGAGGTTTAGATGAACCTACGACACAATTCAGATGAGGAGATCTTCTAGGCCACGCAGTTCAATCTTTACTTCTACAGTTACAGCTTCAGTTTCAGCAGTTTCCAGCTTCAAACTAGGGTAGTTGATATCTTGCAAACCATTCGTCGGATTGACTTCATTCCACCACCAAACATTGTGGCTTTCAGAGGAGGTTCAGATGAACCTACAGCACAGTTCCAAAGAGGAGATCTTGTAGGCCACGTAGGTCAATATTTACTTCTACAGTTGTAGCTTCAGTTTCAGCAGTTTCCAGCTTCAAACAACGGCAGTCGATATCTTGCAAACCGTTTGTCGAATTGACTTCATTCCACCACCAAAAGTTGTGGCTTTCAGAGGAGGTTCAAATGAACCTGCAATGCATTTCCAAAGAGGAGATATTCTAGGCCACGCAGGTCAATATTTGCTTCTGCAGTTGCAACTTCAGGTTCAATAGCTTCCAGCTTCACATGTGTTAGAGAGAGACCCATTTCTGCGCAGTAGAGAAGAGACTCATTTCTGCGCAGTAGAGAGAGAGAGAGAGAGAGAGATGTGATGAGAAGAGTGAGTGCAAATGAGGAAAATTCCTCTTATATTTATACACAATTTTGGTGTTTGAATAGATGCGACTGTTGCGCTTTTGAGCCTACATGCATTGTAGGTCGGCTTGATAATAATTCCATAATGAAAGTAAATTCATATCTCCATGAATACTTATCGGAATCGGATGATATTTATATCAATCCTACACCTGTCAACGAGAGGAATCTAACAAAAATATTATCAGTCATGAATAAGATGACCCATATGAAGTTTTTCCCTAGTTTCCAATTTTAACATTAGTACATTACTGCTAGCCTGGCTAGCTGTGAGACAGTTTGGCTGAGAAATATTTTTTGGGAACTATTTGATAAAGACTAGACACAACAATTATATATTGTGACAATAAGAGTGGGATTCATCGTGCATAAAATCACTTGTTTCATGGCAAGTCCAAGCATATTGAGACCAAGTATAACTGTATCTAGGATATGGTGCATAGAGGAGCAATGAGGATCCCTCACATCTCCTCCAAGGATCATATATATGACATTCTTACCAAGGCTTTAGCGAAAGGAAATTTCTTGGTTTTTACTGAGCATATTGGACTTATCAACGTGACCCTTCTGGGAAGTGGTCATTGCTAATTGACAACATTGAGCTTCATTTCCCCCTTGTCATATTTCATAGGATTATGTAATGAAGTAAGAAAGATGTTAAGGATGAGGGACCTCTTGTGTAGTGTGTTCCACAAGAGCAGGCCTCAGTATGCATCTCACCCACAATCTTGGACATGGGAACAGTCATCTATCTCGCTAATAGGTGTAGTGAGACTTGTTTTTGTGACTTGTCTAGGATGAAGGTGTTCCACCACTTGAAAATCAGTTTGTGATTGATTCTTGTCTATGTGACTTGTTTGAGTCTTGCCTATGTCATTCTTGTGTTCTATCACCTAATTTTTGAGATGAAAATTGGTTGAGTGTAATCATTGTCTATGTGACATATGATGATCATTTCCTTTCCAAATTTGTGTAGTTGATGATTATTCTTTAGATTGTAACTTCATTGTTATAGATGTAACAGATCAGATTTGAGATAAGATGAATGAAAGAGATCAGAGGAAGCAGAGATCTCCGATGCAGAAAGAAATTCCTCCCTAGCTGAGAGGGAGTGTTAAAATTTGGCAACTCAGGGATGAAATTTCTTTAAAACAAATCATATATTTCAATTTTGTTTGAACCAAATATAATAAAATTTAATTGTTAACAATTTTAATATGACTTTCCAAAAATAGTAACTCACATGTCAATTTGGAAGTCACTTTCCAAAAATAGAAATTCATCTTTAAATGATCAAGGATGATCTCAACATATGGAATCCACTTTAAAATAAAATCAATCATGATTATAAAAGTCAAGAATTAATATTTGTATCTGTAATAGTATTATTACTATTATGATATTAATATTTATAAAATAATCTAAAGTCAGTCACCGTTAATGGATTAATAAAAATGAATTCTCTCATGGAAAAAGTAAATTAAGTTGAGAATCTCTTACTTGGAAAATTGAACCTCTCTCTTGGAATAAAATATTAACTCCACACTTAAGAGAATGCAACTCTCCCTCACTAATTCATTGTATGGAAAAAGTGTAAATCCACACTTAAGAGAATGTAACTCTCCCTCACTAATTCAATGTATGGAAAAAGTGTAACTCCTCTTCATTAACTGCACTTGTAACATCCTCATTCAATTCAATTCGTAACTATCACCAAATATTCTCTCATGTCTAAGCGTATCTCTCTCTCTCCCTAATTTGAATTGTAACTCCTCAAGACAAGTGCACCTCTCTCTCTGTTCTTGGGATGAGTTACACTTGGTAATTTGAAAACTTTATGTTCTATCTACAATTGCTAATTTGAAAACTTTTGAAGAAGAAAATTGAATTCTAAGTAATTGCGACAACATAGAACGTTCAATTTTCCACAAAGTACATTCAATTTTATACAAAGTACGTTCATCTTTTTGCAAAGTAAATTTAGTTCCATTTAAGTTTCTACAAAGTACATTTAGTTTTATGCAAAGTATATTTACATTTCTACACCTTTGAAGTTTCTACAAAGAATTTTTAAATTTCTACATAAAACGTTAAGATTTTAACGATATTGTGGATCGCTACCATAAAATCCATGCAAACCTTATGGTCAAGATTGGTTTTCACGATGTGGGGCTAAGGTTTCCAAGGTAAGGGTGTATTCTAACTATATTGAGATTATTGTTCATCAGATTGAAGTTATGAATTGAGATCTTATGTCATACTTGGTTCACAACATTGTCAAGGTCTTTTAGGAGAAACAAAGAAACTTTGTTCTAGAGTTTAACTTGCTCCATTATCTTCTTGATAAATGAATTTCAACCCTTGTATTTATGGGAAATCTTTCATAGCATGTGATTATACACATGATCTAAGAGGATCCTAAAATGATAAATTTTAAAAGTCCTCTAAATGTAGTGAAATTAATATTAAATCAAAGAGTTCATTGTTCAAAATCCAATGCCATCAACTACACCTTAATCCGACATTGTATGAAGAATTTATGGCCCGTTGAAGTTTTTTGGAAACAATAAGAGCTTTGTAGGCAGGACCCATAGGTGACACTTGGCATGCTGATGTCAGTAGTATGAAAGCTAACATCCATCATATGGATAATGATGTTAGTAGGGTGATGTGGCTATATCGATGGAGGGAGATCTAATCCAGTCATCCGTACTTACCAATTAGAGCATGCCACGTGGTGCCTAGTTAGCATTAACACTTATTGTTAAGGAGAAAACATTTTTTACCTTTTCAAAGGTTGGTAGTGGTCAATTTATCACCTTGTTAAATTATTTGGTAACCCCTAAAAAGTTGGCAGGAAAATTAGACTGGTTGGTCTATTATATAATAAAAAAAAAAAAAAAAAGAACTAGCCATCAGTCAGCAGGTGTTCAAACCCCACATACTAGATGACCGACACAGGGCAATGACTAATGATAATACATTGTTATGGGGTATTACTAACATAAAATCTTATGGGTGTCGAACCAACCGATCATAGCTGTCATCCCATCCACTGGTGGAGTTAACAAACACCAACCTCTAAGCCGCCAACCATATGCCAACTTGTGGAGTAGATCGCTAGTTAAGCGACGAATTAAAATTCCAATAATTTTTTTATATGTAATGGTCAGGTTTGGGTTTGAGCCTGCAACTTTTGACATTCCAATGGTCCAACTTGGTCCAACTAATTGCCTTCAAATCAAGCGTTAGTGGAGAGAGAGAGGGAGGCATGTTGTAGCGGAGGCTGAACTCAGTAGCGTACGCGAACCCAGAGCCAAGTCTGCACCCAAATGGGCACGTTTTTTGAGACATATTCCTTTGGAATCTTGGGGAATATTCCCAAAGGTAATCTTGTAAGGAAGCTGAGGATTCCCTAATTCCCTAGAGGTCACTAGCACATAACAGGGCCAATTTTATAGTCATGTTTCACAATTTTCGCAAGGAATTCAACTATGCATCCTATTTCTTCGTAAGAGGTCTACATTTTTAGGCCATCCCCATAAGTGGAGGTATAAGGTGCCATTTATTAATTTCATGTAATCTGATTTAATTTTCAATTAATGAAAGAGGCCTCACCACATTGAGCAGGGCCTGAAGACGTAGCCCACACTAGGTGAAATCTATTATCAACTTGTTTTTGTGCCTTCGATCTCATGGTTCCTTTTGATTTCTTCTACTTATATGTGTATGTTTTACTTTGTTACATGCTCTTTTAAATGAAATTCTATATGGATACTTGAAGTAAAATATTTGGATCAAGTTTGATATCATAGGAGGTCTTCTTCATTCGATTTGCATGAGTGAATGATAACTATGAACAAGCTCCAAAGAGCTGAAGGAAAACTCAAATCCTTTGATCCCTAACTAGTTCATTCAGCATGAAGATGGAAAATGGAAAATAAGGAAGGTCAAATGGAGGAAGAGTGAAATTATTGCAACATCTTCTACATCATCGTAAAGAAAGTGGACAAATGTCTTTTAGAATATGAGAGGACAATGAAGCCTAAGAAGAAATATCTAGACAATCATGCCTCGGTAAATCAAGGAGAAGGAGGAGAGCCTCCTAAACCTCCATATCTCACTTCTAGTGGAATTTATTCAGCTTCCTCTTCTCATCATTCTAACAGGCATCATAGGAATGCATCTAAAAACCCATTTTTACGCTATATGTAAATTTTGATTTTCCCACATATAATGGAAAATTTAATGCAGAAAAGTTAAACGTTTGGATCATAAATATTGAATTCTATTGACATATTGAGAAGATTGAGGAATATAAGGCTAATATCCAATTAGAATCTCTTCAACTGAGAGGCATCGCTCTTGTCTAGTGGGAGAGAAAGCTACAAAAAGGTAGAAAAAACTTGGGTGATATCCTTTCTTCTTGGTCTAATTTTGTTTCTGCATTAAAAGATCAATTATATCCTTTGGGTTATTGACAAAAGGCTTTAATGGAATGGAAATATTTGATATGAGGAAAGGGTCAAAATGTACAAAGATTCATAGAAGATTTTAGAAAACAAGCTTTAGATTTGGGCATTTCACTTTATTCACAAAAAACTGCAACAAAGTATGTTGGTGCTTTACATAGCTACATCAGGAATCTATGTTGTTATTTGAGCCTAATACTATTGATGTGGCCAATGTGAAGGTCATTCACCTTGAAAGAAGGGGAAATAATGACAAAGAAGATCATCCCAATAAATCATCTTTCAAACCTCATAATGGAAAGTTCAAAGAAATGGAAAGGGAAAGGACAAGAAGGAAACTACAACCAAGAAATAAGAAGGAGAAAATCCATCTTGCACACATTACAAGAATGAAGGAAATGATGATGGACACTGTTAGAAGTTACATTGAGATTTGAAGCCAAAGAGATTTGGTGGAAAGTACAAGAAAAAGAAGGTGGAAACTGTGCAACAGGACCTTGGATCCGACTCCGATGACGAGACACAGATCATAGGAGTGGGCACACAAGGTAACCTTTCTCTTCATGCTAATGAGAATTTTGAAATGTTTGCAAGTACAATTTCTTCAAATGAGTCTCTTGTTAATGAACAAAAGAGGACTAAATTGTTCCATATTAGAGTTGTGATGAAACACACTAAATTGGAAAACTTGTTTCATTCAGGCTCTCAAGTAAGCTTGATTTCATAATCCTTGGTTAAGAAATTAGGGTTGGAGGCAAAACCTCATCCAAAACCCTACCCTCTTGGTTGGGTGTGTGACAAAGAAAAATTACATGTAAGAAAATAGTGGAGGGATCGATTTGTGATTGCATCCAAAAAGTAGATGCAATTGATCTTGATATTGTATATTTGGATATTAGTGGAATTGTATTGGGGAGTCGACATTTATATGATAGGAAAGTATTTTTCTTTCGCCATGAAAACAAGTATCATCTCACGAAAAATGAGGTTGAATACATTGTTAGGGTTCATCATGCCAAGATCAGTGCAAGTCTTGTAAGTTCAAGTCAAATGAAGAGATTGATCAATTCTATAAAAGGGTGCATGCTCATGGTTGTTAGAGATAAATATGAAGAGACATATGAAGCTTTCCAAGGTTGTGATCCGAATCATAAAATAGAATTGTATGAAATTGTTTCTAATTATAATGGGATTTTTTAGGAACCAAGTGGTTCCTTCCAAAGTGTGATATCCAACATGAAATTAACGTGTAGCAAGATGCTCCCTTAAAAAATATTGTTATGCACAGGTTTTCAACCATTGAGATGCAGGACATAAAGAAACAAGTGCAGGAATTGCTAAACCAAGGAGCCATAAGGCCAAGTTCTTCTCCATGCGGCTCACCCATTTTTTTGGTTCCAAAGAAGGAAGACACATGGAGGATGTGCATGGAATATAGGGAAATTAACAAAATAACGGTAAATAATTGATACCCTCTCCCTCACATTGATGATTTATTAGCCTAATTGAAAAATGTTGTTTATTTCACAAAACTAGAGATGCGCAGTGGTTATCATCAGGTCAAGATTACATAACAAGATGTATGGAAGACTACATTCAAGAAAAAACATGGATTGTTTGAATGGATGGTGATGACATTCAGGGTGTGCAATGCTCTTGCCACATTCATGACGGTGATGAATGAGATTTTCAGACCTTTTCTTGATGATGTTGTACTTGAGTATCTTGATGATGTTCTTGTTTTTAGTAGAACTTACGAATATCATGTGAGTCATCTTAAAAAGTTGCTTGATGTTTTGCAAAGAGAAAAATTGTATGTCAAAATGTCTAATTGTGAATTTTTTAAGACCTCTTTGTTTTACTTGGGTCACATTGTTGGAGGTGTATGGTTAAAAAACAGAGCCTTCTAAAGTTGATGTGATTATAAAGCACCCTAAACCCACCAATGTTAAAGAGGTTTGTAGCTTTTTGGATTTAGTAGAATGTTGGAGAAGATTCATTTTCAACTTCTCTGTCATTGCATCCCCCTTGCATGCTTTGATGAGTGTGAAGTAGACCTTTCAGTGACGAGGAAACCAACAAAATTCCTTTGATACATTGAAAGATAAAATCAATAGCACATTACTTTTGGCCTTACTGGATGTGTACTAGCCTTTTGAGATCAAGATATATGCCAGTGGGTATTCCATGGGAGTCGTGTTTATGCAACAAAGGAAACATGTATGATACTTTCAGAGACATTCTCCCAAGATGTTGTGAACTATACCACATACAACAGGGAGTTGTATGCCTTTGTCCAAAGCGTGAAAATGAGGAAGAACTATTTGATTTGAAGGGAGACCATCGTTCACACCAATCACCATCACTTGTACTACCTCCAATCACAAACCAAGCTTCAACAAGAACATCATTTCAAATGGATGGGGTTACTTCAATAGTGTCACCTGGTAATACAGTACAAGAAGTGCACTACTAACAAAGTGACAGATATTCTCTCTTGCCTTCCTATTTCTGCATCTATTGTTTTGCAAAATATTTCTTTATCCTTTGAAATTTATGCTGAAAAATATGTTGATCATGAATATTTTAAGAATATGTATGCAAAGTTGATTCATGGATCGCAAGTAGACAATTACCATTTATACAGAAAACTGTTGTACCACCTTGGCAAGCTTTTTATCCCCACCAATTAAATAATACATGTAATCAAGGAGGCACATACCTCTCTTTTATTAGGTCATTTCGGGGTAGGGAAAACTTTGTGTCATTGGAAATTTTTTTTTAGTGGCCTCACATGAAATAAATTGTAAAAAGATATGTAAAGGGATGTGTGTTGTGTTCACTTTCTAATCGTACTAATAGAAATTTGGGGCTCTATACACCACTGCATGTTCCAAATCATCCATGTGAAAGTGTGTCGATGGATCTTTTTGCAGTTTTCATTTGTCTAGGAGATGTCATAACTATTTGTACATCCTTGTCAATTTAGTTAGTAAAATATGGCGTAATGCCCTGTAAAAAGAGGATCACTGGAGAGCAAACTACTCATTTCTTCTTCGAGTCAGTATGGGTCCACTTTTGTTTTCCCACATACATTGTGTCTAATCAAGATTCTAGCTTCCTTAGAGAGTTCTAGACACGTTTGTGGATAATTATGGAAATCAAGATGAAGAGGAGTATGAAATTTCATCTACATATCGACGAGAAAACATAGGTTTTCAACCGCACAGTAATACATTTACTTTGGTGCTATTTTTGCAAGGATCTCAAGTTATGGGATGATCATCTTCCTTATCTATAACATGCATACAATAGGGTTGTGAATTTGTCCATTCAGAGTTCACCATTTTATACATGATTTAAATATTTTCCCAAGGATACCTTAGACATGGTCTTTGAGAGAGATGAATATTCCAGTAAGAAAACTGAGTGGGACAAGGCACAAAAGTTCATTTACAGGATTTAGATGGTTTATGAGGCATTACTAGAGTAATTGGAGAAAAATTAAGCTCAATACAAGGCTTGGCATGACAAGAACCGGGTTGATCACCAATTTCAGCTTAGAGACAGGGTGTGGATCCACATCAACAAAGATAAAATGAAAGGGGAAGAAAAAATTTAAGACTAATCTGATATGTTCTATTCACCATATTAGATAAGATTGGAGATAATGGTTTTTGTCTCTATTTTCTAGAATACATATAGATCTACTCAGTGTTGAACATTGAAAACTTGAAGCTTTATGACCCTCATTTGATCATGGACACCAAAGATGTTGGAAACGTTCCTACATTGCATGATTTTCCCCCTAAATACTTGGACAAGCTACATGAATATATCATTCTTGATAGAAGAAGTAGGATGGGGAGACATGGAGTACATTCATAATCATTTGAAAGGCATGTATCCAATTAAGTCCCATTGGATTAAAAAGGAGAAAGTGAGGGAGGAATTCCATCACTTACTAATTGACTGATAAGGGTTTTGGTAGCCCAAAATCCCATTTGTGGGGAGAAATGATGTAATAGATATGACCTTCTAAAATATGATAAAGCAAATATACGTAGAAATAATAGATCAACTCAATAATATAACATGAAAATGCTTCTCTTCATTAATCAAAACCCTTGAGGTAGGGTAACACCATGCAATCACTCCTTAAGGAAGGAGAACACTACACAAGCCATATGGTTGCCAATACAATAATCCTTCACATCTCTCCATGGGGAGTCTCTAGCCTCTATATAGGCCTCATACATACAACACCATGGGTCATTAACATGCATCTCTAAATACCACATATATAATACAATGGGCTTATCACATTATTGCTAACTACTTGCGGTCCTTTACATGATGCAGGTTAACCAATTTATTTATTAACTATGACCATCCCATTATTACATTATTCCCTTAGGTACCTCCCTTTGTACCCCATAATATCCCCCCTATGTATACTACACAATTTCCCTTGGGACACCAAAACGACTGAAAATATCCTAAAGAAAAAATGAAACTACAACATTTTCAGTATCAAAAGGAAGTGCTTTAGCTTCTACCTATTTTGTGACATACTCTGTACAAACAAGAATATACCTTTTTTGCCGTGATAGTGGATTGATTGGACCAACAAAATCCAAAGCCCACTTTTCAAAAGGTTTAATATGTACTTAAGGTTGTAGAGGCATTTCATCTAAAGGAACATGATTTCCCATTCTCTGACAACTATCACATCTCTTAGCATTTTCTTTGACATCTTTAAAAAGAGAAGGCCAATAATATCCTAAGAGAAGGATTTTATAGGAAGTCCTTTTATCAGCAAAGTGTCCTCCACATAGTTCATCGTGACGAGCCTTTAATATTTACGGTACTTCATCTTCTCCAACACGTCTTCAAGTGATTAAATCAGGCCTTGTTTTGTAGAATTACCCATTTATCCATGAATATGATGCACTAGTTTGAATAACTCTCCTTTTCTCTCGAGGAGACAAATATGAAGGTAATTTTCCTATGGCCAAATAATTAGCAATATATGCAAACCAAGGAGATTTAATAGATAATGCAAAAAATATATTCATTACTCAAATTATCTTATACAGGAACATCACTATTATCATTTTCGATTTTAGACAAAAAATCAACAGCTATACTCTCCTTTCAAGGCCTATCCAAAATAGTAAAATTGAATTCCTGTAATAACAATAGACATCTTGTAACTCTACCATTATTAATTGATTTATTCATTAAATATCTAATTTCACAGTGATCTGTGTGAACAAAAGTTTTGTAACTAGTGATATAATGTTAGAACTTGTTAATGGCATGCACAACTGCTAGAAAATCCCTTTCTGTTATAATATAAATCAACTCTGCAGGAGTCAAATTTTTACTTGTGTAATAAATGGCATAAGGAGTCAAATAATGTTGTCCCAATACAATTCCTAAAGCTGTCTCTGAAGCATTGATTCAAATATGAAACAGGAGATTCCAATTTGGTCCTCTTAACATGGGTGCTTTGGAAATCTTTTCTTTCAATATTTCAAAATCTTTTTGGCAATCAACATTCCAAATTAATTCACAATCTTTTTTACGTAATTTGAAAAGTGGAGAGACTATCTTTGTGAAGTTTTTTATGAATCTTCTATAATAGTCAATAAAACCAAGAAAAATTATAACATCTCTTTTACAAGAAGGAACTGATAATTTGGAAATAAATTCTACTTAGATGCATCCACTTTAAGTCCATCTCCTAAAATGCGATGGCCTAAAACATTTACCTTGGTGAACATTGGAAAAAAAACCATGGCTTAATGAAAGATTTGTTTCTTTACATTTAGTGAGAAAATTTCCTAAATTTTTAAAAGATCCCTCAAAAGAATTACCATATACAATAAAATCATCCATCTAAACATCCACACAGTCATGAATGAGATCAGAAAAAATGCTAGAACTTCCCTTTGGAATGTTGAAGGTGAATTACATAATCGAAAAGGAAGTGCTCGGTAAGCATAAGTTCCCCATGGATAAGTAAAATTTATTTTGTCTTGATCCTCCAGAGCTACATGGATTTTCTTATATCCAGTAAAACCATTCGAAAAATGAAAAATACTTTTTCCTTACAAATGTATCAAGGACTTGATCTATAAAGGGAAGTGTAAATTATCTTTTAAGGTAGATTTATTCAATTCCCTATAATCTATGCATACTCTCCATTTTCCATTTTTCTTTGGAACAACCACTAATGGTGAGACCCACTGACAATCTGATATTGCGTAAATGAAATTCACATTGAACAATGTTTTCAAATCTTCTTTAACAATTCCCCTTAGATTTGGATTCATCCTCCTTTAGGGTTTTCAAACTAGTCTGGAATTTTCATCAATATAGATATGATGCATACAAGTATTAGGATCAATTCCTTTCATATAAGTATATTCCCATGCATAAGCAGAGGAACACTATTGTAAATTCTTTATCAATTCATTCTTTTGAGATTCTTCCAGATTATCATTAATGTTCAAAGATTTTCTTTGAAATATTTCTATTAAATAATTTCCAAATTTTTCCATAGAATGTAAAGCCATTTGATGAGATTATACATATTCAACATTGCATTGTTCTTGAAATTTTTTCTCTTGTGCACAATATGAGGAAGAATCCTTATTATTCATTAGATTTAAAATTTGATCTTATTCATCTATTTGTGAAGTGGTAAATATTGGTTCTATATGAAAATCTTCATTATCATCATCTACCCAAACGTCACCTTCTAATTCTATCATTGCTTTGCAGGAGGATATAGTGTGGATTTCTTAATAGAGATTCCATTGGAAATAAACATAAACACCAGGTCTACAACTTATAAAAACATCAATTGTATTTAGTGATGGTCTGCCTAGAATCAATAGGTGTCCTCCTAAATTATTCTTAGGAGTTAAAGTCATAAAATCAACAAGATATTCCCAAGAATCTAAGGGGACAGATACATCTTCTAATACACCATCCAGTCTAATAATAAAACTATATGCTAACTATAGTAATGTTGGTGTGTATTGAAGTACAGAAAATCTTAATTGATCCATAATATATTTACTCATGATATCTATAGTTGCTCCTGTTAGCTACCTATACCAATAGGTTTCATATTTCATGATTGGCAAATAAAAGTTCCAAATATGCTCTGCTTTGGTGATTCAAAGATCCCATATTTTCAAGGAAAGACAACATGTGTATATAGCTTGATGTTGACTCAATTTTGATGGATGGTCCAACAGCTTAATCTGGATCATGCCATGTTTCAATTTTCTGTTGTAGAATAGAGAAAGAAGTCTGTCCAAACTGTTTAATCTTGGCAGACCAGTAGCTAGGTAGAGAAGTAAGGATCCCAACTGCTTAATCTGGGACTTTGGAAGCAATAAGGGTAGCCTGAGATAGAAAGTCAAAAGAAAAAGCCAAAAGAAAAGAAAAGGCACATAAGGGTTTGCGAGTCTAAGTGCACCCTCCACAAAGAAACAAAAAAATGCTAGACAAGTAGATGGGTAGGCAGATGGGGTTGCAGAAATGTCATTCATTTCAATTGAATTTTGCTGGTCTAGCATAAAGGAAAATCAGTGGATAGAGAAGCTCCTCTTCTCCATCATGTTGCAGCAAAGCAAAGGAGCATGACTAACTCCCTTTTCTCCCCTTTCACATTCATTACTAACATCCCTTCATCAGTTCTGTTCATGAAAGAGAATCAAAGTTTTATGGTGGTTCTTGTTTCTTTAAAAAGCCACATTTCTTGTGTAAAATTCTTTTCATTTTGATCTACTCCCTAAGCTAAGTTCTTTTCATATAAACTTAGTGATATCACTCCTCATTCACCTCTTCCATTCATATTAACCCCTAACCTCTTATTATCTAAATCCCCTATGTTACCCTTTCCCTATTATTATAAACACTGTGGTGTATAAACCCCAAGCATTCTATAAATATCCCTTCCCCACTGGAATTATAGCCATATGTTCACAGTCAGGGATTAAATTGACATTTGGTCAGTTTAAGAACCCAAACCCAACCCCTTTTCCCCCTTCAGAAGTTATCTAAACCATTAACCCCTTCATTTGCTAAAGAACCTTGTAAATAAACCCATTTTCACCCCTAACCCGCTCATTTGCAAAAATACATGAAAAAACCCACATTTCGGCTTTATCCAAAGTTTGGCGCAAAAGCGCATTTGCATTAAAAGATACATTGAAAACCATACAAATCGCCGAAAGTCCTAAAGTCCCCGCCGGGCGCATCCTCCAAAGAAAAATATTATTTTATTCCCGCCCCCTTCCGTATTGACCTGGCACATTAACGATCCGTCGATCGTCGGATCTGGCCCTTTTCATTGGATGGCTCTCATACATTTCGGACCGGGCCCGACGTCCGAAAGTTACCTTCCGAAATTTGTCAGAGGGTGACGTCAGGCCTCTGCCACGCATCACCCCCAAATTGTATTGGAGCGCCCTCTGACAATTCCGCTTCCGTATAGAGAGCGGTGCGATATTATACCACTTACCGTTCCCGGTTTCTATGAACCCGCCTTGCCAACGTCACTACCACATCATTATCGCGTCACTGCTACATCACCATCACGTCAGCGCCCCCGTCCGCCACTGCTCTAACCTGCCCGCCACCTCACCATCCTCATGGACCACTATCAAGCCGCCACGTCACTCGATGACGTCATGCTGACATCATCTGACCTTGACCTCACCTGATGACGTCATGCTGACGTCATCCAAAAAAGCGCCAAATAACCCAAAAATCCATATTTTGGCCGAAAAATCGTGTTTTTCATTACTTTTGCAAAAGACGACTGTTGCACCTCTGCATGTATTTTACGACCAAACAAGCGTCAACCTGCTGAATTCGACCCAAGGACCGTTGGTGCGCCAATTCCACCTGCATTTGTGACTATTGCCTACGGTTCACCAGGTATTTATCCCAGTCATTCCCTCTGCGCCTGGTTTTATCCTACATTCTCCAGCAATAGCTTAAAGAGTAAGAAAACACTGTGTTTACCGGTAAATCCCCTGTGGCTAGCCTCCATTTTCAGTTGTAAAGTTAAAATTCCCCGGCAGAGCCTTGTTTACCCAAGTTTTCACAAAACATACAGTTGGTTCGCGCATTCGTGAACTGAGAACCCAAGCTGCATCAATTTACCGTGAAGAGATTTTTTAAGGCCAAGCATTTGCCCTATCAGTGCTTTGTGCAGTATTTCAATTGTTGCCATTGCCATTTTATCCTCTGTTCCTCAGTAAATCACCTCTCTGTCCAAGAAATACTCCTTTGTGTTGCTCTGCATAGTAACACCAGTGCATACAAACAGAATCCTAAAGTAACCATGGATGCACCAGTAGCTCCTATAGCCTTGAATATTGCTCCATTAAATGCCCCTCAGAGAGAATTGGGATGGCAACCATTAGCAGACCTAGATTATCAAATATCAAAAGAAATGCTAATGCACAGCAAGTACCACATCCACTTGTTAAACGAATTGAAGATTAAACACGAGACTGGAACAGATGTATTGGGCATTTGGGATTCTTTCCTCCCTCTCTTCAAGCTCCCTCAGGTCAACCAGTTTCCTGACCTAATCCACCTATGTGCTGACTGCTACGACGCCACTTAGAGAGCTGTGATTGACCCTTCAGGCTCAGTTGTTTTCTATGTCACCCCTGAAGCCATCAGAGAGATGCTGCACTTCAAAACTGAGAAGAAATTAGTCCCTTTATCACTGATTGATCTGATAAAGCAAGGAGCTAAATTGACAAATGCTCAGGTCACCAAACTGAATCAATTGTACATTGACTCTGACACTGTGAAGTACCCTCCCATTTCTCATGTTTACCTCAATCAATTGGGCAGGGACCTTGTAGACATGATCAGTCCCATTCTGGGCTATAATTCAATTGAGTTTGTTGATGAAACTGTGCTGGTGATGATGCTCATGTTTTCCCCTGGCAAGTCTCCAATCTGCTATGACTATGCCACCTACATATCTGACAAAATACATGAGCAATTAATGAACTTGGCAAGAGAAAGGGTGTTCATATACACCTCTTTCATCTACCACTTAATTTTGTATTATCAACATGAGAAATTTCACTTTGCTACGAAGAGAGTGGATGCACAAGGAAATCCAAGGTCAGTGGTTTATTGGTCCTCTACCTTCCACTGCAGATCTTGTTCCCCATACACTTATTGTGAGTTTATAGACCTCTTCATCCACCCAACCATGTCTTTGCTTATGAGCTCACCTCCTCCAAGACTAACTGATGAGATGCAAAGGATTCTTCAGCTGTCCAAGGTATACAACATTGGGGATTGGTACTATTACCAACACCACACAGTCATCAGAATATATGGGTGTGAGTTTCCCCCATACAGATTGCCCAAATATGTGCCCATGAGATTGTTTACCCTTGAATACTTCAGGCAGTTTGGGAATGCTGATGTGCTACATTTTTTAGGCAAAGGCAAGAAAGCACAGCTCAAAGTAAGAAACCAATTAGGCCACTTCATTTACAACAAAAGGGAGGAAGGTTGGCAAGAAGCAGACAGAATGCTAGAATCCCTTGGCCTACAGACCAGTTTCCTTTGGAAACCTTATGACCCCAATCACTTCATAACTTTAAGAAGGGTCAAGTATAGGCTGGCCAGTTATGACCACGTAAGGTTGCCTCATATAGAAAAATATGCAAATCAAATAAAGTGGAGGAGAGGCACCTTAGAGGAAGTTGTCACACAAGAAGAATTAAATCAAAGAGCAGTTAAAAATCTCCAAAAGATGGCTAACTTAGAGCTTTGTGCATAGGTATTTGCTCTTCCAGGCACTCAAGTGGGAGCAGCTGCCTCATCCTCCACAGCACATCAGCAAGCAGCCAAAGCTACTGATCAAACCTCTAGCAAAGGCAGAGAGAAAGAGATTGAGCCACAGCAGCCACCTCATGAACAGGTACAGCAGCAGGAAGTGCAGCAACAGCCATAGGTACAACAGCAACAAGGGGGGCAGCAAGAAAAGGAACAGCCAGTGCAACAAGAGCAAACATCACAGGCCCCAAAATCCACCGGGCAGCAAGCTCAGGACACTCTGCCTCCTAGGCAGGAGACAACAGTGGAGGCCTCAGTCCTCCAAACCCCACAAAAAGAAGACATAAGTAGAAAGAGGGACAGAGAGACTCCCCTCACAACATCAACAACTCATGGGGAGAAAAGACACAGAATGAATCCCCTTTCTGAGGAAGAAATGCCAATAGGGCAATCTTTGGGCATGGGCCCACCTAGCATGGAGGCATCTGCAAGTTCCTTCCAGCAGGAACAAGAGAGGACAGTGGGAGGAGAAGTCAGCTCCTCAAGCCAGCAAAGAGGAGCTGAGGCAGGCATCAAACATCAATTTATAGATATTAAGAAGAGGAATGAACCCCTCAAGGTGCAGCTCTACAATCATTTGTTAAAAATGGTTCCCACTAACCAGCAAAGATTGATGTCTGCCTATGATGTACATGAGGGCAAGATGATCATGAGCCATTTTACGCCAGCAGTGTTGCAGCCGCAGTCAGCTGCAGATTACATAAGGACCAACCTTGAGGTCCTTGCCAAGGACATCCACCCAATGGATAAAATCGAATTACATAAGCAAATGGGTGAGATGGTGTATGCCTCCTTGGCAGATAAGACATTGGAGAACTACAGGCTAGAAAATAGCCTAAATAATACAACTGCCCAACTTGAGTAGGAGAGAGCATCCTCTCAAGCAAAGGACAACAGAATCAAAGCCTTAGAGGAGATAATCATAGAACTTGGGCATGATCCCAAGGACATCAAGGCTGTACAAGCATTATTGAAGTTAAGTGATGCAGATATGGCAGCACTAAGGAAAATGGTAAAAGTCCCAGCAACCATTCACCCACAAACTGGAGAAGTTGCCCAGCTGAGACATGACCAAGATGCAGCAGCTATGCTAGTGTCCCTATATAAACAGCTGATCCAAACACAAGAGAAATTGGGAGAATCAGAGGCTGCACAGGCTGCACTATAGGCAGCATTACAACAAAAAGAAGGAGGACAAACATCTCAGCCTCCTCCAGAGATAATCAACCTTGAGGAACCTCCTCAAACTACTTCTCCTCCCACTGAATGGACAGAACATGCAGTGCCTTCCACATCAGCACCAGCGCCAACAACAGAGCAGGCTCCAAGCCTCGATATGCAGAAGCTCAAGAATGAAATCCAAGCACTGGAAGCCCAAATGTCAGAATTAAATGAGGCCAGGGAAAATCTGGTCAAGTTGAATGAGAAATATGATAAATCAAAACAAAATGTTGCTGAGAAAGGAAGAGAGATAAAGGCTCTCAAAGATAAGATAAAAGAGTTGGAGAAGGAGCTCACACTTGACAAAGTGATAGCTGAGCTTAGGACAGTTTTATGGGCCAACATTGGCCAATCAATCATTGATCAATGGCAATACATTGAGACCATTCATGAGCAGATAGAGCTCATAGGGAAAGCACATAGAGAAATCCAAAGAGCAAGGGCATCTCTAGGCAATATGCCTGAGGTTGCCAACATAATGATTAATGTGCTTAATAACGGAACAAGTGCTCAACTGGCAGCAATGGGAATCTCCAGTAGAACTGAAACCATCCAGCTGATAAAGAGGGTCCTCACACTAAGAAACCTGGTACAAACACTGGAAAGAAGAAGCCAGGACATGCAGACAGAGGTTAATAAGTTCACGGACAAATTTGTGGCATTGCAAAACAGAGGTCTTCCTAGCTTACTGAACAGCGCAGGAAGACTACTTTCCCATGAACATTATGCCAACAGGGTCAACACATTTGCTACAAATCAGATTACAGAAAGACCCAGCTCTTCAGAAGAATCAGGGCCAGCATCAGGGCAGAGTCTCTACAACAGGGTTGAGAACCTATTTTTCATCATGAATGAGATCCAACATTTGTTTGAAGTGCCTCCAAATTTCTACAAATACACAGAGGCAGATGAGACTCTAGAGGCAGTCCTGAGACATCAATTTCCCACACAGGAATTCTGGACCAAAATGATACAATTAATACTATAAACCAGAGGCTGTATTCAAGTTTTTTTATTTAAATATATAAGTTATCATACACAGGAAAATTTTGATAAAATCAACATGCATGGAGAAGAATGGGCTGAGCCAACTCAACAAAACTATTCGGCCACTAAAGCAGCACTGACAGTCACAGGTGACAGGGCCGAAAAGCTACAGGAGGACAGAGCCACAAAGACACATCATCCAGCATTTATAACAGAACATTCAACCGACTCAGTGGCCTCCAAAGGTCAAAAGGTCTTCTGACAGAATTGAAGAGCATTTATGTTGTATTCAAAGCTGTAATAACTTCTTATCTGTTGTTCTGTACAAGTTGGTGAACATATTTATTTCTCAGATGACTCAACGCTTCAGATATTTTGTATGACCGTTGGTATATATTCCCCCTCGCATAATTTTGCAGGGGTTGTTGTTGATTTCTCTTCTAGAGTTCTTATGCTGTAAATTTTTCAGAGTATTAATACAAAAGTGATGGAATTTCCAAAGCTCTGTGTTATTTGAGGCATTCTGGTGTTTTGCTGAAAGTTACGGGATTCCTGCGTATTTCATGGCACAATAAGTTCTCCTTAAAAACTCTTCATTATGTGTTTTGTTATCTTTTCATAGCTCATTCATGTTCCTGTGTCTCATAGTTAATGGCAAAGAAAAAGAATAGTTCCAGGATTTATTCACAGAATACCCTGAACTCAATCTATGATGTTATAAATGTTTTTCTTCAGTTATAGTCATAAGGTGTAATTCTTAACTGCTGCGCCTCCAAACTATATCTTTCACAGTGATTGTTGTTTCAGGAATTCAAGTTTTCTCCTATGCAATATATCTCTTTCTTACACCCCAGCTTAGTGGAAAATTCTTAATTGCTTTTCACGCGTTAAACACACTTCATATTCACAATCTCAATTTTGTTTCATGATGTATTTAAATGGCCCTGCAGTTTCAGCAACTCAACTCAATCCCTTAGACAACCTGTAGCCACAGACTCCATTGCCCAATGGACTAGAACTATCTGAAGATTTCCACCTTAGCTACAGAAGACATCCCTCAACCAAAACATACAACCAAACCCTGAATTCATAACTAGCCTAAAATCTTCACAAAACAGAGACAAACCTTAAAGAGAGAGCCCTCTCTGATTACAGTTTGGCTAGAAGATGTAATCCAAAGATTGGTTAGTGGTTACCCCGGCCGTATTCCCTTGGGAGTCAAAGGGAACAACCTGGGTGTTAACATAATTGGCGACTCCACTGGGGAGTTCCTCAGGATTTTCTAATTTCTGTATATTTCTTTAAGCTGCTTCAAGTCAATTTTCATGCTAGCTTTAAGATATACACAGTCACTCCAAAATCTTGTCTGGCCCTTGTAGACACAAAAATATTCCAAAAAACATACTCAAAAACAATTTCAGAAGCTAGCTTCCAAGAAGAATCCACGATATACAAGGTCAAATCCTGACCCCAATCCACCAACTGTTTTTGAAAATCCTAATACAATCCCCAAAATCATTCGGAAGCAGCAAGGACAGGAAACTCTTGCTGATTTAAGTCCTGAGACCGCTTATCCAAACCCTGTTCCAACTCCAATCAAGGTTCTATTTCGATCTACCCTTGATTCCCCCAGTTCGCCATCCACATCTCAAAGCCCTCCTTTCACACCTCCATCCACTGCACATATTCCCTTGACCAACACTCTAGTTTCTACCATCCCCACTACCACTGTTGTACCAGTCGTTCATGTCATCCCAGTTATCCCTGTCAACCCTATAAATCCTGCAAATATGGCTAATATATATGCACCCCTGCAGTTGCCTGCTAATGTTGCAGCTCTACCTCAGGACTACCAATCCAAGATCTCATATTTTGACTCCACTGGCCCTTTCACAGCAATTCAGCATGCCAAAAGGATGCAGGACCATTTTGAGAACTATGAAATAGATGATGACAGTGTCAGAATGAGAATCTTTGTTCAGAGCCTGACAAGGGATGTAAGAACTTGGTTTAGATCACTGGCTGTAAATACCATCACAACTCTTGATGAGCTTTATCAAGCCTTTACTAACAGATGGGAGAAAAAGAAAGATCCCCTGCACATACTTGGTGAATATGATACAATCAAACGAGGTCCTCAAGAGACCGTTTTGGAGTATTGTGCAAGATTCAACAACGTATATAACGCAATACCACAAAATTTAAGACCTCCTCCTGATTTAGCCTTGTACAAATTTCCTGATGGTTTTGACCCTGATATGGCATATCAGTTGAAGGAAAGAGCCCCTGAAACCCTTGAAGATGCCCAAAAGGTTGCTGTCACAGTAGAGGCTAACCTGATTGCCAAAAGAAATAGGGAAAGATTGGAAAAGAGAACCACCTTCAAAGAAGAACCCTCAGCCTTTGATCAAAAACTGGATGCAATACTTACTGGTATGAAGAGATTAGGTGATAGAGTAGAATCAGTTGAGAGAAAGTCATCATGGGAAGCACCACAAAATAACCCTATCAGGAATCCCAATTTTAGGAGAAATCAAAACCCAAACGCTGGCAAGGCCGGTTCTGATCCAGACATAAGACCTCCTTTCCAGGAAAACTATACTGAGGCATCCACTCCGAATGAGCAAACAGATGACACCCACATTAACCTGATGGGCCTGAATGACGAGCAGCAAGTTTTTCTGAGTTAAGAAGATCATAAGGATGATGACATTCAACAATTCCAAACCAGGTCAGGTGAGTCATTTGACTTTAAACAAGGATATGACACAGCTGTTTATGAAGTTCATAAGCAATACAAGCTAAGAAGCAGAACTATAAATATAACACAGCCTGAAAAAACAAAGGATAGCCAGCAGCCCAAAAGAGCCATAGTCACAGAGCCAAATGACACAACTGATTCAGTTACAAATGAAATAACCGTTCAAGAAGTCACTGAACCATTGCCTCCAAAACAACAGCCTAGGGCTACATCACCCTTGCACCCTAAACCAAGCAATACTCCTCAAGAGATGAGTAAGAAGGACAAGCCTCAAGATCAAGAAAAGAATCAAGAAGAAGACTTAGTGAACAAGGAAAAGGCTGTCACCCACAACACCAAGATCCCATCTGAAAGACCCTTTGACTTAGAAGCTGAAATCGGCAAATTGAAGGTAGCTATTCCTCTTTCAGAACTAGCCAAGCATGACATTTATAGACAACAAATCAAGAAGTCCCTTCAACTTACTCGTAATAAAGATAATGTCAATGTGTTGGATGACACCCCAGAATTGCTTTTCGGTCCAGAAGTTGATGGAAAGACAGCAGTTACAGGGATCTTACCTTTCTATGTCAGCTTGCATGTTCATGATAAGATACTACACAATGCAATGTTTGACTTAGGTGCCTCTCACAACTTGATGCCTAAATCAGTCATGGAAAGATTGAATCTAGATATTACAAGACCATATAAGGACCTATTCTCATTTGACTCCAACCAAGTTAAGTGTTTAGGCTTAATAAAAGACTTATGTGTGTCCCTAGTTCAGTACCCAAATAGAACAATTCTAATGGACGTTGTAGTTGCTGATATCCCACCCAAATATGGGATGCTGTTATCAAGATCATGGGGGGCTAAACTCAAAGGTTCCCTACAATTAGACATGTCGTATGCAACCATCTCAGTCTTTGGTCAACCCAAGAGGTTATATAGAGAGTCACTTATGGAATACATGGTCAGCAGTGAAGAAAAACCTCAAAACTTTCCCATATATGCTGTCCATTCTGATATAGATTCATATATTCTCTTCAATGATAATTCAGGTCTTACAAATGATGATGAAACCAAGACACTCAAACAAGATCAGGACATTAATGAAAAAGCTACTGCTCTAGAAATAAAGTTGATCCAATCAAGTGATGAGACTTTCCTAAAAGACAAACTAAATGAAAAACTAGAACTTCAACTCACAATCCCAGATCACAGAGAAGTTATTAAGTCTCCCCTAGAACAAGAGATCCTATGGTTCCTTAAATTTGATGGGTCAGTCAACAAATTAGGGGCAGGGGCTGGAGTTTGGGTACATAATAAACAAAAAAATCATGCAGAAGGCCGAGCCTATAGGTTAAAATTCAGGTGCACCAACAATATGGCAGAATACGAAGCTCTCTTACTAGGCCTCAGACTAGTAAAATCCTTACAAGCCATAAAAGTTTCAGTACTAGGAGATTCAGACCTAGTTGTCCAAGAAGTAAAGGGCAATTTTGTCACTAATGACAAAAGACTGAGTGTTGAGCTAATTTATGTTCCAAAATTAGCACAAGTATTTAATATCAATCTGGGTTGTTTTATTCTTGGAGGCAAACCACTATTTGTGAAGATCTAATATAATCAATGCTTGAAAGATAAATGATTACAAACTAAGAAGAACTATATCTTAAAAACTCTTGATTCAATCAACTTAAAGGAGGTAACATTGGAAGAGTTCTTGACTCAAGAAATCTACTTCCTCCTCAAGTATGACTTCAATGAATTAGAGATTACAATCAAAGACTCAAGATGCATAAATCATACATGAAAAAGGCTCTTAACTTAAGAGACACTCAAAGCTTTCCATAGTAACTCATTCATCTCAAGATATAAATCTAAATGAAAACAAACCACTTGCATGTAAATGAAAGAGACTAATTCTAATTCACCATTTCATAGAGAGAATGCCCAACTTGAACATTTGTTTCCCAACTCAATTAGATGATGAATAAACCATTAACAAATGAAATTAATCACTATTCATAACCATGATACAATCTGAAATAAGACTTTGAAAAACTAAAGCTATCATCAACCAGATTTGCAATGAAATAAAACTAGTCTAACTTGGAAGTGTACTTAGCTTGGAGTGGGGGCCCTCCACCCTTGCCTTGCACACTTATGAAAATGATATCAGAAGCTTTAAATCAGCAAAACATCCATATATTGATCAGCAAAATGAAAGTAACATGAGTCTCCAACTCAAGTCTTCAAACCAAAAATATTACAGCATAATAATATCATATGTCAAGTGTGTTGAGCCATCAAAGTGTGGCTCTTAAATAAGGAGTTCATGAAACCAACTGATCTAAAATCACTCTAACAATCATATCTACTTTAGTCCACCTATCCAAGTCGAATCCACCTTCCTCATCCCAAGAAATATGACTAATATCTTGGAATCCCAAAACAGCCCTATTTAGATGGGGTTTCTGGATGACTAGTCATGATTGACTAGCTCCAAAAAGGCATAATAAAGCTCGATCTGGTTGAACCAAGCATAGGTGGCTTGGTCCTAGTTCCCAAGCTTTCCATTCATGCATCCCATTCGTGCTAAGGTGGCCTGCATCCATATCAACCATAAAGTGATTACGGGAATTTCTAAAATTGCCAAAATTGCACTAAAAATCAAACTTTTATAAAAACTCTAGAAATTGACAAATTAAAGTTAAATACCTGATTATACTTCAAATATTCATTAAAATGAGATGGATGAAGTGAAAATGAAGGATAAATGGATAGTTAGATAAGTTTCTCAAAGCAAAAAGAAGATCAAAACTAAGGCCCAACATCTCTCCCTTGCTTATGTTCAAGCATGTCCCCATGCTTGCTTGCTTCTCTTGGATCTTCTGCCCTCTGAAGTAGATGTTGTACCTGTAGCTGCTTCCCTGTTCAAACAATCAAATTATGTTTCCTGCTTTACCTTGTTTTGATGCTGACCTCCTTAACCTCTGCTGTCTTTCCTCTGCCCAAACTCTGTTTAGATTCCCTGTGTAAGGCAAACAATCAGCTGAATATGCTTTACTAACACATTATCCTCTGTTTTGTTTTTGAAGAAAATATATATATCTTAAGTAATAATCATGTTTCCTTGAATCAATTAACATGTATTACAAAAAATTTTGCTCTCTGCCTCTCAACAAATCTTCAAAAACATATCTCTGCTCTCTGCCTCTCAACAAATCTGCAAAAACATATGGACAAATGACTGTATATAATATACAAATTTCTCTCGGCCTCTCATGAAAATTTGATTATATCACAGCAAAGTGTTCTGGCCTCTCATTGATTCCTCAAAAATAATGACTGTATGCAAGCAAATAGCTCTCGGCCTCACCGATTTCTCAAAATGATGACTGTATAAAAACAAACAAATAGCTCTCGGCCTTGTAAATTCTTCAAAAACGATGACTGTATACACAATATACTCTCGGCCTCAAACGAATTCTCAAAAGAATGATGACTATATAAACAACTAATTGTTCTCGGCCTTGTGAATTTCCATCGTTTTTGTCAAACAAGATCACTGTGTAAACAAAAATGCTTGCGGCCTCAAATAAATTTTCATCGTTTTTTTCATATACTTTGACTGTGTAAATAAAATGCTTGCGGCCTCAACAAATTCTCATTGTTTTTCAAACAAATTTACTGTGTAAATGCAGGGTTATAACCTAGAGGTCTCATCACAATCGCTCACCTCTTTTCCTCACTGTTTATACCACACAAATTCTCAAACAAATAAAACACAGAGTCCATAAATCCTCGGTCTCAAGTGACAAACAATGCAAAGTCGGCTTTTAACTAGGATTTGCAGTCAATACAACACGTTTGCAGACAATCCTGGCATTTCAATGGCACAAATATATGTATATATAGGCGCACAATGAAGCATGAATGCGTTTGACTCGTTTACATCCACCCTACAGCATTCCTCTGTTCTTTTTGACAGTCCTCACGGCATATACCAATGCGCACTTTGTTTATAACTCACACATATAAACAACAGTTCTTCCAGTCTAATACAATGCATTCACAACACTTTTTCTGAGCAACCATGCATATATGACAACCATGACCTCGGCGTTTTCTGTGACTGCCACTATGATCTATGCATACCAAACAATTGCATTTATGCCGACGGCTAAAACCTAGCGCGCAGGTCGACAAGTGTAAATGCAACGAGTGCAAATGGCGGTTTCAACTAGCAACGGGTATGGCACTCTTTATTGCACTCGGCGTTCAACAACCTCCGCACTATATGCATCGAATCACTGGACTGCCACCGTGTTATGCATGCATATTAACCTTTTTAAATGCCGGTGATTTTTACCATAAATTCACACCATAATCTACGCATTACAAACTGGTCAATCCATCCATACACGCAGTAGACTTGGGGTTATCCCGGATTTAGAGTTACCTGGCTGTCACTGGCCACGTGGGATGCAAACAAACACTCAAATCCCTCCTTCCTCGGTCAGTCGAACTGGTGTGATTCCAAAACTCGGCTTCCTCTGCTCATTTGACTCGGATTTCTTCTTTAAAATCGCCTCAATACACTTTTTTTCCTTTGGCTATGCTGCGGCTTCAAACACGATTTTCTGAGCTATGGCAATGAGGATTTGTGATTTGAACAGCGCATGGAAGGTTGATTTATGACCGTTTCCTTATTGTACCTGCGTTTCATTTGTTGGTATGAGTGGAGTTTATGGTTTCTCATTTGTTCTTTGCGGCAACGTCTGTTGATTATGGCCTCCGTCGTGCCCTTCATTGCAATGATATTTGATTATTATCATTTCCTTACCTGGCCGTAGCACTGCTGTATGGTTATTATCATATGGCTGGTGTAATAATGTGCCAAATATATACCTTTCATTCCATACGATTTACGCCCAAAGCTTATGGTTTAACTTTATAACCTTTGCACTCTTCAATGTTATACCATAGTTATATCCATAACTTTGTTTAAATACCATCCTTTTTCATCATTGTATTTGAATGCTTACGTCCTGGTGCTTTTGAAATATATATATGCCATACCATGTTTAAATATATATGCCATATCTTGAAATATATATGCTTTTGAAATATATATGCCATACCATAGTTTCTCTCACCATCGTATTTGAATGCCTACGGCCTCCACATGTATCATTCCATTGCCCTTTATAACTATGTTATATGCACTTTTTGATTTGTGTATATAAGCATTTCCATATGGCTAAAGTATTTTTTTTTGGAAAATAACTTTAGCGTTCATATATAAACTTTATAAGCATTTCCATAAACTTATGTTTAATGCTTTTTTTTTTTTTTTACTTATATAACACATACTTACGGCCTCCACTAAATTATGTTTAATGATCTTTCTTTGTTCCTTTTGACTTATATAGCGCATTCCTTCTATAACATAGCTTTATAATTTTAAAATGACCATTTGGGTCATGTTTTAAAATTATAACCATTCTAATGCTCTGAGTTCATGTGCAGGTGAGAAAAATGGTCCCAGTTTGATCTTTTTGCATTTAAGGAAAATATCTAGGGAAATTTTTATGTGAATGAAATGAAATGGAATATGAATAGGGAATGTAGGGTATATACTGGGAATGAATATCAATGAATATTTGCAGATACTAACTTCAATTAAATCAAAACTAGAAGTTTCTAAAAAAAAATTTGAATTTCAAGCACAAAATGGCTATGAATATACTCCCTTGAATGCTGTTTGTACAGGTGGAATGTTGAATGCTGTTTGTTCAGGTGGAATGGAATCCAAAATGTTGTGGATAGTAGACTTTTATTACTGCTCCTTGTTCACTATGCTCTGCTTCTTGAATTGCTCAGGTCCCTTTGAATAATGTTTTCATTTCAGGTCCCTCTGCAATGCTTCTGGTATATTGTGTCGGTTCTGTTCTAGTTCTGCTGCAACAAGTTTGCTTCAGGTCCCACTGCAATATTATTTTATCTCAGGTCCCTCTGCAAATGCTTCTGGAATAATTTGATCTGCTGCAACTAAGTTTGCTTCAGGTCCCACTGAATAATGTTTCAACTCAGGTCCCTTCAGGTTCCGCTGCAACAAATTTGCTTCAGGTCCAAAGTGATCAACATAATACCTTAGCTGTGACAGCTAAAAGCTTGCTACAAGACTCTCCCTTGATGAATGTTTGACTTGTCCTCAAGTCAATTGTGGGAAGGTCCTGTACTGAAATTATGTGAGAATAGTAAAACAAGAATATTGAATTCATAGAGTCCAGGTTTCCCTGGTTTTCCCCTATGAATTCGAGTTTGCATGGTGCCAGTTGCCTGGTTTTCACCAGCAAACCAATTATTTTTTATGTTTTTTTTTTTTTTTATATATGTTTTTCTCCTTTTTTTTTATGTTTTTTTTTTTTTTTTATATTTTTTTTTATTTTTCCGAACTGGAAGATGGCAGAGCCATAATTTCCAGTCCTAATTCTTCTACCAGTTGTTTCATGAATGTTTCTTTGCTAATAGGTTGATGATAAACTTTCAGCCTATGACCATTTACAACAAATGAGGTGGGGTGTAATGGAGTTGGGAAGTATGAAAAGCTTATGGAAATAGGTTATATTGAAGTCATGATGTAGTAGTAAAGTTGGACTTCAACATGCTTGGTCATGGAGCTTAACATACAATATGGATGATGAACAAATCATGAACAATATGAATTCAATATGAAAGGCTTCTTGGAGATTGATGTGACTTGACATGGTACTAAACTTGACTGCTTCTTCTAATGATTGTCTTCATGTCTTTTTGCTTTGGTCTCGATCATTTTGTAGGGTTTGTTGATGTTGTTGGTCAATATTGAAGAGCAAGCTTCAAGAGTTTGAGTTTCATTGAATGAACTCAACATCAGGTGAATTTTCACTTTGCTTTGACTTGAACATTTGTATTCATATTCTGGAATATGAATTTGACTTTGAAAATTACTTCATCCATGGAGTTCACTCCTTCATTCTTTCTATGACCTGCAAAACATAGCACTTGCCTGCAATTCAACATTAGATGATGGAGGAAGAGAGGTGTACAGTCTCTCTTCTTCCAGTAAACATGTAAATCATTACAAGAATTGCTTAGAAAACAAGTCCAAATATGATAGACAAACATAATGCATTTATTTACCCCTTTGAGGAATGGTGGCCAGCCTAGACCTCCTAGTGGTATTTTGTTTACAAAATATTCGTTTGTTATCCTATTAGAGTGATTCCAAAGCCAAGTTGAAGTGAATTCATATGGATACCTCATGTATAAACAGGTTTTCAAAATGATATAAAATGATATGGTAAAAAATTATAAGGAGTGCCATGTTTGATAGGGCTGCTTGTGAATTTGTAACTAGACCAACAGTCACTATTTGAAGCGTAACTTCTTTGATAAAGATCAGATCAATGTGATTCCACTTGGAGATTAAAGTAGATACATTTTTTTATTGCCAGCAGAAACAGGTTTTAAAAATTCTTAGGCTTGATATCACAAAATTGGTGATGAACAGACCTAGGAGGCAGAGTTTTATTATGCTGGTTTGAAGACATACAGTCACTAAATGTGGCATAACTTTTTCATTTCACCTCCAAATGGGATGATTCAAATTGTGTCTTAAACTAGACTTGAATATATATCTCCCATATAAACAGGTTTTGAAAAGAAGATGATTTGGTATGTCAAATATGCCAATGAACAGTCAAGACCTAGAATTGTCACCATGCAGATTTTTCGACAAGCAGTTAGTATTTCAAGAATAAATTTTTCATATGATACCTGATTGGAGTGAGTCAAATTGATTTGGAAACTAGATTCAAAGGGCTATCTTCCCTATGAATTTCAGATAAAAATGTTTCCATTAGATACTTCAAATATAGGCTGTACTAACTCTGTTTTCAACATTTCACTTGAGACCTAGTTTTGATTTTGATCACATTTTGATTTGTGATATGAATTGAGAACTTCAAAATGGATTTCAAAACTAGATTTCAAGATATATGTAAAATAAACCATGATTTCAAAATGATCCTATATGGTTACCCAAAATAGGCTTGGTCTTACTGCATTTTACCATGTAGTCCTTTCAAATGAATATTGATCAATGATTTGAAGAAATTGTTTGAAACAAATTTATTATGGAAGTTTTATTGTGAATTCATTCTACTTGTTTATTTATTCTATTCTATCCTATTCTATTTTAGAAAACTAATTCATTCTCTCAAGTATAAGAGAATTTCCAGTGCATCCATTTTCGTAACAAGATCATAAGTAAACTCATATCCAAATTTGAAAAATATACTTCAATGAAATTTTGGACATGAAAATTTATTTGATCATAAGGACTTGATGAGAAAGAATGTTGAAGAATGGAGTAGTATTGTAACCTATTCTTTAACATCATCTTTTAGATCTTGTTGTTGAAAATGGATTTTGTAGTTATTTTTTTTTTTTGATTTTATGTTTTTGTTGGGGGGTTTTGTTTTGGAAACCTAATTCTAGGATCTCTATTTCTAGGCCTAAAGAAACATAATTAAAGAAATGAAATGTAACTAATGTTTTTGTTTATTTTGGATTTTATCTCTCTATTGACTATGCCGATATTTTGCCTCCCCGGCAACGGCGCCAAAATGTTGAGTTAATTTATTGACTAAATTAACACAAGTATTTAATATCAATCCGGGTTGTTTTATTCTTGGAGGCAAACCACTATTTGTGAAGATCTAATATAATCAATGCTTGAAAGATAAATGATTACAAACTAAGAAGAACTATATCTTAAAAACTCTTGATTCAATCAGCTTAAAAGAGGTAACATTGGAAGAGTTCTTGACTCAAGAAATCTACTTCCTCCTCAAGTATGACTTCAATGAATTAGAGATTACAATCAAAGACTCAAGATGCATAAATCATACATGAAAAAGGCTCTTAACTTAAGAGACACTCAAAGCTTTCCATAGTAACTCATTCATCTCAAGATATAAATCTAAATGAAAACAAACCACTTGCATGTAAATGAAAGAGACTAATTCTAATTCACCATTTCATAGAGAGAATGCCCAACTTGAACATTTGTTTCCCAACTCAATTAGATGATGAATAAACCATTAACAAATGAAATTAATCACTATTCATAACCATGATACAATCTGAAATAAGACTTTGAAAAACTAAAGCTATCATCAACCAGATTTGCAATGAAATAAAACTAGTCTAACTTGGAAGTGTACTTAGCTTGGAGTGGGGCCCTCCACCCTTGCCTTGCACACTTATGAAAATGATATCAGAAGCTTTAAATCAGCAAAACATCCATATATTGATCAGCAAAATGAAAGTAACATGAGTCTCCAACTCAAGTCTTCAAACCAAAAATATTACAGCATAATAATATCATATGTCAAGTGTGTTGAGCCATCAAAGTGTGGCTCTTAAATAAGGAGTTCATGAAACCAACTGATCTAAAATCACTCTAACAATCATATCTACTTTAGTCCACCTATCCAAGTCGAATCCACCTTCCTCATCCCAAGAAATATGACTAATATCTTGGAATCCCAAAACAGCCCTATTTAGATGGGATTTCTGGATGACTAGTCATGATTGACTAGCTCCAAAAAGGCATAATAAAGCTCGATCTGGTTGAACCAAGCATAGGTGGCTTGGTCCTAGTTCCCAAGCTTTCCATTCATGCATCCCATTCGTGCTAAGGTGGCCTGCATCCATATCAACCATAAAGTGATTACGGGAATTTCTAAAATTGCCAAAATTGCACTAAAAATCAAACTTTTATAAAAACTCTAGAAATTGACAAATTAAAGTTAAATACCTGATTATACTTCAAATATTCATTAAAATGAGATGGATGAAGTGAAAATGAAGGATAAATGGATAGTTAGATAAGTTTCTCAAAGCAAAAAGAAGATCAAAACTAAGGCCCAACACTGAGATCTTATAGATCTGCTGCTGCTGAACTACTAAGGTCCTTCACTGAATTTCAAATTACCAAAATTCCTAGAACCCATAACCTGCATGCCCATAGTTTGGCCACATTTGCAAGCACCTGTAAACTACCCTTTGAACCTAGCCATTGCTTTACAGCTGAGATTAAACACAGACCTTCTGTCCCAAACAATGTTAAAGACTGGCAAGTGTTTGAAGATGATACACAAATAAATAACTTCTTGACCTTGCAACAAGAATTTGTAGGATTAAACATTGACACTGAGGGAGCAAGTCAATCACAAATACAGAGTAAACAGAACCATAAGGCAATATCACCCAAAACAGCTAACCAAATGCTACATCCAACAATTTTTAACAAACACAACATACAAGAAATTCGACAAATGAGTTGTGAGGAAATAGTTGCTACAGAGGCTGAAATCATAGAGCTGAAAGACAATTTTCTTCCAACAGGCCTAACTCCATTGGAGGACATTTTTGACTCAAATGATATCCCTAGAAAACCAAAAATGCAGCCCCTTAATGCTGCCATTGAGGAATGCAACATTGGAACTATTGAGAAGCCCAAAATAATAAAATTGTCTGCATCCTTACCTCCTGATCAAAAACCTAAATACATTGACCTCTTCAAAGAGTTTCAAGATGTCTTTGCATGGGGTTATGAGGATTTAAAATCCTATGACACCTCGGTTATCCAGCATACTATCCCTCTCAAGCCTAATCAGAAGCCATTTAAGCAGAAATTGAGAAGGATCAATCCCATGCTTCTCCCTTCAATCGAAAAAGAACTGCAAAAAATGTTTAAAGCTGGCATCATAGCACCCATTAGGTTTTCTTATTGGATCTCTAATTTGGTACCTACAAGAAAGAAAACTGGTGAGATAAGACCTTGTGTTGATCTTAGAAATCTAAACCAAGTGTCCCTCAAAGACAACTATCCCTTAGCTAAGATGGATCACATTCTCCAAAGAGTGGTAGAAGCCTCAAGGATCTCATTACTTGATGGATTCTCAGGCTTTAATCAAATCCTAGTGCACCCTGATGATCAAGACAAAACTGCATTCACAACCCCATGGGGAACTTTCAAATATGTAAAAATGCCTTTTGGATTGAAAAATGCAGGGGCGACATTTCAAAGAGCGATGGATATTGCTTTTGCCAAGGAGATTCATGACTTTCTTGTCATTTATTTGGATGACCTCACACCTTTCTCAAAATCTGACCAAGAACATTTGAAGCATTTAAGGCAGATCTTCTTAACATGTAGGAAATATGGAATTTCCTTGAATCCCAAGAAGTCTCTATTTGGTTTGGAAGAAGGTAAGCTCTTAGGGCATATCATTTCAAAGGATGGCATAAGAATTGACCCAGACAGGATACAAGCTATCTTACAAATGCCCCACCCAAGAAACATTAAAGAATTGCAAGCCTTCTTAGGGAAGATCAATTTATTAAGAAGGTTTATCCCAAACTTAGCAGAACTGATCAGATTACTAAACAACATGTTGAAGAAGGATTCAAAAGTGAAATGGACAGTAGAAGCAAATCAAGCCTTTGAAGGTATAAAATTGGCCCTTACCCAAACCCCAGTCTTAACAAATCCTCAATTTGATAGAGAATTTATCATTTTCTCTTTTGCCTCCCAGCATACTATTGCTGCTTTTTTATTACAGAAAGATGACCAAGGAAATGATAAACCCATTGCTTTCTTTAGTAGAGCTCTTAGAGATGCACCTCTGAAATATCAGATCATGGAGAAACAAGCTTATGCTTTGGTCAAGGCCATTAAAGACTTCAGGATTTACATCCTTTATTCCCATGTTATAGCTTATGTGCCAAGTCCCATTGTGAAAGACATACTCACTCAAGAAAACTTAGAGGGCAGAAGAGGAAAATGGATTGCCAACATTTTGGAATTTGATATTGAAATAAAGCCTACAAAACTAATAAAATGGCAAGGTTTGGCCAAACTAATGACAGAAGCAAACTTCCAAGCCTTAGACATAAACCAACTGGACAATGAACCGGAGCTGGCGACTCCAAAGATCAATGTAGCCTTTGAAAAATCCCCTTGGTATTCTGATATCTGTTATGTGTTACAAAACCTGTGTGCTCCCCCAGGATTGTCCAGAACTAAATGTAGGTTCCTAAAAATGAAAGTTTCAAGATTTTGTGTTATGGATGGAAATTTGCTTTGGAAAAACCAAGAGGGTATATTGTTAAACTGCCTGATTGAGAATGAGACTAACAATGTCACCAAAGAATTTCATGCAGGTGACTGTGGTGGACACTTGTATTGGAAGTCCACTGTGGATAAGATACTGAGGGCTGGTTACTATTGGCCCACTGTTTTCTCTGATGTCAAGAAATTTACCACCTCATGTCATAAATGTCAAGTGTTTGAGGGAAAGAGAAAGTTACTGCCACTTCCTTTGAGGCCCATTGCAACAGAGAGACCTTTTCAACAATGGGGCTTGGATTTCATTGGGGAAATTCACCCCTCATCTTCAGGCCAACATAGATGGATTCTAACAGCTACAGACTACTTTACTAAATGGATTGAAGCTATCCCATGTAGACAAGCAAATGATTCCACTATCATTCAGTTCCTTGAGACCAATATTCTTTCTAGATTTGGTTGTCCTGATAAGATAATAACAGACAATGCTGCTGCCTTCAGATCTAAGAAGATGGTGAATTTCTGCCACAAATTTCACATTACCTTGGGCCATTCTACTGCATACTATCCCCAAGGAAATGGCCTAGCTGAATCATCAAATAAAAGCCTTGTGAACATCATAAAGAAGGTGTTGGAAGAAAATAAGAAGAATTGGCATAAGAAGCTAGTCAATGCCCTATGGGCAAATAGACTAACAACCAAGAGATCAATTGGGGTCAGCCCATATGAATTAGTCTATGGGTTAGAAGCCAAATTTCCTTCATCACTAGGGATCCCTGTCATGAAACTTCTTCAAGAAAGCCAGGCAGAACCAAATGATGTGCAAAGAAGGGTAAATCAAATTATATGTTTGCAGCAAACTAGAGACCAAGTCTATCACAGAGTTCAAGTTTTACAAGAAAAGTTAAAGAAAGCCTTTGACAGAAGGACTAAGGCTGAAGATTTCAACATAGGTGATAAAGTCCTCAAGTGGGATTCAAGAAGGGAAGACAAAGGAAAACATGGAAAATTTGGTTCCCTTTGGAGAGGACCATTTGCTGTTCAAGCAGTACAAGGAAATAATACATACTTCCTTAGGAATCTTGATGAAACTGATTTGGATGAAGGTCCTGTGAATGGCAGGATGTTGAAGCACTATTTTGACTACTATCCATAACTGCAGCCTAAGTCTCCCTTGTACATATTCAGGTGTATATATTACTTTCTGTTAACATGTAAAAGAATGCAGTTTTTCGAGTTTTGTGAATTATCAGCAAAAGGCAAATAAGTTCAGAGATCTACCAAGATGGGAAGAGCACAGTTTTGAGATTTCAAAGAGCAATACCCCAAGTTTTGGTAAAAGAAATCAAGGGCCAAGGCATTCTGACCTGCTGTTCTTGGTCTTTCAAATGGAAAAACCATCCCCATGTGGAGCCACTGTTAGCTACCTATACCAATAGGTTTCATATTTCATGATTGGAAAATAAAAGTTCCAAATATGCTCTGCTTTGGTGATTCAAAGATCCCATATTTTAAAGGAAAGGCAACATGTGTATATAGCTTGATGTTGACTCAATTTTGATGGATGGTCCAACAGCTTAATCTGGATCATGCCATGTTTCAATTTTCTGTTGTAGAATAGAGAAAGAAGTCTGTCCAAACTGTTTAATCTTGGCAGACCAGTAGCTAGGTAGAGAAGTAAGGATCCCAACTGCTTAATCTGGGACTTTGGAAGCAATAAGGGTAGCCTGAGATAGAAAGTCAAAAGAAAAAGCCAAAAGAAAAGAAAAGGCACATAAGGGTCTGCGAGTCTAAGTGCACCCTCCACAAAGAAACAAAAAAATGCTAGACAAGTAGATGGGTAGGCAAACGGGGTTGCAGAAATGTCATTCATTTCAACTGAATTTTTCTGGTCTAGCATAAAGGAAAATCAGTGGATAGAGAAGCTCCTCTTCTCCATCATGTTGTAGCAAAGCAAAGGAGCATGACTAACTCCCTTTTCTCCCCTTTCACATTCATTACTAACATCCCTTCATCAGTTGTGTTCATGAAAGAGAATCAAAGTTTTATGGTGGTTCTTGTTTCTTTAAAAAGCCACATTTCTTGTGTAAAATTCTTTTCATTTTGATCTACTCCCTAAGCTAAGTTCTTTTCATATAAACTTAGTGATATCACTCCTCATTCACCTCTTCCATTCATATTAACCCCTAACTTCTTATTATCTAAATCCCCTATGTTACCCTTTCCCTATTATTATAAACACTATGGTGTATAAACCCCAAGCATTCTATAAATATCCCTTCCCCCCTGGCATTATAGCCATATGTTCACAGTCAGGGATTAAATTGACATCTGGTCACTTTAAGAACCCAAACCCAACCCCTTTTCCCCCTTCAGAAGTTATCTAAACCATTAAACCCTTCATTTGCTAAAGAACCTTGTAAATAAACCCATTTTCACCCCTCACCCGCTCATTTGCAAAAATACATGAAAAAACCCACATTTCGGGTTTATCCAAAGTTTCGCGCAAAAGCGCATTTGCATTAAAAAATACATTGAAAACCATACAAATCGCCGAAAGTCCTAAAGTCCCCGTCGGGCGCATCTTCCAAAGAAAAATATTATTTTATTCCCGCCCCCTTCCGTATTGACCTGGCACATTAACGATCCGTCGATCGTCAGATCTGGCCCTTTTCATCGGACGGCTTCATACATTTCGGACCGGGCTCGACGTCCGAAAGTTACCTTCCGAAATTTGTCAGAGGGTGACGTCAGGCCTCTGCCACGCGTCACCCCCAAATTGTATCGGAGCGCCCTCTGACAATTCCACTTCCATATAGAGAGCGGTGCGATATTATACCGCTTACCGTTCCCGGTTTCTGTGAACCCGCCTTGCCAACGTCACTACCACGTCATTACCGCGTCACTGCTACATCACCGCTGCATCAGCGCCCCTGTCCGCCACTGCTCTGACCTGCCCGCCACCTCACCATCCTCGTGGACCACTATCAAGCCGCCACGTCACTCGATGACGTCATCTGACCTTGACCCCACCTGATGATGTCATGCTGACATCATCCAATAAAGCGCCAAATAACCAAAAATCCATATTTTGGCTGAAAAATCGTGTTTTTCATTACTTTTGCAAAAGACGGCTGTTGCACCTCTGCATGTATTTTACGAACAAACAAGCGTCAACCTGCTGAATTCGACCCAAGGACCGTTGGTGCACCCATTCCACCTTCATTTGTGACTATTGCCGACGGTTCACCAGGTATTTATCCCAGTCATTCCCTCTGCGCCTGGTTTTATCCTGCATTCTCCAGCAATAGCTTAAAGAGTAAGAAAACACTGTGTTTACCGGTAAATCCCCTGTGGCTAGCCTCCATTTTCAGTTGCAAAGTCAAAATTCCCCGGCAGAGCCTTGTTTACCCAAGTTTTCACAAAACATACAGTTGGTTCGCGCATTCATGAACTGAGAACCCAAGCTACATCAATTTACCATGAAGAGAGTTTTTAAGGCCAAGCATTTGCCCTATCAGTGCTTTGTGCAGTATTTCAATTGCTGCCATTGCCATTTTATCCTCTGTTCCTCAGTAAATCACCTCTCTGTCCAAGAAATACTCCTTTGTGTTGCTCTGCATAGTAACACCAGTTCATACAAACAGAATCCTAAAGTAACCATGGATGCACCAATAGCTCCTGTAGCCTTGAATATTGCTCCATTAAATGCCCCTCAGAGAGAATTGGAATGGCAACCATTAGTAGACCTGGATTATCAAATATCAGAAGAAATGCTAATGCACAACAAGTACCACATCCACTAGTTAAACGAATTGAAGATTAAACACGAGACTGGAACAGATGTATTGGGCATTTGGGATTCTTTCCTCTCTCTCTTCAAGCTCCCTCAGGTCAACTAGTTTCTTGACCTAATCCACCTATGTGCTGACTGCTACGACGCCACTCAGAGAGCTGTAATTGACCCTTCAGGCTCTGTTGTTTTCTATGTCACCCCTGAAGCCATCAGAGAGATGCTGCACTTCAAAACTGAGAAGAAATTAGTCCCTTTATCACTGATTGATCTGATAAATCAAGGAGCTAAATTGACAGATGCTCAGGTCACCAAACTGAATCAATTGTACATTGACTCTGACACTATGAAGTACCCTCCCATTTCTCATGTTTACCTCAATCAATTGGGCAGGGACCTTGTAGACATGATCAGTCCCATTCTGGGCTATAATTCAATTGAGTTTGTTGATGAAACTGTGCTGGTGATGATGCTCATGTTTTCCCCTGGCAAGTCTCCAATCTGCTATGACTATGCCACCTACATATCTGACAAAATACATGAGCAATTAATGAACTTGGCAAGAGAAAGGGTGTTCAGATACACCTCTTACATCTACCACTTAATTTTGTATTATCAACATGAGAAATTTCACTTTGCTACGAAGAGAGTGGATGCACAAGGAAATCCAAGGTCAGTGGTTTATTGGTCCTCTGCCTTCCACTGTAGACCTTGTTCCCCATACACTTATTATGAGTTTATAGACCTCTTCATCCACCCAGCCATGTCTTTGCTTATGAGCTCACCTCCTCCAAGACTAACTGATGAGATGCAGAGGATTCTTCAGCTGTCCAAGGTATACAGCATTGGGGATTGGTACTATTACCAACACCACACAGTCATCAGAATATATGGGTGTGAGTTGCCCCCATACAGATTGCCCAAATATGTGCCCATGAGATTGTTTGCCCTTGAATACTTCAGGCAGTTTGGGAATGCTGATGTGCTACATTTTTCAGGCAAAGGCAAGAAAGCACAACTCAAAGTAAGAAACCAATTAGGCCACTTCATTTACAACAAAAGGGAGGAAGGTTGGCAAGAAGCAGACAGAATGCTAGAATCCCTTGGCCTACAGACCAGTTTCCTTTGGAAACCTTATGACCCCAATCACTTCATAACTTTAAGAAGGGTCAAGTATAGGCTGGCCAGTTATGACCACGTAAGGTTGCCTCATATAGAAAAATATGCAAATCAAATAAAGTGGAGGAGAGGCACCTTAGAGGAAGCTGTCACACAAGAAGAATTAAATCAAAGAGCAGTTAAAAATCTCCAAAAGATGGCTGACTTAGAGCTTTGTGCACAGGTATTTGCTCTTCCAGGCACTCAAGTGGGAGCAGCTGCCTCATCCTCCACAGCACATCAGCAAGCAGCCAAAGCTACTGATCAAACCTCTAGCAAAGGCAAAGAGAAAGAGATGGAGCCACAGCAGCCACCTCATGAACAGGTACAGCAGCAGGAAGTGCAGCAACAGCCACAGGTACAACAACAACAAGGGGGGCAGCAAGAAAAGGAACAGCCAGTGCAACAAGAGCAAACATCACAGGCCCCAAAATCCACCGGGCAGCAAGCTCAGGACACTCTGCCTCCTAGGCAGGAGACAACAGTGGAGGCCTCAGTCCTCCAAACCCCACAAAAAGAAGACATAAGTAGAAAGAGGGACAGAGAGACTCCCCTCACAACATCAACAACTCATGGGGAGAAAAGACACAGAATGAATCCCCTTTCTGAGGAAGAAATGCCAATAGGGCAATCTTTGGGCATGGGCCCACCTAGCATTGAGGCATTTGCAAGTTCCTTCCAGCAAGAACAAGAGAGGACAGTGGGAGGAGAAGTCAGCTCCTCAAGCCAGCAAAGAGGAGCTGAGGCAGGCATCAAACAACAATTTATAGATATTAAGAAGAGGAATGAACCCCTCAAGGTGCAGCTCTACAATCATTTGTTAAAAATGGCTCCCACTAACCAGCAAAGATTGATGTCTGCCTATGATGTACATTAGGTCAAGATGATCATGAGCCATTTTACGCCAGCAGTATTGCAGCCGCAGTCAGCTGCAGATTACATAAGGACCAACCTTGAGGTCCTTGCCAAGGACATCCACCCAATGGATAAAATCGAATTACATAAGAAAACGGGTGAGATGGTGTATGCCTCCTTGGCAGATAAGACATTGGAGAAATACAGGCTAGAAAATAGCCTAAATAATACAACTGCCCAACTTGAGTTGGAGAGAGCATCCTCTCAAGCAAAGGACAATAGAATCAAAGCCTTAGAGGAGATAATCATAGAACTTGGGCATGATCCCAAGGACATCAAGGCTGTACAAGCATTATTGAAGTTAAGGGATGCAGATATGGCAGCACTAAGGAAAATGGTAAAAGTCCCAGCAACCATTCACCCAAAAACTGGAGAAGTTGCCCAGCTGAGACATGACCAAGATGCAGCAGCTATGCTAGTGTCCCTATATAAACAGCTGATCCAAACACAAGAGAAATTGGGAGAATCAGAGGCTGCACAGGCTGCACTACAGGCAGCATTACAACAAAAATAAGGAGGACAAACATCTCAGCCTCCTCCAGAGATAATCAACGTTGAGGAACCTCCTCAAACTACTGCTCCTCCCACTGAACGGACAGAACAGGCAGTGCCTTCCACAGCAGCACCAGCGCCAACAACAGAGCAAGCTACAAGCATGGATATGCAGAAGCTCAAGAATGAAATCCAAGCCCTAGAAGCCCAAATGGCATAATTAAATGAGGCCAGCTAAAATCTGGTCAAGTTGAATGAGAAATATGATAAATCAAAACAAAATGTTGCTGAGAAAGGAAGAGTGATAAAGGCTCTCAAAGATAAGATAAAGGAGTTGGAGAAGGAGCTCACACTTGACAAAGTGATAGCTGAGCTTAGGACAGTTTTATGGGCCAACATTGGCTAATCAATCACTGATCAATGGAAATACATTGAGACCATACATGAGCAGATAGAGCTCATAGGGAAAGCACATAGAGAAATCCAAAGAGCAAGGGCATGTCTAGGCAATATGCCTGAGGTTGCCAATAGAATGATTAATGTGCTTAATAACAGAACAAGTGCTCAGCTGGCAGCAATGGCAATCTCCAGTAGAACTGAAACCATCCAGCTGATAAAGAGGGTCCTCACACTAAGAAACCTGGTACAAACACTGGAAAGAAGAATCCAAGACATGCAGATAGAGGTTAATAAGTTCACGGACAAATTTGTGGCATTGCAAAACAGAGGTCTTCCTAGCTTACTGAACAGCGCAGGAAGACTACTTTCCCATGAACATTATGCCAAAAGGGTCAACACTTTTGCTACAAATCAGATTACAGAAAGACCCATCACTTCAGAAGAATCAGGGCCAGCATCAGGGCAGAGTCTCTACAACAGGGTTGAGAACCTATTTTTCATCATGAATGAGATCCAACATTTGTTTGAAGTGCCTCCAAATTTATACAAATACACAGAGGCAGATGAGACTCTAGAGGCAATCCTGAGACATCAATTTCCCACACAGGAATTCTAGACCAAAATGATACAGTTAATACTGTAAACCAGAGGTTGTATTCAAGTTTTTTCATTTAAATATATAAGTTATCATACACAGGAAAATTTTGATAAAATTAGCATGCATGGAGAAGAATGGGCTGAGCCAACTCAGCAAAACTATTCGGCCACTAAAGCAGCACTGACAGCTACAGGTGACAGGGCCGAAAAGCTACAGGAGGACAGAGCCACAAAGACACGTCATCCAGCATTTATAATAGAACATTCAACCGACTCAGTGGCCTCCAAAGGTCAAAAAGTCTTCTGACAGAATTGAAGAGCATTTATGTTGTATTCAAAGCTGTAATAACTTCTTATCTGTTGTTCTGTACAAGTTGGTGAACATATTTATTTCTCAGATGACTCAACGCTTCAGATATTTTGTATGACCGTTGGTATATATTCCCCCTCGCATAAGTTTGCAGGGGTTGTTGTTGATTTCTCTTCAAGAGTTCTTATGCTGTAAATTTTTCAGAGTATTAGTACAAAAGTGATGGAATTTCCAAAGCTCTGTGTTATCTGAGGCATTCTGGTGTTTTGCAGAAAGTTACAGGATTCCTGCGTACTTCATGGCACAATAAGTTCTCCTTAAAAACTCTTTGTTATGTGTTTTGTTATCTTTTCATAGCTCATTCATGTCCCTGTGTCTCATAGTTAATGGCAAAGAAAAAGAATAGTTCCAGGATTTATTCACAGAATACCCTGAACTCAATCTATGCTGTTATAAATGTTTTTCTTCAGTTATAGTCATAAGGTGTAATTCTTAACTGCTGCGCCTCCAAACTATATCTTTCACAACGATTGTTGTTTCAGGAATTCAAGTTTGCTCCTGTGCAATATATCTCTTTCTTACACCCCAGCTTAGTGGAAAATTCTTAATTGCTTTTCACGGGTTAAACACACTTCATATTCACAATCTCAATTTTGTTTCATGATGTATTTAAATGGCCCTGCAGTTTCAGCAACTCAACTCAATCCCTTAGACAACCTGTAGCCACAGACTCCATTGCCCAATGGACTAGAACTATCTGAGGATTTCCACCTTAGCTACAGAAGACATCCCTCAACCAAAACATACAACCAAACCCTGAATTCATAACTAGCCTAAAATCTTCACAAAACAGAGACAAACCTTAAAGAGACAGCCCTCTCTGATTACAGTTTGGCTAGAAGTTGTAATCCAAAGATTGGTTAGTTGTTACCCCGGCCGTATTCCCTTGGGAGTCAAAGGGAATAACCTGGGTGTTAACAGCTCCTAAATCAATTAATGTGTTTGTTGGGCATGGAATCCCCCCACAGCATGTTTTGGGGCTCGAAGCCCAAGTTTTGAGTACTATTGCTGTAAAGACTCCGCGAATTGCGGGCGCCGAGTGCAAATTGTACGTTAGAGTCATAGGGTTGTTTGCCCTAAGTTTAGAATGTAGTGTTGGCCTACCCATGGTCCGTGGACCATGGGATTGTATAAATAGAGTGAGGCTCTAAGATTTAAAGTAGTTAGATAGAAGGAAGTTGAAAATGGATGGAGTGAAGAAGATACCGAGCATAGAGTAAAGGTACAAGTGATGTGGGTCGTAGTATGTTGTTGGGAAAAGTGTCTACTCAGAATGCCCCTATCCCACTAAGGTGTGATAGTGCCTTAGCAACAAACAAGGAAAACTACTTTCGTATTCTTCTTTATGAATTGTAAACGAAGAGGAATAGGATGAACCAACCTGTGTCTTTTGCTAGTCCTTTGATCCAATCTCTCTTCTCTTTGACAGCTTCCAGCTACCTGCTCCCTTACTTGCCCAGCTTCACCAAGTTCCTGCAAGATCACAGAAGAGGAAAACTACACAAAGACATAGATTTACATTCATAAATAGCTTAGGATCAAATTTAAGCTAAACATGCAAATATAACAAAACATCATTGATACACAAGCATGTAGGAGAAACTCAAATAGTTTTATTGATATAACAAGAAGATCCAGGAGGAGATACAACCAAGTGAGTCCCGATCCAGCATCTACCTCCCAGCAAAGGAATCCCTTCTTCACCTCCAACAAAGCATAAATCACCCAATGCACTAATCTCAATCTCAAAACCAACAGCAATTCTCTGCAAAGTACAAAATTCCAGCCTCTCGATCTCTGGGATGAGGGATCCATATATAGATGTATGTAGAGAGGATGAGTCAACTTATGATTTGACTTGTGGCCTCTCTCTGTCAGTTCTTGCTTCCACTTTGAGACTGAGAGCCTCTTACTCATCCTTGGTCGAACTAAGTGAGGCAAGTGTCATTGAGGAAGATTCTGGAAGCTTCCATTTTCTGTCCACCTCGCGGAATGACACTGCCATTTGTCATTTCCCGCTCAGCGCACCCTGGTAGTGCATTTAGGTGCGTTGCAATGCACCTAGCTAGTGTACTGGGGTGCTATGCAACGCAGGTAGCTAGTGGAGCAGTTGAAATGATCCTGATTTGACTGTTTCTGAGCAGTTTCTGGTGGAGAACTTCTGGGAGAAGCTATAATTGGTTGACCTTGTTCCTTTAGGGACAGGAACAACACTTTTAGGGACTTTGGATCCCTTGGATTATGGACATTTCATGCTTAGAGCTGTAATTCACAAAAATGTCTATAACAGTTGCCCCCTAAAGTATGAGGCCGTTTATCGAGTGAAATGCTTTATTAGGAGGATTCGAAGTTCTTTCAATGCTGGGAGGAGACCTGTAATAAGACACAATACAATACATTATTTTCATACTATTTTCATGATCTAGCTGAGGCGGGCATTCCCATGCTCAGCTTTATAAATTCATTTTTTATGTACATAGGACAAACAATCGTCTGATGGTAGACTGATGATTCTGATGAAGTCATCATCCTTTGGGTAGGATGATTATCTGTGCTGCAATGCTGTACATGTCAATGTTTTTATTTTTCCTGAATATATATCACAGCCTGGATGGATGAAACTAGATCTGGGGTCTTCAATCTCATCCGATCTTCACTCGAAGTACAAGTTGATCCATGTGAGAAATGTTTTGAAGTCGAACATGGCAAGACATCGCTTGATTACCAGTCGATGATGTAAACTGTTAACAAGCGCGAGAGGAATCACCAATAAGGATGATGACCCTCAAGGTACTGTAGTACAATTCACTTGGTGTGAATAAAGGACTTGGCGTCGAAAACCACGCAAAATCTTTCGGTCGAAGGTCATTGATGTATACCTGTCGCCGGAAGTGAGAAACTTGCCATTGAGGTATCCAAGCTTCAAAGTACTGAATGGGGTGTTCCTAGATCAACTTCTCGAATAATGAGCTGATGTCGACAAGAAGCGATCCGTCAAAGGAGGGCCTTGATGAATCCCACATCAATGACACAGAACGGAGCAAATGATTTTGATGGAGGTGAAAACGATCTGATGATATATGGTTCAGGATGGCGGCCATGAAGGAATGAAGTATAATGTATGGTAGTGGATGGAACACGGGTGACTTCTCTAGATGACTTCTCTTGAACATGTCGGCGACACTTATGTGATGGATTGGTAGCATTTACCCCAAATGTGGATGGTATGGCGTGACCATGGTGATGTGACCGGTAAATGAAACAACCCAACCCGACTCAGGCACGGAGTGGAAGTGTCATGTTCAAGAGCGACTTGCTACCAATAAAGATTCTTAGAGTTTCTTCCCAATTTTTCCCCAGTCATTGCTGACCAGTACCTCTTTATTTTTGTCAAGCTTGAGGAGGATAACATATGCTTGTTCTATAATTTTCCCTTTGGGCAAACCCATCGCTATGTTTTAACGAGCCTAGCGATAGTGAAACTCGTTCTCGTCTAAAGACAAGTTTGTCGCTATTAATGTTTTTAACGAGTTTAACGACAAAGATAACTCGGTCCTTTTCATTTTTAGAGAGTCTGAAAAGGTACGTAAAGGTAACTCCGAAATTCCTTTTTCGTCATCTAATCCCTTAAGTCCGAAAAAGTATAAAACAATACAGAAGGGATGAATTTTCGATAGTTTTAACGAGCAGAACAACACAAGCGCTCGATATTTTTGTGCAATAATCCCTCAGGTCCAAAAAGATTAAAATCTAGAGGAGGGATAGCACTTCCGGTCGCTTTAACGAGCTGGAAGGCCAAAACTCGGCAATCTTTTCATGTTTTACGAGTCAGATGAAAAGAGCTTAAAGAAGACTCGTCTTTTGAGGAACGAGTGATAAAATGGGTAGCAACTGAGGGTTGGAATTTTCCAAGCACGGCAGTGTCACAAGGATGGCTAGTGAAATCACTCTTCGCAGGTGTTCCTCAAAATCGGTAAACAATCAAATGGAGGTGAATGATCGGCCAATGAAAAGTGGAGGTGACGGTGCAAACACGACCAAGGCTTTAATGGCTGATAATGCTACATTCACGGTGGTTATTTACCGGAGGATAGTTCATTATTTAACGAGCTTAAATGCGGATTGAAACACTTGCCCGGTCTTATGTTTATTTTTTAACGAGCTTGAACTATGTGCTAAAACTACTCGATAATCCAATCATATGATAAGAATGTCTCATATAAGACGGCAACATTTAGATTTTTGCCCCACATCCTTTCTTTATGCAAGTTAGGAAATGACTAATCCTACGAGTTTAAAGGGTTAGCCTACGGGTTTAAAGGGAGGACCTAAAAATTTAAAAAATAAATAGTCGCCCCTTGCTTGCACTCCAAAAGGTTTGCATGCCCCCAGGTATAAAATACGATTTCAAGGTTACCCCTCAATTTGCAGACAAAACATTTGTCCTATCAGGAAAGGCCTACCTCTTTCAGGTTACCAAAGATTGCCTCATTCGCGTTACAAATGAAACACTTCCTCGGCGATGTCTATCGAGAGAAACAAAGGTGAGTGACAACGAGCACCACACACATAACTTTGACAAGAGAATATTATTCTAGAATAACCCCTCTTCCACTGACAGACGGGGTACAAACTAGTCATATTCTCCCGCGGAAACCTACCCTATACCCGAAGTTTTCCTACCGAAGCAGACCAGGACGCATGCCCCCTGGGTTCCAGTCATATCCCTCCGAATTACTCGCGCTCATCGGGAGGACGGGCCGTGGGTTGAGACATTTCTTGCGTGAAGAGACCATTTAGGGATGGTATATGACTATTTGCAATGCGTGATTCCGGAAATGAAAGCTGGTCCACGAGCTTGACCACTCTTCCTTCGTGCGGAAAACACATTACTCTAAAGAGTGAGGAGACGATGGCTCCCATGCAATAAATATAGTCTCTTCCAAGGAGTAGGTTATAATCCAAGGGTCCTTGAACGACCATTACATTCATTTGAACTGTCTTCCCTTTCAATGTTATGGGCACATTGGGGAGGCTCCCTAAAGGTTGACTGGTTCCTTTATCAAAGCTTGTCAGATTTCTCATCTCAGGCAAAAGCGATGGTGAACCAAGCGCTTTCCAAGTAGTATAGGAAAGGATACTCACAGAAGCCCCCTCATCTATGATGGTACCAGCCATGACCATTCTATATATTTGGACGATAATTCTGAATGGTATGCTTGCTGGTAAACGGGGTCTGCCTAGTTGATTCTAGTCGAAGGAGACAACTAGGTTTCTTGGAGGTGGGACCGAGTAGACGGCCAGGTACGACTCTGACAAACTTCCTTCCTGCGGTAAAGGAATGGGTAGGTTGCCCCCGTGTTCGTCGGTGTCTGTGTTGATGAAGAGAATTTGGATGGTGTCATCCTTGTTCTCTTCAGTGACTGTGTCATTCGAAGATAAAACCTCTGAAGGCAAGACCAGGTCGACTGCCGCCTCGACCTTTTGAGTTTCGTCGGGTATGGATTCATTTGGTCCATCTTCAATGACAGGCGCTTCAGCTGACCACATGAGCGGGCGAGCTGGATTCTCAACTCACAAAGGACTCGACAAGAGTTTTCTATATCCAGGAGGAAGTCGTAACGGTGAAACCGGACGATCATCCAAAACTCTTTTAGCTTCGTCTAAGAAGGGACAACGGTGGATGGCGTGATCACCTTCGCACAATTTACAGGGAGATCTAGTTCTCCCTTTTTGTCCTGGGGCTTCACTTTCGCTAGTTGATGGTGTGCTTTCAACATGGCCATCAGAGGTTGACGACACCAGATTGTGCAAACGGGGAGACCAGTCCCTTAGTATCCAAGGGATGCAAGAACAATCTCTGTGAAAGTGGTCTCCCTTGCAAATGACACATGGCGATTTAGGCCTGGTTGGTGCAGTGTGTGGATTTTCGTTAGATGACACTCGTTTGCCCCCATTCGCTTTTGGCTCCTTCTTCTTTTTCTCTTTCTTCTTCTTTTCCTTCTTCTCCTTAGGGACTTGACTTTTGGCTTTGCCAGCCCCATCAAGCGAAGAGGAAGGAGAAGAGGAAGAATTAGAGGAAGTAGAAGGTTGGTGGGTAACTCTGGACTGGTCTAACTGCTGATTCGGTTGTTCAGGAATAGTGGTGTCCTGAATGACATTGGTTGAGAAGAGCCAAAATGGCAAGCCAATTGTCAGTTCTGGAAGCGACAATGTGGCCATATGGGGTGCACCAACATCTCCCCAAGAGGAGAAGGGACTAGGATTTCCACCAAGGGGAATTCCTTGATTGGTAGACTCCATTTTCTCAACCTAAGATCAATGTAGGAAAAGGGCATAAATATTCCGTTTAAAATAAATTTTACGACGCTTGGACACAACTTGTTTTTTCAATTTTAAAGAGTCGAGAAAAAACAAAAGATGACTCTAGTCTCATTCGATTTTTAATGAGCCTGAAGTGACAAGTGCTCAAATGGACCTTTTCTGTTAAGGAGTCTGAAAAGGAACGAAAGGGACTGCTCTGGAGATCTAGGTAGAGGGTGTGCCAAACCAATCACAAAACTGTAGAATACGTTTTATGGTACGGCAGTCAATCTTCCCGAATGTTGTGTTCGGTGCATTGCAATCAGTAGGGCGGCCGACACGGCTTCCTATGGATAAAAGGTTTTAAACCTATAGGGGTCTCCCAATATATACTCGATGGTATGTGGGAGCACAAGTGCATACTGGAACTTATCGTCTCACAGTGGAGGAATCACCCAACCATCAGTGAGGACAACAATTACCAGGTTTTACGACGCCGGAACACGTCTCTAGCCTAGACCTCTATGTTGTGCGTTAAGTTCCAAAGCGTTGTTAGATTCATTCAATTTATTTTAAGTTGATCTTTCTTAGAAGTTTGCCTTTTGGGATCACCACGAGATATAGATGTAATTCCTAAATGCAATCTGAATATGATAAGCAAATCTTTTATCTCTTTTCAACAATGAAAATCCTAGCTACAAGGGGAAAAGAAAGACACAATCTTTTCTCAAAGAGCAAAGAGCACACTGTAAATGCACTTTTCCTAAATCAAGCCATACAAACTATCAATATGAAAATGCACATATGCATGTATTTGTTTTCACTTTCTTAATATTGATGCCTAAAAAGAAAGTTGATGTACAAATCTGAATTTGCTTTCAAGTGAAAATCATAAACAAGCTTCTTTTCGAAATCAAAAAGGTAGAGAAGATTACGACACTGTATGATTTTGAAATAAACACTTGTTTCGACACTAGAAAGTGAAAAATTCAAACCAAAGGTAAAAGTAAAAGGTATAATCAACTGTCAACAACAAACAACCTTTCTCCTAAGATCAAAATCGACACTTACGACAGATCTAAATCCAAGGACGATAGTATTACTATTCTACTTTTCAATGGAAAACTGTAAATGATGTAACAAACACACAAAGAACATCTAAAGTCTTTTTGTACAAAGGAGGTGGAATTAAGGCAAATAAAAGGGGTTTTCAGACAGGTACACACACTAATAACAGGCTGCAAAAATCAGAGATAAAACTGGACAAAATGAGGCAAAGAACCTCAGCTGCATAGGGCAAAGGCTGATCAGCGCACCTGTTGCACAGAGAAACTGAATTGCAGCACAGGTAGCCCTCTCGGGACCTGCGTTGAAATGCAGAACCTCTTCACAGAGCCTGCGCTGGGGCAGAAACGAGACTTCTATCTGGGTTCTGGGTCACGGTTTGCAGTTTAATCTATGGATTTTGGCCGAGTAAAAGCAATTAGTAAGGTACAATCAGAGGGATGATTTAAAGGAGGACTAAGAGCTATCACAAAGGGTCATCAGATCATTTGTGAATCAGCTATTCAAATCATAAACAAATCCAGTGAGTGGATTGAAGTAGCAGGTGTCTACTTTGCATTTGATAATGGCAAATGCAGTTCGATTGCTACTTCTGTGTTTATGAAACAAACAACAAGAGAAACACAAATAAACTAACTAGACACGATCCCCAGCGGAGTCGCCATTTTGTTGGTGGGAAAAGTGTCTACTCAGAACGCCCCTATCCCACTAAGGTGTGATAGTGCCTTAGCAACAAACAAGGAAAACTACTTTCGTATTCTTCTTTATGAATTGTAAACGCAGAGGAATAGGATGAACCAACCTGTGTATTTCGCTAGTGCTTTGATCCAATCTCTCTTCTCTTTGATAGCTTCCAGCTACCTACTCCCTTACTTGCCCAGCTTCACCAAGTTCCTGCAAGATCACAGAAGAGGAAAACTACACAAAGACATAGATTTACATTCATAAATAGCTTAGGATCAGATTTAAGCTAAACATGCAAATATAACAAAACATCATTGATACACAAGCATGTAGGAGAAACTCAAATAGTTTTATTGATATAACAAGAAGATCCAGGAGGAGATACAACCAAGTGAGTCCCGATCCAGCATCTACCTCCCAGCAAAGGAATCCCTTCTTCACCTCCAACAAAGCATAAATCACCCAATGCACTAATCTCAATCTCAAAACCAACAACAATTCTCTGCAAAGTACAAAATTCCAGCCTCTGGATCTCTGGGATGAGGGATCCATATATAGATGTATGCAGAGAGGATGAGTCAGCTTATGATTTGACTTGTGGCCTCTCTCTGTCAGTTCTTGCTTCCACTTGGAGACTGAGAGCCTCTTACTCATCCTTGGTCGAACTCAGTGAGGCAAGTGTCATTGAGGAAGGTTTTGGAAGCTTCCATTGTCTGTCCACCTCGCGGAATGACACTGCCATTTGTCATTCCCGCTCAGCGCACCCTAGTAGTGCATTTAGGTGCGTTGCAACGCACCTAGCTAGTTTACTAGGGTGCTATGTGATGCAGGTAGCTAGTGGAGCAGCTAAAATGATCCTGATTTGACTGTTTTTGAGCAGTTTCTGGTGGAGAACTTCTGGGAGAAGCTGTAATTGGTTGACCTTGTTCCTTTAGGGGTAGGAACAACACTTTTAGGGACTTTGGATCCCTTGGATTATGGAAATTTCATGCTTAGAGCTGTAAGGCACAAAAATGTCTATAACATAGTAGTACGAAGAGGCTCTGCAGCTAAGTGCACAGAGGCCTAGTAGAGTTTGCAGCTGAGTGCACGGACCCCTGCAGCTGAGTGTGCAGGGTAGAGTCGGCTCTGTAACTAGGGAAAGAGATAATAATGAGAAGTTTGATTCATAATCTTGTGTATCTATTTTGACTTATTATATGGTTGATATCTTTTGTAATTGTACTATTTTATTTATCGCGCGCACTTATATAAATGACGAACATTGTTAAGTATAACTAAACACCTACACATAAGCTAAGTGATCAGGTTAATAGTAAGGGATTGGGTAATAGTGTGGATCGAGCCCTGAGTAGGTTGCGTGAAGGCAACATCGTAGGCTACAAGGTACCGATAGGTGTGCGTAGCGACATATGCGCAGGGTCAAACTACAGACCACCGAAAATCATCAAACATCTCTAGGGTGGGGAAAAATTGTTCTAGCACCCTCCCATATTACTTCGGGTGAGACCTCAGTCCACGCTCCTTGGACTGTTGCTGAAAGGGCCAGTAGTATCGGGATTTGTTTGGCTAAATCACCTCTGAACCTGGGTCAGCGCCCTACAAACCAAAAGTGTTTGGAAACTCAACACCATTAATGTGTTTTTTTACAAGGGGCTACCTAGATCTAGATATTTCTGAACTATTGGTTTTCCCATCATAATATTTTCAATTTTTCCAAATAACTAAATTTTTTTAACTTCTTTTCTTTTTCTTCCTTGGTTTTTAATGTTTAACTCCTTGATTGTCTTTGAAAATATTAGTAATTCCCTTATATCTTGTAACAAATGAGTTTTGATGCAAACATTCTTCAATTCATCTAACATATCATATTTAGACAACATACTTTGTTTTTCTATTCCTTTGTCAATTTTTAGACTTTTAGGAAAAGTTGGATTTTGAATAGAAATAGAAGGTTGTTTTGCAATGGGATTTGAGTTTATTGAGGTATCATGTATATTGTTCTCTCTTTTCGAGGAATTTCCTCTTGATTAAGAGATGTTTCTTTTCAAGGGGTTCATCCTCTCCATATTATTGAATAACAACAAATGGTAACTTCTTTTCCAAAACTCTACGAGATCCAAGCTGGAAATTATTTAGATCTATTGGATTTATCATGCAAGCTTTCAAATCCTAACCTTCTATATTATAACCAGGTTGTGAATTTTTATTATTCATATTTAGAAGTGGATGAGTAGGTAGTTGATTGGTTTTTTTGGGGTATGATGTGCATGGTAATGGAAGTGGTTGATTAAAAGGTTGAGTTTGAATTTGAGATTGTGGAAAGGAGTTTGATTTACGAGGATAATATGGAGGGTTATGTGGAATAAAGGGTTGTTGAAATTTATTATACTAAGGATTCCTAGTAGGATACTTCCAACCTTGTGTCCATAATAAATTTTGAGTTGGTGAATTTTGCCAGGAATTGGAGTATTCCAATTGTTTTGAGGTTGTGAAAATGATTGGTATTGAGGATTAAGACCCTGTACCATATTCATCTATTGTAGTGAACATGGTCTTTTACAAATAAAACACAGTGACTCAGCTTGGCTTGCTTCAACTTCATTTTTAAAGATGTATTTATGTCTAGGAATTGAAGACCATTCCTTTTTGATATGAATTTCTACACAGATAATAAATATTTCCATGGTATCAAGAGGACATTCTATTAGAGCATGTTTCTTTCTACAGTTAGGACAAAAAATTGGTAATGCAACATATTCAACCTTTTTCTTTTTTTGAATCATAAGGGTATCTATTTGTTCACTAATACTCCCTAAGATATATGTTTTAAATTTGTGAAGAAAATTTCATATTTATGCTCTACTTATTGTCCCAGTTGCATATTTATTAATCCTAGACATAACAGGGTCTCTTGGATTTTTCCTGATTCTAGCCTTTCCTCTTCAAATGTGTGTACATAATTCAAAAATTTCTCTTAATGATAACTGAGAAACATCTCCTTTACCCATTAAATTGAGAATATCTATCCACTCATATCTAATTGATTTTATAAAAAGAGATTTCAGAGTTTCTTCAGCTAGATTATGCATCTTAGCCCTTTTAACATTATAAGCAAATATTTCAAATAAATCTTCAAGAGTTTCATCCTCTTTTTGCATCATTTTAAAGAATTCACCTTTAAGGTTATGGGGCATACAATAATATTTGTATTTTTCTAAGAACACATTTTTCATTTCTTCCTATGTTCTTATGGTATGTGTTCCTAATCTCATAAACCATTTAAGTGTGATACCTTTAAGAGTGACTAGAAACAATTTCAATTTTTGAGAATCAAGCAAATACTCATAAGATCTATAGAAGACTTCAAACTCAAAAAGAAATGTTTCAGGATCCTCATGTATTACTCCATGGAAATTAGGGAGAATGGAGGGTGATATATTCTTCATTGTAATTGTGTTATCTTCATCTAAGATAGGAAACCCAAAAGGTTCTAGATATCCTCTACCTCCTCCTTTATTTCCTCTTGTACCTCTTCCACCTCTTCCACCTCCAATTATATTTTCATCCTTCACATTATTTACTTCTTCTTCCACTTCCATTGTAGATTACTCAAAGCTAATATAGAGTACTTAATTTGGATTTTTTATCTCCTCTTTTGGTTCTTCTATCAATGTAAAATAAGTTTCTTCTTCTTCTTCACTAGGGACTTCTAATTATTTTCCTAGAATTGGTTCTCCAGTATAAAATATAAATATTACTCATTATGTTGGGGGTTTAGGTTCGTCTACTAGGGCTTCAGTAGAAAACATTGATGAATCTTTCAGTTGGATCTCAGATATATGTACTTCAGGAAGTCTAATTCTACCTGCCAATGATGGAATATGAGTTTCAATGGATGGTGTGGAACTATGAGATCATGGTGGGGTGAGTTGTGATTTTGGAATTGAACTCCTACATCTACTTATAAACCTACCCCTAGAATCTCTTTCCTTATGCATAAATATCATTTTTATCAATTTTTTTAATGAAAAGACTGCTAAAAAAAATTCCTATATAGACTTCCTCGAAAACGGTGCAAAAATGTTTGGTAATTTAATTCAACTTAAATTACTTCATAAATTATCAACTAGGGCTTCTAAATTGATGAGGTTTATGTGCACCATTTGTGCTAGGATTCTTTATTAGGTTAGAAATTTCTAAATTGAATCAGATGTTTTTATGCACATAAGGATCACTAAAAATAAAAAGATTCTCACTCTTACATGAAAGAAGAGTATCACACTTGACAAAAATAAAACTAATATTAGATGTTGAGATAAATATCATATTAACAAATATAAATCTACTTGACACTGATAAAACTGAAACTAATCTTTAGTACATAAATAAAATATCGCACTAGAAAATCTAGAGCTACTTCTCACTAATAAAAGCAAAACTAATATTTAGTGCAGAAATAGAATATCACATCGGCATATATAAAACACAATGATACAACCTTGAAAGAAATGATGCTTCTAATATCAATACAAAATTAAATGGTTCTACTCTTCAAAATTTACATGTGCATAATAGATCCCTTTTGATTATTTTCTTCATCCCTCACACAAAGAAATGATTAGATATATGAAAGAAATATTTAGAAAAATATATTACAAACTCTATCCTCACTATTACAAGAATTCTTTGAAAATCAAAACTAAAATATTAACCATCATAAATTAATGCTACGAAAGACTCACTATGATAATTTAATGCTACAAAACTGAAATTTTAACTAGAAACGAAATGAAACCTTACAGCTCCCAGGGGGGCCTCTCGTGAGTGCAGGTATAGAGATCAATATATATTAAACACTTATTTAAATTAACAAGAAAGTGGAATAACAAACTCACTTTAATAATTGCAAAGAGTATTTCAAACAATAATCAGACTCTGATCGTCGTGCCGAGAGGCAGGTTTTATAACCTCCTTCATTAAATTTTTTGGAGATTTCTAAGCCTATCCTACTCAACAAAAGATCTAAAATTAACATAAGATTACATGAAATAACGATTCTTCATGAGTTTCTATTAGAGAAGAAAATCAGGAGAAAAAATATCAGATTCATCCTTATCATCAATATCCTCACTCGCTTGATTCCTCTTTGGCTCCTTTTCTGCTAGGTTGACTTCCACGTTGACCTGCTCATATGGTATCCTTATCATATTTCTGGATCATGGGAATAGGTGGATATCATTATGCTAGTCTTCATCTACTAATCCATACATTTTTTTCCTCAACTGATGTTTCAGAACCTATAGATTCTTCAGGTAAGCTGTAGAATCCACACAATTCAGTAGCTTATGCAAATATTAAATAAAATAATAAGGAACCAATGAATCTATGAATAAAATATGATTAACTATCTTCTTTTTCCTATAACCTTTTAATCTAACAACCTCTTGAGATTTGTATGGTCAAAAAGGGAGGAAATGGAGTTTAAGGATGATGGCAAAAAGGAATAATTTTTGTCTTCAACAGTGCTGTAACCTAGTTCCTAGAATATTTAAAATGAGTTTGTGACATAGTCATCATGTGTGGTTGATTATATATTATTGTGTTGTAGTGTTTATATTTCCTTAATTGGTGCGTCTGTGATGTGAATGGAAAGTGGCGTCTACCCATGGTATTCATTCACTCATGGTATTTATCCACCCATGGTATTCATCCACTTATGGAATCTATGTCTGGTATTATAAGTGGCATCCACCCATGATATTGTAAGTGGCGTCTACTGATTCTATTCATTTACTGTTGGTATTACCCACACATGGAATTTAACCATGGTATTGTAACTAGAAAAAGACTAGAAGTAACAAGTAACATTTTGTAAAAGGATAGTTTGTCCACCACAATGTACCTATTACAGTTAATTTGTATCTTAATAAAAAATGTCTCTTTGTGGTTTTATTTACTGTGTGTTCTTTATTTTTTATAGAATTTCAATTTTTTAGACCTTGGGGGCCTCCGCCATGAAGATCCATTCCGATTTTATATATCTTAGGGGCCTGCCGCCAAGATTTAGATCAATTTGTGGAACAAGCATTTATGGTGTTTACAAGTGGATTAGTATAGAAAATATTGTTGGAAATAATACTGAGAGGGGGGGTGAATCAGTATTATCAAGTTCTTTTAATAAATCTTCCTTATTTATACTTTGAATTATTTTTGCATGTAAATACCATAAAATAATGAGCATGAACAAAGAAAACAGATAGTCACACCAAAGAACACCAGATGTAAGGTGGAAACCCAATGTGAGTGAAAACCACATGCTGCAATATTTCTCTATCTTCTTTCAATTTAGAAACTCCTTTTACAATGGTTTTGTACTGGTGCAGTCCTTTACCAGTACGCAGGCTGCAACCTGCAGAGAGCTACAACTCTCTCTCGTTTTCCAGTCTCTCCTGGAAGGGAGCTACAACCCCCTACTTCTTTTCATTCAAGGATCACTTTTCATAAATTTTCAAACTAGATCCATAAACATCAAGAGATCATCAAGTACAAGTAAATCACCCAGTCAATTGCAGTAACTAGATCAACAATAACAGTAAACTAAACCCAGAAGACCTTATCAATAGAGAAAAGTCAGCCAACAAAATATCTTAAGACAGATACGCATTTTTTCTCTCTCTGGCCTGCGAGCGTACGCACTTCACCTTCTGCTCCCCTGCGTATAGCCGCAGAGACCCTTTTGCCGAACCGCGTACTCACGCACTGTTTCTTCAATCACGCTGCGTACTGTTACTGTAGGCACGCACCCACAGATACTATCGCGCCACGTACTTCTACTGCAGCCACGCACCCACAGATGTTATCACGTCGCGTACCCAAGCACTTGCACTGTTAATCACCTGCATACCTCTGGTGAGGGCCGAATTGGCAGTCCACCAGTGTGCTACAGATCGTCAGATGCCGAGATCTGATCATGCGCTTGAAAGATCACCCTTCATAGATTCGCTTTCAACTTCAGTTTTATATAGATCAAGCTTTTAAAACAATAACCCAATATTTCAGATCTTCAGATATTCAATTTTCAAAAGATGCTTGGCCAAGTGATCTCCTTTGCTTTATATAGGCAATATCTTCCTAAAATCATGGATCAATACCATACAAGGGGCCCAAAAACATGGGGCTCAATAATAATAATAATATAAAACAATAGCATGGGCCAAAACCATAGAATCAAGAACGGCGGGCTAAATACCACGGGCCAAACATAGGAAACCCCACGTGAACGCGCTTCTCTACCTTGAAGTAAGTGAACTGGGGGTACGCACCTTCTAAATGGGTGACCTGCGTGTGCGGTCGCAGTCCCTTCACGGCGTACCTGCACGTACGCACCTTTTGAACTGTTCTCCTGCGTACTTCTTAATTTCCAACATTTTGAGAGCCTGATCAGGTGTTGCCATGAAGTACAACATCTGTAACATAGAGCCATACCAGAATCATAATGCCAACAATCTCCCCCTTTGGACTTGATGGCAACCTCAAAATCTTCAACGTCATTCTCCCCCTTTGACATCAAGGGCAAAGGGTTATGCTCCCCCTAAGAACATGCTCCCCCTGACTATAAACCAGATCTGCAAATGAGAACCATACACCACCAAAACACCATAAATGACCATGAAAGATATAGAGACATATTGCAGCAATATTCAGACCAGCATCCATGATGTAGTTCCTCCATAATGCCAACAATGCATTATATGCTCCCCCTGAACCTGTGCCATTTGATCTTCAACCAATCCGCAACCCAGCAAATGTACGCATATACCCCAAATGAACCTTGCGTACAACCAACCATCAGAAGAGATTCAACAAGATGATGCATCAACAACCCCCAGCTTTTGGCTGAGGTATTCAAAGGTCTCCCTAGGCAATGGTTTGGTGAGTATATCAGCAACTTGTTCCTTAGAAGGAACATACTCCAACTTGACCTTTTGTTCTAGTACTTGTTCCCGGAGAAAATGATACTTGATCGGTATGTTCTTGGTCTTTGAATACATGACTAGGTTCTTTGAAATGCTGATTGCACTTGTGTTATCACATAAGATGGAGATAGGTGGTGTACAAGTGATTTGAAAGTCCTGCAAGGTCTGCATCATCCAAAGGAGTTGAGTGCAGCAAGATGCAGTAGCAACATATTCTGCTTCAGCTGTAGACAAGGCAATCGAACTTTGTTTCTTGCTGAACAAAGATACTAATCTGGAACCCATAAAGAATGCACCACCACTTGTGCTCTTCCTATCATCCACGCTTCCTGCCCAATCTGCATCTGTATAAGCATGAAGTGTGAGATCTATATCTCTAGGATACCATAAGCCATAATTTTGAGTCCCTTGAAGATATTTAAAGATTCTCTTCACTACCTGAAGATGAGTTTCCTTCGGATTTGCTTGAAATCTTCCAACTATTCCCACTACATGTATGATATCTGGTCGGGTACCTGTCAAATAAAGTAGGCTTCCAATCATAGATCTGTAGGTTGGTTGATGCACTGCTGTTGATTCATCATTTGCACTGAGGCTACATCCTATGACCATGGGTGTACATACTGGTTTTGCATCTTCCATGCCATATTTCTTCAAAATCTTCTTGAGATACTCGGTTTGAGACAGAAAGATCCCTCCTTCCTTTTGTTGGATTTGCAAACCAAGAAAATATGTCAGTTCTCCCAGCAAGGACATTTCGAATTCTTTCTGCATCACCAAGGCAAGTCTTTGACTCATAGCTTCTTCATTGCTGCCAAAGATAATGTCATCTACATACACAACAAGTATGAGCAATTTGTCATTTTCAACTTTTATATAAATATTGTTGTCTGCGGATCCTTTTGAAAAACCTTGTTGATGAAGATATTTGTCCAAATGATAGTACCAAGCCCTTGGAGCTTGTTTGAGACCGTAGAGAGCCTTATTCAATCTGTATACAAGATTTGGATCATTTCCAAGAATGAAACCATCTGGCTGCTCAATGTATACTTCTTCTTCCAAGTCTCCATTCAGAAAGGCTGATTTCACGTCCATTTGAAATACTTTGAAGTTTTAAAAGCTTGAGAGAGCAAGGAACATTCAAATGGCCTCAAGTCTTACAACAGGAGCAAAGGTTTCTTCAAAATCTATTCCTTCTTGCTGCGCATACCCTTTACAAGCAAGTCTGGCCTTGTTTCTAATTACTTCTCCATTTTCATTCAATTTATTTTTGAAGACCCATTTTGTCCCTATAACATTCTTATCCTTTGGTCTAGGAACCAGCTCCCAAGTGTTGTTCTTTTCGATCTGCTCAAGTTCTTCATCCATTGCTTTCACCCAACATTCATCTTTGCATGCCTCTTTCACATTTTGTGGTTCAGTGGAAGAGAGTAATGCCAAATAGCTTGAAGCTTCTGCAACTGTTCTTCTTGTTTGTACACCTGCTTCTTTCTGCCCCACAATCTGGGATTCTGGATGATTCTTCTAAACATATCTGGATGGAGTCTTCTCTTCTATCCTTACCTGCTCCTCTGGTTCTTCTTGAGGTTCTTTTTCTTCATCATTCTGTCTTTGAGGGTAGTCTTCTTCTTCTTCGATATCTTCATGATTTACTTGCCTAGGAATGTATCCCTTCTCATCAACCACTACATCAATGCTGTCAACAATTCTTCCAAGTCTTTTATTGTAGCACTTGTATGCTTTGCTGTGTGGACATTAACCAAGAAGAATGCCTTCATCTGCTCTAGGTTCAAGTTTGCCAAGTTGCTCATCAGTATTCTTAATATAGCATTTGCTTCCAAAGATTTTGAAGTGCTTTACCGAAGGAGTCTCACCATACCAGAGCTCATGAAGAGTTTGAGTGCTGTTCACCCAGACATTTGTTTTGTTGAGAATAACCACCGCAACATATGCAGCTTCACCCCAGAAAGTTGCGGGAGTTCCAGACTCATCAAGCATAGCACGAGCCATTTTTTGGACTGTTCTGTTCATTCTTTCCACTACTCCATTTTGCTGAGGAGTTCTAGCTGTAGAGAATTCTCTTCTTATCCCATGTTCTTCGCAGAAATTGAAAAATTCACTTGAGGTAAAATCCCCACCTCTGTCGGATCTGAGGCACTTAATTTTGTATCCTAATTCATTTTCAACCAAGGCTTTAAAGGATTTGAATTTTTCGAATGCTTCATCTTTGTGCTTCATAAGTCCTAACCAGACAAATCTGGAGAAATCGTCAATGAATAATATCAAGTATTCTTCTCCTCGGGGTGTCCTTTTCCTGAATGGCCCACATACATCTGTATGTACAAGCTCAAGAGGCATGCTAGCTGATCCATCCTTCTCTGGAAAGTTAGTTTTGGTTTGCTTTCCAAACTGACATGATTTTCATATGGTGTTGTCTGGAATTTTGATATCTGGAAGACCGCGAACTGCCTAATATTTGCATGCTTTCCTTATTTGTGAAAAGCTTAGATGCCCCAACCTCCAGTGCCATAACCAGTGTTCATCATCGTTGCTTAGATAGCATTGTTGTTGTCCCTCTTCAAATATGTATAGATTATTTGGAGTTCTTTTACCTTTGATCACAGTTTTACCTGTATCAAGATCACGAACAAAACATCCATTTGTTCTAAATACCACCTCAGTTCCTTGATCACATATCTAGCTGACACTCAGAAGATTATGCTTCAATCCATCAACATACAAAACATTTCCAGCTTTGACCTTTTCTTTTAACTGAGCAGTGCCTTTTCCTTTTATAGTTGCAGGAGTATCATTTCCAAAAGAAACTTTCTTTCCCTTTTCTAGAGCAGAATATGATTCAAGTTTTTCTTTATCACCTGTCATATGCTTCGAACATCCACTGTCAATGTACCATAGATTTTCCTGTCCCTCTGCATAAAATTCTATTCCACATCTTTCTGTTTGTGGTTCCTTTATTCTCCATGTTTTGGTGCTTGAGGCTTGTTCCTTTGTCTGCTGAAACCTGCTCCTGCATTCAGAATCTTCATGACTAAAGTTATTGCAAATAGAACATTCAACTTCATTTTCAGGAACCGAAAAGTTGTTATAGGTCCTTTTTGTAATCCCGGTCATACTTATTTGTTTTTGAGCATCTCTAGTCATGATCGTTTTATATGCAACACATTGAGTTGCTTTGTGACCAAAGTTATGGCAAGAAACGTATTGTCCATTGAAGAATCTTCTGCGGTTATCCAATCTTCCGGCCAAACGATTGTAATTTCTATTGTCATTCATTCTTGAAGCAAATTGAGAGGATTTTACCTGTGGCTGGTTGTAGCTTTTGTTCATCCTTAAGACGGATTGCCCCTGATTTGCCTGATAGTATTTGTTTGTAATTGGTCCCTGCTTTACCTGTGATCTCCACTGTGCCTTTGCTCATTTCTTCTTGCTGCATCAAGATAACTTTTTGAGGTGGATGCTTGAGAAGTTTCTCCATTATAGCCCAGACCTGTCTTGTTTAGAGGAGAACGTTGTACATTGATGATCTCATCCAGAGTTTCAGATCCTTTGACAAACTTAAGATTAATAGCCTTTGTTTTCTCAATCTCTTTTCTAAGACCAACAATTTCACCTTCTAACTTTTCAATATATTTTTCCTTTTCATCAATTTGAAGTTGTAGAGTATCAATGATCCTATTCTTTTCTTCTATACATGTCTTGAGTCTAGAAATTTCTTCACAAAAGCTATCCACATCTATAGCATCCATGTAATCATCATCTTCAAATGTCATTAAAAGTTTATAGTCATTACCTCGTTCATCTTCATCACTATTTGATAGACCATCACTATCTTCATGCGTGTAGTAGCTTTTCTTATTTGCAATATGTTTCTTGTTCCATCTAGCAGGTTCCTTTCCTTTATCCTTATAAGGATATTTCGCAGCATAATGACCTACTCTTCCACAAGCAAAGCATTTAAAAGGTAACTTACCTCTGAACCTTCCAGAACCCCTTTGAAGATTTCTGACAAAATTTGATTCTTCTTCTTCTTCTTCTGGCACATGACTTGCTTCATAATAGTCTCCTTTGCCTGAAGCCTTGAAAGCAGCTTCTCTTCTGTCTGAAGGACCTCCCTTTCTCATTTCATAAGCAGTTAGAATTCCATGTAGCTGAGACATAGTAAGAATTCATAGATTTTCCTTTTCTTCCATTGCAGACACTTTAGATTCAAACTTGGGGGACAATGATCTTAGAACTTTTTCAACCACAATAGCCTCTTTTATTTCTTCACCCAAGTTTTTCATGCAATTAACAATCTCATCTACCCGAAGAAAATAGTTAGCCACACTTTCATCATTATAAATTCTGAGATTCTCATACTGAATCCTGAGGGTTTGAAGTTTAGCACGCTTTACCTGTTCATCTCCTTCATAGCTCAAGACAGTCTTGTCCCATATTTCCTTTGCGGATTTATATTGCATAACCTTTACGAATTCTGTTTGAGATAAGCATCCTAGCAGAGTATTGACTGCTTTAGCATTTGTTTCATATTTCTTCTTCTCAGCCGAATCTGTAGGAGTAGCTGAAGGAAAAGTGTAGCCTGTATCTATGATATCCCAAACTTCTGTACCAAGAGATTGAAGATAGGCAGTAACTCTTACCTTCCAATAATTGAAGTTTGTCCCATCAAAGATTGGTGGCCTGATTGATGCTTCCCTCTCGTAGTTGCTCATGATGAATGATCTTCCTCCAAGCGATCAAGCTTCTCTGAAGGACCTGCTCTGATACCAATTGTTGGAAATAATATTGAGAGGGGGGGTGAATCAGTATTATCAAGTTCTTTTAATAAATCTTCCTTATTTATACTTTGAATTATTTTTGCATGTCAGTACCATAAAATAATGAGTATGAACAAAGAAAACAGATAGTCACACCAAAGAACACCAGGTGTAAGGTGGAAACCCAATGTGGGTGAAAACCACCTGCTGCAATATGTCTCTATCTTCTTTCAAATTAGAGACTCCTTTTACAATGGTTTTGTATTGGTGCAATCCTTTACCAGTACGCAGGCTGTTGTGGAGCGATAAAAATGTGTCTTGTGAACTCCTAATTACCTCACATTAATTATCAACCCAGGGACGACTTTTTATTTCAAGAGTGTACTCTGTCTGAGGCGGCTATTTACTTAAGAGTAATGTTTTGCAATATAGTGCTTAAAACCCACAAGTAAATGAATGCTTGAAAAAGAAATCTAATTGAAACAGCAAGAAAGTAAAATGTTCTAAACTAAATCATTCATTCAAACAACCATCAATCGAGGATATGGTAGCAATAACTTAGTCCTCTAGAAATCGATGAAAAAAGAATTAGAGTATGGATCATGGATCTGGGAGCATAATAGCGTCTGCTGTGTCTCACGACAGCCTTGATCCTCCTCTCACACCAAACCAATGAATGCAAGTAAAAAGGAACAACAAGAAATCAGAATGGAATGGCAATTCAGAAATGTAACAGCAGTAAAAAGAAACGGCAGGAAAGAAACTAAATCTCGCGAGTTCAACACTCTCAATTCTTGGCATCAACTTACATACAAAGAAAGAGCAATCTTTTGTACAAGTAGATAGTTTAATCAAATGGAACAGCAAATCATCATAAACAGGAAACGTCAATCATATATACACATAATCTGAAATGATCACTAGTAGTCCATTACTCCAACCATATGTAGCTGAAACATTCCACTTATAAATTCTGTAACGGAAGTGAACAACTTAGAACAATGTTATGTGATTAATTATGGAAATATGATGTAACTTGTTACAAAGATTTACAAAAGGAAAACTACTGATGAACGAGTACGGAACAACATGTAAGTATATCAGATTATTGAGAATAATAAACAAACCACACAAAGCCAAACTGTAATGATACAATCAGCGAGTGTCCGTTGGAGCCGGGCCCATAGCCTCCAATGGCACCGCCGTAACTTAATTCAGATGCAGCAACGAAGTGAACACCAATTCCTTTATATTGATTGCATTAACAGAAGTATACAAACTCAGATCTCACCGAGACTCCATGATCACAATTGGTTTTGAAACTTAGAATTATAAAAACAGTCGTTCTCCATCCCCCGTCTCTGATCTTGGGTTTCATTTAAATAAAGAAGATCAGAGCATAGATAATTACAATCATGATTTCTCTTACAAATTTAGGTTGATTCTAACCCATTGATCAACAAGAACAAGGCGGATTTGGGTTTGCAGCTAAGATTTGGAGGGCGGCCACAACAGCAAATCTCAGAAAATCGTGTTCAAAGAACCCTGCGTTTCTCCCTGTACAAGCCGAATTTGGGCAAACTGTTCTTAAAAAAAGATAATTGGGCCCGTTCTGGACAACACCCATGTTCCGGATTTTCCAAATTCGTCTTCATTTGCTCAGAATCTTAACCGCAAAACTGTCACTCCTTAAACCAGCGAATTTCTGAGTTGGCTGATTTAAAAATCAAATCTTCAATCTGGAAGTTACTTTGGAAGCTAAAAATGGCGAATGATGTTACAACCAACTTATTAGAACTATCATTGATAAATTAATGCATAATAATCAATTTATTAAAAATAAAAGAGAATAAATAATATTCATCCATGAGAGCATAAATTATTTATAAAATGGATTTAAATGATAAATTATAATAAATGTCATGATGAAGAATGGTGGAAATGGGTGGAATAAACGTTCACAAGTGACAATAATCATGGCATATTAACGACCCTACACACCCCCACACTCAATATGTTGCATGTCCTCATGCAACGAAAACTGAATATATTGCATGTTCTCATGCAACCCAAAGACAAAAACCATGTGTTAACCAAGCAATAAAAATTTGAGAATAACTGAATGCTTCCTTAATTAATAAATATTCAATTTTAGCAATCTCGATGAAGGCATAACAATTTTTACATTGACATTCAACTATATGTATGAAGTTGCAGCAAAATATGATATAGATAACATCAAACTTCATTAAGCATTTTCTCAAAACTACAAACCAGATTGTGTTGAAATGTTGCAAGTAAAGTTACAATGCATGAATGTCTCTATGATCCAAAAATCAGATCGTTTTGATGCACAGATCATGAGATATAAACAAAATGGCTGTAGGTGAGAGTGCATGATTTCCGAAATTGTATGAACCAATCTAACTTGAAATGATCTAGGTTTGTATATTTTAATAGTATGTCTGTGTTTCCTAGAGATCATAAGAATTGAGTTCATAGTTTTAAAAATATTATGGAAATCAATTTCTACACTGAAATTGTATGACTGAAATTGCATGCCTTAAATGAGAAAGAAAATAGGAAACATCCATCATGCGTAGCAATTCCTCCCCCTCTCTGAAAAATTAGCATGTCCTCATGCGATGCTAGAAAACAAATAGAGGTGGTTGCTACCAGCTGTTGAATTGTACGCTTGGTGTAAAACAAGATGAAATAAGGGAGGTGTTGAGAATGAATAAGAAGAGCAATGGATGATAAAGAATATGAATGACATGGTCATAAGAAAAAAATGAATGAGAGGAACACTCCCCCATACTCGAAAATGATATGCTGCTGAAAAAGGGAAAGTGGTAAAGATGTGAAATGAAGGATGACAAATAATGCTCAAAATGGATTTTCATTAGATTCTCCTAAATTTATAATAAATTAGAAAACTATGCAATTTTACCTCAAGTTTTACCTCCAAAAATGTAGAATGACATATAAATACTGGCAGTTGTTGAAGCTGATGTAGGCAGAGTTGGTGCTAGAAGTGATGCAAAAGGTAGAATCCAGGGAAGCACATCATGTCTGAAGAATTGTTCACATTCACGAGCCTCTACTGTGAAGTGCAATAGTGTGGTCATGCTACGAATAGAATTCTGCCCATACTTGTTGTTCTCCTGTAAACAAAGCACTATTTTGCATACAACGTTCTTGAATCCATAGTGTTAGCTTTGAATAGCAACAGAGAAAATGCATGCAAAATTGCAATTAGAAAAACTTATGTATACATGCAATACTACTTATGTTGTCAAAGCAACAAGGTATGGCAAAGTGTAGTAATCATATCGCATGCAATCCCATAATGCATACATTCCCCCCCTCCAATTGGAAAATGGGTTCCATAACCATAAAGCATACGAGAGGGGTGGTGCGGACGGCAAGGCAATGGAATGAACAATATATCAGTAAGTAAAGCAGAGTACACTTATCAATGATAGGACGGTGAAAATTATGGTTATATTGAGAGCAAAGTGTGTAAAGATAGTTATGAATAAGAGATAGGACGCTTTGGAGTGATGATAGTTTATACAAAACGAAAAAGGACAACAATGTGCTAAAAAGATGCTTTGCTGATAGTATTCTAGCTGGAACTGATGCGGTTGATCATAAAACAATTTCTCATGCATAAAGGTTCAAACAGGGAAAAAGTTAAGGAAATAACTGCTCTGATAAAAAGAAAATAAGAAAAGGGTATAATAATAATAATTGACGAAAAGATATAACTTCAATACCATAAGCAGAGCCGCTGCTACCAGCAAGCGTCCATAGCCTCGGCAGGGTTGCTTTTTAACCCATATGAGCCAGGATCCTCAATTTATAAATGGAGAGTTATAGTGCTGTTCTACAGAAGAGATCAGTGTGCTGGCGTGGTAACCAGACAACCACACTGCCATTCATTAGGAGGTAGCAAAAGTGATCAGGCCGGCTCGTGATGAGACCTCCTGTTCCAAGGATAATTTGGCTATCCAATGGATCATAACCCTGGTGTGGTGGCCATAATGGGAATGCCACTTTGTTACAGCCTTATGAACATGGTAGGCTGGCTCGTAATGAGACCCCCTATCCTCCATCTGCGAACAAAATTTTGTTGTTATTTCACATTTTTATGATAAAAAGAGGGAGGCTCAATACTCCTTAAGAGCAGGGATGGCGGAAGAAGTTGAACATGTCAATATAAAAAATATACCCATAATCTCATTTATTACAGACAGAGAAGATTATAACCAGGAAGGGTGGAACCAACATGGTATTAAGATGATCAATCAGTATCATGTACAACAGAGAACAATGCAGTAAAGGAATATATAAATAATTGTGTCCCTTTTTAAAAAGAATCTATCATCAAGGAGCTGTCCTTTTAAAGATCATAACGTGAATAATATTAACTTTGCTTCAAAAGAATCCATAATTCCTGTCCTCATAAAAGTAGTGTAGTTCATGTCATGAAAGAGAATCAGGAGAATGTGGTTGAGCTGAACTATGAATAATCCCACAAGAGAAAGGAAATGGTTGCCCTCAAAAATATTCCTAAAGTGTTGCTCTTTTGAATGAACAGCAAAAACACTCAAAAAGTGGTGTTCCGTGTAGGGAACATCAAAGAAAATGCACACCAAAAAACAAAAATACACACAGAAAACGTGAAAATGCAAATGTCGTTCCTTTTGAAAGAGAAGAATCCATGCGAGCAAAAACTCGAACAACAAAAACTCAAACTGCTGTTCCTTTTGAAAAAGGAACAGAAAAAAACTCAAACTGCTATTCCTTTTGAAAAAGGAACAGCAAAAACTCAAACTGCTGTTCCTTTTGAAAAAGGAACAGCAAAAAACTCAAACTGTTGTTCCTTTTGAAAAAGGAACAGCAAAAAACTCAAACTGTTGTTCCTTTTGAAAAAGGAACAGCAAAAACTCAAACTGCTGTTCCTTTTGAAAAGGAACAGCAGTACGTGTTTTTGCTGTTCCTTTTGAGTTTTTTGATGTTCCTTTTTCAAAAGGAACAACAGTTTGAGTTTTTTTGCTGTTCCTTTTTCAAAAGGAACAGCAGTTTGAGTTTTTGCTGTTCCTTTTGAAAAAGGAACAACAGTACGTGTTTTTGCTGTTCCTTTTGAAAAAGGAACAGCAAAAACACACCCAACATGAAAGTGCAGAAGTGCTGTTCCATTTCGAAAAGGAACAGCAAAATGTAAAAGTGCAAAAAGTGCTGTTCCATTTCGAAAAGGAACAGCAAAATGTGAAAGTGCAAAAAGTGTTGTTCCATTTTAAAAAGGAACAGAAAAATGTGAAAGTGAAAAAAGTGCTGTTCCATTTCGAAAAGGAACAGCAAAATGTGAAAGTGCAAAAAGTGCTGTTCCATTTCGAAAAGGAACAACAAAATGTGAAAGTGCAAAAAGTGCTGTTCCATTTCGAAAAGGAACAGCAAAATGTGAAAGTGCAAAAAGTACTGTTCCATTTCGGAAATGAACAGCAGCTGTTCCATTTCGAAAAGGAACAGCAAAATGAACTGTGAAAAATGAACAACAAAATGAATGGCTGATCAAAAAAAGTGTTATTCCTTTAGAAAATAAAAAACGAAAATGATGTTCCTTTGAAAAAGGAACAACAGGAACGACAAAAAATGCACACAAATGCTGTCCCTTCAGAAAAGGAACAGCAAAATACACAACCATAAAATGCAAACACGCAAAGAGTGAATTAGTTGTTCACTGCAGTGATGCTGAGGATGAGTTGCACTTTGAATGAAGCAACACCTGAAACAAAAAATATAAGAGAAATTAGAAAAGAAACAACAAAAAGCAGTATGTAAATAAATAAATTGAGTTGCAACAGCTATGATGTTATGTCAAAAAAATGATCTATTTGAGAAATATTTTGGCAGCAGTGACAAGACATGAATCTTGAAATTGAAATCAATTCTTCATTTGTTCTATTATGAATCCGTTGGGTAATGATTTGGATAAAATTCTTTTGTTTTATAAAAATTTCTTTGAAAAATCACTCGTCCATAAGTTGACCTTGTTTATTTTCCCAGGACCTGCAAAAAACGAGTATCTACCTGCAATAAAACATTAAATCATGGATAAAGAGAGGTGATCGGGCTCCCCTAATCCAAGAATTATGCAAAAAATAGCAAGTAGTTATTCTATATAACAAATCCATAGAGAAAATAACAAAGTAAAATTTATTTGTTACCTGCGGGAGAGCAGTGGCCAATCATACTAACCTGCAGTGTTTTAATCACAACTTCTTTGTTTTTCGTCGAAATTGAGTGATTCCAAAGCTAAATGAGAGCTAATTCAAAGGTGTATCTCCAATAGAAACAGGTTTTAAAAACTCAATGATATGATATGTCAAATTTGTTTAGAACAACCTGCATAATAGACTCATTTCCGATTACCCGGCTTAGACCAACAGTTGATATTTCAAGCATAACTTTTTCGTTTGATGTCGGATTAAAATGATTCAAATTGGAAATTAAAATAGATTAATTTATTGATCTCCAATAGAAACAGGTTTTGAAGACAAGAAGAACTGATAGGTCAAATATTGTAAGGAACAGCCAGAAAGACATAGTTTTAAGGGTGCTGATTTACGATAGACAGTCAGTATTTTGATCATAATTTCCCCATACGATATCGAAAATGAGTGATTCCAATTGCATTGTAAACTAGATTCATAGGGGAATCTACCATAGAAATAGGTTTTAAAAATTCATTCATTTAGGTCTCCAAAAACTGACTGTCCCAACTCTGTTCCTGAGCTGCCCGCTAGACATCCGGTCAATGTTTTGGCTCTAACTTTTTCGTTTCAAATCGAAATTGAGTGATTCAAATTGGATTGGAAAGTATACATCAAGGGCTACCTAGGGTAGAAACAGGTTTTAAAAATATGGTCATTTAGGCCTCCAAAAATTGACTGTCCCAACTCTGTTCCTGAGCTGCCCGCTAGATAACCGGTCAATGTTTTGTTTCTAACTTTTTCGTTTCAAATCCAAATTGGGTAATTCAAATTGGGTTAGAAATTAGACATCAAGGGCTACCTAGGATAGAAATAGGTTTTAAAAATATTCATTTTTGGTCCCTCAAAACATGACTGTCCCGACTATTTTTTCAGAAATCTCATCAAGCCCGCAAGCCAAAAAAATGAAATTCAAGCATTTTTTCAAATTGGTGATAAAAATTAAAATGAGTGTTTGTAGCACTTATTATTTCCATTATGATTCATCTACATACACAAATTATAAAAAGAATTATCACCGATGTTAATTTGCATAGCATGTTGCAACAAAAACCCTAGTTTTACAAAAGAGCAAAATGCACTTATTTATGTCTTTATTTTGTTTTATTTTATTTTCTACACTAACCTATTTTGATTTGAAAAATGAATATGACTACGTGTATGAATACTTCCAGTGAAGCCATTTTCGAAATACGGCTTCACGTATGCACATACCCAAATTTGAAAAATGCATGTTAATGGATATTAGGGTATGAGAAGGTGGCTTCCCTTGAAAAAATGATATCAAAAATTGTTGAAGCATGGAGTGATGTTGCAAACAAATGATGGAGTGAAACCAATCTTCAATGTATCCTCTACTTTTTTGATCTTGCATAGCCATCATATCATGAAGTTCTTGAGCTTTTAAAATAGCTTGTTGATGCATAGTAAAAGAAACCTCATTTTCTTCCATAGCTTCTATAATTTTTGCATTTGAAACATTCTGAATCTCATTGTAGGTTTTCTCTAGTAACACATGTGAGATAGAATGGGTGGGAAGGGTGGGTAAATTTTCCAGCTCAACATTGTAAGCATGTTGTACTGGTTTATTATGGTGAGGGTGTGGAATTAGTTGAGCAGGAAAATGTGTATGGAATGGAGCATTTTGATGATGTGGCTGATTGGGTTGTGTGAATGGTTTTGATGGGCAAGCAAGGTGTTGTGAAAGAGCTGGTGGAGAATATGGAGAATGTGCTTGTGCTACAAGATGAGGGAGAGTAGTCATGCCATCATAAGATGAACCATGCCCAACTTGTAAACAAGATAGGTGGTTATATTGAAATTGACATGGCTGCCCTAACACATTAGCATTCCATAATGGATTATGCAAGTATGACAATGGAGAAAAAGTGTTTTGAACCATACCTGTAGGCCTTGATTTCCGTGGTTTTGACCTTGTTGCAGCTTCCTCATCTCTTTGATATGCTACTTCCATCGTAGATAAGGAAGAGTGAGTATCTATGAGATGCTCCTTTCGGTCATGAGAACAAAACACTTCATCAAATTCTTCATTTTTATGAACCTGCAAAACATCCAATTTTTCTTTTAGAGAGCTAATAAAATCAAATTTAAAATTTTCAAATAAAGCATTGATTTCAGCTCTTATGTCTCCTAGTCTTGTAGCAGATTTGGAAAAGGAAAAACAAACATCTCTAAAATTCTTACCAGCCTTGGAGATTCCTCTTGAATACCCTATGCACAACTCACAAACATCATCATATGATAACTGAAAAACATCACCTTTTCCTATCAGATTTAAAAGTTCTAAAAATTCATCTTTGATTCCTTTAAGAATGAGTGTTTTTAAGATCTCTTTTTCCAAATGCTTATGCTTTGATTTTTGAAGGTTGTAATGAAATCGATCTACATAGTCCTCCAAACTTTCATCTTCCCCTTGTATCATATCGAAAATATCTTCATTGGCTTTGCAATAGTCTTGGTACTTCTTCAAGAATATGTTCTTCATGTCCTCCCATGATTGGATGCAATTCCCACCTAGGCTCATGAACCATCGGAGAGCTGCTCCTTTTAGAGTAAGAGGAAACACTTTCAATCTTTGATCGTCAGTACAATAATCATATCCTCTACAAAGTATTTCGAACTCAAATAAGAATGTATCTGGATCTTCATTTGCTAAACCATGAAAATTTGGTAAAGATGGGGGAATTATGTGCATTTGTGTCACTCCTAGATCTTTGATAGGAAATTCAAAAGTAGAAACGTGAGCCATTTCTTACCATAATATAAGATGTTCTTCATGTGTTCCTTCAAGCTCCTTCTTCAAATGTTCCTGTCAATTAGTTAGTGAAATGGGTGGTGCTTACATCACCAATTAAGTGAAATCATGTGATTCATTTAAAAAAAAAAAAAAAAAAAAAAATTCTATTTTTCCTAATAATTCAAACAAAAATTCAAACATCTATTTCTACTCTAGGTTCTTTAACAGTCCTGTTGGAAAGCAGATGGGGGAGCAGGGCTTTTACATGCTCCGTACGCAGGTTCTTACCTTTTGTTTTTAAGATCCAACTCTTCCCTAGCAGGCACTCATCAGATTCACACTACTCTTTAGAAATGGCTACACTCTCCCCGGCAACGGCGCCAAAATGTGGAGCGATAAAAATGTGTGTTGTGAACTCCTAATTACCTCACATTAATTATCAACCCAGGGACAACTTTTTATTTCAAGAGTGTACTCTGTCTGAGGCGGCTATTTACTTAAGAGTAATGTTTTGCAATATAGTGCTTAAAACCCACAAGTAAATGAATGCTTGAAAAAGAAATCTAATTGAAACAGCAAGAAAGTAAAATGTTCTAAACTAAATCATTCATTCAAACAACCATCAATCGAGGATATGGTAGCAATAACTCAGTCCTCTAGAAATCGATGAAAAAAGAATTAGAGTATGGATCATGGATCTGGGAGCATAATAGCGTCTGCTGTGTCTCACGACAGCCTTGATCCTCCTCTCACACCAAACCAATGAATGCAAGTAAAAAGGAACAGCAAGAAATCAGAATGGAATGGCAATTCAGAAATGTAACAGCAGTAAAAAGAAACGGCAGGAAAGAAACTAAATCTCGCGAGTTCAACACTCTCAATTCTTGGCATCAACTTACATACAAAGAAAGAGCAATCTTTTGTACAAGTAGATAGTTTAATCAAATGGAACAGCAAATCATCATAAACAGGAAACGTCAATCATATATACACATAATCTGAAATGATCACTAGTAGTCCATTACTCCAACCATATGTAGCTGAAACATTCCACTTATAAATTCTGTAACGGAAGTGAACAACTTAGAACAATGTTATGTGATTAATTATGGAAATATGATGTAACTTGTTACAAAGATTTACAAAAGGAAAACTACTGATGAACGAGTACGGAACAACATGTAAGTATATCAGATTATTGAGAATAATAAACAAACCACACAAAGCCAAACTGTAATGATACAATCAGCGAGTGTCCGTTGGAGCCGGGCCCATAGCCTCCAATGGCACCGTCGTAACTTAATTCAGATGCAGCAACGAAGTGAACACCAATTCCTTTATATTGATTGCATTAACAGAAGTATACAAACTCAGATCTCACCGAGACTCCATGATCACAATTGGTTTTGAAACTTAGAATTATAAAAACAGTCGTTCTCCATCCCCCGTCTCTGATCTTGGGTTTCATTTAAATAAAGAAGATCAGAAAATAGATAATTACAATCATGATTTATCTTACAAATTTAGGTTGATTCTAACCCATTGATCAACAAGAACAAGGCGGATTTGGGTTTGCAGCTAAGATTTGGAGGGCGGCCGCAACAGCAAATCTTAGAAAATCGTGTTCAAAGAACCCTGCGTTTCTCCCTGTACAAGCCGAATTTGGGCAAACTGTTCTTCACGAAGATAATTGGGCCCTTTCTGGACAACACCCATGTTCCGGATTTTCCAAATTCGTCTTCATTTGCTCAGAATCTTAACCGCAAAACTGTCACTCCTTAAACCAACGAATTTCTGAGTTGGCTGATTTAAAAATCAAATCTTCAATCTGGAAGTTACTTTGGAAGCTAAAAATGGCGAATGATGTTACAACCAACTTATTAGAACTATCATTGATAAATTAATGCATAATAATCAATTTATTAAAAATAAAAGAGAATAAATAATATTCATCCATGAGAGCATAAATTATTTATAAAATGGATTTAAATGATAAATTATAATAAATGTCATGATGAAGAATGGTGGAAATGGGTGGAATAAACGTTCACAAGTGACAATAATCATGGCATATTAACGACCCTACAGCTGCAACCTGCAGAGAGCTACAACTCTCTCTCGTTTTCCAGTCTCTCCTGGAAGGGAGCTACAACCCCCTACTTCTTTTCTTTCAAGGATCACTTTTCATAAATTTTCAAACTAGATCCATAAACATCAAGAGATCATCAAGTACAAGTAAATCACCCAGTCAACTGCAGTAACCAGATCAACAATAACAGTAAACTAAACTCAGAACACCTTATCAACAGAGAAAAGTTAGCCAACAAAAGATCTTAAGACAGATACGCAGTTTTTCTCTCTCTGGCCTGCGAGCGTACGCACTTCACCTTCTGCTCCCCTCCGTATACCCGCAGAGACCCTTCTACCGAACCGCGTACTCACGCACTGTTTCTTCAGTCACGCTGCGTACTGTTACTGTAGGCACGCACCCACAGATACTATCGCGCCGCGTACTGCTACTGCAGCTACGCACCCACAGATGCTATCGCGCCGTGTACCCACGCACCTGCGGCTTCTGAAGCACCGCGTACTTTCCCTGTGCCCACGCACCTGAACCTCTGTCGCGCTACTTATCCATGCACTGCGCCTTATTTTGCTCTGTGTACGCACACATTTCTCCTTCTTCTGCTCTGCGTACCCACGCACTTGCACTGTTAATCACCTGCATACCTCTGGTTAGGCCGAATTGGTAGTCCACCAGTGTGCTACAGATCATCAGATGCCCAGATCTGATCATGCGCTCGAGAGATCACCCTTCATATATTCGCTTTCAACTTCACTTTTATATAGATCAAGCTTTTAAAACAATAACCCAATATTTCAGATCTTCAGATATTCAATTTTCAAAAGATGCTTAGCCAAGTGATCTCCTTTGCTTTATATATGCAAGCTCTTCCTAAAATCATGGATCAATACCATACAAGGGGCCAAAAAACATGGGGCTCAATAATAATAATAATAATATAAAACAATACCACGGGCCAAAACCATAGAATCAAGAACGGCGGGCTAAATACCACGGGCCAAACATAGGAAACCCCACGTGAACGCGCTTCTCTGCCTTGAAGTAAGTGAACTGGGGGTACGCACCCTCTGAACGGGTGACCTGCGTGTGCGGCCACAGTCCCTTCACGGCGTACCTGTGGGTACGCACCTTTTGAACTGTTCTCCTGTGTACTTCTTAATTTCCAACATTTTGAGAGCCTGATCAGGTGTTGCCATCAAGTACAACATCTGTAACATAGAGCCATACCAGAATCATAATGCCAACAAATATTTTCCAGAGACTGGTTTATTATTTTATCATTCATTATTTGAAATTAGGATTTCATATCCTTGGAAAACTTTGAGCACTACTGAGAGGGGGTAGGGTTGAATTAGTAGTGTGATCCATATGCAATTTTTTTCCTTTTATTAAATTTAGTTATTGAATCACGCACTTGTTAGCAGCAACTCATTAAACAAGTGCATCACATAAGCATAAATTAAATTCAATAGCAACAACATAAGAATAAACGATGCACACAATCACATCATCACAAATAAGGCACATGGTTTCTGGTGGAAACCCTTCCAGGAGAAGAACCACCCTTGATGTTGTTGATCTACTCTGAATTACTATTAGTCAATAAATTGGTCTTTTACATAGTTTGTTGACTCCCATCAACAAGGCTACTCAACTTGATATACAAAATTCCGACACGCATCAGCTAGGAGACTCAATACTACTCATCATCTCAAAATACTTAGTTCTTTACGAATCTACAGACTACCATACATTAAAGGCCACCGTGATCAAATATCCTCACCTAACTCCAATTGGAATATCCAACTACCATTGGATGATAAACTATTCCTTTTTCTAAAGATTTTCTATCATTGCTCCTCTCTCATGAAGTCACTTCTCCTCTAAAACTATGAAAACCTCCTTTAATCTATTTTCAAACTAGATCGAGGAATCTATGCTCAATAAGAAATCATTACTACACATATGTTCTTAGCAACAAGATCTCATCACCAGTAAAAAATAATAAACTCCACAAAAAAAAATTCTCTTGAATAGAAAACATATGGCCACAATAAATTTGAATAGCACTCAGACTCTCGAAATAATATAATGTTGTATAATACAATCAGAAACAAGAAACGCTATGGCTATATTCCAAATTCATCAACAACTCCTATGAAAACAAGTGTGAAAATATCACCAACATATACTCTAGCGGTATACCAAAGCTTCTCCAAATGATCTACACTTCAGTGACTTCAATTCTGATATATTTTGTAGCATGCTTTAGATCTTCTCAATATTCAGTCATTAGCACTGATAAACTAAGCATATAGTCTATGCTCAAGTTCTCAAGCATAGTCTCCTTCTCTGGTACCTTCTATCTCAAATGCATACATAATAAAAAACCACAAAGCTTGCAAGATAAGAATGTAAAACCTGTAGGGAAAATTTAGCTTGGGGCTAGCATCAAAGGTGGAAAAATTGGACCCAATCAATACACTAACATTACTACTTGTGCACTAAATGAATTCACATCATGAGAGGACCTTTTCAAATGATTTTCGACCTCTTTGACTTTTTTCTAGATGCCTCTAGGAATTTCCAAGCTAGTTTACTTCTAAAAAGCGCGAGGAATAGGGAGAAAATATCGTCAAATCCATTAGTCCCATGAATTAAATTGTATCCATGTGACTGGGGCCTATAATTTCTCCCATAGGATTCTCTTCCAATGAATGGAGCCATCCATATGCTCCAATAGGCTTGGCTCCATGCGAATGTGGATAGAGATGAGGGAAAACATCATGGCGTCAACTCAAAACATTTGCCACCTATTGGATCATCTTCTCCAACATATGTACTAATCTATAAGCCTATGATATGGCCTATAAAGGTTTTGCAGGTAGATCAAACAAGTCTCCCAAGTTTCACTACAAATTTGACCTAGAAGGGCAATAAACATTGCTAGAAAGTGTGCCAACAAGTCCTCTACTCTCCATCAAATCTCTAAATAAGCTACAACACCTATCAACATACATGTAAACCTCTATAACACCATCATCAAGCCATCACATCACAACAACAAGTCATCCTTATAAGAATAGACATGAAAACCTAATGAAGGCCTAGTTGACAACTCAACTAGTGTGCCATGAATCATGTCAAACACATGTAGATATGTATGATCAACCTGTAGCAACATCCTCTACTATCTAGTAGTATCAACAAACAACTATCATGTCGTGTCCAACAATGCACATGTAAATAGATGCAAACTCCCTCATTACTATCACTCTACAATTGAGCAGCTAATGTGCCATCAAGTGTTCCATCATCATGGGACCAACATCAAACAAACATGAGTGACATCATACTCTTGACATCACTTCCAATACAATCATCCCAATGTCAACATAAATAGAAGCATCATGAACATCTCGAAATCAATTCCAATACTACAATTCCAATAAACTCCACCTTTGGCATTGATGTCAACCTCAACAACAAGTGAGGTTGATCTCCATACACTATCCAAAACTAAAGTTGTTCTTTATCCATCCTAACTCTCTCCCCCTTTGACATTAACGGAAAGGGGTCAACTCCATATGAATAGGCAACAAAAACTGAAGCATAAACACTATAGTAATACATCTCTACATGGATGAATTATAATGCATATAAAGGTCATCCATGCCTCCATATAAGCAAAACACAACATATATATCTAATCAACATCTAGGCTAGCATACAAACCAACAACTACTAGAAGCTAGCAACATCACGCAAAAATAAGGAAACCATCATCAACATATGCAACATCATCATAGTAACAACTATGAGTAGCATCATGTATAACATCAACATGCATATTCATCATCAAATGCTCCTCCATATGGCAACATCATATTAGGAAAACACACAAAATCTCCCCCGTGACTACAAATCAAAACTATCATGATATTTGATCACATGAGGCTAGGAACCCTACCTTTATAGAATAGTATGTGGCATAACATGAACACCTCCAAGCATATCATAATGCCAACAATGTATGGCTGAAGTAAATAGGAATACATAATTATCCCCTTGAGCACATGCCATCTCGAAGTTGTAGAGATACCAATTGTTGGGTTGAAATGATCGCTTCTGCTGAAAACAATGCTTCCTTTGACAAATAGAAGCACCGTATGGACCAAGACTCCACATGACCATGAATCATGTGACATATACATTTCTAAACACATGATTGTAGCAGTGACATAAGACCTCATACATACTCACATGTGACTTCATAACTCATGACTATATGATCCAATACATGGCTCCATGAGCATATTACATGATTGCATAAATGAAATACATAGCTTCTATGATCATCTCCTATGTACCAATGACTCAAATACATAATATAACATGATTATTACATCATGATTAGCCCATACATGTGGCTACAAAAATGACTCCATAAGACTCCTCAAAACAAGCCTATCACCATAATGACTCAACAACTATTGACTGAACTCTCAACCAATACATAAAGATGAATCAATAACAAATACATGACTTTAACGATCATGTAGCTCATACATGGCTGGTCCATGTCACATGTCATCATAATACATCCTGAAGTGATGATCACGATTTATGCATGGTTTCACATATTTTCAGCCAACTGTTAGTGGAAACCAAAAACATATATATGGCTGAAAATGTGTTCCTTTTTATACTCATTAACGACATATAAATTTTCTACAATCACATGAGTGGAAATGAATGACAGATAAGAGATTAAAACATGAATCTCAATACCATGCATAGCTCCCATTGAGCTCAATATCCTTCCAATAGATAGGTTGATCCTATGGACTTGAAAGTGCGTGATGCTGAAATGAACTCATCATATGTTGCTGCAAGAATCATCATACACTTCCCGTCAGGCTATGCGCCTCTCATGATTTGTAGTCCTCTATAATTATGCATGAATAATCATGGAATGTAGGAGGGAATTATCTTCACTACTTGAAGATTTGTTACTCCTTATTCCTCCACACTATCATGGCATGCTTCATTTCCTCCTTCATCTTCTCATTATATTTCTTCACTCGATTCGATCTAGATCATCTTGTTTTTTTCCTCTTTTGATGGTTTTGTCTTGTGTATCGGTGAAACAAATAATCCCTTGGAATATGGCCAAATATATGGAAAAATTATCACTTGACAGGGCCAAGAGGATCACCTATTATTTTGCTAATGCCATAGCTATACCTTACATAGGATGTGCTTCTCCTGCATCATTTAGAACTGCAATATATTTCCTTATGGCCAAACTAGTGAAATGAGTATCAATAACCATAAAAATCACAAGTGTACATGTTGGCCATTCTCCTTGGCTGCTAATATTGTTGGAATCTATACTAATGTGGAAAATACATTATGTTCCAGCAATTGTTTGCAACACATTCATAATTGTGATATCTATAACAATGTATTTCACACATCAAAGGAATAAAGGGACTTTTCTTCCTTTGGAACCTAATGGAGTTGTAACAATAATCTCTAGAAGCAAAGGATCTTCTGAATGTAGGTGCTCCTTGAGATGTTTTCCTGTGCTGCTAGATTTGATGCTACTTTTTCTTATTTTTTTGTTGTTGGTTCTTTTGTTTTCTAACTGGATGTTGGATCTACTTCTTATTTCCTTGGATCTCAATGTTTATGTTGGTATTGTTTGCTACAATTTTCTTGGGCTCTTCTTTGGTGTTTTTGCTTGCATGCAAACTAGATTCACCCTATTGAAATCCAAGACTAGATTACCCAATGGAGATGTTTGGATCTCAAAAAAACTATCCAAGGCTATTGTACTCTTCTCCATATTTCACTGATTTCTGAAGGAAGTCACTTCAATTTCTAATCTCTCAACCTCTTCTACATACTCTTAGTATTGGTTCCTCATACCTTCCTTAACTCTTTCTGCTTCTGTGAATTTAACTTTTAAGCTCGTAATCTCTTCCTTGAGCTTGGCCTCCTTATCATGACAGATCCACAACAATTTTTCTTGATCCTTACATGTATTTGATATTCTAGAAATGTCAACTCTAAGACACTTAGTATCATTCTCATCCACACTAGTAAATGAAAATGATCTAAATATGAATCCTAAAAATTGTAACTCAAAATAAAATCACTAACAATTATACCATTGGATTAATTTTGCTTCAATACCTTTGGTTCTTGATATTTTGATTTCTCTGCATTCTTTTTTGAACCAATTTCACTATGAATATGAGACTCTTATGGATGAGCTTCCTTATTTTGAAAGAAATTCCTTTTCTGAAATTGTTTCCTCTTGTTCTTGCCCATTCTAAAAAAGCAAAATCAATTTTTGCAAACAAACCCCCGATCTACTCTCCAGTGATGAAGATGCAATCAAGAACCCCGCTTTGATAACAATTGTTGCAAACCTTTGAGCACTACTGAGAGGGGAGGGGGAGTGGGTGAACAATTAGTGTGATCCATATACGATTTTTTCCTTTTATTAACATTAATTGTTGAATCACATGCTTGTTAGGAACAACTCATTAAATGTATTGATCACATATAGAATAAGTTAAAATAATAAGAAACGATATAACAATAACTAATGCACACAATCACATCATCACACATAAGACAAAATATTTCTGGTGAAAACCCTTCCGAGAGAAAGACTACCCCTGTTGCTGATGATCTGCTATGAATTTCTATTAGTCAAGCAATTGCTCTTTTACAAAGATTGTTGACTCCCATCAACATGGAGACTCGACCTCATATAGAAGATGCTAAAACATATGAGACTTGATACTATTGATTAGCTCAAAAGAATCGGTTCTCTATGGATCTACAAACTACAATCTGCTGAAGCCCACCGCAATCAATGATCCTGGACCAACTATGATTGGAATATACAACTAACATTGGATGAGAAACTATTCCTTTCACTGAAGTTGCACGACCACTGCTCCTCTACCACTATGCAAGCGTCCTTTCATCTATTTTCAAACTGGATCCAATACACTATGCTCAATAAGGAATCATCTTTGCATACATTCTCTTAGTAGTAAGATCTCATCGTCAATAAAAAATAATAAACTACACAATAAAAAACACTCTCCAATAGAAAAATTGTGGCCATAATAAATATGAATAACAATCAGACTCTCACAACAATATAACATTTCATAATACAATCAGAAACAAGAGACACTATGGGTATGTTCTAAATGCATTAGAAACTTCTGCAAAAACAAGTGTGAGAGTATCACCAACATATACTCCAATAGCATACAAAAACTTCTCCAAACGATCTCAACTCCAACAACTTCAATTCTGATCTATTCTACAACATGCTTAAGATTTTCTCACTATTCGTTCATTAATACTCACAGACTGAAGCATCTAGGCTCTACTCAATATATGAAGCATAATCTCCTTCTTAGATACCTTCCACTCATATACATACATCAACAACAACAACACAACTGACAAGACAAGAATATAGAACATGTGAAGCGAAACTTTTCTTGGGGCTAGGATCAAAGGTTCAAAAAATGGATCAAATCAATCCATTAGCGTCATTACTTGTGAATTAAATGCATTCACATCATGGGAGGACCTTCTCAAACCATTTTTTACCCTTTTCACTTTTTATGGAAGCCTCTAGAAATTTCCAAGCTAATTTCTATCTGAACAATGTGGGGAATGCAAAGAAAATCTCATCAAATCCCCTAGTCACATAAATGACATTACATCCATGTGATTGGGGTCTATAACCACTCCCATAGGCTTCTCTTCCATTGAATGGATCCTTCCAGCATCTCCCATAGGCTTGGCTCCATGTAAATGTGGATAAAGATGACGGAAAAAATCATGCATTCAACTCAAAACCTCTTCCACCTATTGGATTGTCTTCTCCAGCATCTGTACTAGCCTCCAGAACTATGACATGGACTCTAGTATTACTGCAAATAGATCAAACATGTGTCCCAAGTGTCACTACTAAGTTGACCTAGAAGGTCAATAAATAAAGTTAGCAAGTGTGAGAACAAGTCCTCCACTCTCCATCAAATATCTGGAAAAACTTGACAACCTCTCTAGCACCATCATCAATCCATCACATTACAACAACATGTAATCCTCATAAGAATAGACATGTAGACCTAATGAAGACCTATTCGACAATTCAACTAGTGTGCCATGAACCATCTCTAATAGATGTAGATTTTTACGATCAACCTGTAGCAACATCCTCTACTATTTGTGAGTACCAACAAGCCATCGTGTCATGTCCAACAATGCACATGTCAACACATGTCAATTCCCTCATGACCATCATGCTACCATCAAGCTACTAATGTTCCATCACATTTTCCATCATCATAGGACCCACATCAATTCCAGCACATGCTAAAGCAACCCAACATGAGTGACATCATATTGTTCACATCAATTCCAACGCAATTATCCCAATGTCAACTCAATTAGTAGCATCATGGCCATGTTGACATCAATGACAAAACTATAATTCCAAAAAAATCCCCCGTTGGTATTGATGTCAACCTCAAACACATGTGAGGTTGATATCCATACACTCTGCAAAAATGAAGTTGCTCTCTATCCATCCTAAGTCTCTAGCCCTTGGACATCAATGGCAAAGGGATAACTCCATATGAATAGGAAGTAAGCACTGAAGCATAAGAACTAGAGTAATACATCTCTACATGGCTGAAATATAATGCATATCAAGGTCAACCATGCCTCCATATAAGAAACAAGAAGCATATATATCCAATCAAAATCCATGGAAAAATACCAACCAACAACTACTATCAACAAACAACATCATGCCAACAAAAGGCAACCATCACCAACATATGAAACATCATCATAATAACAAATATGAGAAACATCAAGTATAGCATAAACACGCATATGCATCATCCAACACTCCTCCATATGGAAACATCATATGGGGAAACCATACACAATATCCCCCATGACTACATAGCAACAACTATCATGATATCTCATCACATGAGGCCAAGAACCCCACTATCATACCATAGTATAAGGCATAACATGAACACCTCTAAGCGGAACATATTCCCAATAATGTATGGCTGAACTAAATCGAAACAAATAATTCTACCCCTGAACACATGCCATCTCGAAGCTATAGAGATACCAATTGTTGGGCTGAAATGACCATTTCCACTAGAAACAATGTTTCCTTTGACAAATAGAAGCACCATATGGACCAATAGTCAACATTACCATGACTCAATTGACGTATATATTGATAAATACATGTTTTTTGTAGTGACATAAGACCTCATACATGCTCATATATGACATCATAACTCGTGGATCTATGACCCAATGATACTACAATACAAATACATGGCTCCATGAGCATATTACATGAATACATCAATGAAATATATAACTTATATGATCATATCCTATGTACCAATGACTTAAATACGTAATATAACATGGAAGTTACATCATCATGAGCCCATACATGTGGCTGCAAAATGAATCCATAAGACTCCTCAAAAAAATGCCTATCACCATGATAACTCAAAAACTATTGAATTGACTCTCAACCAATACATAATGACAAGTCAATAACAAATACATGTCCATAATGATCAGCATATGAAATATCATACATGGCTGGTCCATGTTGTTGGCTTGTGTTATTCTTTCCACGACTAGCCCACGTAGTTTTTTGGGCAGACCTACCTATGGTTGGGCGGACCTACCTATATTAGGTTGGGTGGAACTACCTATGGTTTTGTGCATGATTTTCGCACATGGTTTTGGATGCGATGGTTTTCGGTCCATGGTTTTGGATATGATGGATTTCGTTCTACGATAGTGGATGCTTTGGCATGTATAAATATGATTGTAACATTTAAAAGAACATAATGAAAAATCAAGCTGGTAGTCCCGGTTTGGGCTCCAGGGGAAAATCTCTGTGTATATGTGTTTTATGTGTTATGCTCTTGCATTGTTTATTTTCTGTGTTTTAGAAATCGCATACAGGTAATTTTTGTATAGGGTTAAAACCTACACATGTCACAGGTCATCCAAATACATCTTGAAGTGATGATAACAATCTATGCATGGTTGCACATCTTTTCAACCCGCTATTGGTGGAAACCAAAAAAATATATGGTTGAAAACGCACTCAATTTTCTACTCATGAAGGAGATATAAAGCTTCTATAATCACATGAGATAAAATGAATAAAAGATAAGAAAATAAAACATGAATCTCAATAGCATGCATAGTTCTCCCTGATCTCAATATACCTCCAATAGGCACGTTGATCCTATGGACCTGAAAGTGCATGATGCTGAAGTGAACTCATCATATGTTGCTGCAACAATCATCATATGCTTCCCCTAAGGTTATGAAACTCTCATGATATGTAGTCCTCTATAAATATGCATGAATAATCATGGATTGTAGGAGGGAATGTTCTTCACTACTTGAATAGTTTCAGCTCCTTCTTCCTGAACACTATCTTGGGGCTCTTATTTTGCTCCATCATATTCTTATTATGTTGGTTAACTGGTTTTGAGCTAGATTCTCTTGGTTTTTGCTGCTTTTGAAGGTTTTTCCTTATGTAGTGAGGCAAAAAATAATCTCTTTCCATATGGCCAAATATATGGGAATATAGAACTGCACGTGGCCAAGAGGATCACCTCTTATTCTACTCACATTAGATCTAAACCTTGCATATGGTGTTCTTCTCCTCCATTGATTAGAGTTGCAATCAATTTCATTATGCCCAAACAAGTGACATGAGTATCAATAACAATAAAAATTACAAGGATACATGTTGGGAATTCTCCTTGGCTGTTGATATTGCTAGAATATTTGTTGATGTGTGCTATACATTACGTTCCAACAATTTGTTGTAACATGTCCATACTTGTGACAACTATAAAAATGTATTTCATGCATCAAAGGAATAAAAGGAGTTTGCTTCCTTTGAAATATAATGGACCTACCACCATAATCTCTAGAATAAAAGGATCTTCTAAATTTAGATGCCCCTTGAGATTTTTTCCTGTGCTATTGGTTTTTCTACTTGATTTTCTGTTGGTTTTGCTTTATTTTCTACTACTGGTTCGTTTTTCTTCTAACTAGTTGTTGGAACTGCTTCTTATTTTCTTGGATCTCAATTTTGTTGTTCGTATTTTTTTTCTATAGGTTTCTTGGGTTCTTCTTTCGTGTTTTTTCCTACTTGCAAACTAGATTCACCCTTTTTAAATCCAAGTCCATGTTTATCCAATGGTGATCTTCGGATCTCAGGAAAACTATCCAAGGCTACAATACTCTTCTCCATCTTTCGCTTCTTTCTCAGGGAAGTCACTTTAGCTTTTAACCTCTCAACGTCTTCTACCTTCTCTTTCTGCTCCTTCCCCATACCTTCCTGAACTCTTTTTTCTTGTGCCAATTTAGCTTTTAAGCCCATAATCTCTTCCTTGAGGTTGGCCTCCTTATCATCCCAAACCTGCAAAAAAATTTCTTGATCCTTGAATGCAGTTTTTGGTCTAAAAATCTCAACTCTAAGATGCTCAATACAATTCTCATCTCCAATAGGAAATGAAACATGATAAAAATTCGAATCCTCAAAATTGCAACTCAATAGAAAATCATTAAGAGTTGTACCTTTGGATTCATTCTGCTTCAATACCTTTGGTTCTTGATATTTTGATATCTGCACATTTTTTGTTGAACCACTTGTACTAGGAAGATGAGACTCTTATGGATGAGATTCCTTATTTTGAATGTAATTACTTTTCTGAAATTTTTTCCTCTTTTTTTGTCCCCTTCTGAAGAAAAAAAATTCAATTTTCGCCAACAACCCCCAGATCTACTCTCCCACAATCAATCTACAATCAAGAACCCCACTCTGATACCAATAGTTGCAAACTGTTGAGCACTACTCGGAGGTGGGGGGGAGGGGGTGAATTAGTATTGTGATCCATATATAACTTTTTCCTTTTATTAACTTTAATTTTTGAATGACACACTTTTTAGCAGCAACTTATTAAACAGGTGCATTGCATAAGCAGAACTTAAAGTCATAAGAAACAATATAACAATAAAAAATGCACACAATTACATCATCACACATAAGACACAATATTTCTAGTGGACCCCTCTCAAGAGAAAACCCATCCCTGTTGAAACTGATCTGCTTTGAATTTATATTAGTCAAGCAGTTGGTCTTTTACATAGCCTTCTCACTCCCATCAACATGGAGACTCGAACTCATACACAAAATGTAAATACCCATAGGCTAGGAGACTCGATACTATTAATCAGCTTGGAAGAATTGGTTCTATATAGATTTATGGACTACCAACTTCTAAAGGCCATCATGATCAATGATAGTCATCCAAATCTGATTGTACTATCCAACTACCATTGGATGAGAAATTATTCTTTTCATTGAGTCGCCTGAAACTTCACCATCACTACTCCTCTCTCATGAGGTGCTGGTCCTCTACCACTATGCAGACCTCCTTTCACCTATTCTAAAACTTGATCTAAGACATTATGCTCAATAAGAAATCAACTTGGTATAGATGCTCTCAGTAGTAAAATCTCATCACCATTAAAAGATAATACACCCCAAAAAACAAATTCTCTCCAATAGAAAAATGGTGGCCAGAGTAAATCTGAATACCAATTAGACTCTCAGAAAAATATAATTCTGCATCATACAATTAGCGACAAGAGAGACTATGTTTATTTTCCCAATGCATCAACAACTCCTACAAAAACAAGTGTGATAGGATCACCAACATATGCTCCAACAACATACAAAAACTTATCCAAACAATCTCAACTCCAACATCTTCAGGTATGATCTATTTTGCAACATGCTTTAGATATGCTTGCTATTAAGTCATTAACACTCATATACTAAATAATATAGGCTCTACCAAATGTATGAAACAAAATCTCCTTCTCTCATACCTTCTACCTCACATAAATATATCATCTATAGCTACAAATCTAGCAAGACAAGAATATAAAACCTGTAGGGTGAAATGTAGCTTGGGGCTAAGATGAAAAGTGCACAAATTAGACCAAGTCAATCCACTAACATCACTACTTGTGCACTAAATTCATTCACATCATGAGAGGACCTTTTCAAACCATTTCTAACCTTTTTCACCTTTTCTAGAAGCCTCTAGGAATTTCCAAGTTAATTTCCTTATTAACAGTGTGAGGAATGCAGAGAAAATCTTGTCAAATACCTAAGTCACATGCATGACATTGTCTCCATGCAAACAAGGTCTATAACCACTCCCATATGCTGCTCTACCAATGGTTGGAGGCTTCCATCTTCTCCAATAGGCTTGGTTGCATGAGACTATGGCCATAGATGAGGGAAAAAATCATGCCTTCATCTTAGAACCACCTCCACCCATTGGATCATCTTTTATAGCAACTGTATTAGCCTCTAAACTTCTTCCATGGCATATAATAATTTTGCAAGTAGATAAAACATTTCTGCCAAGTGTCACTACCAAGTTGACCTAGAAGGCCAACAAACAAGGTTGAAAAGTGTGCCAACAAGTCCTCCACTCTCCATCAAATCTATGAAGAAGATACAACACCTCTAAATAGACATTCAAAACTTTGTATCACCATCATCAAGCCATCAAATCACAACAACATGTCAACCTCATAAACATAGACATCAAGATGTAACGATGACCTAGTTGACAAACTCAAATAGTGTGCCATGAACGATCTCTAACACATGTAGATATGTATGATAAACCTATAGCAGCCTCCTCTACTATCTGCAAGCATCAATAAACCATCATGTGATGTCCAACAATGCAAATTCCAACACATGCCAACTCCCTTATGACCTATTGGAAAGAATATTTCCCTAAGCTAAGTGTTGAAAACCTCAACCGAGCATAATAAGATAATTAACAAAGAGGACTCAAACAAGCATGCCAAATATATGAATTACAAAATGTGGATTTGGAAACATACCTGAGGGTCCTACATCTAATGATGATCCTATAGGGTCCAAACCCTCTACTTCTTCCATAACGTGCAAGCTTGCAATTCCATTCACAGAGGCATATACATAATATATAATTAAATGTGGATACATAAAAGATATGTTATATCATCATATATAAGAATATAAACTACCATGCATGAGACAATAACATATCAAGAATAAGACATGAGCTTATTTATTGATTAACAAGATTAGTTATAGGAAAGGTACAACCTGATCCAAGCCAAAGGCACGGATGAAGCCTTCCTCTGGATCCATCCAGTGTAAGCCATGAAGACAACCTCTATAACAATCACAAAGAGATGTATAAGTATGATGAACATATTTCCAAAGGAAACCAAGGTTTCCTAGAGACTGGGAGTGCAGGAGGCATGGGAAAACAAGACTTGATCTGGGAGAAAGATGGGTATAATCTCAATAACCCTTCTCTTGTGTTAATTAGGCCTACCCAAAGGGTGCATGTATACCACCTAAAATTAGTTAATTCAGTTGTGCCACGAGATCCTGTAGGTGGACTTTTGGTAAAACCCATGAAACCTGCCCGGAAAAATAGAATTTTATTTTATATTTTTGTATTTTAAAAGGTATATCGGGGTGCAGTGTTATAGGGCCCCTGCATGTACACAATTTAGTGTGGGGAGAGTCACGTATCGTTGAAATATTATTTTTTAATATAATATTAAGTCTGTATGGAAAAAGGGACTTCCCAGCGCCATAAAAGAGCATCTAGTCTACATGAGTTCTAAATGATGGTATAATAGATGCCCCCTGATATATGAGGTTGGAAGGGGTATGTGATGGCTGAAATATATGAGGTACAGAGAGAATATTCATTCAAAGGTCTGGGAGGAGATCACCATATTCTAGCCCATTGAATACCTATTGAAGGAGTCAAAAAAAGAAAATTCATGTCTGAAGTGGGCACACCCATGCTCAGAAGTAGCAAGGCATATCCACTGATAAAGTATAAAGAATATCTAGATTGTATACATAAATGAATAGGAGTTGTAGAATACATAATGGATCATCATATCATAGTTGTAAAAGTATATAATGGAGCTATGTCTCAATATCACATATCAAATAATATCAAATCAATGATGTTAGAAGATTGTCTAATCAATGATGGTCCATAGTTGATCCTCATAAAAGTACCAAGTCATATAGGTGGAATGATGGTACTACAAAAACTTGAGTTCCAACATATAAGATGTTGATGTGAAGGACTGTAACATATAAAGGTGGGAGGTGTCACTGGCAGAAAACTGAAGGAGTTTTCAAGTGAACTAAGATGTTGACACAACCCAAGGTCTTCTTCGATCATAGATGGTATAATTATACAATATGGGAATGAATGAGCTGAATTCGATCATGTGAGAAATCATTTGAATATCAATCATTGATGTATACCATTAAAAAATTTGATGCAACTTAGCAATAATGATAATGCGTGTCAAGGTACCCCAATACAATCTAACAAGTGTGCATAAATCTGTTGAAGTCGAACACTCGAAATAATATGCCAATCATGAGACATTGACGTATTATGACTGCCGATAGTGAAGGATTTTGCCACATATGAATTCAAACCCTAAGGTACTAAAAAAAACAACTCTAGACCTTGTTCCCAAAGCAATGACTTGAAGTCGATAGGAAAATATCCATTGGAAGGAAGGCATTAAGGCAGTCCATATCAACCAGCGTGAGTGTAATTGGTAGGCCATTATTTTGGAAGAAATTGGATGAATATATATGATGTAACCATTCCAAAGTACCTTTTTGGCATACACACGATGTGGCTAGTGCACGACTAAAATCCTCTTAACCAACCAATAATTAAAGTTGACGTAGAGGCGAGGAATCCACCAATAGGGTCAAATGGAAACTAAGGTATTGCACAAATCCTAATGTGTGATAATGTAAGCTGGCATTGAACACGAGGGTAACCACTTAGTCAAAGACCCATAATACTAATCAATGTTGAGCACAAGGTAACCTATCAATGATGTAAATAGGGCTAGGGTGCAACTCTAGGTTTACTCTCAGAGAAACTTGTTGGAGTCGATAAGAGAAGACATGCGAGTAAGAAGTCAATGGAGACCTTCTTAACCAACATGAGTGAAGCACCATGTAGCTGATGCTAGACCGATAATAACTTGAGATACTGGGTATGGTCGACAGAAATTAGTCAAGAGACACTAGAAAATGTCTGACAACTAGTTTAAATCCCTTGAAAAAAAGGATGACCTGATGTGACTTTATGGCAACATAAGGTAATTTTGTATAAGGTTGCAATGTAGGAGGCATTAACAAACTTGCCATATGATTGGAAGAGATAACTAACTGGAGAAGAAATGACTCAAGAACAAGGTTATGGCTTCCCTAAATCCAAACTAATTGCCATCTTGATGGAGGAAATATTCATTTTAAGTGCTTTCTTCAAGGGAAAAATGGCTAAATCTTACTGCCATCAGACGATGAAGAAATTATCCCATTCCTGCTCTTTTTTTGAATATTTGAATTTTTTGTCTTTTTAATATTTAAAGCCTGAAAAATAATAAAATAATATCTATAGTACAATGGAGAAAATGAGTGTCAAGGGAAAGTGCACTAGTTCCTGAGACTGGAACAATCCTATTCTCAATGCAAGGTAGAGAATGCTGGTCATCGACACTAAGGGGATGTTCTCTACATGGAAAAATGGGTATCAAGTCGCAAATGCTAGTGAATGCATGGTTTCAACTTGTAAAAATTCATGGCCAAAAGTGGCTTATACATGAGTCCAAATGAAGTACCAACTTAAGGCCAAAAGAGGTACAAGTGGTCAAAATGTAATGCAATAGTACAAATTAAGACATGGGAGGCTCTAGAGTTAAGGCCAAAAAACAATGAAGAAGAAGAAGCATGAGGCTTCAATGCAAATTCATTGCACGACTAAAGAGGAATCTCGAGCTTTCATAATACTTGTATCATGGGAAACATATGTTAGTGAGAATCTAACTAGGAAGCCCATGGAAGGGAAGGCTCTACCATTGTGTTATGATTTTACAAGTCGGTGAGTGGGAGGAGTTAAAAATTTGCAATATAATGGGGTCGACCCTATGGCTAAATATTTCAGTACGAGGTCAAGATGCATAATGCAACAAAAAGGAGATATGTATTAACCTATATGTCAGTTTAAAAAATGATACCTACCACGATAGGTCAGAAATCATCGAGTCGAAGTGGTGGAAAAAATAGGACTAAGTCATGAAAAATATTTGACAACCTGGAAATATCATTTCCCAACACTTCAAGGACAATGTCAAAAGTTCATAAAAATAAAATAATAGAGTTTTTAAAAATGAACTTTAGGAAAGTGGGTTTAAAATTTTAGTTATAAAAAGAACTTTTCAACTCACCGAATTTCATTTTTACCATCCAAGTGTTGAGAAGAGGCATGTCGGAGAAAAGTTGAGAAAATCGATCTGGTCAAATCCACCAACGAATTCAAAAAACATAGACTCTAGGTAATTCATAACCTTAATCTTGTCCATTTAATCGATAATTTTGATATATTAATATCAAATTATGATGAAAAGGTTTTGTTTTTAAAAAGAATTCTGCATGTAGGTGGGTTGGGTGTTTTGAAATCTGCGTATAAAAATCCCTATACACAATTTTACTAAGGGAAATCCATGTATGTACTTGACTGTCTCTTAAAAAAATCACGTACATGTAAAGTAAAGATGAAAAAAAAGATTTGTAACAGATGAAAACCTTTTATTTTGTAGGATGTCGATCATTTGGAGAGAGACAGAGAATAGTGAAGTTGATAATCAAGTATTAAATGACAAAGAGTCATTGGATGGATTAAAAAATTGCGGATTGCTCAAATTCTTCATGATGCCCAACATGAGAACTCAGAGTCGATTGTTGGAAATGTTGATTCATTACTGGGACGCAGAACAGGAACTTTTTTTATACATGATATTCCCTTACAGGTCAAAGTAGAGGATATCTACTTCATAACAGGAATTTCCCAGAGGGGAGAAGTAACAGATATGAAGGGGCAGGCCCGTGGAGGACTCAATATTGATGACTACATTATTGTGTATTTCACACCAGATACTGAGAAGGTTAGATCACAAACCTTGATCAAATAAATCAAAAGGCTTCCTATCAAGATAATTTTATTTTCTATCGGCAGGATAGAAGGTACTACTTCATTACATCACACTCCTCCACCATAAATGTTCTGGAAGTAGAATGCATGAAAATAGTAATATATGACTAGTGCACAACGATCTTAATGAATATGAAAAAATAGTTAACATCAGTAAGATGGGGAAACATGAAGAATTTTGGATATGGCGCTATCCTCAACTCATTTTTCTTTGAGCATATTCCAAAACTTTGACCTAGAGTAGTTACTACCATAAATAGTCCTAGAGATCCCAGGATGGCCAAATGGGCAGATCTGATCAAGTGACTTAGTGAAGGAGAGGTCACTTAGTTCGCCTTTGACGACGAGTTCTTTGATCAGTGGGAAGAACAAGTTGTGGTGATAGAGGACTACCCTTATGTAGGATTGTACTTCTGATTGGACCTAGAGCTAGTTCTTCGAGAGGGAGTTGCATGGGAAAACATTGGTAAGTTTTAAATTTTTAACATATTTGATTTTTTGGATTTTCAAATATAATGTCAACAAATTCAAAATATTTTCTATTAAAAAAAACTATTATAATATTAAATATCATGATACATGTATTGGACCAATGAGACCTCGGGGTCTACTGAGACACATCCATCATGGCATAGACGTGGAGAGAGGATTTGAGTCTAAGAGAGTAATCCATACTGTTTAGAGGAACATGGAGAGTTTTTCTTTCCAACTTCCAATGATAGTAGTAGAGGATCTCCCTGAGACTATATAAAGACGAGTATTTGGAGTACCACAAGAGTGGGTGTGACTCTTCCGATGAGTTGTGAATGCCATAATCTTCTACTAGGATGCTCATCCATGGAAGGGTCCATAGCCTTAGATTTTAGATGAATTATAGTTTCATATATGGACATGATAAGGCTTAAGCCCTAATTTTGGAGGACATTTGTCTACATTTTGTAAAATTTTGACAAATTATATCTATCTATATATAGATATTTTGCGGAAATTTGATCATATATTCAAATGATTTTTGATATTTTGATTTAATGTGATGAATGATTAATATGCCAACATAATGCTTGGCTAGCTATAAAATTAGAAAATTCCTTATCTGATCATGGAATGTGAATGAAAGCAATACAAGTAAATAATCTTTGCAATCATCTCACTCTCAGAAATTAATGATGTAATGAAGGATCTCCCATACAATAAATATTATTTAATTGAGAGAAAACTATTTGTGAATAAAAATAAACCACTAATGATTCAATAACATAAGATATTGTTTCAGATAGTAAATTAATAACGAAATTGTATTTAGCCATATTATTAGAAGCTGAATTGATAAATATGCCTCTTGTGACCAATAACTGACCATATGGTAATGTATTACCCAAGCGATGGAAGTGAAATTCTGAGTATGTCTACTAGCACCATATGTGAATCTTAGATACACCGAATCATCCATTGAATCCTGCCAAAGTAGACCGAAAATATCATCATCACCATGACACCAATAGAGAGAAATTATAACCATGTACACTTTTCACAAAACAAAGCAAATGCTAGGCTAAAGCCTAGGGATAAGACTTCTTGAGATGGAGCCCATTTATGGGCTCAAACTACAAATTTCCCTCAAAATAAACCAATTCATAAGTTCTCTTCTTCAAAAGCCCTTTCATGATGAAAGGTATGACATAGGTTCGGATTTTCCTGCCCCCAAGGTGTCTTTATCTTGGTCATAGTCCAAGACAACATCACCTTCAGAAAAAACACTAGGTCGTACAGACTTGTTGTACTGAGCTTTAACTCTTTTCTTATGGGTCTCATTCATTGTGGTTGCATCTCGACGTTGCCCATTAAGATGTTCCAAATGAATATGGTGCTCTTCAAGACATGAGGTGTCGGGAAGAAGCTAGACTGCTAACTTAAGACATGGAATGTCACATTCTACAGGAAAGATTGATTCCAAAACATAAACCAACTGAAACTGAGTGAAACCCATAACAGTCTTAAGAAACATTCGGTATGCCCACAATGTAGGATATAGAATGATGTTCCATGCCTTAGCTTGATTTATTGTCCTTTTCAAGATAGTCTCAAGGGAGTTATTGACGGCATCAACATATCCATTAGCTTCAAGATAACAAGGAGATGAATCCTCCTATTGAAATCCCAACTTCAAGGTAAACTCAAACATCATGTTATTTTAAAAGTCACTGCCATTGTTAGTGACAATCTCTTTAGGAATATGATTTGATTGAACAAAGAAAGTGTTGTTGTCTCACCGTCATTAGTAAAAGTAGGCATAACGTCAACCCACTTGGTGAAGTAGTCTACTACTATGAAAATGTACTTGTTGCCCTTACCGCAAGCTAGTTTACAAGTAGTAAAATCAATACCCCACTTTTTAAACAGACCAAAAGTGATAATAGGAAAAAGTGGAGCTAGATAAGAGAACATTTTTCGAGTATAAACTTGTTAAGGATGGATTGTTTTTACCGCTACTATACAGTCTTGAAAAATTGAAGAACAAAAATACCTTGCATGCAAGATGTTTTTGGTTGTAGCAAGCCCATGTAGATGACCTCTACAATCTCCATAGTGGAAGTCATTTAAAATCGACTCAACTTCTTTTAAGGTTAAATAATGTCTAAGGATTGAATCAATCCCATGACAGTATAGAGTGTCACTAATGATCGAACATTTCTTAGGTAGGTGATGTAATTTGTTATGTTCATCCTTAGAAAAAGTTTGAGGACACTTTGAATTATGGAGATATACAATGATGTCTCCATACTAAGGATCTTTTAAACAAAGAAGTAAAAGGTGCTCATCTGGAAATGATTCTACATAAGTAACATTTCCTTGATAAGGTAATTCTAAAATTAATTCTGTGAATACAAATAATTTCATTGACATAACTCACATAATTTTGAGATTAACCTCTTACAAAATGACAATTCATTTATTCTATTTTCCCCCGATCACTCGCCTACTGAGAAAAAATTGAAATGGAGTGAGATCGACAAATACAAAGGGTGTTTTGATAAAAATATAATGACGAAGTCACTAAACAACATGAACCACTGCTAAATCCCATTTCTAAATATGAGAATACCAGAGTTCGGGACCAACTAAGACATGACTTAGATAATAAATCAAATACTTCCTAGGTGAATTATCTTCGTGAACTCGAACAATACCAATAGTTTATTGTTCTGCTGCAAGGTATAAAAGGAAATCTCTACTATAAGAAAGTGGACTCGAAAGAGGAGAAGAGGTCAATGCCTTTCTTAAATCATTAAACGAGAGTTTAGAGAAGTCGTTCGAAATGAATGGAACTCCTTTCTTAAGTAAACACATAAATCATTTTGTGATATTAGGGCAGTTTATGATAAAAAATTGGCATTTCCTTGTAGACTTTGAAGTTGACGAATGTTCGACGAGGGAGGCAACTGAATTATTGCCTCAACCTTGAAAGGAGATGAATCCCTTCATTAGATATGATTAATCCCAATAATTGAACAAATGTAACCACAAAAACACATTTATTAGTGTTTAACCAGATTTTATAATAACGTCATATTTTAAAGACTAATCTAAGATGTTTTGGATGTCCCATTCTCTTCTGAGAGTGAGAAGCTAAATAATCCAAATAATCCTCAACAATATGTTTGATGTCATCGAAAGTATATGACATAACCTGTTGAAAAGTAGCCCCAACAATCTTAAGGCCAAAAGGTATTTTCCTATATGCAAAAGTATCCTAGGGGAAAATAAATGTTGCCTTGGGTTGATCTTCAGGATGAATGGTTATTTGATTATATCTAGAAAATTCTTCCATGAAAGAAAATATTTCATTTCCCCCACACCAATCAATAATTTGATCTATAAATGAACTGGGGAATGTATATTTAGGATAGGATTTATTCAAATCCCTGAAATCAATGCATACCGTGATTGTTCCTTGATTTTGTCAATGGTGACTAGATTTGAAACCCATTTAGTTAAAGGAATAAGGTAGATGAAACCTACCTTAAGTAGTTTCTCTACTTCATCCTTTATAGTTGCGACTTTCCTAGTGTTAATCGGTCAAATATTTTGCCGAACAGGATTTGATTTTTCATAATTCTTGATCTCATGTTGAACTATATTAGGATCAGTCCCATGCGTTTCCTCATAAGAACAAGGAAATACATCCAGAAATATTTAAAGAGGTCAGTGTAAATTTTGATTTCTTCATGGGAACACTAAACTCTGATGAAGATGACATTAGCACTCTTGGAAATTTTCTCCAGAATAATTTTTGAAATATTAGCCATGTTACCTTTGGTAAAAACATGTGATGGATTCAAAGGGTTTATAGTTTTACTAACACTTCCACTAGAAAGAGGACTAGACAAACTTGATTCGACTTCCTACAAGTCAAGGAGAAAATGGGACGGATGATGAAAATCATCCAATGATATTTCGACACCATTCATTTCTTCTATAATTACCTCATTCAATGGTAAAAATATGTCAAGGCAATCCAAGGAAAAGTGGAATCAATTGTCTAGACCGATGCCACATCACCATCTACATCCTCTGATGGGAGAGGGATGTGATCAAAATCTGCAGAATTAGTAATAGCTTGATATGCAATTTCTATTGTAGGTATTAGTAATACATTCCACCCACTTTCCCTTCTTCTAATGTGGCTGTAGGAGGAGGAAATGGCTAAGGGTATGGAAAATAACGAGTTCTAAAATAACATTGCCGAGGAATGATCCTGGAGGATTAAATGACATTTACATGAGAAATAGGAGTTGCAAGATCAAAAATACCCATCAAAGAAGAATACATTCCATCTCTTAAATTCTTTATAGGTTGCTTGGTATTCTTTACCAAGGGGACAGTGGAGTCAACAGATGCATTAGGGTCATTGGGCGAGTAGACTAACTGATCAATCATAACAATTCTACATTCATGAGGAAATCATAGGATATAGAATAAACATTAGATAATGATATCCGTTGTGTAAACCCAATTGTGACTAAAAAAAAGATTATAATCGAGATTAGCATCAATTATATCTACTTCCACATTAGCCACCTTGCCCCATACACAAATAAGGAAGGTAGGTAGAATCCCATGAGGCATATGAGAATGACCATCGACTATAGTTAAGGGAGTAGTAGAGGGAATAGCTTTAGGTGACCCGATAACATTCCAACATGACATATACATGACCCATGTGGAAGACCATTCATCAACTATGGTTTGAAATATGGTCTTCTTTATGATATGTATATTAATATGAAAATACATATGATGAGGGAATCTTGTTTTAACATTTTACATATCAAATGTGAATACTAGAGAAATTTTTAGGTCTAATGCTTCAATCGGAGTGAGAAAAGAACTCCTTTTTGTAGGACACGGTTGGAGTACCTCTAACGTCGACATACAATAGGGTCTCTGAGCTAAATATTCAACATTGAAATAGTTTTAAGCAACCCTGCATTGGGATTGTAAGTTGGTCTTTTTGAGGAGCCTTTCAGCATCCAAGGTATAGGCTCTATTGTGGGCCTCTCTATATGAAGAGGCTATGGAATAGCAGAAGCAATTTTAGCCTTAGAAGGCTTTGCCTCTCCATAATCATGAGCCCTAGTCGAAATATCAACATGATACTTAACCATATGTACATACGATGTAGATTCCCCATTCTAGTTTCCCTCTATAGGGGTTTTAGTACTAGAATTCATGTCAACAATTAATTGTTTCCTTTGTTGAAAAGTGTTGGTAAGAACAACCTAGAAACTAGAAGAACCTTGCTTAGCTAGAAAGCCCTAAGCATCATGAATTTTGGGGAAATATGAGTAACGTGATCCCCACTGCATAATTTGCATGGGAACTTAACCTTATTTTAGAATTTGTTTTTCCCTCACCAATATCATCAGTGGGTTTATTAACATTTCCCAGCCCTCACTTATATTTTTTCTTCCCACGTCCCTTCTTCTTGCTATCATTTTTTTTATTTTCTTTGGGATTTGAGGACTGAACAACATTGACTGCCAAAGGTTCAGAAGGAGTGGAAACTAATAACGTATTTTATGTTGTAGAAGCATATTGTAATGACTAATTTTGTAATTGATTCAACAAACTGGTCGTATTGATATCAATCGATCCTATACCTCCATTAACATGGGGGTGTGGTTTCATCTTAGTGAGATCGATTTTTTATTTACGAGCATCAACAAAAATATTATAGACAACTCCCAACTATAAATAAATGAGCTCTAACTGATCGCTCTAAAGATAGCCTCTTCTTTAGTGAACACTCGAGAAGGTGACATATCCTTAGAAATATATCTTTGCAATTATTTCAAAAACTATTCCAAAAGAAACTCATCAAGGATATAGGCCTTGATTAATCCCTTCCCTCTATGCCACTCTTAAATGTGTTCAAACATATGGGTAGCATTTTCCTACTCAAAATTGGCAAGGAGCTTAGTTAGAATATCATAATGGACAAGCAACTGAAAATGGTTCAGAAACATTTTTGCTAAATACCCAATGTAGAAAACATCCCCTGCCCCTTTACTAGATGTATCATTTAGACACATTTCTAGTTAAGGTGCATTGGAATATTCTTAGCCTAATTGAATCATCAATCATGAAATTTGATGAGAACCATTAATGGAAAGTGGTTATACAATCTGTCAAATCCTCACAAGAATTCCCTTCAAATTTTATAATATCGGATAGAAGTTTAGAAGGGATTAGAGGCCAAGCCGTATTATAACATATCACATCATTAGTTAATTTCAAAAGATATGGTAAATTAAGTGTTTCCATCAATGATAAGTTAGGATCAACCTACTCTTTATTTGTTTCCACCATCTATTCTACTAGATAAGCCTTATTTCTCAAGGACAAGTCTACCAGTCCCCCTCTTTTGATGCCTTTTGTGATTCTTTAATAAGAGAGCAAGAAAAACTCTTACATCTTGGTATTCTTTATACTGAAAACTCTTCTAAAAAATCCTTAGCATCCCAACAAAAACCAAGTTCAAAGAATCCTACGAAGAAACATCATAAAAAGAATGGCCCTAAACTAAATAGGGTCCTAAGCAATTGTAGTCTCACAATGAAAAATCAACTCAACAAAATGATAAGGCAAATATAAAGAAAGGGAAGAAGACTGATAGACATTGTAACTTTTGTAACCATGATGGCCACTTACAATCCAAATTATTTAAGAAGATGGAAGCCTTGGAAGAAACAATGAAGAAGCATGACATCCATTTGGAGCACTCTTCAACTTCAAATTCATCTTCAAGAATAACACTTTCTGTGTGTGGTTGTCAAGCATCTCGATCTAGTTATGCACTAAATGTATCTTCTTCTTCTCATTCTCATGAGTGGCTCATTGATTCTGAAGCTTCTTATCACATGGCTAAAAAGAAATCCATGTTTTCTTCTTTAATTATTGTTACACCAAAAATATATATCTTGTTGATGTTAGATCTCTTAGTGTTGTAGGGAATGGAACTACTCATCTAGACAATGGTAAATTTAATGATTTATTATGTGTTCGTACCTTATCCTACAACCTTCTATTTGTATATTAGATAACTCGTTCAGTTGAAGGTAAAACTATTGAATTCTCACCTCATGATGTTGTAATTAAGGACCTAAGAGATCCTAGACAGATTTTAGCTACTAACATTGCTAATGATTCTACAAGGTTGTATAAGTTTAACAACTTTGGGTCATCAAATCTTCCCTCAATATTTGTTGCTCATAATGAGGAAGTGAGCAAACTTTGGCATCATTGATTTGGTCACTTAAACTATCGCTCCCTTTCAAAATCCATGTAAATAAAATATGGTGACAAGTCTTCCTATGGTATCTTGCAGAGATGGTGTTTGTTCTGAATGTGTACTCGGAAAACATCATTGGGATATATTAGAAAAATGTTCCTCTTTCCACACCTCAGCCCCTTTACAGCTTTTTCATATTGATTTATATGGCCCACTTCCAGTTGTTTCATTCTTTGGCTACAAGTATTTATGAACTTTCATTGATGTTTTCTCCAGATGCACTGGGTTATAGTTCTTAAAACTAAAGTGTGAATTCTTTAACATGTTCTTGGCCTTTAAGGCAATTGTTGAGAAATAATATGGACATCAAATTCTTAAGCTAAGATCTGATAATGGAGGAGAATATGTTAACAACAAATTCATCAACTTTTGCACTAAGCATTGAATTCAATTGCAACGTATTGTTCCATATACTCCACAACAAGATGGTGTAGTTGAAAGGAAGAATCGAACCCTAAAGGAAATGGCTAATTGAGTGCTTTAATCTAACGGACTTAGTCTTAATTTTTGGGCAAACGAAATTAACCGTGCAAATTACATAGTAGATTTCACTCCTACTAAGGTTTTCAAGAATATCACTCCAAAAGAAGCATGGAGCTCAGTTAAACCAGATGTAAGTCACCTTTGTATTTTTGGGAGTGAAGCATGGGCCATTATTCTAGATGAGAAACAAAAGCCTTAGAACTTAGGAGTGAAAAAGGTATTTTTGTTGGATACTCTAAAGATGTCAAAGGATATAGACTTATTCAACCTGATGAGCCTCATAAATGGGTAATTATATGGGCTCATTTTACCTCATAACCGAGTCAAATCAACCATTCTCTTATCTTATTGTATGATTTTCTGATTATATTTATGCTTAGAGAGTGAGTTGAGTTAGTTATGATGCCATGTGGTCTAACATGTATTTAATGCAAATTATTGATGGATTTTGAGGTCAAAGCCAAGGATCTAGCGGTCAAATGGTAGCAATAACTCGAAGTAGATAGAGGATAGGACTTATAGGAGGGAATCCCCCTCATTTATTACTCCTCACTTTGAATTCCCCTTCATTCATCTCAGAGTACAAGTAGTCGAATCATGCACTAGAAGGAAACCGAGCAAGTGGAGGATGATTGAGAGTTATCTCGAGTTTTGGGAGCCAAGCCTCCCTGATTTTAAGAAAGTTGTTGGTAGCTTTAGATGTATAAGTAGAGAGGCCTAGGGCCTCACTAGGGTCAGATTTTTTCTTATGTAAACTTTGCTCAAATTTCGAGCTTATTATTTTGTGACAGTTTCATGTAATCTTGCTATTTTTTTATAATGAAGATGGAATCTTTTTTGAGCTAGCACTGAGTTACCTCAAAGGGTTGAAGCTCTTGGGTTAGGGCCCAATCCAAGCAGCCAAGCTTCTCTTTACTTTTATTTATATGCTTTAATTCAGTTTGTAGATTAATTTGATGTTAGATGTGTTTCTTTTATGGTTAAAAATAGGTTATTTTTGATAATTTAGTATTTTTCTTCCATTTGTGCTTTCTGTAGCAGGTTAAGAAGCGATCAGAAAAGATTCAAAAGGCTAGAAATAATGCCTTGGCCTCTCTTCCTCCCTCTGGGACCATGATTTGAGGCAAATACTCTCTTGTTGCCCCAAAACACAAATTTTCCTCGTTCATAGGACTTCTAGCGTTTGCAGCTCTTTAGTAGGTTAATAGTCTAGTTTTGCTTTGCTCCAGATCTTCTTTATCATGTTCACTTCCTGATTTACAATAGTCCTCTTTCATGCTTACCTTTCTTGCAGCGTTTCTCAGCATTTCTTTTCATATATCATACTTCAGACCATTTTAATGCAAAACTCTGTTTTTCCTAGATGCACTCATTTCATTGGTTGCGTGATTTTCTTGGTTGATTGTCAGTTTCTATGTAGCAAATCTCTTCCAGCAGTAGGCCAGCTTACCATAAACCACACCCTCCACCCGATCCATGCCATACAGGTCTCCCAAGCCTCACCTCAATTCTGCCCTAGTTTCCTTCATTTTTTTCATAGAACTTCTTCCTCTCTCCTTGAGAAAACCTAATCATCTTTCTCTCTTCTAGTGATTCATGGTAGACCTTAGGTGCCCTAACACCTCATTCCAACCTTCATCCACCCTTTCCACCCACTCTCACACCCTCAAAATAGCAAAAATTGCTCTCGGCCTCCTCCTTTAGGCCTCCTGTAGTGTCCTTGTTTTCCTCTTGTAGTTTCCTCGTGTCCTCCTCTATTTTTTCTTGTAGGTTTTCTTTGGAATGTCGAGTTTGGGAAAAGCCTCTGGAAGGCCACCTAAGACCTCCTAGGACCCATCTACACCATATTACATCCTCCCAAGCTCCAAAACCACCCTTTAATGCCACCTGTTCGCTGCCACACTCACACACAATAAATTAGATGCATGTCAAATTCACATAAAAACACATAAAAAGCCAAAACTATGTTTTTTACTTATTTACTTCTAGAAATATCATGGTTAGATGTTGTTTACTTTTTTCAGTAGGTAATGGCATTTCTTTCATGGTTTTTATAGTGTTTTTGGCAAAAGTAGAATTAGCTTGTTAATTAGGGTTTACTAGGTTTTTCTTTACATTCCAGTCTTTCTCCTTTCTGCAATTAGAATAGCTTCCATAGAGTAGTATTTATTTCCTTTCATCACACATAAACCTTCTTCTGAAATCTATGGAAGTTGGCTTGAGATCCTAGTGATCTTGCACTGACTAACCAACTGATAACCTATAGAGAGAACTAGTACTTATACAGATAGCACCGACGCTTCCAAGTTTGTTACAAACTACCATGTTGATAAAAGTAAAGTTGGCAGCCCAAGATTTGTAGCATTCTTGTTGCAATACTAGCGCTCACCACTTTTTGGCGCCATTGCCAGGGAAGCATCAGAGTATTATGTGATTACTGCTTTCTTCTATTTCCTATTACAACATTATGCCAATAGTTTATTTCGGCAAAAGTAGACTAGTCATTTCTTTTCTTTCAAATTTTGCATTTCCTTGCTTCCCTTTTTTGTTCTGCAAATTTCATTTCAGCAAAAGCAGACTAGTCATTTCTCTTCTTTCAGTTCTGAATTTCCTTACTTTCCTTTTCAATTCTGCAAATTTCCATTTAGCAAGTTCATTTCAGCTAGTTGCAATTGTTTTGTTCAATCACAATTCAGTTTCTATAGGTACTTTTAGTGTGGGGAAAAAGAAACAAAAACCGGCCAAAAAGATTTCCTTTCATGCCTCGTAGGAATAGAGATAACTTAGGAAAAATTTTGCCCAACACCCCGAGTGCTTCACACAACCAACCTTCTCTGTTCTTCGATGGTTGTGATCAAGAAGAAACCTTAGGTGAATAGCCAGACATATTTGAAGAATCTATAGGGGAAGAAGAAGAAGAAAACATTCCTCTAGAGCCAATGGCTGAAAACATAAATGCTAGGGGAAATGGAGAGAGAAAAGAGGGTACATTTCCCATTCGGGAGACCAATGGGGACACCAAAATGAAGAATATAAGCCCTTCAGCCCTACCTCATTTCCATGTTTTGACTACAAAAGATCCTGACACCTTCTTGTTCAAGTTTACTGTCATTTGTCGAACTTATGACCATGTAGAAGACGAGCAAAAGTTGAAACTGTTCCCTTCTACTCTCAAGGATGCAGCACTGTGCTGGCTCATGGGATTATTTGGCAATAGCATCACAACTTGGGCTCAGATGTAGCAGGCCTTTAACAACAAGTATCAAGACTATTGTAGGACAAAAGATACTAAAGAAGAAATCTTCTGAATGACCATGGGAAGTGATGAGTCCCTGGAAGACTATGAAGAGATTTTTAGGCTCAATTACAAAAGGGCCAGGTGTACACTTGACCTTCAGTCTTTGAAATTGTCCTTGCTTAGGGGAATTCGGGAAGACCATTTAGACACCCTCCATCTACTCGCCGGGGGAGACATCTACCAACTGTCCTATGAGGACATAAACAATGTTTTTAGAAACCATTCTAGAGAAGCTAGAAACAATGGTAGGGGGAGTCAACCCATAGCTAGCGCCTCTTCTTCCAATTCATCCATTAAAGGTGAAATTGGAAACATGCTAGAAGACTTCAAGAGTGAGATGATGCATACTATTGCCATGCAAATGGATACCTTCCATATCAAAAGGAAACAAGAGGAAGCAGAGAGGGCTTTGACCATTTTTCCCTAGATGCACCAGGAGACATCCTAGGAATGAATGCCCATTGAACTCTATAAAGGTTAGTTCAGTCTACGAAGAAAATCATTCTACAGAGAAGTTCCCTTCCTTGCCCGAACTTAAAGTTGTATACCAAGGGGCTGAAGGAGTCACTGAACAAATATATTACATAAAGCAAAGGAGGCTGCATGGACCTAGACCATACTAGTAGGGTATGCAAGGGACATCTCAGGCATACTACAACCCCAACCAAGTCCCCTCCGTACCTTCTTGGGCCCCCCCTACTCATCCTTCTTGGTCCACACCTCCTCCTTCGTCCTTCATATCTCAATATCATGCCCAACTAGCCACTCATTCATTTCAATCTTATGCTCAGTCGCAACCTCAGCGGAATGCACCTCATTATGGGTGGAGGCCCCAATAAAAATCTCTTCCCGCTCTTCTACCTCCACCACCTACCCAACCACAACCGTTACCTTCTGCTCCACCACGGAAACCCCAAATGCCTACCCAGCCAAATCGGAACCTGAACAACAGACAAGCTCAACAAGTGTATAGTGGGGAACCATCATGCCGAACTATGCTGTGGAGATCTAGGAAATTAACCTCTGATCTAGGAAAGTTCTCCCAGGTAGCCAGCCTCCACCCAGGGAGGTTGAGGAAGATAAAGAGGAAAGTGAACCTAAAGAAAATCCACCCTTTCCTGAGCAACTATCTAGGACAATCCAGCCTACCCCAAAAGAGACTAAACTCCTAGGAGAATTGAAACATTTATGTGTGAAGATACCACTTCTCCAAGACATAAAAGATGTGCCTATCCACAATAGTTTGATCAAAGAGAAGTGCTTTAGGCATCTAGGAAGGCACAAGAGAGATGCCCCAACCATCAATGTAATAGGACAACTGTCTGACCTAATGTTGGGGCAGATAATCTGTCCAAAATATCTAGACCCTGGAAGCCCAGTAGTTGATGTCCACATCAATGGCACAATGGTCCCACATACCTTGATTGATTTGGGAGCTGCCATTAATGTGATGACAAAGGAAATGATGCTCAAACATAACCTCTAGGGCTCCTTCAGGAAGACCACGACAATGCTGCAGCTAGCAGATTTCTCCACCGTGACCCCTGAGAGGATTGTGGAAGATGTGATGGTCTCCATTGATTCTTGAGAGAACCCTACTAATTTCCTAGTTCTCCAGCCAAAGGAAAATCTCGCTAGGTATCCTCTCATCCTGGGAAGACCTTGGTTGGCTACAACCGATGCCTACATTAGCTGTTGAGCTTGAACATGAGCATAAAGAATGGGCACATGTCCAAGCGGCTAACCCTATATCCTCCTGCCCAACCCTTGCTAGAACATGATCTACATCTATGGTTGGAGGAGGAGGATGACGATGAAGTTTATTCTGCACCGCTTTGTGCATTTGATATCACCATGGGGGGGAAACCGCAAGATGAGGATGATGTGATTGAAAATTTGATTTAGAATCCACCTCCCAGTGTATCACCATTAGAAGACATAGTAAGAGAAACCCAAAACAACCCCTCAATGGATCTCTGTGTGCCAAACCCTACTTCTCCATGTGTAAAAAATATAGAGTTCAGCCTAGACATAGCATTGCAAATCAATCCATCCCTATCTACTTCCTAAGAGAAGGAGCTATGCAGCCTACTAAGAAAAAATCTAGATGCCTTTGCCTAGAGTTATAAGGAAATGAAGGGAGTGCACCCTTCAGTATGTACTCATCATATATACATCAAGGAAGATTGCAAACTAGTCAGGCAGCCTCAAAGGAGGATGAATCTAGCACTTAAAGATATTGTTAAGGAAGAACTGTAGAAATTTCTGGACTCAAGATTCATCTATCCCATTTCTGACAGTGAATGGGTCTCTCCATTGGTGCTAGCGCCAAAGAAAAATGGTAAGTGGATAATCTGTGTAGACTATCGGTAACTGAACAAAGCCACTAGGAAGGACCACTTTCCTTTAGCTTTCATAGATCAAGTGTTAGACGGTCTGGCAGGGAAGAAATTTTTCTCCTTCCTAGATGGATTTAGCAGGAACAATCAGATTCAAATCAGCCCAGAAGACCAATATAAGGCCACTTTCACTTGTCTTTGGGGTACCTTTACATACCGGGTCCTTCCTTTTTGTTTGTGCAATGCTCCAGCCACTTTCCAAAGAGCGGTATTGAGTATATTTTCTAAACTAGTTCATGATGCAGTAGAAATATACATGGATGATTTTACTCCTTATGACTATGACTTTCAGGAAGCATTATCTAACCTAGGAAAAGTTCTAGATAAGTGTATTGAGATGAACCTCTCCCTCAGTGTAGAAAAATTTGAATTTAGGATGACTAAAGGGACCGTGCTAGGTCATGCAATATCTCAACAAGGACTACAGGTGGACCCAAACAAAATTGCCATCATCCAAAGGGTCCCACCTCCTCAAAAGGGGAGAGATGTAAGAAGTTTCCTAGGCTTAGCTGGATATTACAGGAGATTCATTAAAGAATTCAACAAGATAGCCTCTCCTTTGTTTGGCCTCCTAGGAAAAGATGTTGACTTCATATGGTCGGAAAAATGTCAAAAAGCCTTAGATACCTTGAAGAGCAAGCTAGTGACTGCCCCAATTCTCAGAGGCCCAAACTGGGCCCTACCCTTTCACATTCATACGGATGCCTCGAACAAAGCAATAGGAGCAGCCATATGAAAAATTGATGGAAAGTTACCTTATGCCATATACTTTATAAGCAAAAACTTATCAAAGGCAGAGTTAAACTATACAGTGACCGAAAGGGAACTCCTAGCTATCATGCATTCCTTAAAGAAATTCAGACATTATATCACACGCTATCCAACCTTTGTGCACACTAATCATGCTTCAATTAGATATTTGATGAAAAAAACAAGTGTAAATGCTCGCATTATTACATGGTTGCTTTTATTGTAGCAGTTTGATTTGACCATTATTGATAAGCCTAGTAAAGAGAATTGTTTGCTGACTTTTTGGCTAGAGTAAATTTTCCTGCAGGTGAAAAAGGAATGGTGGATGACCAAATGCTGGATGAACACCTATTTTCTCTATCACTACTCTCTCCATGGTTGGCTGATATAGAAAACTACTTGGTTTTAGCACAGTTCCCACCACACCTGTCCTCAAAAGAGAAGAGAAAGATATTAAGGAAAAGTGCCCCTAGGAAATCTCTTCAAACTGGGCCTAGATCAGATCTTGAGAAGATGTGTCATGGAGGAGGAAGTCTTAGACATCCTCCTGACTTGTCATAATGGGCATTGTGGAGGCCATTTTGTAGCAAAAAGAATCGTCTTCAAGATATTGCAAGCGGGCTACTACTGGTCCACTCTTCGTCAGGATGTGAGGAGATACACGAGCCAGTGTGATCAGTGTCAGAGGATGGGGAAACCCACTCCAAAGGATGAAATGCCCATGTAACCTCAAGTGAACTTTGAGCCATTTGAGAAGTGGGGCATGGACTTTGTAGGGCCTATCAACCCCCCTTCAAAGCAGAAGTAGCACATCATTGTGCGCACCAACTACCTCGCAAAGTGGGCAGAGACAAAAGTAATAAAAGTAGCAACAAAAGAAAAAGAAGCTAAGTTTTTGAGAGAAAATATATTCTACAAGTTTGGGTATCTCAGAGAGTTGGTCATAGACCAAGGGAGTCAGTTCACTTCCAGCCTGATTAAAGACCTGCTCACACATCATAAGATCAAGCATAGGACTTCCACCCCTTACCATCCACAAGCCAATGGGTGAGTGGAGGTCACTAACAGAGCATTGGAAGGGATCCTAACCAAGCTAGTGAGCAGCAACAAAAAATATTGGGCAGAAAGATTAGTTGAGTCCACTTTGGCCTACAACACAACATGGAAGACCACCACCGAGTTCACGCCCTATGAACTGGTCTATGGGAAGAAATCTTTGCTTTCAATAGAGTTTAAATTCAATACCCTAAGGATGGTAGCTTAGCTGGACCTAGACCTCAGCCGTGCATAGAAGGAAATATTACTTTAGCTCAACGGATTGGATGAATACAAATTACAATCCCTTCTCCATACAGAGGTAGTTCAACTTCAAAGAAAGATATGGCATGACAAAAATATCAAGGAGAAGAAATTCCAAGAGGGAGATTGGGCACTACTCTATGATTCAAGATAGAAAGATTTCAAAGGCAAGCTGAGGACAAGATGGCTGGGACCTTACACTATGGAAAAGTGAAATGACAATGGTTCAGTTTTGATCAGAACCATTGATGATGAAGCCATCCCCATGCTTGTCAATGGACATCAGTTGAAAGTCTACAAGAAACCCCTCTCCAAGCGAGAGTTTATTGAAGATCTAAATAAAATAGTGATGGTAGTGGAGCATGCCTTAGCTTCCACTTCACCCACTAACTAAAGAAAAGAAAAAAAAATGAGGACTCAAGTGAAAACCTCCATGAGGCACTTGAGTTCCATCATTGGGTTGAAAACCTCTTCTGAGGCAGCCCAGTGATGTCAAAAAAAAAGGGGGAGGAAAAAGAATAAGATCCCTGGGTGAAAACCTCCCTTGGAGGCAGCTAGGGCAGGCAATTAAGGTGAAACCCTCTCTAAGGCGTCCTAGTTTTTTTCAAAAAAAAAAAGGAAGAAAAGAAAAATGAATTTTTATTGCATTGCAGGTTTGAAGGAGGACTACAAGGAGCAAAAGAAGGTGCCAAGGGAACTCGAACATTCATACCAGCACCCATCTCATCTTCCCCACACCTTCCTCCACCATTTTTGGCATCTCTTTCACCCCAATGCACCTTTTTCTTCTAACGCTATGTTTTCTAAAGGAGGCTCTGTGTTTTCTACAAGAGGCTCCTGTAGGAATTACAGAGAGCCAAAAGTGTCTACAGAAGGTAGTTTGAGGGACAAAAAAACTTCACGAGGAACCTATGATCCCTCATACCATATTCAAACCTCCTTTCCATCATTTCCAAGCCTGCATCACACCCCAAGCATCATTATTGTTTATTCTTGTCGAAGAAAAAACACAGAAAAACTATTTTTAGGTTTTGAAAAAAACAAAAATAGAAAGAGGAAGAGACACCAATAACCTTACCTGAAGCTTACCTACCATCCCTCCATCTTTATCTACACCTATAACATCATTATCAAGCTCCAAGAATAGGGAAAAGTTGAAGTTTCCAGGGGAGAAGCAGCTACAGGAGCTCCTGTAGGAATTCCTATAGCAGCTGATCCCATAGAAGTCTAGCACCAGCAACAAGAGAGTGCACGCATGAAGGTTAGAAAGGCACATGCAACTCAGCTCTAGCAAAGAAGAACTTGCACAGGCACACAACCACACATCAGCAAGTAGAGACAACATGCATAAAGGGAAATGAAGGCATGCAACATAGAAAGCCACAACACCTCATAGAAAATACACTTGGATCACAAGTAAGTAACTAAGTAACTCCTCTATTTGCATTTGTGTGATTAGAGATCATACGAATGAAATAAGATGGTTGAGATTGAATGAGGGAAAGGTGGTCAGTTAACTTGGTCACCTTCATTTAGTTGACTCCACTTATCCGAGATGTCACCCACACGTTTGCACAATCAACTCAAGCACAAGATGCCAAGGACAGGTAGTGGGAGGAAGTGAGAACTCTGATGCAATAATGAGGGATGATTACGAGAGGCCATGATGAAAAAGTAGGTGGGGACCAATGGTCCAAATATGGCCAACGTACACCTTGCCAGCTCAGCACTCATAATAAAAAATATCCATAAAGGGTAATGAGCACTCCTTCCCATGCATTCTCATCACCTCTTATTCATTCTCTCCTCGTATTTCAGCCACAACACTCTTCTTGTTCCCCCACAACCTCGTAACCACCATTCTCCATTGATTTCTTCCCTACCTTTTCTCTTGGCATTTTCTATAGGAGCACCTACAAGAAATCTATAGGAGGGACAACAGTCTTCTATAGCAAGGGCAGTGAGCCATTTTGATGGGAGAAACCACGATTTTTGGCACAAATTTCAGTCTGGATAGGTAGGGTTCATACATGCCCCCTATTGAATATCAATACATGAAATAAGTGATCTCAATTTGAGGATGAAATAAGTCTTTAGGAGGACATAAAATACATAATAAAAATTTCTGTTTATTTAAAAAAAAAACACAGTCTCCGCTGTTGTTTTATTTTTCTCAAAACTCTTTGTCTCCACCTCCATATTTGGGTTTTAAAAAAAAGTACACGCAGTATGACAGGAGGGTTTATGAGAAAGGAGCCCACTAACTCCACTAGGCTCCATGCACATCCTCAAGTAGTGGACATATTCACAAGGGAAAACTAGATGAATTTCTTTCGGAAATTCCAAGTGTTTGATGAGGAGATTACCCAAGAATTTTCTCTCTCTCTGGTCCCTCACATAATAACACATGCCACTATAACCATTAAGGCCTCTCCATTGAAATAACCCCTGAATTCATTAGTAGCGTCACTACCTTTCCTCTTGGGCTGCCTTGGAGTAAAGATGAGAAACCAATTGGCTAGGCTGCCAAGAAGAAATTTTTCCAAAATAATGAAACTCCTATTGAAGATAAAAATGGAATTAGAAGGGCTAGTATACCATATCCCCAGGATGAGGTTAGCTACAAAATAATCAAATACATTTCTTGTGTGGGGAGGCACAACATTGTTTATAGACACCCCTTCAGAATCCTCCATGACTTGAGGTATGTCATGGATACCCAACACCTCAAAAGCTCAATATCCATTACTTTCTCCTTTATTGCCTCATTGACTCCAACACCAAGGTACAAGTAGGAAATTCAGGGCAATTAGCTCACCATGGGTTAATCAAAATCTTAGTAGAGGAAGCCCTCCATACCTTTACACTCCCTATAGCATGGGAAGTTTTCTAAAATATGACAGCTAAGGATGACATAAAGGCATTAACCAGTGATGTCAGTCCTACTGGTAGTGAGGAGGAAGAACAGTAAGGAGGAGAAGATGAAGCCAATGGTGACACAACATAGCAAGAAAGGAAGGAGAACGGAAAAGAAACAGAGGAGGGAAAAGTTGAAAAGAGAGAAAGAGAGACAGAAGAAGAGGAAAAAGAGACTAAGAAGGCAAAGAAAGGAGAAGAGTCCTATGAGACTTTGGAAAGAGAGTCAGGAACTTCCATCACTACCCTCAGTACACTATTCAAGCCAAAGTAGAAGAGAAAAAGACAGATCTCCATGTATTTTAGGGCAAGGAAGAGCACAAGAATTAAAACAGGCAAACCTTAGCCATCTTCAAAAGTTCATGTTACCATTGAAGATTCACAATCTTCCAAGGTGAAAGAATCTCCTTCCAAGACACCTATAACATATGAAAGGGGGACTCGAAGATCTTCTACATGGGAGGGAAAGTGTTTCAGGGAAAAATAGTGTCTTGTCGAATGACTAACCCTCTAGGTTTGGAAGCTACCCTAGAAACAACAACTTAAAGTAATTCAATGATTTCTTCTATGTGCAATAGATAAGAGAAAGATGAAGGAGCCAACCTGGAACTTTCATTTAATACCTTTCTTGATCTCTCTCGCCCTTGACAGAGCTTGCAACTCCTCTCCGTACTTAACCCGCTTGGAGAGTACCTACACAAGTACAGCAACAAAGAACCGTCAAAGTATCATGATCTATTACAACATAAACATTACATAATCAAATATATAATGAACAAACGATAGAATTCACAAATGATAACATACACATTTGTACAATCATATGGAAGAAAACTTGAAGAACTTTATTAAATAGAAGGGAGAATTACAACCTATTTGTCTGATCCAGCATCATCCTCCCAGCTTCAATCCCTCTTCACCTCAAGAAATAGCAAGATCAAACCAACAATATAATGTTCTTTCCTTAATTACAAACTATCAGCACTTCCTTACAATTCACAATATTCCAGCCCCTGGATCTCTTAGATGAGGGATCCATTTAGAGATGTGTGCAAGGGTGTGAGTCATCCATGTGGTTTGATTAGAGTCATTCCACTTCTTACCATTGGTTCCACTTGGAGATTTCTTTGATCTCTTGCTCATCCCTGGGCGAGTTCAAAGAGGCAAGTGACATAGGAGATGTTTCTAGAAGATTCCATAAGCAACCACCTAGCAAACTATCTCAGACATTTGTCCATCTTCACCCATCACACGCTATAGAAGGCCTAATCAGTATGCATCACACCCTGATAGTGTACTGCTCAGTATGCATCACACCCTGCCAGTGGAGCAGTCAGTATGGTTTAGTTTACGCCATTTTTGGATGGTTTATCAAGTGGAACTTTTGGGGAATGATGTAATCAGATGACTAAGCTCTTTTAGGGTATGAAACAACTCTTTTTGGGGTCGAAGAGCTGTAGTTTATTGACATATAATTTTGGGGTTGATGTGCCCAAATATGTCTATAACAGTTTCCGCCTAAAGCATGAAGTCATAAATTTTGATGTCGGGTGAAATGCTTTATCATGAGGATCCGAGGTTTCGAACTAGAAGGTGACTTGCATAAGTTACAATACAATACATCATAATAATATAATTTTCATGATCTAGCTGAGGGAGGCATTCTCATGCTCAACTTTATAAATTCATTTCATGTACATAGATCAGATAGTCATATGTAGATGCAAACTGGTGATTCTTCAGATGTAGAGTCATCATCCTTGGTTCGGATGACTATCTATGTAGCGCCTGTGTACATTTGATGTTTTTATATCCCTGAATATATTACAGCTTGGATGGATGAAATTAGATTCGGAGTCTTCAAACTCATTCAATCTTCGCCCGATGTACAAGTCAATCCATGCAAAGAGATGTTTTGAAGTTGAACATGGAAAGACATCACCTAATTACCAGCCAATAATGTGAGTTGTTAACAGACACGAGAGGAATCATTGATAATCATAATGACCCTCAAGGTACTACAACACAATTCATGTGGTGCGAATATATGATATGATGTCCAACACCACGTAAAATCTTTTGGTCGAAGGCAATTGATGTCAACTTGTCGCCGGAAGTGAGAAACTTGCAATTGATGCATGCAATCTTCAAAGCACTGAAAGGGGTGTTTCTAAATAAACTTCTTGGATAATGAGCTGATGTTGACAAGAAGTGACTCATCGTAGGAGGGACTTAATGTATCCCACATCTATGACATGAAATGAAGAAAATGATTTCTGGAGGTGAAAACGAACTGACGAAACAAGGTTTAGGAATGGCGGTCATGAAAAATGAAGGTTGGAGCTATTGCAGTGGATGAGACATTGATTAGATAGTGCTTTCTCAACTGAATGACTTCTCTTGAACATGTCAGCAACACTAAGATGGATTGGTAGTGTTAACCCCAAAATATGGATGGTGTGAAAGACCAATGGTGAGATTACAATTGAACAGAATAACCCAACTCGACTCAATAATGGTGATGGAGTGAAAGTGTCATGTTCAAGACCGACCTACTACCATAAGTTCTTCAAGTTTTTTCCCTTTTTCCCGAGTCATTTCTGACCAGTACCTCTTTATTTTTTTCAAGCTTGAGGAGGATAACATATGCTTGTTCTATAATTCACCCTTCAGGCAAACTTGTCCCTATGTTTTAACGAGTGTAACGATAGTGAAACTCAGTCTCGTCTAAAATGGACAAGTTTGTCGCTATTGTTTTAACGAGTTTAATGACAAGGATAACTTATTCCTTTTCATGTTTAGAGAGTTTGAAAAGGGATGAAAAGAAAACTCCAAGAGTTATTTTTCTTAAAATAATCCCTCAAGTCCGAAAAAGGATAAAATAATACAAAAAGGATGACTTTTCTGATCACTTTAACAAGCCGAAAAAGACAAGCACTCGAACTTTTTCGTAAGATAATCCCTCGGGTCTGAAAAAGGATAAAATAATATGGGAGGGATTACATTTCCAATCACTTTAACGAGCTGAAAAGGTCAAGGGCTTGACAATCTTTTCATATTTAACGAGTCTAAAAAGGGTTTAAAGGAGACTCTATTTTGAGGAACGAGTGGTGTCTAGGGTGGAAACTGGTTTCGGTGAATTTGGAACTTCTCAAAACATGGTGAATTCTATGAAGAGGCTGGCTAATAAGAGCACTCATATCAACTGTTCCTCAAAAGGGGTGAAACAACCAAGTGGAAGTGTATGATCGACCAAAGGGATGGTGGTGATGAGAGGTACACAACCAAGGTTCAAAGGGCTGATAAAATGGCAATCACAAAGGTTATTTAGTTGAAGGTGGGTTTATTTTTTGACAAGCTTGAACCATGGGTGAACTATGCTTGGTGTCAGTTTCATTTTTTTACAGAAGCTCGAAATGACAAAACTAGAAATTGAAATGAAAACGACAAAACTAGAAATTGAAAATGAAAATTAAATATGGGTTCATTTTTTGACAAGCTTGAAGCATGGGGGAACTATGCTTGAGCTAGTTCTCATTTCCCCAGCATGATGAGAGGGAGAGTCTATTGTAACCAGATGGAAATCACTGCAGTGAAGCAGGATGGTTTCATCCAAAATAGACAAAGGTGAATGGTGTGACAGATTGGTATGATAGACCAATCACATGAACTACAAGGAAAATTATCTTTACAACTAGTTGCATGCCCCCAAAGATTCATTACATTCACCAGATTACTCCTAGCTATCAAGTGCATGGAATGAAAATTCAATTAATACCGTTGATGCAAGTGGACCATTTATGGATGACGATTGATTTGGAGCTATGATTGAACTGGGAAATGAAAGCTGGTCAATGGTGACAATTTTTCCTTCATGCAGGAAACACATCACTCGAAAGAGTGTTGAGACAATAGCTTCCATGTTGTAAACATAGTCATGCCCCAGAAGTAAATTTTAATCTAATAGTCCTGGGACTATCATCACGTTCAGATGAACGGTTTTTCCTCCCAAAGTGATCGGTAACCTAGGAAGGATCCCTATTGGTCAACTAGTTCCTTTGTTAAATCCTAACAGATTCTGTGTAACAGGCATAAGCGATGGTGAACCAAGCACTTTCCAAGCAGTTAAGGAAAGGATACTCACTGATGCACCTTCATCTATGATAGTGCCAGACATAATCACTTTACAAACTTGTACTATGATCCGGAAAGGTACATAAGAAGGAAGGTGGAATCTCGCTAGTCGATTATAATTAAATGATGTGACTAAACAACTTCCATGGGGTACTGGATAAATGGGAGAATTAACCACTTGAGTTACAAAAACTGGAAGGTTTTCCTCCTGTCTAGATGGAACAGGTGGATTTCCCCCAAGTTCATTAGAATCTAAAGTAACAAAGAGAATTTGAATGGTATCATTTCCACTCTCTTCGAGAAAGGTACGATTAGCTGAAGGTGAAATTGGGTCAACTACTACCTTGAAATGTTGACTTTGGTCAGGAAGATACTCATAAGATTCACTTTCAGAGAGAGTGGTTTTGACCGACGGTTGATTTAAGTTAGTCAGCTTTTCAACTAGTAAAGGACTTAGGGAGAGTTTCATGTAATGAGATGGAAGTCGATACGGTGAAGCAGGACGGTTATCCAACACTCTTTTGGCTTCATCCAAAAAGGGACGAAGGTGAAGGGCATGGTTACCTTCACATAACATACAAGGAAACCTAACCTTTCTCCTTTATCGATTAACTTTACTATCACTAGTTGAAGGTGTGTTACCAACATGATCTCCAGAAGTTGGTGACACGGGATAGTGTGAATGGGGAGACCATTCTTTCAAGATATGAGGAAAGCAAGGACAGTCTTGATGAAATTGGTCACCTGCAGAAATTATCCATGGAAATTTGGCCTTGGGAAGTTTAATGTGTGGATTTTCACAAGATGATGCACTCAAAGCAATGGTTTCTTGGTTGCCTCCTTGCTGAATTGGCTTCTTCTTCTCCTCCTCCCCTTTCTTATTCTTCTCAGCCACTTGGTTACTGGTATCGCTATTTTCACTAGGCGAAGAGGAAGAAGGGGAGGGAGAAACAAACAAGGAATACGGTGAAGGGTCAACTTAAAGATCAACTGGAGGTTGGTTTGATTGCAGAGGAATCGCAACATTTTCAACCACAGAGGTTGGAAACAGCCATACTAGTAGGCCAATGGTAAGTCCTGAAAGGTATAATGTAGCCATATAAGGAGCACCAATATTTCCCCAAGAAGGAAAATGACTAGGATTCCCCTCAAAAGGGATTCCTTGGTTGGTTCACTCTGGATTTGTCTCCATTTATCTTGACCTAAGATCAACTAAGGAATAGGAATGTTATTCCGAATTCAATTAATTTTAAAGATGCTTTGACACAACTTTGCTTTTTCAATTTTTAAGAGTCAAGAAAAAGCTAAATATGACTCTAGTATCCTTCGATTTTTAATGAGCCTGAAGTGACAAGTGCTCAGATGGACCTTTTCTTTTAAAGAGTCGAAAAGGAATGAAAGTGACTACTCTGGAACATCTAGACAGAGGGATTACCAAACCAATCGCAAAACTACAATATACACCTTGGTGGCAAATTAAAGAGAAATTACCAAGGACTTATGTATGGTAGTCAACCTTCATGAACATTGTGTTCAGTGCATTGTGATCAATAAGGCAACATACTCAGCTTCCTATGGATAAAGGATATAAGCCTATTATGGTCTCCCAATATATATGCGATGGTACGGGGAGCACAAGTCTATGCTAGCACTTGTCGTATCAAGGAGGAGGAATCACCCAACCTTCAATGAAAATGATAGTTACTAGTTTTAATGACGCCGAAACACGTCTCTAGCCTAGACCTCTAGATTTGTTGCATTAAGTTCCAAAGCGTTGTTAGGTTCATTGAAATTTATTTTAAAGCTGATCTTGTTTAAAGTTTTCCTTTGAATGGTTCACTGCATGATGTTGATTTTGAAAATCCTAAAATGCAATCTACAATGATAAACAATCTTTGTTTATTTTGAGCAATGAAAATCCTAGCTACTAGGGAAAGAAGATTACAATTCTTTCAAACAAAGAGCAAAAAGCACACACTAGTGCATTTTCCTAAATTATTTTTCACACACAAACTGCAAAATTCTAAATGAAAATTCATGTATTTTTTTTTGTTCCCCTTAATGTGAAAAATGCCAAAAAGGAAAACTAAATGTACCAAAGATCTGAAATATTTTACTCAAAGCGACATTTTCAACAATTTCTTTTTCAAAAGAGAAAGGAAGACTAAATGACACTTTTCAATTTTGAATAAAAATGCTTTCGAAACTTTGAATTTAAACAAATCAAACCACATAATGAAAAGTACAATTGAATATCCAGGGAAAGAACAATCCACGACACTTCTCTTTTCCACACAAAACGATAATTACGACACTTTTGTATCAAAGTGACAGATTGATTTAAGCAACTTTTCGACAAAGGATTGAAAATGATGAACAAATACATAAAAGTATTCACTAATCCTAATGTAAAGGAGGCTGATCTATGTGATGCAAGTAGGCTTTAGTAAGGAGGTACTGTTCATAAGTAGCAAAACAACTAAACAAAATTGAAAACAAGGTCAAAAAACCCCAATTTCTAGAATGGAAAAAGGTTCAGTCAGTCGTCGCACCCGGGCTTCACAGAAACAGGGATGCAACGCACTAACTACACTCGGGAAGTGCGATTCATACTGGGTTACAGTGACAGACAGTGTGATGGGCCAGGGAGCGCAACTGAAGTGGGTTTTGGCTCAGATGTGCAACTATTTTCAATGAGTTAGGTTGAACTATGATGAATAGTAAAGAACAAAGTATAGAGGGAGGTCTTGAGAGGTTATTGAGCTACCAAAAGGGCATCTAGAATGCTTGTAAGTCAAATTTTAATTCATAAACTAAACTAGAGATTGACTGAAGTAGCATTCATCTACTATGAAATTGCAGAGCAAGAGCAGTTCGAAGGCTACCTAGCTGACTTCAAGCTCTGTATATAGTTTATAAAACAAACAATAACAACAAACAAACAACTTTTCTTCCCCAGCGGAGTCACCAATTTGTTTCGGGGAAAACTAGTGTCTTGTCGAATGACTAGCCCTCTGGGTTTGGCAGCTACCCTAGAAACAACAGCTTAAAGTAATTCAACAATTTCTTCTATGTGCAACAGATAAGAGAAAGATGAAGGAACCCACCTGGAACTTTCACTTAATCCCTTGCTTGATCTCTCTTGCCCTTGACAGAGATTGCAACTCCTCTCCGTTCCTAACAGCCTTGGAGAGTACCTACACAAGTACAGCAAAAAAGAACTATCAAAGCATCATGATCTATTACCACATAAACATTATAGAATCAGATATATAATGAAAAAATGATAGCATTCACAAATGATAACATTCATAGTTGAACAATCATATGGAAGAAAACTTGAAGAACTTTATTAAATAGAAGGGAGAATTACAACCCAGTTGTCTGATCCATCATCATCCTCCCAGCTTCAATCCCTCTTCACCTCATGAAATAGCAAGATCACACCAACAATACAATGCTCTTTCCTCAATTACAAACTATCAACACTTCCTTGCAATTCACAATATTCCAACCCCTGGATCTCTTAGATGAGGGATACATTTATAGATGTGTGAAAGGGTGTGAGTCATCCATGGGGTTTGATTAGTGTCATTCGGCTTATTACAATTGGTTCCACTTGGATATTTCTTGGATCTCTTACTCATCCCTAGGCGAATTCAGAGAGGCAAGTGACATAGGAGAAGTTTCTATAATATTCCAAGAGCAACCACCTAGCAATCTATCTTGGACATTTGTCCATCTTCACCCATCACACCCTATACAAGGCATAATCAGTATGCATCCTACCCTGACAGTGTACCACTCAGTATGCATCGTACCCTACCAGTGGAGCAGTCAGTATGGTTCAGTTTAGGCCATTTCTGCATGGTTTCTCAGGTGGAACTTTTGCAGAATGATGTAATCAGATGACTAAGCTCTTTTAGGGTATGAAACAACTGTTTTAGGGGTTGAAGAGCCCTAGTTTATCGACATATAAGTTTGGGGTTGATGTGCCCAAATATGTCTATAACAGAAAGGTAGTACTTTAGGAACCAAAACCAGACCTACAGGAGGCTCAGACAGTTCTACATGAGACACTGTCCCAACTACAGGAGACCCAGAAGATTGAGAAAAAGGTAGGAGAATAGCCAGAGGTGAAAGAGGAAGCATAGGATCTACAAGAACCTGACCCCCAACCTAGTCTTGCCTCCTATTACAATCTACTTGAGGGAGGTAGGATAATCCCACAGAAATTTGCAATTCCACTATTCTTCGAATTGGAGAAAGAAAGAGTGAGAACACATAGGTGGATACAGATAGCCAACTCCAAGGGAGTTGAGGATGTTGGCCATATGGAAAACAAACTCAGGGAAATGACAGAGAATTGATTGCTCTTAGAGGGAGAGAAGCCATGCCGAGAAGCCACCTTGAAAATCAGAATCAAATCCTAAGGAGGCAGCTGCAAGAGAAAGAGACTCAGCTAACATACATGGCCAGCTTATCCATGAAAGCATTACATTGCAAAACACTAACAAAATCTTATGGCCTCTATCTCAAGGACCAATGGCTTCAATTCCAAATAAAGGAATTGGCAGAAAGAGGCATAATGCCTTTCCAAGACTACATGCAGTTCATGGATCTATGTGACCAAAGCACCTCAGAGGATAAAGAAAACATGGCAGTGTTCTACCTACACAATATGGCCCTCATAGAAATGAATGTGTGGGACCATAATGCCAAGCTAGGGGATCTGCAATTAATGGCCATGGACTTATGGACAAACCATGAAGAATTGAGGGTAGCAGAAATGAAAAGACTGATGATAAAAGAGCAGAATGAGCCATTAAGGATAAGATCTGAGCCATCGGATCCTATGGCACTCATCAACACACACAACCTTCTTGCCAATGACCCTTAGATTGCCCCTATATATCTAGCCAATCAAGCACAAGAAATTGCACACTTTGAAGATATGAAAAGTCTACTTTGGGATGACTGTGTGCATGCATGCATGAGAAGATGGAGCACCCTACCCCATAGCTTTTATATCAGAGAATACCATTCCCTAATGAGGCTGAGGGAGGCATTTGAAAGAGTGCCAATGTACAAGAACTCCATGCAAATGCTGAAGATCAACTAGATTGGACTCAAACTAATTCCTCCACTCCTATTAGGCATGCTGGAAGGCAGAAGAAAAGAGGAAGATACGGAGCAGTGGAAGGACATAGAAAGAATAACAGGGTTTTATGACCAACATGAGTAGACCACGTTAGAAGCCTGGGATGCTAGGGAGGCCACCAGGGCCATAAAAGATGAGGAGATTGAATAAGTTTCTCATAGTATGAGCAACACCTTAAGTAGGGGGGTGATTGTTATAGACATTTTTGGGCACTGCAACCCCAAGAATAAATGTACATAAACCAAGGGCTCCTAAGTCCCTAAAGGTGTTGTTCCAACCCCTAAAAGAACAAGGTCAACTGATTACAGCATCTCCCAGAAGTTCTCCATTAAAAACTACTCAGAACTGGTCAAAACTGGACCATTTCACCTGCTCCATAGGCAAAGTGCATTGCATCTCACGTGAATACATACAGTAGGTGCGTTGCATTTCAAAAACCCCTTCTATGGGGTGCGATGGGCGAGAAGGGACAAATGGCAGGGTCAATCCGCAAGGTGGAGAAGCATGGAATCTTCCAGAAACTTCTCCTGTGACACTTGCCTCTCTAAATTTGACTAGGGATGTGTAAGAGATCATCAATCTCCAAGTGGAATCAAGAACTATCAGAGGGGAGACACTAATCAAATCTCAAAAGCTGACTCACCTCCCTTGCAAACATCTATATATGGATCCCTCATCCCAGAGATCCATAGGCTGAAATTTTGTATCTTGTAAGGAAGTGCTGCTGGTTTATTGGTGCAATATCATAGTGTTGGGTGATCTAAGCTTTTCATGAGGTGAAGAAGGGCTTCTTGCTGAGAGGATGATGCTGGGTCAAAACAATGGGTTGTGATTCTCTTGGCTCTTTCTTGATTATCAATAAAGCTATTCAAGTTTTCCTCCATACTCTTGTATGATTTATGTTTTATGCATTTGTATGGTCAATTTACATCTGATCCTATATTGTTTATGATAATAGATCTATGTTCTCGTATAGTGTTATGCTTCTTTGATTCTACGGGTACTCTGTGAAGCTGGGTACACAAGAAAGCAAGTAGTAAAGGACTATCAGAAGAGAGAGGAATCGAGCAAGGAACCAAGTGCAATACAAAGGTTGGTCTCCTTTATTCTTCTCTCATCTATCTCTCATAAAGGAAAATGAAAGTAGTTTTAAGTTTGTTTGTTTCTAAGGTAGCTACCAACCTCAGTGGTATTAGTAGCTCTACATATAAACTATTCCCGGTAACAAAATGGTGACTCCGCTGGGGAGCGAATAGATTGTTTGTTCATATACATTTGTTTACTTTATACACTCACAGACGGAGCCTAGAGTCAAGCTAGCTAGTCTTCGAACTGCATTTGCTATGCAAGTGCAAAGTAGATCAACGCTGCTTTAGTCAATCTCTGGGTTTTATTTATGAATTAAACGATTGATTTAAAAGCTCTCTAATTTCCCTTTGTGGTGGCTCTAGTAACCTCCTTAGATCTACCCCTGTGATTGATTTACTGATTACCACTTGCTCGACCAAAATCCCTGAACTGAACTACAAACTGTGACCTGGAACCCAATCAAAGTCTCGTCCCTGGTCCAGTGCACTGTCTATTCTATGAACTTCAAATGCAGCACACTTCCCGAGTGTAGTAGGTGCGTTGCATTTCAGTTTCACTGTGTTACAGGTGCGCTGATCAGACAAGGCCTTGTTCCTAAATTTTGGTTTTTGTGTTCACTCTTTTCAGATCTATTCAGGAGTTTTTCTGCCTGTAGTCAGTACACCTCTGTTTGAAACCCCTTTCCTTACTATTATTCCCCTCCATTGTGCAAAGAACTGTAAATGTTTTTATGTATTTTTTGAGTCATTTTCAGTTCTCCTTTACAAAGAAGTAGCGTAATTGTACTGTCGTTTCTTGATTTGAAAGTGTCGCAAGTGTCGTTTTGAATCATAGAAGATAATTTGATTGTTCTTGATAGTCGATTACCCTATTACTCTTGTATTTGATCTGAATTAGTATTTTTTTCTAGTGTCGAAAGCAAGTTTTCAATTCTGAATCGCAAAGTGTTGTCATTGTCCTCATTTTGTTTTGAAAAGAAACTTGTTAGTAATTTTCGCTTTGAAAAATAATTCAGATTTGCGCATTAGCTTTCTTTTTATCATTTACACATTAAGAAGGCTGAAAACAAATACATGCATGTGCATTTGCATTTAGACTGTTTGTTGGTTTGATTTAGGACAATGCATATAGTGTGTGCTCTTTGCTCTATGCTGAAAGAACGCCATTTCTCTTTCCTTAGTACCTAGGATTTTCATTGCACAAAGAAGACTAAACGACTGTTTATCATCTTAGATTGAATTTTAGGAATTGTACATCTACATCATGCGGTGAACTTGAAAGGAAAATTTCTTAAGCAAGAACAACTATAAAATAAATTTAATGAATCTAAAAACACTTTGGAACCTAACACACAACATCTAGAAGTCTTGGCTAGAGACGTATTCCGGCGTCGTAAAGCGTGATAACTGTTGTTTTCACTGTTGGTTGGGTGATTCCTCCACTTTGAGACGATAAGTGCCAGTACGGACTTGTGCTCCCACGTACCGTCGAGTATATTTTTGGAGACCACAATAGGCTTAATCCTTTATCCATAGGAAGCCGTGTCTGCCGCCCTATCGATCGCAATGCACTGAACACAACATTCGGGAAGATTGACTGCCGTACCATAAAAATTATTCTGTAGTTTTGCGATTGGTTTGGTAATCCCTCTGTCTAGATTTCTAGAGCAGTCCCTTTCGTTCCTTTTCAGACTCCTTAACGGAAAAGGTCCATTTGAGCACTTGTCACTTCAGGCTCATTAAAAATCGAAGGCGACTAGAGTCATCTTTTGTTTTTTCTCGACTCTTAAAATTGAAAAAACAAGTTGTGTCAAAGCATCTAAAATTTATTTTAAAACGGAATAATTATCACCTTTCCTACGTTGGTCTTAGGTTGAGGAAAATGGATTCCACCAACCAAGGAGTTCCCCTTGGAGGAAATCCTAATCCCTTCTCCTCTTGGGGAGATGTTGGTGCACCCCGTATGGCCACATTGTCGCTTCCAGGATTGAAAATTGGTTTGCCTGTACGGCTCTTCTCAACCTCCGTCGTTTAGAACACCGTGATTCCTGAACAATCGAGTCAGCAACTAAACGATTCCAGAGTTAGCCCCCAACCCTCTACTTCATCCAATTCTTCCTCTCCTCCTTCCTCTTCGCTTGATGAAACTGGTAAAGCAAAAAATCAAGTACCTGAGAAGAAGAAGGAAAAGAAGAAGAAAGAGAAGAAGAAGAAGGAGCCAAAGGCGAAAAGGGGCAACCAAGCATCGTCTAGTGAAAATCCACACACTGCACTGAACATGCCTAAATTTCCATGTGTCATTTGAAAAGGAGACCACTATCATCGAGATTGTCCTTGCATCCCTTAGATCTTAAGGGACTGGTCTCCTCGTTTGCACAACCCGGTGTTGCCAACCTCTGATGATCATGTTGAAAATACACCGTCAACTAGTGAAAGTGAAGCCCCTGGACAAAAAGGAAAATGTAAATTTCCTTGTAAACTGTGTGAAGGCGATCATGCCATACACTGTTGTCCCTTCTTAGATGAGGCTAAAAGAGTTTTGGATGACCGTCTGGTTTCACCGTTACGGCTCCCTCCTGGATATAAGAAACTCTTGCTGAGTCCGTCACAAGTTGAAAATCTGGCTGACACGCCCTTGTGGTTGGTTGAAGCATCTATCATTGAAGATAAACCATCTGAACCCATACCAGACGAAAGTCAAAAGGTCGAGGTGGCAGTTGACCCAGTCTTGCCTTCAGAGGTTCCATCTTCAGATGATACAGTCACCGAAGAGAATAAGGATGAAACCGTCCAAATTCTTTTCGTAAGCACAGACTTCGATGAACATGGGGGTAACTTACCCATTCCTTTACCACAGGAAGGAAGTTCGTCAGAGTCGTATCCAGCCGTCTATTCGGTCCCACCTCCAAGCAACCTAGTTGTTTCCTTTGACAGGAATCTACTACGCAGACCCCGTTTACCGACTAGTGTACCATTCCGAATCATTGCTCAAGTATATAGAATGGTCATGGCCAGTACCATCATAGATGAAGGGGCTTCTGCAAGTATCCTTTCCTCAACTGCTTGGAAAGTGCTTGGTTTGCCATCGCTTTTGCCTGAAATGAGAAATCTAACAGGCTTTGACAAAGGAACCAGTCGACCGTTAGGGATCCTTCCCAATGTGCCCATTACATTGAGAGGGAAAACTGTTCACATGAACGTAATGGTAGTCCAAGGACCCCTGGATTATATTCTACTCCGCACGAAGGAAGAGTGGTCAAGATCGTAGACCAGCTTTCATTCCCTGGTTCACGCATAGCAAATAGTCATATACCATCCCTGAATGGTCTTGTCACGCAAGGAATGTCTCATCAATCCTCAGTCCGTGCACCTGATGAGCGTGAGTGATTTGGGGGACATGACTGAAACCCAAAGGGCATGCACCCTGGTCTGCTTCAGCAAGAGAACCTTGGATATAGGGTTGATTTCCACGAAGGATATATGACTAATCTGGCGAACCCGTCCTTACAGGAAAATGAGAACAGACTGGAACAAGATACCTTTGTTAAGGTTATGCCGGGTGACACCACTCCCCTTTGCCTATTTCGATAGGCATCACCGAGAAAGAATTTTATCCGCTACGCGGATGAAACTTTCTCGGTAACCTGGAAATTTTTCTCTATACCTGGGGGCATGCAAACCTTTTTGCGTGCAAGCGAAGAGCGACTATTTATTTTTTAAACTTATAGGTCCTCTAACCCTTTAAACTCGTAGGATTAGTCGTTTCCTAACTTGCATAAATAAAGGATCTGGAGCAAAGCTTTTTAAGGTGCAAGCTCCACAAAAACGGCATCTTAGATGAGACATCCTTATTATACGACTGGATCGAGCAGTTTTAACGCGGACTTCAAGCTCGTTATAAAATAAACATAAGCAATGAGAAAGTGTTTCCCCCAGCATTTAAGCTCATTAAAAAATGAACTAATTTCTGGTAAATAACCATCATGAATGTAGTACTTCAGCCTTTAAAGCCTTGGTCATGTTCTCATCGTCACCTCCACTTTGTATTGGCCGATCATTCACCTCCACTTGATTGTTTACCCCTTTTGAGGAACAGCTGCGAAGAGTGATCTTGTTAGCCATCCTTGTGACACTGCCGTGATTGGAAAATTCCAAACCTTACCTGGAATCAGCTGCTACCCGAATTTATCACTCGTTCCTCAAAGACGAGTCTCCTTTAAGCTCTTTTCAACTGACTCGTAAAATATGAAAAGATTGCCGAGCCATTGGCCTCTCCAGCTCGTTAAAGTGACCGGAAGTGCTATCCCTCCTTTAGATTTTAATCTTTTTGGACCTGAGGGATTATTACACAAAAAGATCGAGCGCTTGTTTTGTTCGGCTCGTTAAAAGTACCGAAAATTCATCCCTTCTGTATTATTTTATACTTTTTCGGACTTAAGGGATTAGATGACGAAAAAGGATTTTTTGGAGTTTCCTTTACGTCCCTTTTCAGAATCTCTAAAATTGAAAAGGACCAAGTTATCTTTGTCATTAAACTCGTTAAAACCTAATAGGGACAAACTTGTCCATAACAGACAAGAACGAGTTTCACTATCGCTAGGCTCATTAAAACATAGCGATGGGTTTGCCCAAAGGGAAAATTATAGAACAAGCATATGTTATCCTCCTCAAGCTTGACAAAAATAAAGAGGTACTGGTCAGCAATGACTGGGGAAAAAAAGGGAAGAAAACTTGAAGAAACTTTGTTGGTAGCAAGTCGCTCTTGAACATGACACTTTCACTCCGCATCCTGGTCGGGTTGGGTTGTTCCATTCATTGGTCATATCACCATGGTTCCATCACACCATCCACATTTGGGGTTAATGCTACCAATCCATCATGTTAGTGTCGCCGATATGTTCAAGAGAAGTTGCTCAGAGAATTCACCTGTGTCTCACCCACTATAATACATTTACGCTCCATTCTTTCATGACCGCCACCCTGAACCTTATATCACCAGATCGTTTTCACCTCCATTAAAATCATTTACTCCATTATGTGTCATTGATGTGGGATTCATTAAGACCCTTCTATGATGGATCGCTTCTTGTCGAAATCAGCTCATTATCCAAGAAGTCGATCTAGGAACAACCCTTTTAGTACTTTGAAGCTTGCATTCCTCAATGGCAAGTTTCTCACTTCCAGCGATAGGTTTACATCAATGGCCTTCGATCGAAAGATTTTGCGTGGTGTTCGACGCCAAGTCCCTTATTCACACCACGTGAATTGTATGTCAGTACCTTGAGGATCATTATCATTATTGGTGATTCCTCTCGCACCTGTTAACAGCTTACATCATTGACTGGTAATGAGGCGATGTCTTTCCATGTTCGACTCCAGAACATCTCTCACATGGATCAACTTGTACTTTGAGTGAAGATCGAACGAGATTGAAGACCTCGGATCTAGTTTCATCCATCCGGGCTGCGACATATATTCAGGAAAATAAAGACATCAAATGTACATCATTGCTGCACAGATAATCATCTAATCTAAGGGATGATGGCTCTACCAGAATCATCAGTCTACACTAAGACGATTGTCTGTCTCATGTACATGAAAAATGAATTTATAAAGCTGAGCATGGGAATGCCCGCCTCAACTAGATCATGAAAATATTATGAAGATAATGTATTGTATTGTATCTTATTACAGGTCTCCTTCCAGCTTGAAAGTACTTCGGATCCTCATGATAAAGCATTTCACCCGACATCAAAAAGATTGATGACCTCATGCTTTAGGGGGCAACTGTTATAGACATTTTTGGGCACTGCAACCCCAAGCATAAATGTCCATAAACCAAGGGCTCCTAAGTCCCTAAATGTGTTGTTCCAACACCTAAAAGAACAAGGTCAACTAATTACAGCATCTCCCAGAAGTTCTCCATGAAAAACTACTCAGAACTGGTCAAAACTGGACCATTTCACCTGCTCCATCACCAATGTGCGTTGCATCTCACCTGAACACACACAGTAGGTGCATTGCATTTCAAAAAGCCCTTCTATGGGGTACGATGGGCGAGAAGGGACAAATGGCAGGGTCAATCCGCAAGGTGGAGAAGCATGGAATCTTCTAGAAACTTCTCCTATGACACTTGCCTCTCTGAATTCGACCAGGGATGAGTAAGAGATCATCAATATCCAAGTGGAATCAAGAACTATCAGAGGGGAGACACTAATAAAATCTCAAAAGCTGACTCACCTCCCTTGCAAACATCTATATATGGATCCCTCATCCCAGAGATCCAGAGGCTGGAATTTTGTATCTTGTAAGGAAGTGCTACTGGTTTATTGGTGCAATATCATAGTGTTGGGTGATCTAAGCTTTTCATGAGGTGAAGAAGGGCTTCTTGCTGAGAGGATGATGCTGGGTCAAAACAATTGGCTGTGATTCTCTTGGCTCTTTCTTGATTATTAATAAAGCTATTCATGTTTTCCTCCATACTCTTGTATGATTTATGTTTAATGCATTTGTATGGTCAATTTACATCTGATCCTATATTGTTTATGATAATAGATCTATGTTCTCGTATAGTGTTATGCTGCTTTGATTCTACAGGTACTCTGTGAAGCTGGGTACACAAGAAAGCAAGTAGCAAAGGACTATCAGAAGAGAGAGGAATCGAACAAGGAACCAAGCGCAAGACAGAGGTTGGTCTCCTTTATTCTTCTCTCATCTATCTCTCATAAAGGAAAACGAAAGTAGTTTTAAGTTTGTTTGTTTCTAATGTAGCTACGAGCCTTATTGGGATTAGCAGCTCTACATAGACACTATTCCCGGTAATAGTGATGATGAGCCTCATAAATGCTTAATCATATGGGCTCATTTTAGCTCCTAACCCTGTCAAATTAGCCATTCTCTTAGCTTATTGTATGATTTTCTGATTATATTTATGCTTATAGAGTGAGTTTAGTTAGTTATGATGCCATGTGGTTTAACATGTATTTAATGCAGATTATTGATGGATTTCGAGGTCAAAGCCAAGGATCCAGAGGTCAAATGGTAGCGATAACTCGAAGCAGACAAAAGAGAGGACTTATATGAGGGAATCCCCCTCATTTATTACTCCTAACTTCGAATTCCCCTTCATTCAGCTCAGAGTACAAGCAACCGAATCATGCATCAGACGACAACCGAGAAAGTGGAGGATGATTGAGAGTTATCTTGAATTTTGGGAGCCAAGCCTCCCTAATTTTAAGGAAGATTTTGGTAGCTTCAGATGTATAAGTAGAGAGGCCTAGGGCCTCACCAGGGTCGGATTTTTTCTTATGTAAACTCTTCTCAAATTTCGAGCTTATTATTTTGTGACAGTTTCATGTAATCTTTTTATTTTTTGATAATGAAGATGGAATCCTTTTTGAGCTAGCACGAAGTTACCTCAGAGGGCTAAATATCTTGGTTTAGGGCCCAATCCAACCAACCAAGCTTCTCTTTACTTTTATTTGTATGCTTTACTTTAGTTTGTAGATTAATTTGTTGTTAGATGTATTTCTTTTATGGTTAAGAATAGGTTGCTTTTGACGATTTAATAGTTTGCTTCCATTTGTGCTTTCTGTAGTAGGTTAGGTAGCGATTAGAAAATATTCAAAATGCTAAAAATAGTGCCTTGGCCTCTCTTCCTCCCTCTGGGGCCATCATTTGAGGCAAAGACTCTGTTGCTGCCCCAAAAAAACAGATTTTCCTCATGCATAGGACTTCTAGTTTTTGCAGCTCTGTAGCAGGTTAATAGTCCAGTTTTTCTTTGCTTTAGATCTCATTTATCATGTTCACTTCCTGATTTTCAATATCCCTCTTTCATGCTTTCCTTTCTTGCAGTGTTTCTCAAAACTTCCTTTCATAGATCATAGTTTAGACCATTTTAATGCAAAACTCTGTTTTTCCTAGATGCACTCATTTCATTGGTTGCTTGATTTTCTTGGTTGACTATCAGTTTCTATGCAACATATCTCTTCCAGTAGTAGGCCAACTTACTAGAAACCACACCCTCCATCTGATCCATGCCCTACAAGTCTCCCAAGCCTCACCTCAATTCTGCCCTAGTTTCCTTCATTTTTTTCATAGAACTTCTTCCTCTCTCCTTGAGCAAACCCAATCATATTTCTCTCTCTTGGTGTTCATGGTAGACCTTAGGAACCTTAACACCTCATTCCAACCTTCATCCACCTTCTCCACCTACTCTCACACACTCAAAATAGTGGAAATTTCTCTCGCCCTCCTCCTATAGGCCTCCTGTAGTTTCCTTGTTTTCCTCCTGTAATTTCCTTGTCTCCTCCTGTAGCTTTTCTTGTAGGTTTTCTTTGGAAAGCCGAGTTTGGTAAAAGCCTCTAGAAGGCCACTTAAGACCTCCTAGGACCCATCCACGCCATAATACATCCTCCCAAGCTCCAAAACTTCCCTTTAATCCCACCTTTTCATTGCCACACTCACACATAATAAATTAGATGCGTGTCAAATTCACATAAAAACACATAAAAATCCAAAAATATGTTTTTTGCTGATTTACTTACATAAATAGCATGGTTAGATTTTGTTTAATTCCTTGAGTAGGTAATGGCATTTCTTTCATGGTTTTCATAGTGTTTTTGGCAAAAGTAGAATTAGCTTGTTAATTAGGGTTTACTAGGGTTTGCTTTACATTCCAGTCTTTCTCCTTTTTGTAATTAGAATAGCTTCTGTAGAGTAATCTTTCTTTTCTTTCAACACACATAAAGCTTCTTCTGAAATTTATAGAAGTTGGCTTGAGCTCCTAGTGATCTTGCGTTGGCTGACCAAGTGATAACCTGCAGTGAGAACTAGTACTTGTGCACATAGCACAAACGCTTCCAAGTTTGTTACGAACTACCGGGTTGATAAAAGTAAAGTTGGTAGCATAGGAGTTGCAGCATTCTTGCTGCGATACTGGTGCTCACCACAACCTAAATCCAAAAATGTTATCATTAGAAGAGATGCAAAGTTCGCTAAAAATATATTAGCCTAATAGCCTCGTTCGGCAGATATGCCACCTCTCTCTATCCCTTCTACTTCTGAAAATATTCCTTCTTCATATGATGACAGCAAGGATGACAATCCTCCCCCACCTTCTTAGGGTTCTCCTTCAGCGCCTCAGCATCCAAAACACATTCTCACTACTCGGGATGCACCAGGTGCTCTTGCAAGAGATAAACATAAAGCTAATCTTGTTTCTAAGGGTTTTTCACAATTTGAATGCATTGACTATATTGAAAACTTCTCCCATGTTACCACTCTATTTGTCTTGTTATTTCCGTTGTTGCCTCTTTCAAATGGGAACTGCATCAGATGGATGTTTATTCCACCTTCTTTCATGGGGACTTGCATGAAGAAATGTATATGGAACAACCTCCTGGTTTTATACAAAAATACTCTAGCCTTGTATTTCGGTTTAAGAAATCCCTTTATGGCCTCAAGCAAGCCACTTGGGCTTGGTATACCAAAAGGGATAGATTTATTTTAGATATTGGATTTTCTAGGTGTCATTATGACAATACTGTATACACCCAGAAAGTGGGTAAGTCCCTTATCATTGTTGTTCTTTAAGTTGATGATCTTATCCTTACTAGTAGTGATACCAACCTTATAAACCATGTGAATTCAAGTCTTAAAAATCAGTTTGAAATGACAGACTTAGGGAACTTGCATTATTTTCTTAGTCTTCAAGTCTTGCAATCAAAGGATGGTATTTCCCTTTCCCAGTACAAGTATGCATGTGATCTTCTATGCCACTTTCACATGGAAGACTCTAATCCAACTACTTCTCCCTTTTAGTCTGGAGCTAAACTTTAAGTGACTTGTACTTCTCGTGAAGTTGATGATACCTTATATCGTCAACTTGTTGGAAAATATTTGTATCTGACCCATACCCATCTTGAACTTTCCTTTGTTGTTGGCCTTGTTTCTCAGTTTATGAAAAATCCACATGAAATTAATTGGAAAGAAACTAAAAGAATAATTTGTTATGTTCGAGGTGTAGTAGAGTTTGGGATTCATTATAGTGTAGAAGCATCTCATATACTGGCTAGTTTCACTAATTCTAATTGGGCTAGTGACCCTAATGATCAGAATTCTATTGCAAGTTATGTCTTCACTTGTTTTTTTGGACCTATTACATGGGCTTGCAAGAAACAAAGTGCCATTTCACTTTCTTCAGCAAAAGTAGAGTATCGTGGCATCATTGAAGCTAGTAAGGAATCCCCGTGGCTTCTTCAAATCTTGTCATATTTTTTCTTTCATTAGCATCATCCAACTACACTTTGGTGTGATAATCAAAGTGCCATTCAACTATGCAAATATCCAGTCCAACATCAGTGGAGCAAACACATTGAAATACTCATGCACTTCATCGAAAATCTCATTCATGACTATGTTCTTGAAGTGAAATATTGTTCAACCAATGATCAATTTTCAAACATCTTTATGAAGTTTCTCAGAGAGGCTAAGTTTACTAAACTTCAATTTATGGTTGGAGTTCATCAAGTTGTCACTAAGGGGGGATACACTCTAATTCCTCCTTCCTTCTCCTATTGTGTCATATTTGTACATCCTTCAATCCTGTCCCAAGTTGTTCTTAAGGGCGGATGTTAGGATATTAAAACAAATAAGAAATAATATAGTATAACTTGGTCTAGTGTATGGTTAGGTAAAGTGTGTTTCTTTAGTATGTACCTTTTGTAACTTACAATCCGATGGCCACAACATGTTCTAGACATGAAGTGAACCAATGGTTCATTCTCTCCTTTGTATTACCAACACTTGATATGTGGATTAACACCCCATTGGTCCATCATCTCTATTTAAAGAGCATGGAGGGTCATTTTTCAAGTGACCATTCATGAGAGAAGCTTATGTAAATTTTCTTTCTTTTACATTAATAAATTGCTTGAAGTGGTCGGGTTGGCTTAGGTCATGGATTGTTTCCCTCTTTGAGGGTTTTAACCACATCATGAATACTTTTGTACTGATCTATGATTTATTTTTGAGCCGTGTCTTTTGATGTTCTATCTAAGGAACTTACCCTATAAATTCCTACAGATAAGAACAAAGTAACAAGAGAATTCCAAGCTCCAAGAGTGGAATTCCCAAGATTCGAAAAATATTATCCCAGATTTTGAGAGCCACCACGTTGCCAAGGGTTACTCATAGAAGCACATGAACCATATGGAAAACCTTATAGTCCAAGGGTATATGGAGGGTATCCACCCTCTACTATAGAAATACTAGTAAAGGAAAACTTCATCCCAATGAAACATTATATTAAGGGGAAAGCCCTTAGGAAGGATTCCAATTACTAGCTAAAGGATGAAAAACCTATGAATTACTGACCGTAGGAAAGGGCATAATACCCTACTAACCAAATAAATGGGAAAGATTCACTGACCCTACACCACTCACAGATGGATATGCCAAGCCCTGACTCCCTTCAAAACGATTAATGTTTTGATCATGACCAGGGAAAGGCATTGATCCTAAATTCAATGATGGATTGGAAGGAGGAACATGTCCATTTCCAAATTTAAAACCTTGTAAATGTATTGAACCAATAGCCATCAAAGTCATAAATGTAGAACCAACAAAGGCTAAAGTTAAAGAAATTGATGGAATCCCACTAGATTCCATTCTGAAAGGATAAGTTCCCGTGAAAGGAGAAGATCTAAAATATTTTAAAATATCAAGAAGTTGAGAAAGGAAAATGCATATCTAATTGAAGACCAACAACATGAAAAAGACCCAAATCCCTCCAGTCACCAAATGATCTCAAGGATAAAATACTATAGCAGAGTAAGAGACTTAATCATTGTAAATAATTTGAGCAACAAGATACTAAATATTCTGGAAATCATACAGATTTCAGAGTAATGGAATTTGTCACTCATCTAATAATTATAAACACCTTTTACAATAAAACAAAGAAAAGAAAAAAATAAGCCAAATTCAAGGTTGCACAAGAAGAAATCCAAAGATTGGCTTATAAACAATTTTAAGAGCAACCACACTTGTTCCAAAATAATAAAACAACGAGAGAATTTGTAAAGAAGATATGGAACCCAACTTCAAATACCAAAAGATTCAAAAACTATAAACCCTTGGGTTGGCATAGGCTTTTCCAAGCAAGATGAATAACACCAACAACAACTGACAACAAGATAATTCCAGGCTTCATTCATATCAGAAAATGATAAAAGAAATTGGTCAAACCCCAGCAAAAGCAAGATGTTATTACCAACAAATGATTATCTAACCATTTCTAACTAGGTGGATCGAAATAAACCACGTAGGATTAATTTCACCATAGTAAAACCACTTTCACTCTGGAAAGTAATTTAGTAAACCACTTTTATTAGATTATTTTCTGATTTAAATTAAAAAACCCAGGAGAATTATTATGAAATCTTTATTTAAATAATTATTCCTTGTCACATTTTGAAGAAATCACTTAGGAATAATTAAATAAATCACTATTGATTTAATATTCCTTCTTTCTTTTATTAGAATAATAGCTAAATCACTATTTAGTAATTATTTCAATTTTACACCATTCTTAATTCTTGGGAAATAATTAATAATTCATTTTTTTGTTAATTATTTTTAAATAAAGATATGTAACCATTTTAAATGTCTTTTCCCTCCTCAATAAATATAATAAAGTATTACAAGCAGTTAGATCTTGATTTGGTTAATAATTTTTTATTATTCTCCATTTTCAATTTTGACTCAATACTTTGTTATAAACAGGAAGGTTTTTAATTCATTCTTCACCATATCATAATCATTGTCACCATTATTGTTTTTTTCTTTCAAGCTCCCATTTGAGTTCTCCACATTTTATCTGGGTTTTGCACATATTGAAAGAGAAGATCATTTTCTGAAGCAAAAAAGACATCAAAGGACCCATCCAATGGAGGGGGATTTACATAACCTTTTGTATATCTCCTTCACTAGGTGTTTTTAATAAAAAAATTATTCAATTAAAGTCTTTCCATTTGGGTTATTGCATTGGATATTTTTATTGTTGCTTTCTATTCTAGATCATCCATACTTTTGTTGTGATTTTCCATTTTTATTGCAGATATGAATCGAAATCAACCATCAACTTATTGTTAGGGTCACTTGTCACCCAGTGACTTAAGTGAATTGTTTTTCGTACACCTTCCAAGAAATTTCACGTTAACACAAGAAATGAAAAAAAACATTTTTTCAAATCTGTACACGATTATTTGACTACAAAACCACATACATACGTGATTGTTTCTTAATTAACTTGCATATATGTAGGTTTCTTTGGAAGAAATTGCGTATATATGATATTGTCTACAATAAAAACTATGTATACATGAAAAACTAGAGAAAAAGTAAAAACGAAATCCTTCTCCAAGAGATTAGGTTGAATGAACATATTGCTTAAGAGTCAAGACAGATGGAAAAAGTCAAGAATGAGAAAACTAAACATAGATCAAAGAACAACAACCCTTCTAGGAAATACTTGATGTTACTCCCTAGTGGAGTTTTTAATTCTTTTGGCGGGAAAAGTTTCCTAAGGTAAGATTTGAAATCCTCAACATAGAAGAAAAAGATAATCAACAAAGAGAACTCAAACAAGCATGCCAAACATATGAATTACTAAACATGGATTTGGAAACATACCCATGGGTTGTACGGTTGATGATGTTCCCATAGGGTCCAAAACCTTCGCTTCCTTCAGATTGAGTAGGCCTGAAAGTCAATTCATAAAAGCATATACATAATAGATAATTCATTGTGCATACATAAAAGATATGTTATATCATAATATATAAATATATAAACTATCATTCATGATTCAATAACATATCACGAAGAAGACATGAGCTTCTTTATTGATTAACAACAATAGGTACAGGAAAGGTACAACCTGATGCAGGCCAAAGGCACCAATGAAGTCTTCCTCTAGATCTCTCTAGCCCGAGCCACAAAGAAAACCTCTCTAACAAGTGGAAAGAGATGTTATAAGGATCATGCACATCTCTGCAAAGGAAACCAGGGTTTCCTAGAGACTGGGAGTGTAGGAGGCATGGGAAAGGTAAACTTGACCTAGGAGAAAAATGGGTATAATGTCAACAACCCTTCTCTTTTGCTAAATAGGGCTACCTAAGGGGTGTATATATACTACCTAAAATTAGTTAATTCAGTTGTGCCATGAGATCCTGTAGGTGGGATTTCACCAAAACCCATAAACCCTACATGAAAAATAACATTTTATTTTATTTTTTCATATTTTAAGAGCTATAAGCGGGTGCAATGTTATAGGACCCATGTATGTACGCAACTTAGTATCAACAGAGTCACATATCGAATTTTAAATATTACTGTTTAATATAAGATCAAGTATATATGGAAAAAAATAACCTCTGTGGTCCATAAAAGAGCATCAAGTCTATGAGAGTGCTAAATGATGTTATAACATGACCATGATACTACCATGAATCTACTAATGTGTCATTAAGCATTCCATCATCATAGGACCAAAATCAATGCCAACACATGCAAAAATGAATCAACATGAGTGACATCATACTGTTGACATCAATTCCATGCAATCATCCCAATGTCATCTCAACTAGCAACATCATGACCATGATGACATCAATGCCAATACTACAATGTCGACACATCTTAAGAGATGGTGTTATTTCTTTTTCTCTACAAAGATTTTTGTCATAGTTTCAGATCTAGGGTTTGGAATTCTCATTAGTTTGGATTAAAACATAGTGCTATTAATTTTTATGCAATATCATACATTTAATTAATGAAACGATAACACCACACTTTATTTCAAAAGTAGAGAGAGTGGAGAATTGAAGTAGTGCAATAACAATTTGAATAGTTGTGTGAATTTTGAGCAGCTATTTTGGTATTACATGATTGAGATGTATTTTCTTTTTTATTTTTGATATATTTTTTCAGAGTATAGACTTAGTTTGATTGATGATTTGAAGAGTGAAGTATCTAGAGCCTAAGTGTATCATTGTTTATTTTTGTTAATAAAGTTTCGAGAGTATTAGTGCAGGAACTATGATTGGAAATTTATCATTTGTTTTTAGAACTTAAAAGAATGATAATGTTGGTTTGGAGAAAGGAGTAACTTTTGCATGGATTTTGGAGTCTATTGGAATTACTTGTGCTACATCTCAAAACTTATGAACCTTAGATTAACAAATAAGTTTTGATTCATCTATATATACAATATTAACACCCAACACTCTCTATAATATCCTCAAGACTCTCATCTTCTTTTTGAGTCATTTTAAAGATTTCCTCTCTAAGATCATGATGTGTATAATATTCTTTTTATTTTTCTGAAGATAACCTTCTCATATCATCCCATTATCTTATAGAATTACTACTTAGACACATAAACCATCTAATATCTCCATCCTTCTATTAATCTAGGTTTTCATTGATGTCAATATAGCAATGTTTGTGGTGGCAAATTCTTTGATACATGATGTTGCCTATTGATTCGCATTGATCATAATGATCATAGTGATGAATGTTTGATATCCTATGATATAATGAGATGGAAGATCCAAGTGGATTAAATACATATACACCAATGGAATAAAAGCACTAAAACCAAGGAGGAAATTTATTGTAAGCCATTAAAGAAGAGCTATCAGAAGAAGAGCCATCAGAGTAGTTTATCAGAATCTGTCAAAGAAGATATATCGGAAGTCATAGGAGTGAAGAGAATCCACAAGATCAATAATCTAAGACAACATATATTATCACATATTCCCAAGGGTAAGTGCTATCGGAAGAACAAAGAGGAAAATTAGGTCATAGGAGTAGAGCTATCGGTAGAGGAGACATAATAGAGGAGTTAACAGTAAAGACCACAAGACACATGGATGACATTATACCAGTGATTTATCAGCAACTTTATTATATGCCACTGCACAAAACCTACGATTGCGATATGTGTATTGCGGACCTGCCAGAGCATTACAATACACTATCATGTTATATCTCATCTGCCTCATTGGAAGTCATATCACAAATATTAAGAGTTGACATGTCCAAATCACTGAATGCGATAGACCCGACAGATCGCTGATTATGATAAAGGTTGTGGACCTGATGGATTTGTTGAGATTGTTTAAACATTATATCGCATCCGCTCCATCGACAATAGGGAAATCGACTATTTTATGAGAATGTAAGGGACCTCCAAAATTTTTTATTGTGGGACTTTCACGAATTGTGATTGTTGTATTTCAGAAGATTGTGATTATGATTAATAACATAACATGTGGGACTTCAATGTGGGCCTTGGATGAATATTGAAAAGGGTCTCACCAATGTATTGTCTAGTAAGGGACGTCTGAAACATTTTTATTGCGATTAGCGATGACATGATATGTGGGGACTACAAAACTTCTATTATAATATGGTTATATCCTCTCTATTTTCTCCGTAAATAAATAGGTCGGTCTTCCTAAAATAAACATGTCTCTCAATCATTGGTGAAACTCGTATAAATACAAGTTAAATCATTTAACTAAAGGCATTGAGCTTGGTACTAGATACACAGACAAATCAATAGTTCACAAGTCGTAAACTTAAAGAATTAGAGAGAGAGCCAAAGGTTGAAAATGGAAGCCCAAGATCTAGCATTGAAGAAGAAAGCCAAAGGTCCAACAAAAGGAAGGAAGCTGAAGGCTGAGGAATTTTGTTGGTTGGGTTAATTTCTATAAAGGGCTCGTGAAGAAGAGTTACTCCTGAAGTAGTTACTGGGAGAATAAGAACAAACCGTTGAAAAATAGAGAATTGTTTTGTGTAGACATTGAGGCGTAGAGCAGTTAATCAAAGATATCATGTTCAAAAGAATCAACAAATATTGAAGACATTGTTGGAAGATCATGATGCCTATTTGAAATCATCATGGGATAACTCTGTAGAGTCTATTTGGGAAATATGAAGAGTTATGAAGACTCCTTCATATGAATAATGGTTAAAATTGATGTAAGAGTGAAGCTGTAGATTGACAGAATTCAGTGAAGAAGATTTTGGGAGTAGAGAATTACTATCAAACATATTTAGACAGAATGCAATAGTGGGTTGGATCCCAGAGGGTTGGTGCCCTAATGTTTGGAGCATCGAACAAACAAGGTTGGTGCCTTGATAAAGATAGGGTCAGATCCCTTGAGGTTGATGCCTCATAATTGGAAGGATTGGTGTCCTTGGATATGGTGGTCCTAAATCCAAGGTTGGTGCCTTGACAAGATAGGGTTAGATCCCTTGGGGTTGGTGCCTCATAATTTGAAGGATTGATGTCCTTGGAGTTGGTGCTCCTAAATCTAAGGTTGGTGCCTTAACAAGATAGGGTCAAAGCCCTAGAGGTTGGAGCCTGACAAAAGACCAATTTGGTTCTTGGCGATGAGTTGGAGCCCTATATATTGTACCTAATTTATTCTAAAGATTATATTAATAAAATCATTTATTCCTATTTTTCATTTTGTGTTCTAAATAAAATTGATTTAATTGGTAAAACTAATAATTGTAAAGAAATAATTATTCACCTCCCCTCTTAGTATTTCCAACACCTTCAATGTGGTTTGAAAGATTTTCAACATTTCAACATCAAGTAATTAATCATAACATCTATATAATACTTCAAATTCAAACAGAAACATTTTCAAGTCTTTTGTTCTGATATTGTGGAAGTTATGAAGTACACATGGAGATATCTTCTTCGTACTAACATTATTGTCAGTAACTTGAATGGATAATCCATAAGTATGTTCTTCATTGTCACCATCTCCATCGTCGCTTGTTCCTCTACCACCTCCTCCATCACCAGGAGGACTTCTTCCTCCTCTACCATGTCTAAGTAGTGGCCCTTTTTCTCCTCCTCTTCTCATTCCTATTATTGTTTCATGTCCATTGGGAGGAGGAAATACTTCTCTTTCATCTTATTTTCATTGATCCTTTAAAGTTGAGGTAATAAGGCTCTTCAACTAGATTTTCCTCTTTCGGTTCTTCTATTAATGGTCCTCCAAACAAGTTTCCTCCCTCTTCTTCTTCTTCTCCCTTGGTATGTACTTCTAATTCTTGTCCAACAAGTTGTTCCCTATTGAAGAAATAAATATGACTACCTACATTGGAGATGTAGGTTCATATACTACTACATCTGTAGAGGAATTTGAATCTTCTCTAGTTTAAAATTCAGATATTTGTACTTCAATGGGTCTTCTTCTATTTGTAAAATTCGGAATTCATGATATGTATGGTGATGTGGTTCTCACTACACCACATGGTCTAGTGGAGGTGGTTGGTGATAATGGAACTAAATTTCATCCTCTAACAAATCTACCTTTAAATTATATTTCCCTATACATGCATTCAAGAATGAATGGAGTCTAACTTTTAGGCGTATAAGAATGAATGCAACTAATAATGAGATTGAATTCAGCAATCATGGTTAGGAGGAACCTCACAATGTGTTTTTCAAGTTCTTACCTCTCATCTTACCATTCCTCCTAGCCAAAGTTTCTTAAATTAAATGACATTTTAAATTAAAACCAAACTCCTATGTGTACCTCTGAGACAACGACACAAAAAAAATGATGGGTAATTTAATTGTGTTATAAATCACTTTCATTAAAATGTCAATCCAAGTTCATATACTTTTGAAGTACACCACACTATATGTGCTATGTGATCAACTTTTAATTTGTGAGGAAAAACAATAGTCTATAAGTGATCAATATATTAAAAAACAAGTGCAATATTAATCTATGAAATGACAATAGAATCTTAATCTAGAAAACAATTAAATCCTAAGGCATGAAAGTATATGAGTGCAATGAAATTGTTTCTATGACATAAAATCTTAATATAGCACTCACACTTCGTTCTAATGAAGTAAACTATTCTAATGATTGAATGAAGGTAAAGGAAATTATTCTAAAATATGATTATTCTATGAGGACAGAGACAATTATTCAAATTTTAATCTATTGAAAGAACGAATAGTTTATCCTAGGAAAGAAATGAACCTTGAACTTATTAAAGCAGAAAATTTAATTTAATGAAATTAGAAACAATAATTTATTCTAAGAAAGAATTCAAGTTCTTATCTAAGGAAGGAAAAGAAAAATTTACATCCATGAAATATTGTTCCAGGAAGATCGACCTGAAGGGATCACCTCTCATTGGCTCAAACATAGAGCCTAACCCCAAAGGAATTCAAAGAATTGAACTTGTGAAGTCCCAACAATAGAGGTTCTTAAAAACAAGGCTCAACCAATTGAGATAACACTTGAGGCTTAGTAAAGACAATTTTACACTATCAAAGCAAGAGCAAGTATTCTACGAAATAAATGTCAACTATCTAAAGAAGAAGTACAACTCTCTATGAAATAAATATCATTATTGATGAAAGAAAGGGAACCTACCTTAAGTATTTGAAACTGTGAAACAACATGATAAAATCACTATGAAACTTGAATAAAAAATATTCAAAAGGTGTGTGTTCAAAGCTTAGAATTCATGCATAAATTTAAACTATAATATGCCTATAAATGTTATGTAAATGTGTTTAGAATTGTTGTCTAAATATTTGTATGAATGTTCTATAAATATGCATATGAATGCGAGACTGAAAATGAATGAAAAAGTATAAATTGAATATATGAATGAATTGTAGATGCTTTTGGGCTTATAGATTTAATTCAACCACTTGACAAACTTGTAAAAGAAAATAAAACCATGATCAAGAGATCTAAAGCATGACAAAGCAATGATTTTGAAAAGTGAGAAACAAAAACAGAGTAAAGGAAAGATTATACTATAGTCTCTGGCATGCCATAGAGAGGCCTCCTACTCATGCAAGAGATTTCAAAATTATCAAAAAGCCTTACTATCACTCGCATATGATTTTTTCCAAAGCACAATGATAACACGCTATAATATCTGAGATTAAATTAAAAACAAAGTGTACACAATAATATTTTTTTTTTTGTTAATCTTGGCAAGACCCTTAATTTCCTATTTATAAACGGAAAATTTACACAACATATATATATATATATATATATATATATATATATATATATATATATATATATATATATATATATATATATAGGTGGCCTCAACTTGCCCATTGGGAAACCAAGTTTGCTGGCCACCTAGCCTCGTTATAAGCCATCTAAAAACATTAATTTTTTAGTATTTCCAACCAAGCTAAGTATGTCTCAGTTTCATGACAAGATGCTATATGTCTATCTGTCATAAGCATGCATAATGTAAAGTAACTTCTAACCACATAAAAAGCAAAAATAAACCAAATTAAATAACTATCCCTACTGCTCTTCTGATGTCGATTCCACCGGTGCCAGATCCTTGATAATTTCCCCAGGCATCTCATTCAATTCAATGATGCATGGGATGTGTCTTTGCATTCTATCCAGTAAGATGTCCTACTTATGGATGTGGAATTATATTCATTTCAAATCCTGTTTGTAGTTGGGCATGTGTTGGAGGGACAGAGTCATCCCCACTAATATTTTCTCCATTGCCTTCCTCAGAAGGATTTTCATAAGCCAGTAGAGATATAAAGTCTATTTGAATTGGGTTATCCTTCCTCTAGTACTCCCAAGATCTAGGAATAATGTCCTCTAGTTCTCTATCTCCTCCTTTGTCTCACTGTTTTGCTTAATTAATTCCTCCCATTCTTCCAACATGTTACCCATTCCTACATTCGTTTCCTCTCGGTATACTATGACAGATTCATTGCCGAGATGTTTGACTGACTTCCTTCCTCTTCATAGTTCTAATGTTCTTGGGTCTTTAGCATTTGCAGGCTCCCTCCCTCGTGTTTCGCGACGCCTTCCTCTCACTAGATGAGCCATCTCCACTTTGCTCAAAACCTGTTCACATAAAGGAGGTTGAAACGTCTATCTTTGGTTTGTTTTTCTATTTTTCTTGGGGTTCTTATTGCCATCCTTCTCCCTATTCCTTCTATTAACCCAATTATGCTCAGAACACAGTGAAGGTTGGGTGACATCACATTCATAAAATGAGGCCAGTGTCCTTGTCCTGTCAAGCTTCTTTCTTCTCCCTCCCCAGTACCACTCATACCCTGTGTGGTTGGCAGTGCCCTTCCTCTGCCAAGCAAGTATCCCCATGATTTGGTATGCCTTCAAGTTCCCCTCTGCCCACTTAGCCTACATCGCTCCTTTGCTCTTGTTATACTCATCCTTCCCCCCAAGGATCCTAATAGGTCTATCTTCACGTCTCCTGCTCCCCGTTCCCTAAGTCTTGTTGGGGTTTCCTCCACTGCTCTTCCCAATAGCCCATACATTTTCCTATTCTTTGCCACCCTTAGCTTCTAATATCAGGTTGTAATCTACCCATCCCTAGTATGTGGCCTCTACAATTCCTCCCCAAGTAAATCTCAAGGCCTCAATGCTACCCTCCTAAAATTCTACACTCCGAAGGGGCCTCACAACTAGTGGCCAGATCAATACTTGGATGCCTCATAACCAGGACATATAGCCATGCTACAACCACACAGTTCTTGTACCACTTTCCCCATAATTACCCCAATTTTCCTTACTAGGTTTCTCCCATTCCCTCTAGCAAAACTAAAACCATATCAACATTGAAAGGGAGGTGCAAGACTAGGATACATACCCATTCTTGCTCCTCAGATGCTGTTGATGATGCTAGTGCATTCCTGCTCTGATGATCTAGCTCCAAACTCTGCAAACCATAACACAACTCACCCTTGCCTCTCTTTCCTTAAATACTACACCACATTCCTTGTCCCTTCCATGCCTACAACCTTTCCCACCACCCTTGCATATACTCATGAGCAAGGCTACCTCACCCATCGCTTGGAGCATGTGGGCAGCAGTGGGTTGTACCATGCCTTTATTCTTCATAACAATCTACCATCCTTGCCAACCTCTAGCACACACCCTGATCGGGGTTTTGGTTGTTTGGGTTCCCATTTTCCTACCTTTACCTATAACCATGGTCCAATATTTCGTCCAAGGCTTCAAAACTATCATCCCTGGGTGGTATCAACCATAATTTTTCTAGTGCGTCATTTTTCTGATTGCATTCCCAGTTTTCTAGAAAGTCAGCAGCTTTATTCCCTTCACATATTACATGTCAGACCATTATACAGTCAAACTTATGGATAATCTCCCCTATCTCTTGTATAAGGCACGTTGTCCTCAAAGCTTGGCTCAGTTTATCCCATGTGGTGCCATCATTTAGTTTCGGTAAGGTGGTTCTAACCAGACTAGAGTCACCTTCCACCACTATGTTTCGATATCCCATTCTTACAGCTATTTGGAGTCCTTGTCCAACTACATAAAATTTTGCCTCATTGTTTCTTGCTATCCCACACGAGCCAACATATATGAGCCACGTATTAGCTTGATTATTGCCAAAGATGCCACCAAGGCCAGCTACTCCTGTGTTCCCTTTTGAAGCCTTGTCAAAATTAAGTTTTATGAAACCTTCTCATGGGGTAATGAATTGAACTGGGGAACCTATACCCGTCCTATCTTTTCTCCAAGAAGTTGTGGACAACATTTCCATTGTTAGGTTAAGTTTCCAAAGGATTTTGGCTTCCAAGGGGGAACTTGCCAATCTTTAGGGCTCCAATGTAATGCTAATATAGTTTCTCTAGTGTTTCTAACTATTCCTTCCCACACTTGATCTTGGGGTAATGTTTTGTTTTTGAATACTCTGCGGTTTCCTTCTTTCCATATGGCCCATAGGTTTGAAACTAAAGCCAGTCCACATGCTCGGTTTAGATTTGGGATTGAAAAAATATTGTTACGCAATAGAAGGATTGTTTCATTTATGTTGTGGCAGTCTGGGTCCATCCTTTCGAAGACTCCTTACATCTAACCCCATTTCTATTCCACAAACGGAAAGGTATTAAGCATATGCTCCATATCCTCTCTGTTTTTTTGACATAGCTAGCATAGGGATCAGTCCTAAATGCCCCTTTTCTAAAGTTGGTGCCAGGTTAGGATCCTCCCTTTTCATACCATCAATAGGAGATGAGCTACCTTTGGCCACCACCCTTCCTTCTAGATTTTTTTCCAAAGAATCCCTTGTCCATCTTGAGCTTGTTATTCTTTCAAGTCATACGATTATTTGTTGGTGAAGGCACCTTTCATGGTGTGGCCCCATCTCAAAATGTCCAAGTCATTTCAAATCGTTATTTTCCATGAACTCATTTCTTTTTCGAACTTTTCCCACTAATTTGTCTTTATACCCTGGCCCCAATCTTCCTTCTTCTTCCATCTTGTCCAGTTTCATGTTCCATGCTCCTGTTTCCAAAATTGATCTATGTATTGAATGTTGTTATCATTGGTAAATCTATATACGTCTCTAAGGTCTTGCCTATTTATAAGTCTTTCTCTTTTCTTCCACGAATCCTGCCAAAATCTTGTTGTTCTGCCATTGTGAATTTCCCAATAAGCGTGTTGGTTTATAAGGTCCCTATTTTGGCTTGCCAATTTCCATATTGCTGATCCTTTCTGGGGGCCTCTATACTGTAGTGTATCCTTTGTTCTCTCCGAAATATTATATATTCTTTTCCATAAGTCCCATCCTCCCCCTAGCCATCTCCACCATAATTTTTCTCCCATGACTTGGTTTAAAGTGTATGGGTCTCTGAGGCCAAGCCCTCCTTCCATATTTTTTTTTTACCAATCCTTGCCAAGAGATAAGGACCCATTTCTTTGTCTCATGAGACCCTCCCCATAGGAATTTTTTGAAGATATCAACCATTTTGGAGAATGCCCCTTTATGGTCCAACATGCCTGAAATTTGTTATATGGGAATTGATTGGAGCACTTGTTTTAGAGGGACAATTCTCCTAGCTAGTTTGAAGAATCTAAAAGACCATCTGCCTAACCTTCCTGGTAGCTTTTGAAGGATTTGCTACCAGCATGGAAGTTGTAGAGAGTTTTCTGATAGGGGCATGCCCAGGTTTAGTGAGGAAGTCACTAGTGATGAACCCCATGATCCTAGCTAGATAGGTCTTAACATTTCCTTGGGTGTTGAAGAAGAAGGTACATGATTTTATTATTTATTTTGGCCCCAGATGCATTCATGAAGGTGTTCAGGATTTCTTTAATTCTACGGGGTTCGCTAAGCGAAACTTGGCAAAAAAGCATCATGTTGTCAACAAATTGTTGGTGGGTTATGGATAGATCATTCCCCCAAATCCTCAAGCCTCTAATCGTAGACTTCTAGACTTCATTTTTAATACATCCACCCAGTCCTTCGACATCAATGATGAACAAAAGAGGGGACAATGGGTCTCCTTGTCTTAGACCCCGTGAAGGGTTAGAGGTTTGGGTAGGGGTGTCATTCAGCAGAGTAGAGATGACATGGGTGGATATCATAGCACTGATCCAATTTATCCATTTGTGGTTAAATCCATAGGCTCTAAGGATGTTGTTCAGGTACTCCCATCTTAACTGATCATAGGCCTTCGATAGGTCAAGCTTAATCATCATTCCTGCTAATTTTTTTTCCTTGAAAGAAAGGACTACCCTTTGAGAGGTTACTGACTCGTCCAATATTTTACTTCCCTCCATAAATCCCATCTGTTCCAAGGATATGATAATCGGTAGGAGAGGTTTTAGCCATTTAACAATAAGAGTGGATATAATTTTATATATGACATTACATAGGGATATGGGGAAGAATCTCTAAGGATATTATGATTTTGATGTCTTAGGAATGGGAGTTATAAATGTGGAGTTCACACTCAGGCATACCTTTTCATTTCACCTTGATTCCTCCACAACTTCAAGAATGTCCCTTCCCATGAAGTACCATGTGGCTTGGAAGAATTCCACTATAAAACCATCTAGTCTGGGGGCCTTGTTTTGCTTCATACCCTTGACAATTTCTTCCACCTCTTCAAGGGTAGCTACTCTCATTAATGCAAGGTTTTGGTCCTCAATGACGTTGTGAGGCTTATGTTGATATATTCTTTGAATTGCTTGCATTTTATATTCTTGTGGTTCTCAGAAGTTATCTCTGAAGTGTTTTACTAGAAGCTCCTCCATCTCCTCATGTTGGACTCTAAGGTTTCCCTCTTCATCTTTTAGGGAGAATATTCTATTGTTCTGGCGATGTTGGACCATGGCCTTGTGGAAAAACCGGATGTTGCGCTCCCCTTCTCTTAACCAGTTCACCCTCGATTTTTGTTTCCATAGGATTTCTTACTGTTTTCTCCTTTCTTCCAGCTGACTTATTAGCTAGCCCTCTTTTGTTGCTATCTCTTCTGATCTCCCTTCCTAGATGATTTTTTGTTGAACCTTTATCATTCTCTAATTGAGCTACTTCTCGTCCTTCATGATATGTCCAAAATCTTATTTTTTCCATTTCTTTAGTCTCTTCTTGGTTTCCTTGAGCTTTCACTAGAACGTATGCTTGCAGTTCCTCCCTTGTTGTTGGGTTTAAGTCCATCATGCCTCCCTTTTTTTAATGAGGGTTAGGTCTCTTAGCGAGAAGGATTCGAACCTAAAAGGTTGGTTTTTTGGCTTACTTCCAGGTCCACTTCCAATTGTATTGGCCAGTGCTGATCCCATCCCATGAAGAATTGAGGCTTCTACAAATATGTCTCTGCTTACAACCTGTTAGGATATTAGGAATCTATACAACCTGGAAGCAATTTGATGATTCCCTCCTCTTCTGTTGTTCCAAGTGTGCACCCCTTTGATTTTTGGGATGTATACTAAGTGCTTCTCTACTATGGTATCACCAAATATCTCCATGTTTGTATCTATTCTTCTCATACCTCCATTTTTTCTGCTAGGGAAGTGATTATGTTGAAGTCTCCTCCCACCATCCACAGGTCTTCTGAGTATATGCTTCTCATTTTTTCCAAGTTCTAGTAGGAAAGCCCTTCTTTCTCCTTGGATATGAGGTCCATATACAGGTATGAGGAGAACCCACTCTTCCGATACGATAACTCTAAATCTTCCTCAGAGGATTCTTGGGAGACTCGCCCGGTCTTCAAACAATATTTCTCTTGGATTCCATATGATTGCCAACACTCTTGCACTACCATTTGCGTCCCAGCCTATAATATGGTACTAGGGTATGACATTTTCCATAATTCCTTTTAGTTTTCTTTCACTGATTTAGTTTCAAGTATTATCATTATACTTGGTCTATCATTTTTAAATCTCTCTTTAAGGTATCTCTCTTTTCCTCTGCTATTGAGGCCTCTTATGTTCTATGTTGTAATAATCATTTCAATAATTTTTGGGGTTGTTGAAAGACCTCTGATAATGACACTACTCTCCCGCAGTTGACTAGTAGTTCCCCCACCATCTGGATGGATTAATTCATTTTTATTCTACCTCGTTTCTTTCCCACATTTCCTAGGGTTCCTGATTCTTTCCCTTGTCTGCCTTAAGACCCTAGATGTTATGGCTGTGAAATGATAGCAGTCCCTTGTTTAACCTTATATTGTTGAAAGGTTTGCTTTTAAAGTTGCTTTTGATCTTCTAGAATGAAGTGTTCGTCCAAGTGTCTCCACTACTGTAGTAAGAGTTTCATCACTTGCTCTTCCACACTAAGGTCTTATTTTTGGGTATCGATCTCCATTGGGTTTTGCTCTACCATTTGCATGGTCTTCTCCTCAGTTAGGTTTTATGCTATCTCTTGTCTCTTTTGCTTGTTTCATTTCAGCTCCTTCATTTGCATGCTTTCCATTTCCTTTATATTGTCCATTCCTATCTGCCCCATTTCGTCCACCTGAAGGGTGGTGAATATATTATGGGTGCACTGTTCTTTCTCATTTTGGTTTGCTTTATGATTACCTGTTGGTTTTTGGTTTCTTTTCCTTCTGTGCACCTCCTAAAATCCATCCCCCTCTTCCCTTGTCGTTTCCTCTTCTTCCTTCTTCTCAATCGAATGGTTTTCTTGGTTATTTAACAGGAAAGCTCGATACATGTGGCCATATTCATGACACCACCTACACCTAAATGTGATATGTCCATAGTAAAGGGGTTGTTGCCATATCTCATCATGATATTCTAACTCTATGTAATTTCATAGCGGGTCAGTGATATTAATCTACAAACAGATTCTTCCGTAGGAGGTGTAACTACCTTTTCTTGTTGAGTCTTCCACTATGACAAAGGTTCCGATTGAGTTGCCTATTCCTTCCAAGATTTTGGGGTCCTAGAAGTCCATTGGTAAACTGAAAATCCATACCTAGATGGGTGCTTCCAGAAGATTTTCTTGGTCTGGATTATAGCATTCCTCCAAGTATCTCATGAACAGGCCAACATTGTTGAGGAAATACAGATCGTCTTTGAAAACCTTTCCTTCTCTTCAAGGTTGGAAAAGATTACAGAGAAGAATACTTCTACCCCTAGCTTGAGTTCTATGTGCCTATTTGGTTGCCACCTTTGGTGGATCCATTTGATCAGTTCCTTCTCGGTTGTCTATGGCCCAGTAAACTTACATATCAAGGCATGGTACTTCATATATCTTTTGTATTCCTCCAATTTATTCTTTTCTATAGCAAATTGGGTTTTCTTGGTTGCTATGGGAAGGCATTTTCCTCCCAAATAAGCTTGCCATTTAGCTCCCAAAACCGACATCCTTTTCCCACAGTTTTTGTTGCCCAATGTTACGCCATACTGGCTCTCTCCCCTTCAGAAATGCTTTGGTAGGAGGGGATCTCTCACCCCTTCCATACCACTCATGGCTACTATCAGCAATATTCCTTGTCGCTTTGCTCCTATCATTTCTCATATTCCAGAGATTGTAGGTTTGTCAGGCCAAGTTTGTGACAAAAAAACCCTAGCTTCTCTTGCTCTCCCTCTCGGTCACTCCCCAAAATTACAATATGTTGTTATTATGAAAGTGTACAAAATAATATTGTTCTTCACAGATAAGAGTTTATTCTTGCTCCTCAATGAGTCCAATTTATAATGTGTTTTTACAATGGCTAACACAGAGAATAAATGTTCTAGATATGAACAAATAAATGATGATGAAGTGTCATAATTAATTTAAAGATATAATTCCTACATTTCCCTAATCAGTTAACGAATCATATGAAATTTTTTTAGACACACCATCATTCGCTTTGCTGGCTTCTTGAAGATGATTATTCACACTTTCTTAAAGTCAATCTACTACCAAGTAGTAGTAGTGATACATTATTCCTCTATTCCATGTGTTGTCCAATGGTTAAATGAGTGTTTGGACAAGCTATTATGGGCAACCAATGAAAATTTTCTTGTGCCAAATAAATTGAACATCATTCTAGAGGTATTTGACACCTACCTCTAGGCTTGAGTTGACCTGTTCACTTTAGAAACAATTCATAACTTGGATGCAACTTCAAAGTATGAACAACACCATACAATATGTTAGTTTCTGTAATATTTACAGATAAAATCAATTTTATAAATTAAAACATGTAGAACTAGATTGATATTGGAATTTTACCTCGTTATGTCCTTTTTTGTTGGGATGGCTTATTATTCATGGAAATATAGTACGATGGTGCAAAAACAAGTATGTTATGAGGGTTCTATGAAGGATAGGTGGAAAGCTAAAGTGATAAGCTACCAAAAAGATACTATTTTTTTCCGCAACACCTTCCATTTGAAATACAAAACATAAACAAAAATTGTACAAACACATATGCATAAGGACAATTTTTTTTTTAATAAGAAGAAATTGTGAGAAAAAATCTTTTGTATATTTTGGAGATCATTCCACGATATCTTAGGCAGCCATATTATAAAAGGAAAATAAAGTGGATTGCAGTCAAGCGCGGTTGAAGCTCGTGGCAGAGAAAAAGGGTTTCATCAAGTACAAAAATGAATTTGTATAGGATTTTTACATAATAAAAATCACTCCCAATATGCTTAGAAAGTGAAAAATTCCTGGAAAGGAACAAAAGAATAGAAAATAAAAAGGATTTTTTTATTTTATGGTACTTACGATTTGTGGGAGATCCAACCTCGACTCCTTTGCTTCCTCGATGGATCAAGCTACCTAAATTGCTAATATGAAACCACAGGAAAATAAACTTACAAAAAAAAATAATAACAATCGCTATCAAGGGTAGCTCTGACACATAATAGTAGTACATATGAAACTAGGAGAAACCAAAATGGGAATAGTGATTTTACATGTGATAATGAAACATGCTAACTAGTGGCCAGGTTTTATGTCATAATATTACGTTGCGAATACCTCAACATCCTCTTAGAGTGTTGCATCTTTTTCAAAAGGCACATGTAATGCATTTAGAGACGTCATATACAAAAATTCTTAATCCTCATCAATTAAATAAAAAATATGACTTGTCTCACCATTTGGGCCCATAATTTTACCACTTGTCCAATTATGTAGGACCATGATCTTACAGCTTGTCTCTCATGTGATAACCCAACATGAAAGATGGTGGGAGACATCTTCTAGATGTTTTCCAAATATGTATGGTTGAAAGAACCCTTCTCTCAAAAACCAACATTTTCCCATTCACCCTTGCTTGACATACTATAAATGAGCACCGAAGTTGTGTAGTAAAGTGGGGTTGGAGAAGGGAGATCGGGGATCTACCTACCTCATAGTTATAATGAAGGTTTAAGTTATAGGTTTTAGGGAGATGAGTGACTAAGTGGCATGGCCTTCCCTCATCTTATCCTTAACTCTAAAGAAGGGATAAATGTTATTGGTTTCCCAACGCTCATTGAAAGCAACCCCACTTACCTTTTTATTGCTTGTCCATATAAAAAAATAAGGTTTTTCTAGTTGACTAACACAACCAACAATAGTGTTGGCACTAGCCATGTTCACTAGAGGAGTGGAATTAACTACAGGTCATGTTACAAGAACATAAGCTACACATTGTGCACCACCACACATAAGTACATATTTACGTACCAATTGGGTTGAGATTGTAGCCAGATTTATATGACCCTCGAGATTAATGGGTTATCTATTTAAACATACATAATTGATCATATATGATTGAGATGTGAATCCTTGGGAAAAATATATATATATCTATATATATCTATGTCTCTCTCTCTCTCTCTCTATATATATATATATATATATATATATATATATATATATATATATATATATATATATATATATATATATATATAGATATATTATGACTCAGGGAAATATGTGATTTTTTTGTTGAGAACGGCTGACAGATATTGTTATCCATATTCCCATTTGAAACATCAAGCTACCTTGATGCCAGTTGCCTTCAATGATTTTTACTTCAAATGGGTAATACACTATGTGAGTTTCGCATCTCTTGTCTCGTGTGCTATCTAGAATATTGTATACACCCCTCTTTGTGTGTAACTTATCTCTAGTGGTGTTTTTTAGAAGGTATGGACTAGTGGTATGGAGCTTACAAGGAATGGTCATTGTCAATGGGAAATCTGAAGGATCACATTAATCAAAAAGAAAGAGAGCAAATATTACCATACTTATTTAGTTGAGAGGCAACCAAATAAGTAAGTGCTTGTAGGCCTACTAAGAATCTATCCTTAGGTGGTGCATCACCAATACCCTTATCTATACCCCCTTTCTCTAGGGCCAGTACTAGAGGTGGAATCCAAACACAAAGGTGGGGTGGGGTTAACAATCGCTGGATAGAGGTGAAGAAGGGCCCATGTTACAGATCCGTTTGGGCACATCAACCCCAACTTACAGATTGATACTATTAGGGCTCATCAACCCCCAATACAATTATTACATGCCCTAAAGAAGTTAGTCATCAGAATGTCTCACTTATCAAGAAATTCCGTCACTGAAAACATCCAAAAGCTACCTCTAAGAAGATCAGCACAGCTAGGCCTCAATTAGGGTGCATTGCAATGCAAACCGTACACTGACAGGGTGCTATGCAGCGCACTTGGTCCGTCTTTGGCCTGCGCTGTGCGAATTGAGTGAACTTTCGTGAGGTTTTGAAGATTCCTTGTCCATTGGAAGCCTCTAGAAGTTTCTCAATGCCACCTACACCTTTGAGTTCACATTTGGATGATGAGGGGAATTAAGAAACATAAATCGCCTATCCCTTCTTCCGTGGAACTGATTTCTAAATTTAGAAAGGCATTCATTGTCACCGTTGATGACATAACCTCATTCACTCACCTATAAAAAGATCACTCATCTAGGAGATCAGGGGGCTGGAAATTACTGAATTGTAGGGAGATGCTGGTGATATGAGATTAGAAATGAGTGCAAGTATTGTAATAGTGTTGAAGTGTCTTCCTTGTCATGAGGTGAATAGGATGGGATTGAATTGGAAGAGTGTCGCTAGATCGAGCACATATGGGTTGTAATTATTCCTCTTATTAATAAAGTATTCAAAACATTTTTCCTTATGCTTGTGTTATATGTTGATGCTTTCATATGTATATCATGTTCTCGATTCCATGTTATTTATAAGAAATAGATCATTATCATTTTCTTTGATGGGTTAGTGTTTCTGTCTATGTGCAGGTACTTCTCAAGTAGTTTAAGTACAGGGAGGAGCAACGAAATCGGTCAAGGGAGATAAGGAACAAGTGGAAGCTACAAGTAGGTTCTCTGTTCTCTTATTTTATCTGTTGTTTATAGGAAAGGTAGAGATTACTTTGTCTGTTGTTTCTAGACCTGCTACTAAGTCTAGAGGGTTAGGCATTTGTCCAAGAACATTAAATTTTCCCAAAACAAATTGGCGACTCTGCTGGGGACCAGATTATCCATATTAGTAGCTTATCATCCTCTTACGACATTTCTACATACTTTACCTGTGGTCATTCATTGAATTTCAGTCCTCTTTCATTGAAAATTGAGTCGAAATTGTGTCAAAATTGCCTTCAGAATTGCTCATTATCATCAACGCACTATCTCTAACTGTTGCCTATGCTACAGTGCACTTCGTGCATAGATACAGAGTGATCCAGTGCACTATCTCTAACTTATGCCTGTTCTGATTTCTTGAGGGTCAGTTTCCCATCTAGGAACTAAAAGTTTTTTGCCAATTTTCTCTTGTTTGAATTAGTTGCTGACTATTAATGATCTTTTGTCTCTTAAAACAATTTTTCATCTCCTTAATTTGGCCCTACTTAGACTAGGATTGATAAATGTTTCTTATCTATTTACTTTATCATTTTCAATCTATAGTTGAAAGTCAGTTTTAATTGATTGATCTTTAGTGAAAGAAAGTGTCGTAAAATTGTCTTTTCCTTTGAAAGTTGAATTGTTGTCAAATCTTCATTCATAAAAGATCGATTGGTTGATATGTGCATATGATTAGTCTTTTCATTGAAAGTGTCGTAATTCCTCATTTCTTTGAAAATGAAAGTATCATAGAGTCATCCTTTCCTTGAAAATAAATTTTTGCAAAATTGTCATTTTTATGAAAAGAGTTTGTTGATCGTTTATGCATTAGCTTTCCTTTTTTGAATCATTCACATAAAGGGAAATTGTAAAGAAATACATGCATTTGCATTGAAAAGAGTTTGTGTGTGCTAAAAGGAATGGTGCAGGGAATTTGCATTTAGATTGTGCTCTTTGCTTTATGATCAAAATAAATCTTATTGCACTATCCCTAATTAGTTAGGATTTTCATTGTTAAAGCTGAATGGAAAGAATGCTTATCATGATAGTTGCATTCCTAGGAATTTGAGAATACATCATGTGGTGAACTTGAAAGGCAAATTCCTAAGTAAGATCAACTTAAAATGAACATCAATTTATCTAATAACGCATTGGAACTTAATGAAAAACATCTAGAGGTCTAGCCTAGAGACATGTTTCGGCGTCTTTAAACCTAGTGGTTGTCATTTTCACTGAGGTTGGGTGATTCCTCCTCTCTGATTCGATAAGTGCTAGTATGGACTTGTGCTCCCTGTATTGTCGAGTATATAGTGGGAGACCCCAATAGGTTGAAATCCTTTATCCCTAGGAAGTCAAGTCTGCTGCCTTACCAATCGCAATGCACCAAACATAACATTCGGGAAGATTAACTGTTGTACGTAAAGTCCTTGGTCACTTCTCTTTCATTTATGACCAAGGTGTATATTGCAGTTTTGCGATTTGTGTGGTAAACCCTCTTGTCCAGAATCTCTAGAGTAGTCACTTTCATTCCTTTTCAACTCTTTAAAAGTAAAAGGATCATCTGAGCACTTGTCCTTTCAGTCTCATTAAACAACAAAGTTGACTAGAGTCATCTTTTTCTTTTTCTCGACTCTTTAAAAATAAAAAAGCGAAGTTGTGTTCCAGTTTCATAAAAAATTAATTGACAATGAATAACACCCTCATTCCTTAGTTGACTTTAAGTTGATAGAATTAATCAGCAATCATGGAGGAACACCAACCCAAACCCTGTCATTCGCAGAGAATAGCGAGACAACCCCCTTTTCCTCCTGAAGCGAAACCAATTCAGAGAAAGCGGTCTTATTTAACTGAGTCTAGTACATCAAGAACTCCTAGTTCTTCATCTGGATTACCCGAAACATTTGTTTCTGTAACTAAAGAGACTCCATTTACTCTGACTATTTCTGGTACATCCATTCCTAAAGAAGAAGTTTCACAATTACCTGAGGATATCAGCACTCATCCTAGTGAAACGGTAACCAAGGTTGTCCAACAACAAGTTGATAATCAACTTGAAATTTTTCAACAAGAAAGTGCTTCTGAACTTGAGTCATTTCAACTAGGAGTTCGTCCAGAATCTATTCCAGTTCAAATAGAAGTTACATCTGAACCTGAAGTTATTCAGGAACCTCCCTCTAAAACTGTTGTTCATTTACTTGAACATTTGGACTTCAAATTTTGACATTCAGAAGTTGTTACCCCTCAGACATCAGTAACTGTTGAAACTACACTTTCATCAACACTAGAAATTTTTTACAAACCTAACAGTTAAGTCCTTCCACTAGGTTTGATTGCCATAGAGGAGGAATTAGTAGGAGAGTCCACACCTAGAACCCCATTTCATTTCGGAAATAGGATTTATATTTACCCTACTACTCCTGACTTCTTTGCTTCATCTGATCCTGCTTCCTTTCAAGTACCCGTCGAATTTTTAGGACAACTTTTGGGCCAGTTAACTATGGCTAAACAACCATTAACATCCCAGACTGTATCATTTGATGCATTTGCAACAGAATCTTCTGTTGTAACTACTTCAATGTTTCTACCACACCTGAGTCGCACTTGTATGGTGAATTTTCTGTCCCGATTGGTTACCAATAATTATCAGGAACCCACTCACGGGTTGCTTCTGCACCATGGTCATCACCCATGTCCTCAACTGGAAATTTACCTGGTCCTTCTCTAATGGGAACTCAACAGTTTGATATTTCATATCAGTATTACGCTGGGCAATCTGGTCATTGTAGCCCTGTGTATCCATTAAATACTAGATTGCCACCATATGGAGAGAAATTTTCTTATTCATCGTATCCTCCTTATTCTAGAGGACAACCATGTGGTAATTTCCCACAATATTCGAGTCAAACTAGAATTAGAGTTTGTTAATGGCAACCAACAATGCCAACTCAACCAAGGCTTGTGTATCCAACACAACTAATGCAAACTGGGTCAAATATTCCTACTACACCTGTTGTTACCACTGTGCCACAGTCACAACCTCAAATTGTTGTATCCCAACTAGTACAATTTGATCATTCTCTCTTGCAACCAAAAGTCTCAAGTCAAGAGCTTCAAGTTTCTCAAGTTGTTATACAACAACCACTTGTTTCTGGAGCTCAACAATAACCTTAGGTTAGTATACCTTTATTTGGACTGACCCAAGCTTACACTGGTATAGTTGATTCATAGCTTGGTCAACCTTTCATTGCTGGGCAACAATAGTTGGTTCAACAACTGTCGTTGCCACAACTCTAACAACCTCAGTTTGGACTTGGTTCACAAGCTCAACCTGGTTTTGGTCAATATCAAGCTTACCAAGGTCTTGGGCAACAAGGCTTTCTAGGTTATGGACAACCACAAATTCATTCTGGTTATCAACAACCATCTTATACTAGTTTTCTTCGACAACCATACCAAGGTTACCAAATGCATATTTCCTATGTTGGTATGCAAAGACCTATTGCACAGACAATTCCATCATATCTTGGGTATGCTCAACCTGACTTGAATCGACAGTTTCCATTCATAGCAACTTTAGAATTACCAGATTTAAACCATCTCACTAATGATCCAATCGTATATGTACCTTGGTGGCCGATAATTCCTCATAAGTTACCATCTAATATTCCAAAGTTTAATGGAAATCCTGGAGAAGACCCATCGAATCATGTTATGAACTTTCATTTATGGTGTTCACCCAACACTCTGAATGATGATTTGATCAAACTTCATCTTTTCCAAAGAACACTTACTGGTCTAGTTGCTAAATGGTACATTGAATTACCAAGAGGTTCTTTCAATAACTTCACCACATTGGCCACTACCTTTTTGACCCACTTCTAGTTACCTATTAGATATGAGACTGGAATAGAGCTCTTGACCAACTTTAAACAGACTACTCTACTCATATGTCAGATCATATTCATGAGTGGCAGCATCGTCATCGAATGGTTAAGACATACGTTCCTGATCAGCTTTTAGCTAAGTGGTTCATAAAGTCCTTGTTGCCATCAATCACCAAGGATGTGGCAAAAGGAGGAGTCGTCACAGAAGATCAAGTTATCGCTCGTGCCCAATACTTAGATTTTATTTACACACAATCCGACACGCTCTATGATAAAATTCCGATGCATCTAGACCAGCTTTTGCTATTGCACCACCTCTACAATCGAGTGGGGACTCTCATGCCGGTGATGGTGTGATCGGTTCTTCAAGCACACAGGGGGAAAGAAGACCATTTGGTCAAACTCTTTCTATTTCCAATCAAGTTGCCAATGCATCAGAAAACACTCATGCCTCAGAGATTAATTCCGTGTCATCTGACAAAGGCAAAAATCCAAAGCAACCAAGAGGTAAGAAAAAGGGGAAGAATAAAAAAAAGAAACAAGAAAATTCCACTCCAAAGAAATCATCTAATTCCCCTACCATGAAAAGGAAACCTCGTTATCCATGTCTGATATGTAATGATGAGCATTATACAAGAGATTGTCCACATCACTCTAAGGTCTCTAAACTTTTAAATACTTCGACCAAATCAACAATGTTGACAGATCTGTTTCCTACCTTGGAGACACATTTGGTTACAATTTACAATGCTTCCACATCCCAAGTACTCATGTTATCCATCACAAATCCACAAAATGATGTTTTGGTGTCAACAAGAAAGAAAGATTATGGAAATCATCCTCATCGAATAACAATGCCACTGATCAACCTAGTACTTCGACCTAGACTTCATCTAAAGTTATTCCATTAGTTGTACTTGAATCGACAATAAAACCACCTAAGGGAGTTGTGCACAAATCAACATTCAATCCTCATGCTCGAGTAGCTCAAAACTATAACATAGTGGAGAATCTAGCTCAATCACCTTCTGCTATGTCGACACATGAGGTGTTGCAAAACCGTCCCTCCCAGAAACAAGCTTTATTGTCAGCAACAAGTGGAATAGATCCTATGGATTCGAATCTTGTGGTTTTTAACCGTGCGGGATATTCACCATAGTTACTGGCGCAATTAGCTTTCCTAATACAAGTAAAAGCTCTCAATAAGAATGTTCACTGAACTATTATTGATGAGGGGGCACCTACTTGCATTATGTCCATGAGTTGCTAGAAAACACTTGGTTCACTGCCTTTGTCACGATCACCAACTACATTAAAAGCCTTTGATGGAAGAACATATACTCCATATGGCATTTTGAGTAACCCGCAAATCGAACTAGGGGGAAAGACAGTTGCCATTGACGTTGAGGTGATTGATGGACTCCTCGATTACAACATTTTACTAGAAATGCCTTGGGTATATGCTATGGCTGTTGTTATTTCCATATACTTTCGTATAATTACATTCCCTTTCAAGGGTGGAATCATAGTCATTGATTAGCTAACCTTATTTTTCAATAGTTCATAGGCTACGGGAAGCATTCCATTGATACACGGAAACCCATTGTCACTTCAAAGTGTTGGAGTAGGTCTCCTTAAAGATGCTTCCTTGATGGGCACTTTTACCCTCCCGTCACAATCTAATTTGGCAGAAGTGGCAGGATTGGAGACTTGTAACATGATTTCTTCTACATCATCTTATTTTATGAATATTTCCAACTACTTTGGAACTGATGGTCATAGTGAGGCATTGCCATTAAGCCCCATTGAATCATCATAGCAATCAATCTTTCGGGCTTGTGTGACAAACCCTAATCCGCACTCAACAATTGTATGGGTAGATATATTGTTAAAATATGGTACCTCTTCGGATACTTTTTCACGTATACATTCTATGGATGAAGGAATCATCTAATCAATGATGATAGGGAGATGCCATGGGAAGATTATCATCATCGTTCCCACCTTCTAGATGACAATGAAGACTATTCAGATGATCTAAATCACCCATCGATCGTTGATTTCTGTTCAAATTCTATAAATACTATAGATTCTAAGTGTAATTTGTCCAACATAGAAGAAATGACTTATATAAACATTTCGACCAAGACTAACATTTTAGAAAACATTCATGTCGGCAAATCCTATTCTCCATTCTAACTTGATATTTACTGTGCTCTTTTTCGTGAATTTCGAGATATTTTGCATGTTCTTACGAGGAGATGCCAGGCATTAACTCAAGTATTGTTGAACATGATATTAAAATGTATCCTAATGTCAAACCAGTACGATAGCGGCTTCGACCTATTCATCCTAAGAAAGCTGCTGCCATTAAAGCAAAGGTTGAAAAACTTTTCCGTGATGGCTTCATTTTCCCTATACCTCTTACTGATTGGGTATCTAATATTGTTCTAGTGATGAAAAAACAAGGGAGAATGTTGGAAATAATACTGAGAGAGGGGGTGAATAAGTATTATCAAATCAATAACTTTTTCATTTCCATACATAGATTCACATACGCTACTTCAGTTAAGGGAACCTGCATGTATACGAAACTGTGTTTAATGCAACTAGTGTATATCTAGTAAACTTATGATTCAGTTAATCCATTACAACCTTCTCTCATTCTCCAGCTTCTACTAGAAGAGAGCTACAACCCCCTAGCTCTTGTACTAGCCGATATATTTACTAGTATGTAGGCGCCAGCCTACAGAAGGCTACGACCTTCTCTTTTCTTCCACGAATCATGTTTCATTAATTTTCAGACTAGATCCATCAATATAAAAACAATCACCACTGCAACACAACCATCAACTATATCTGCATCATCAATCTCTGAATCACCCAATCATTGAATCATTGAAATCCTGTCATCAAAACACAGTCACTAGAACACAAAGTAGAACCAAGAACTCTGCAACAACCACTAGCACCAAAAACAACATCAAATATCAAATCTCATAATGTATACAGTACTTGGGTGTGTCAAACCAGTGTGTATATGTTCTTTCACCAAAGGGAACCCATGTACAGATCTGAAAATAATCACTTATACCTTCGCTGCAATTTTCAACTTTAGATATACCCAGAACATAAGATATAAAGGATAAGACATGCATCAATACTCAAATCTGAACTATTCAGATCATACCATATAATGATAATGCATCTTAGTCTTCATGATCCTGGTTCATCAACCTTCATTCGCCACATAGGTGCATCCTTAGCAAAGTATCACATACCCATAACCAGCATACTAGATCTCACACTTCATTAGATATTCCTCACTTGCACACTTGCACTTTGGCCTAATGATCTTCTTCTCCTTATATAGGTTTAGGACTCTCTCAATACCATGGTCCAAAATCACATAGGACCAATACCTTGGACCGAATACCTGGGGTCAATACCTCGAACCAAATACCATGGACCAATACCAAAATACCATGGACCAAAAATTTGTTTTCCAACATGTATGCGCCTTTCCTTCTGTGAAGGTGTGTGTGTATGATATGCACGCCTTTGTATATAGTGAACTTGCGTGTATACGTGACTTGGTATAAAGTGAACCTGTGTATACCTTACTTTCTTCATTCTTGTTGTTTACCTACTATACTGTGATCTTCCATTTGAGAGAGTTGCCATCAAGGACAACACTTGTGTCATACCTATATCATAATGCCAACAATCTCCCCCTTTGGACTTCATGGCAACAACCACACCAAGTCACTCTGCCCCTTTGACATCAAGGGCAAAGGGCAGACCAAGATACTCTCTCCCTTGATATACATTCTGCTATCCATACTCCCTGTGAGTACATGCTGAAATATCTGATTGAGCTCCCCCTTTGTACATGCTAAGATGTATCAATCCATCCATGCTCCCCCTGAGCACATGGTGAGTCTACAAAAATATTTTTCAAAAGAATAACATGACTCTACAAGTCAACTAATTAAGTATGACCTTCCTATCACCAATGAATCATACATACATCAATCTCCCAACCAAGTGGGGATACACCATTTTAACTCATCCACCCAACCATGTGGGGATATACCAAATGTTTATACATGATTGAAATACACATTATTACATCATCCTTTCCATGCAAATTGGGGTTACAAATTAGGTGTTTTCATGACCTTTACATCAAATGATATAAATGACTTTTATAACAATGACCAACAATCTAAACAAGACCACGATAGTCATCAGCAACTATAGTACACCCTATATGATTTGCACCATAAGCATTTGACACCAGCATCCAGACCTGTAACTTGCAATACCATTCTCTTGGCCAACCAACAATAAGTAGCAAGATGTATCTTTTATCCACATAAGCATCATCACCAAAGACTTCTAACCATATGCTCCACCTGAACCTGTGCCAAACGACACATACCATGACTAAACCATATTAGACTTCTTTTCATGAGTCTATCCTGTTGTCTTTTCTTCAGAGCTCCATATATGCGACTCTGCAGCCTTTAACTCGCGTATATATGCGATTTCTCTTCATAATATCAATGTATGAAAATTGTAATACTAATGGTTTACACTTTCAGCTTCCCCTAGGTCTGTTATGTCTGCTAACTGAGTTATGCCACATCTTTCTAACACCAATTATATCTTCTTCAATACCTGAGATTGATATCATGTATGCCCCTTTTTCTTTGGTGTCCGAATTTTGCTCCTGCATTCCTTTACTTTATGTCCAAACTTGTTACATGCATAACATCTTACATGTTTCATATTCCTTTTATTGCAATCAATAGCTTTGTGACCAAACATATAGCAAGTAAACAATATCCCTTAAAGTACCTGGAACAAGATGATATTTCTGTGTGATGGTCTTAAACCATTCTACTTTTGCATCTGCCTGCAACATGTCCAAGATTATGACATTCATAACATTCAACATTATCCATCGGAGGAAATAATCGTTTATCACTTCCACAGTAAGGAGAAAAAGATTTTCTTTGAAGAATTTATTTCTTTGGTTGTTGTTAGGGTTGACCTCTTATTTCCTTGTTGATTATTTGCAGGTTTTGCATTAGAGTTCCTTGCCTCACCCTGTGATCTAGATTCACCTTCAATACTTTCATAAAAACCAAGACCAGTTTTGATAGAAGGGAATCTTTGACTACTAAGAATATCATCCAAAATTTTAGTATTGTCTTGAAATCATAAAAATTTATCCTTTTCTTATAATTTACCTTTTAGGATATTTACCTAAACCTGATGTTGTTCTTCCTTCTCTAGATATTGCTTCTTTATGTTTTCTTTAGCTTTTCTTCCTTCTTCCACTTGTTGCCTTCATTCGAGCACTTCATGTTCTTGTTCTTCAAGGGCTTCTTCATTGTACTTCTTTGATTCTTTAAGATCTTCTTTTAGAGAGAGGATCTTAGATTCAAGTCTTTGGATTGTTATGCTCTAATCTTTTACTACATCTTGCAGCTGCACCCTTACTCTGGTTACTGTCTCCACCTGAAAATTTAATTTGGTAACTTCTTCTTTGTCTACATCATTATTTTCATATTCCATGAGAAGTTTAATTTCTTGATTATCTTCATCACTATTGGATGAGCCATTACTATTATCATGAGTATAACAACTTCTATTACCTTCTTCAGACATCTTTCCTTTGTTATGAGGGCATCTAGCAGTGTAATGACCAACTCTTCCACAAGAAAAAGATTTGAAAGGTAGCTTACCTTTGAACCTTCCAGATCCTCGTTGAATATTCTTGCCAAAATTTACCTCATATTCCTCTTCTGAAATGTATCCTGATTCAATGAGTTTATATTTTCCCTTTGTTGATACTTTAAATGAAACTTCTCTCCTATCTGATGGTCCTCCTTTTCTCATTTCAAAAGCAGTTAAGATTCCGTGAAGCTGCGTCATAGTGATATTCTGTAGATCCCGCTTTTCTTCTATGGAAGACACTTTGGGTTCAAATCTAGCATACAAGGATCTCAAAACTTTCTCAACCAAGACAACTTCCTTAATTTCTTCACCCATATTATTCATACAATTGACAATCTCATCTACACGTAGGAAGTAATTGGTTATGCTTTCATCACTATGCATCCTAAGAATTCCATACTGAATTATGAGAGTTTTAAGCTTAGCACATTCTACTTGAGCATCTCCTTCGTAGCTTAGAATGATTTTGTCCCATATTCCTTTGGCTGATTTGAGTTGCATGACCTTGATAAACTCTAATTTTGATAAGCTTGCCAATAAGATAGTAACAACTTTGGCATTGATTTCATATTGCTTTCTACCTGCCATATCTGTAGGAATTGTTGATGGAAATGTATATCCTCCTTCCACGATTTCCCAAATATCTTTTCCAAGCGATTGTAGATAGGTTGTGGTTCTTATATTCCAGTAAATAAATTGCTCCCATCGAAGATTTGTGGTATAATGGATCCCTCTCTTTCTTGATTACTCCTGATGATGGATCTTCCTTCAAGTGATCAAGCCTCTTCTGAAGGACCTACCTTGATACCAATTGTTGGAAATAATCTCAGAGGGAGGGGTGAATTAGTATTAGCAAATCAATAACTTTTTCATTTCGTACTCAGATTCATATATGCTACTTCAGTTAAGGGAACCTGCGTGTATACGCAACTATGTTTAATGCAACTAGCTTATATCCAGTAAACTTATGATTTAGTTAATCCATTATATGTTAACCTTTAATCAGTGCATCAGAACTTCACTAATCATATAAATAGTAAACAGGTGTAGTAAAATAGACCAGATCATCACACATAAGAAGCACACGTGAACACCATGATATAAGGTGGAAACCCAATGTGGGACAAAAACCACCTACAACTGTTTTCTTTAAGATAAGAAAAACCTGTTTACAATATTGTACTGGCGTAGACTCATACTAGTACATAGGCACCGACTTGCAGAAGGCTACAACCTTCTCTCATTCTCCAGATTCTACTGGAAGGGAGCTACAATCCTCTAGATCTTGTACTAGCTGATATATTTACTAGTACGTAGGTGCTAGCCTACAGAAGGCTATGACCTTCTCTTTTCTTCCAGGGACCATGTTTCATAAATTTTCATACTGGATCCATCAATATAAAAATAATCACCACTACAATACAACCATCAACTATATTTGCATCATCAATATTTGAATCACCCAACAACTAAATCACTGAAACCCTGTCATCAAAACATAGTCACCAGAACACAGAGGAGAACCCATAACTCTGCAACAACCACTAGCGCCAACAACAACCTCAAATATCAACTCTCATAATGTATACACTACTTGGTTGTGTCGAACCAGCATGTATATGTTCTTTCACAAAAGCGAACCCGCGTATAGATCTGAAAATAATTACTTATACCTTTGCTGCAATTTTCAACTTCAAATATAGCCAGAGCATAAGATATAAAGGATAATACATGCGTCATTATTCAGATCTGAACTATTCATATCATATCATATAATGATAATGCATTTTAGTCTTCATGATCTCGGTTCATCGACCTTCATTCGCCACATAGGTGCATCCTTAGCAAAGCATCGCATACCCATAACCATCATACTAGATCTCACACTTCATTAGATATTCATCACTTGCACACTTGCACTTTGGCCTAATGACCTTCTTCTCCTTATATAGGTTTATGCCTCTCTCAGTACCATGGTCCAAAACCACGTAGGACCAATACCTTGGACCCAATACCTGGGGTCAATACCGCATATCAAATACCATGGACTAATACCAAAATACCATGGACCAAATACCACTGACCAAAACTTAGTTTTCTAACATGTACGCACCTTTCCTTTTGTGAATGTGTGTGTGTACGATATACGCGCCTTTGTATATAGTGAACCTACATGTATATGCAACTTGGTATATAGTGAACCTGCGTATACCTTACTTTCTTCATTCTTGCTATTTACCTACTATACTGTGATCTTCCATTTGAGAGAGTTGCCATCAAGGACAACGCTTGTGTCTTACCTATATCATAATACCAATAGACAATTCAAGTGTGCATCAATTATAGGGATTTAAGCCAAGCATGTCCAGAGGACAATTATCCTACACCTTTTATCGACCAGATCATTGACGAATGTGCCAGATGTGAAATATTTTCATTCATGGATGGATTTTCTGGCTACAATAAAATCAATATCTGCCCACAAGACCAATCAAAAACCACTTTTATTTGTCAGTGGGGCACATTCTCTTATCTAAAGCTACCTTTTGGTTTGAAGAATGCAAGGGCTACATTTTAGAGGGTGATGAATTATGCCTTCCATGACACCAAGCACATTATTCAACCTTATCTTGATGATTTGCCTACTCATTCAAGAAAATGGACTGATCACCTGCAAAATTTGAGAGCAATATTCTTACGATGTCGACACTATAAGATAAGGCTCAATCCACATAAATGTGTTTTTTGTGTTGGCTCTGGTCGATTGCTTGGATTCGTAGTTTCAAAATATGGAATTCGACTTGATCCCATTAAGGTTTAGACAATCCTTGACTTGCCTCCACCTTCAAACTTGTTACAGATATAGAGACTTCAATGGAAGGCAAACTTTCTGAGGAGGTTCATTCCAAACTATGTTGAATTAGCTAAATGTTATACATGTCTATTGAGGAAAGGGGTACCCTTCCATTGGGACCAAGTTGCGTAAGATTCTTTTGATGCTCTCAAAGATTTCCTGATTAGAGCATCATTGATGCATGCTCCAAACTATCAAAACGACTTTTGCTTGTATCTCACCACTGTAGATACAACCATAGGTATGGTTTTAGTTCAAGAAGAAAGTCGAACTGAACATCCTATTTACTATTTGAGTTGTAATCTCAACGATAGAGAAAGTAAGTATTGATACATCTAAAAGTTAGCCTTGCTAGTTGTTCAAGTTGTGTAGAGATTTCATCATTACATCCTAATCCGTAAAACTACCATTATATCAGATTGCAACCCTATGACATACATTTCGTCATGTCAATTACTTGGGGGGGGGAAATATTCTAAATGGATAGTTATCTTTCAGGAGATTGATTTGGAATTCATCAAATCTAAATCAAAGAAATCTCTTGTATTTGTCGAGTTACTTTGTGATCTTCCCTCATCCTCCAATGATTTAATATCAGAAGCATCAATCTTGGATGAGTCTTTGTTTCTTATCTCGTCAAGTGATCCATGGTATGGAGATATACTGGTCTATCTCCAGACCTAGCTTTTCAGCCTAATATTTCTCACTCTGAACAACAACTTATTCGATAACAAGCAAAAAATTATCTAATCATTGGTGATACACTTTATCATTGTGGTGTTGATACGAGCTTACGTAGGTGCCTTACTCATGAGGAAGCTGAAAAATCTTTGAATGAGTGTCATTCAGGTGCTTGTGGGGGGCATTTATTTGGTTACGCAATTGCATAGAAAATTCTACGTGCTGGTTACTTCTAGCCAACCATATTCAAAGATTGTATTCTTGTTGTCAGAATTTGCCATGCCTACCAGATATTTGACTGTAAAACCAGATTGCCACCTGCACCACTGCATCCAGTCGTTGTTGTTGGTCCATCCGCAAAATGGTGCATTGAATTTATGGCATGTAACCCCAGCTCGACTGAGGGGCATGGGTATATTATAGTCGTTGTTGACTATTTTACCAAATGGGTTGAGGCAATGCCAACATTGAACAACAGTGGCGAAAAGGTTGCTCTATTTTTTTTAACCATGTGGTTTCCAGGTTTGTTGTACCACAAGCTATATTTACAGATCATGGGTTTCATTTTTGCAATCACATGATGGTCGAATTAACTACCAAATTAGGACTATGACATGATAGTTCTACTCCATACTACCTACAAGCTAATGGACAAGTTGAAGCTATCAACAAAGTCCTTAAGCACATGTTGCAAAGAATGATTGGAGTTCATAAAAGGAATTGGCATTTGATCTTGTACTATGCTTTGTGGGCATATCAAACCTCGATGAGAAATAGCAACTGGATTTACGCCTTTTCAGTTGGTGTATGATTTGGAGACAGTCTTACCAATCCAATGTGAATTCTTGTCTTTAAAACTTGCGATTGACCTGCTACCTGACACTTCTGAAGAAGAAGCACATTTCTTGGAGTTAATCCATCTGGATGAAACCTGTCGTGATGCTACAGTGGCTAACGAAGGGCATAAAAGACACATCAATGCCCAATATGATAAAAATGTTAAGCCTCGTGTCTTCTCAGAATGTGACCTGGTCTTGCTTTACGATCAGGATTCTAATAAACTTGGAAAGGGAAAATTTAAACCACTATGGATGGGCCCTTACATTGTTAAACGTGTGTTGACGAAAGGTGCCTACGAGCTAGTGGACTATGATGGGATTCCATTATGGTAGCCCCAAAACGGGTTGTACCTTAAACGTTACGGTGATTAATTAAGTGTAGTAAAACTCACTGTATATATGCTTTGATTGCATTTGTGTGTGTTTCTTTTAGATTTTTTATTTGGTTAGGTAATCCACTTTTCATTTGTTGCAGATGTCGAACTTTTCAGAACCATTTGTTTGTTATGCCGATGGAGCTAGTCGTAATACATAGAATTTACCTTATGCAACATGGGCCATTTTCGCTCCAAGTGGTGAGTTAGTGAGTTTTAGAGGGATATGTATTCGATGATCGACAAACAATATCACTGAGTATAGCGGGTTGATTGAACTCCTCTCTGATGCCATTTCACTTGGCATACATCGAACCATCATTAGGCTAGACTCACAACTTTTCATACTACAACTTACTGGCGTCTATACCATCCGAAACCCAACAATTCATTGCATGTTCCTTAGAGTTCGTATGTTGGAAAGGTATTTGGAGTTTAATCAATATCAGCATATTTCCAGAAAGCTAAACACATTAACTGACTCTCTAGTGAACTATGTGTTAAATATACATTTGTGACATTTGTAAAGTAAACATTTTCAATTCACATAAGCATTTGAATAGGATTGAATCACTTAACCATAATAAAACTCTGAAATTCAAATAGATAGCTGTATATAAGTTTTACAAACAGTTTGTGTCTAAGGAAAAAATTGGTCATTTGACCCAAAAAACTAAAAAATGTATGAAAAAATATCCAAGTAGATTAGTGCTACTCATTATAATAGGTCATAGCCTGTGCTATCATGCGTAGGAGTCTCATCCAATGACTTGACACACCAATGGTATGGCGCTACAATCGCATAGGTAACTCCTCAATCTGGACATCTAGAATACCTAGGGTAAAACCCTCTATGTGATCCTGTAGCTCACCCATTGTCTCTGCTAAGTCCAAGTCTCAGAGAACTGCTCTCCCAATAGCTCTCTGTACTGGCACACCTACCTCTCGTTGGTGTCCCACAGGTTGAACAGATTTAACATCTACACACATATAAAAATGTTTGTTTAGTCTTGGCAATAATAAAAAAAACACAAAAAATTAGAAACTTTAAAAACAAAAACACATGGTCAAACAATTTACCAATAACAGTCCACTGCACTTCAACCGGTAACACAGATCTGGATTACCACGGAAATCCACCCTTGAATATGGATATTCTGCGAAGGTCATGTCCTGACAGTCAAACCACTCAAAGAAAGTAGGGGTAAACAAGATCAATGACTCACTAGCATTCCTAGCGATAAGATCTACCCACCTATACATTCGTGGGTCTCTAGGTCCAGGTACTCCCAGTGAGATGTGTTGTGGTTGCATGAGTGGAATTCTCTCCAAGGAAAAAGAAATCAAGATAGACCCATAGCCAAAAATTTTTGTCTTTCCATTCTTTACCTTGGTTAGTTGTTCTTTCATGGATAAAACAATTGCCTCACACCAGTTGAACACCTTTGGTTCTAAACATTCTAAAGCATATTGCATATATGACCTATTTTCCAAGTGTAAAGTTGTGATGCCAGCCAGTTTGGCGAGGGTAAAAAGGATTTTTCTCAACAGTAAATCACTAACATCCCTGATGTTGATCTTTCTATCTCTGCTAGGTTGAGCTCCTTCCTGGAAAAACTATCGTATATAATCTCTCACTGATTCACCTTCTCTGGTAAATCCTGATAATGAGATGGGGGCACTCCACCTTGACAGTCTAGTTAGAAAGTAAATATCATCAATGGCAAAGGGGACCGTTTTACCCCTAATGTGAAAACCTTGATCTGTAGGATCCCAAGAATGAACAAGGTATTGCAAAAGTTCAATTTGTTGCCACATGCTGGATAATCGAAAATATTTCAACAACCAACAATTCCTTAAGGCATAAACTATTCCCTAATTATTTAGGGAAATGATGTCTTGTTCTTCATGCTCTTGTTCTCTCCATATAATCATCATTTTCATTTGATGAATGTCTAAAATGCAACCATTGAACAAATTAGGATACATTTTTTTCCAAAAAAAGGTGAAATTTTTGGGAGAAAATAGCTGTCAAAATTCGGTTTTTGACCCATCGCACCCCTCCCTTAGAGGCAGTGCACTGCAATGCATACAGCCTTCTAGGTGTGTGCAATGCATCACACCTTTCGATATAGAAATGGTGCGCTGATCTAGAGTGCGAAAAATGAAACCCTAGGTGCCTCAAAAACCAATTTCTTTTGCTTAAAACTAAAAATAAATGGAATGAAATGGTAGAGAACAGGGATAGCTCCTACCTGGTCCGGACGACATGAGAAATGATCCACTGAATCCTCCACAAACAACTAGTGAACTTTGAGGTAGAAAACTGCTCCAGAACACCAAAAACAAAGGGTAAAAGTGAAATGGTAAAAATGAATAATAAAACTTGTTTTTATGTTTATTTCTTGGATGTTAATCGAGTAAACATTAGTTTTTATTCATTTCTATCAATGAGCATGTATTTTTAATCCTCTTTGATGGATTTTTGAGCAGGTTTAATAGCTGAAAGCATAATTTTATGTGCTTAAGTGTAAATTGAACATCTTTGACCAAAAAGCAAACTCTTATCTCTTTCTTGAGCTTTATTAAAAACGAAAAAAGAACCCCCCCGGAGTCCTCTTTAAACACTTTTCAAACTCTCTAAATATGAAAATATCATTGAGCGCTTGTCTATTCTAGCTCGTTAAAGGATTGGAAACGATATCTCTCTTATATTATTTTACGCTTTTTTTGGACTTGAGAGATTATTTTACGAAAAAATAACTTGTGGAGTTTCTTTTTCAAACTCTCTAAACATGAAAAGGATGAAGTTGTCTTTGTCATTAAACTTGTTAAAAACATCAAATAGCGACAAACTTGTCCATCTAGACAAGGCCGAGTTTCACCTTTTCTAGACTCGTTAAAGCATCAAATAGCGATGGATTCGACCGAAGGGTTAAATTATACAAAAAGCATATGTTATCCTCCTCAAGCTAGATAAAAAATAAAGAGGTACTGGTTAGCAATGACTGGGGAAAAAGGGAAAAGGTGGAGAAAACTTTATGGTAGCAAGACGCTCTTGAACACAACACTTTCACTTCATCTCTATGACTATTTGGGTTGGGTTATCTGCTTGATGGTTATCACACCATTGGTCTATCATACCATTCATTACTTGGTTTTGGGTCAATGCTTCCAATTCATTTAGTGTCGCCAATATGTTCAAGGGAAGTCATTCAATCCAAACTTCATCCTTTGCAATACTGTAAACCTTCTTTTTCATGACCACCATCCCTAAAACTTCTATCGTCAGTCAATTTTTTAATTTCCAAAATCATTTACCACATTTCTTGTTGTAGATGTGGGATACATCAAGGCCCTCCTGCAATGAGTCACTTCTTGTCGACATCAGCACATCATCCAAGAAGTTGACTCAGAAACACCCCTTTAGTACCTTGAAGCTTGCATACATCAATGGCAGGTTTCTCGCTTCTGGTGATAGATTGACATCAATGGCCTTTGACCGAAAGACTTTGTATGGTGTTCACCATCAAATAATTTATTCACACCATGTGAAATGTACTATAGTACCTTGAGGGTCATTGTCGTTATCGGTGATTCCTCTCGTGTCTGTTAACGACTTACATCATTGGCTAGTAATCAGATGATGTCTTTCCATGTTCAACTTCAGAACATCTATTCACATGGTTAGACTTGTACTTGAGCAAAATATTGAATGAGATTGAAGACCCCAGATCTAGTTCCATCCTTCCGGGCTGCGATATTTTCAGGAGTACTAAATCAAATGTACAATGGCTTGACATTCATAGTTAACCATTCATGGGTCTATATCTATAGATGACTATATTTGTACATGTAATGAAATTCTATAAGCTGAGCATGGTTATGCTTTCCCTCAGTTAATTCATGAGAAAATAAAATTATCATGATATATGTATTGTAATTGATGCAGGTCACCTTCCATTTTGAAACTTCGTCTCCTCATGATAAATCATTTCACTCAACATATATATTTTCTAGTTCATGCTTTAGGGGGAAACTGTTACAGATCCACTTGGGCACAATAACCCAAACTTACAGATTGATACTATTAGGGCTCATCAATCCCTAGTACAGTTGTTACATGCGGTAAAGAAGTTAGTCATCAGAATGCCTCACTTCCCAAGAAGTTCCATCACTGAAAACGTCTAAAAATGCCTCTAAGAAGATCAACGCACGTAGGCCTTCATTAGGGTGCACTGCAATGCAAACCATACACTGATAAGCTACTACGCATTGTACTTGGTCCATCTTTGGACTACGCTGAGTGAATTTGAGCGAACTTCTGCGATGGTTTGAAGATTCCTTGTCCATTGGAAGCCTCTAGAAATTTCTCAATGCCACCTACACCTTTGAGTTCACATTTGGATGAGGAAGGGAATTAGGAAACATCAATCCACTATCCCTTCTTCCATGGAACTAATTTCTAAATTTAGAAAGGCATTCATTATCACCATTGAGGACATAACCTCCTTTACTCACCTATAAAAAGATCACTCATCTAAGAGGTCAAAGGGATGGAAATTATTGAATTGTAGGGAGATGCTGGTGATATGAGATTAGAATTGAGTGCAAGTATTGGAATAGTGTTGAAGTGTCTTGCTTGTCATGAGGTGAAGAGGATGGGATTGAATTGGAAGAGTCTTGCTAGATCGAGCGCATATGGGTTGTAATTCTTCCTCTTATTAATAAACTCTTCAAAACAGTTTCCCTTATACTTGTCTTATATGTTGATGCTTTCATATGTATATCATGTTCTCAATTCCATGTTATTTATAAGCAATAGATCATTATCATTTTCTTTGATGGGTTCTTGTTTCTTTCTGTGTGCAGGTACTTGTCAAGTGGTTTAAGTACAGGAAGGAGCAACAAAATCGGTTAAGGGAGATAACAAACAACTAGAAGCTACAAGTAGGTTCTCTATCCTCTGATTTTATCTATTGTTTATAGGAAAGGTAGATATTACTTTGTCTGTTGTTTCTAGACTTGTTGGTTTTATACCTACTATTAAGTCTAGAGGGTTAGGCGTTTGTCCAAGAACACTAAATTTTCCCAAAACAACCCATGGTTCAAAGGTTCCTGCTATAAATGAATGCTTATGGAGACAGATATAGTGAGCCCTACACTTCCCTGTTAATGGAGTGAGGTCCAAACCATTCAATCACCACCTTTTTATTGCAGTTCCTAGGCTCTATTTTTTATATCACTGTAATACGTTTGTGGTTTGTCACGTAGAGAAAGGGATAGACCATAATAAACAATTAGATTTCACTTCATATCTCTATCACATATCCTTTTTTGGACAGGTTTAGTAAAAAAAGATTCAGAATCCAAAGGCATTTTCTCTTTGCCTCACTATCAAGGGAACTGCAAGGTTTGATTACAAATAAATTTGGGATTTGATGGAAAAATGGAATCAATTCAAGATACCACCATAGAACAACATTAAACTATTACTTTGGCTGATTGTTTCCGCTTGATGTACTGAAAATATTTAGATTGAGTCTTCTAATCATTATTAGTTATGACGACATAGAAGGTAAGGGAATCCTAATGCATTTATCAGACTTTGAGAAAGAATGATAGAGGATTCAGATTTTCCATACAATTTTTTTTATAGAAAGGTGTTTGTAATTCTATTAAAATAACTTAGAATTAGTTAGGGTATACATTTATCACTTGCTCAATGTTCGAGACATAAGTAGTTCTCTAATGTTTTCCTCCCACTAATTTCAGCTTGTTCTGTTGTTCAGTCTACATTTTCCTTCTTTTCTATTGTTTTTTTTCTTGATGTAGATCAGTGGAAAATTTTATAATTTCATCCCTAGTAGTTATGCAACGACTTGCGCCATTTCTGTAGAGCAGGGAAATATCTTCGTACCATGATGTTACTCCACTCACAAATAGGCTGGCAATGGGAAGTTACTCAACTCACAAGACAAAGGAACTCTTCATTCGCATCAGTGAGCGGGGAAATTGGGAAAGTCCTTAGAAGGACTTGGTGAAGAAACATGGTTAACATGGTTTCTTCACCAAGCTTCTCTCATATTCAAAAACTAAACAAGCAAATAGGGTGATCAAACTATCGAAGAAAGAAGACCAAGGCCCAAATCTAGTAGTGAGTTGTCCTAGATGGCATCATGGAAAAATGCATGTAAAATGCCAAGTGTAGGTGTTTCTTTACAAATGTATTATGAAACTTAACGAAGAGATTATGAAATATAAAAAAGGGATTTGACACCATAAACATTAAATGTTTTTGAATTAATGCGAACTACATAATTATTGAACCATGATTAAATTGAAATTCAAGACTTATTATCCTAAATTTTAATATAAATCATGAAAATCCTACATGGTTACCCACCATACTACATCGAAATAAAAGTTTATTTGATAAAATGTTTTTGTTAAAACATTAGTTAAAACATTGATACATTGGTTGGTCAAAACAAATTAATATTTGGTCATTGTAGAATAATAACTCTAGTCCCTACATTCTAATGTGAATCCTAGGTTAAAACAAGAATGTACTATTGGATCATTTTCTTCCTGAATAATCATAGTCCACTTTAATTCACTATCGGGTAATGCATCTATTATATATCAACATTATAAGCAATGTGCAATATAAAATGTAAAATAAATATCTAATACTCATATATATTATGAAAAAAATTATCTATAACGTGATTGTAGATATTAAATTTATCTATCATGATGATCTTAGGTTACATGTTAACATGCATTAAAAGTTCGAAAAACGCTAACATTCTTTGATTTGCATGGATGTTCCGAAATACAAGAAAATGAATGTAGATTTCAAGTAAGAAGATCGAATGCATAAGTTTGAATAACCTTTGTGAATATACATTTTGTATTTAATGAGATTTTTTTAAACGTGACATTTTATTATTATTGAGACTATATCGTATATATCTATGTCGATACCCTCTTTAAGTATTTCAAATAATGCATTTAGGGTATAAAAGATGATATTGATATAGAAGATGAGTATAGTGTAAAATCATTTACCTCCAAAAGGATGGTTAGATTAATATATATAATCACTGAAATTTAACGTTAGTGTATCATTTCAAGAGCTTAACATAATGAAATGGATTTTCTTTTTCAAACATCTAGAGGCCAATCTTGAGTAGCATAGCATATATTTTTTATGAGTGAAATTTTTTACCAGATAAATATGGATTATATTATATTAATATTATTTTGTATTAATGAATGATGTCACAGTAAAAATATATATATATGAACATGTATTTTTATGTTTAAATATGTATAAGATAATGGAGAAATTAATAATAAATAATTATTTTGAAAAAGGAAAAAGACATTAAATTTGATATAATATATGCATTTTATATTATTGGTTTGGTTACTCTAGTCTCCGCATTGAAACAAATATTTAGGAGAAGATATGACAAGTGATCATTATAGGTGTTATTAAATGTGAGCACGTTTTTATCATATTCAAATTCTTTTATGTGTGCAAAGTTTTTATTTAGACATTGAAGCTAGTGATAAATAATGTGTGCTTATTATAGTGATACATAAAGTGTGTGCATTATTGCTTTCATCTAATTCGATAAGTAGTTAAACGTCTAAAAGTAAGATCTTTCTTTATTTTGGAATTATCCTAATATGGAACACATTAGGCCAATTATTCACACCCATAGAAATTAATAATTACTTACCATAATGTGCAATATGCAAAGCGTGTGTTACGATTAATCACCCACTCATAAATGAGGAGACTAAGGAGAAAAGAAAGACTTTAACTTCTCAATGTGAATACAATTCATTGAGATTATCTTTAAAATAGTAAGGGATGATCAATGCAATGAGATTAACATTAAGTACAGTGGGCCTAAGGCCCTAAATTATATTACTACTTAATTGATCGCTAATCACATTGAAGTTCATAAAGGAAAAATAGTCACCATGGATCATATTTTTGAACAAAAGACTAATAAATGAAAATACTCCTATTAAATGCAATAATGGGACACAATGAAAGATGAAGATGACTTTGAAAGGATAGAACTCATATTTTAAAAATTCCCATGTCGAAAGCGATAAAGCCAAGGCAAGAGAAAATGAGTTTGAGCATAAAAGGAAAACATTTGATTCAATCAAAGAGAAATGGGTCATTGTTAAGGTAAGATAACTATCCCATCATGTGAAAGTGTTATGAAACCAGCTCAAGAAAAGATAGAAAAGATATATCAACGCCTTAGAATTTAGCCTCTTCGAGGGGGCAACCTCCTTTACATTACATAAATGAACAATTCTTCGATGATACAAATGAAAAGACCTCCTTTCTATATATAGAATCTAAGGGGTCATAACATAATCAGAGCCGACATAACAATAATAATGTAAGGGCACAATAATAACAATAGTGGGCTTCTATGGGGCACAATAGTAACAATATGGGCACTACATGGGTACATAAATATAATAAGTGGGTTGTACTAATAACAATAAGGGGTTACACTAGTAGTATAGGGGCCTAACATGCCCCTCTCCTTCAAAAATCGTTGTCCTCAATGCTTGAGTAGTTCTTGATGCTTCTGTATAAAATTCTTGTCCTCCCATGTGGAATCTTCGGCGAGTAAATTCTTCCACTTGATGAGATACTCTGAAATTGATCGATTTCGTAGCTATCGGGTTCTTGTTTTTGTGACTGCTCCAGGTTCCAATATGATTTTTCCTTCCTCTTCAACTTCTGGCAACATTGTTTGAATTGGGATCTTTTGCAAGTTTTGAATAAGTGGCCATACTTCTTCGTCCTTCTTCCATTCATCCCTTGCTTCTTTTATCCAATCTAGTTGGATAATAGAAATAGCACAAAACAATGCTTCCACATCCTCATCCTTGAAGAGTCTTCCCATTCGGTAAGGTCGCCATTTTTTAAGTGCATGTAGTATTGCCAACATTTCCTTTTCATAAATACCTTGCTTGAGATGTAGCAGTAAAAATACTCAATCAACTACATCAAAACATTTTTCACTACGATGTTGATCTACCTGTTGTTTCGTTTGATTTTGCACCGAAGTGGCGTTATCCTTTAAAAGTTGGAGAACTTGTTGTTGATGCTCGATGTGATCTTTCACTGCTTCAACCTTTTTCTTCTTGATATGTCCTTTTATCTCTAGAGTTTGAGGAGTGGTAATTTATTCTAATCCTTTACAAGATATGGTCGGATTCATTTCTTGATGCTTGATGTGATCTTTCACTTCTTGAACATTTTTCGTCTTGAGATGTCCTTCTATCTTGATAGTTTGAGGAGTGGTAATTTTGACCAATGAATTACAAGATATGGTTGGATTCATTTCTTATTTCTTGATTTGATCTTTCACTTCTTGCACCTTTTTCTTCTTGATATGTCCTTCTATCTTGAGAGTTTGAGGATTGGTAATTCTTGCCAATGCTTTACAAGATATGGTCTGATTCATTTCTTCTTTCTCTGGGGTGGGGTCCTCGCTTATATCTTCTTCTTTTGATGTTTCTTGATCCTTTTCTTCCTCCTCTTCATATTCCATGTAAAATAATTTCTTCTCAGCACACTTATGACCTTTAGTGCATTTGCTATCACAATTGTAACAAATCCCTTTTTCTCTTTTTTCTTCCAATTGTTGTGGTGTAACCCTTGTAGGTTGTGGAAGGCTAGGAGAAACAACACTTCCATCTTTATAGTTGTGAGGGGCATGCTTCTTCGTTTCCATAATTTTCTTTCCACTATGTCACAAATCCCTTTTACTATTTCCAATTGTTGTGGTGTTGCTCTAAAGAAGGTGTTTCTCTTTGTATCCTCATAATGTGCTATCATTTCCTCCGTGAAAAGTGACCACGTAACAAGTTGTTTACGAGAACAAAGCCCTTCATACCATAAAAATTGATCCGGTTCTAAATATGAAGATGCAATACATACCTTTTGTAACAGTGGTACACCATGTAGATCAAAATATTGCTCCATCTGAAGTATCCAATTTACCGGATCCTTGCCACCAAACTTCCTCATCTTTCCTTTTCTTGATTTTAGGAGCTCGATCTTGAAACGACTGTAACTCTGTACTTTCGGATCTTTATGTTCTAAAATTGTGACCTGTAGTAGCCCTCTATGTCCTCTTTCCAATGCCACCAGTCTGACCCAAATTGGATTCTCCAAGGAAGAGTTATGCGAAATATCCCACAGTGACTTGATTATAGACTAGTTCAGTAGAGCGAACTTGTACGACGTGCCATGAGTCACTGTTTCAACCTTTGGATATAAAAAATATATAAAAGAAACTACAGTCCATCCTCTTTCTATACCTTCCTACGAAATTTCAATCTGATCCCAAGATAGAAAGTTATGACGATTTTCCCCAGGTCACCTGTTTGGAATGTAATTGAGGAGTCTGCAAAAATACCAATTTCCTCAGATCATATCTCCGCAAATATAGCGTGAAAAGCTTTGAAATTCGGACCTGAGGTTCAGTGCGACTTCTTCTCAAATGGGTTTTTTTTTAAACTTCTGAAACGTCGTAGAAAAAAAGTTATAGCGAAAATGCCACGATGACCTGTTTGGAGCAGCGAAACCCTAGAATCCAAAGCTTTGATACCAAATGTTATGAAACCAGCTCAAGAAAAGATAGAAAAGATAGATCAACGCCTTAGAATTTAGCCTCTTCGAGGGGGCAACCTCCTTTACATTACATAAATGAACAATTCTTTGATGATACAAATGAAAAGACCTCCTTTCTATATATAGGAGTCTAAGGGGTCATAACATAATCAGAGCCGACATAACAATAATAATGTAAGGGCACAATAATAACAATAGTGGGCTTCTATGGGGCACAATAGTAACAATATGGGCACTACATGGGTATATCAATATAATAAGTGGGTTGTACTAATAACAATAAGGGGTTACACTAGTAGTATAGGGGCCTAACACAAAGAGGTAAAGTTGGATTTATCCATAGAAATTGGGCCTCAATTTGGATACCTATCTAAGGTAAGATAGACAATTTCTACTCCTTATGTTGTGGATGAAATCTAACCTTTTCCTTGGGGAAATAATGAAAGGAATACCCACATACAAACCACTTACATTAGTTAGGATCAAGTCAAACACCATTACGAATGGATGTTTGAGAATCAACATAACATTGAACTAGGATATGAAGAAGTGGGAAATATATTGGTTATGGAAATTAAAAAAAAGTTACATTTACAGTTAAGGTGGTGGACCGAAGAAGTATATAATTGATGGCAATATTCATAGTTTCCCTAAGCCCCGTCAATTCATATAATGAATGCATTTTATAGTATCAAATGTTCCACATGAATCCAAAAATCAGGTTCCTATTAAGGAGGCCATTCCTTTAGGCTACTTGAGTTGAGCAAGACTAGATATTAAATGAGGTGGTATTTAGCAATGAAAATGAAACTTTAACAATAAATTAAAAGAATGGAAAAACTAGATGAGTTCCAAATAAACCTCTATATTCACCTACTAATACTTAAGTGAGGAGGTGCTAAAGATAAATGCAAATAACATACCAACAATATATATTATAAATATTTCCATCCTTGTAGTAAAATCAATGATTTCCTCATCAACTAGATGTTGAATTCAACACTTGGTATTTATAATCAAATACATGGAGCTCATCCAAGTTAGACTTAATGGTAGATATAATACCTACCCTCTACATCTAATCTACTTCCAATACATCAACTATTATTTACCCACGTGTTTTTTAATATGCACAATTTACATCTAATTCACAATAAATAATCATTATTCTTGTTCTCCCATCCACTGCATGGAATAAGTATGAAAATATGGGGTTGTGTCAACCCACACATAGAATTATTTCTCATAATTTATAAGGCGTTAAAAGAGGATACTAGTTTGTATAATATAAGCATCTCTAAAGAGGTTTCTTATAATTTCAAAACCTAATTTTTTTTTGTGTTTGGGACTCTTACCACCTAAAATATCACCCTTTTGAAAATTCCCTTTTTAATATGCACAATTTACCTCTAATTCACAATAAATAATCATTACTCTTGTTCTCCCATCCACTCCTTGAAATAAGTATGAAAATATGGGATTGTGTCAACCCCACATAGAATTATTTCTCATAATTTATAAGGCCTTACGTAAGGATACTAGTTTGTATAATATAAGCATCTCTAAAGAGGTTTCTTATAAATTCAAAATCTAAAATTGTTTATGTTTGGGACTCTTACCACCTAAAATATCACCCTTTTTAAAATTCCGAACATAAATGAAAACTAGGGTAACGAAATGGGAAATGTACCACTTACACCTCAATTATATTTCCTATTCAATTTAGGCCACTCTTAGAAGTAAAGATAGGTATCCCAACCTATGAAATTAAATCTATTTGTTTAAGTGTACTATGACCATACAAACTTGTTATTAGTCCCTGCCCTCAGGCATGGACTATTGTAATCGTTCGCGAGCTATTTAGCATTAATTGACCTGCTTGTGATGCCCGGTCATCAACTATATACCAAGCTTTCTGAAGACATATTTATAAATCACGTTATTTGGCCTCCTCCCGAGGACCTAACGTAATCCGAAGCTAATCCGAACCTAAACCATATGTTAAAGCAATTAAGTGCGGTGCATTTTCAGCTAACCGTCAGGGGTGTATGGTTTTAATGCTAGGATTACTTCTGGCGGGTATGCAAAGGTGGTAAACCATATGTTAAAGCAATTAAGTGCGGTGCATTTTCAGCTAACCGTCAGGGGTGTGGAGAGGTCCTGCCCTACACCCGTGTCTTTGTGCATGCCCTGCACCCGTGTCTTTGTGACGTCGGCCCACTGCATCTCATTAAATACACTGCTACCCTTCGGTTTTTCTTTACAATCTGCGAGCAGCAGGGTTTAAACTGTGTACGCTTCCTGCAAATATTTGCATTTTTTCTTACGGACTTTTGGTTTTGGATTGCTCCAAGGCAGAGCGTTCGCAGACCCTCTAATGCTCTCTGCAACAGCAGACGGTTCCTGCAGTGAGAAGCAATGAACAAGGTGAGATTTCTAATGTGAAACTGATCATAGGATTAAATTTTGGTCATCATAACATGATTACTTGATAGAATAGCAGTGGGTTTGGAAACAATTACCTTGAAGGACTCGAGGAGCTGAGGCCTTGAAGGACTCGAGGAGCTGGGCTTTCTCAGGATTAGAGGCCGTGGATTCTCTGACCAGAACAATTGTGGGATGGCCACTAGCAATACTAGCTTTCGCAATATAGCGACTTTTTTGCTGGTATTTCCTGTAGTTCAAAGCCGTCAATGACTGTTATCCTTTCTATGAATTCCCAATATGTTTATTCTGTTATTAGAAGTATGATCAAATTTATGTTGTTGAAGATCACTTTTAAATATAGCTTTTTTTATAACAGTGCTTTAGAGTCTAGACACCTACGCTTAAGAGCCTTCTCGAACTTTGTTTTTCCTTTCTAAGCATTTACACTTGTCGGACACCTCTGCTAAAGAGCCTTTTTCAAAATTTGTTTTTCTCTTCCAAGAATTTACACCTGTCAGCCTTTTTCTTGAATAGCATTGATCTGGTAGCCTGTTAACTTGCTTTGCCTGGTGACCAGAGAACAAGATCAAGAGTTAGATGCGCTTAGTGCCAGTGTTGAGAGACTTGGCAGTGTTGGTCTCACAATACATGAGGAGCTCATGGGACAGGTTAATTTTCTTGGGCATATTTGTTCCTTTGGTTATTAAACTGCTAGTACTATGATCTAATGCATTAAACTGCTAGTACTATGATCTAATGCATTCAAGTGATCGAGTTCATCAGTGTTTGCCTATCAATTCTTTAAAGAAGTGAATCATGTCGACTGATGCGTACCACAAATCTGCCTTTGCCTGCAGGAAAGAATTTTGGAGGACCTTGACCAAGACATGGACAAAACATCAAATAGACTGGATTTTGTTAAGTTAGTTCTATGTGAACACCATCGATTTGTTTCCACTCGAGTCTTTATCTAAACACTGATTTTCGTAAAATGAATCCTCGCATTCTCAATGTATACTACGTAATATATAAAGTGGATTCTCCTCTCTTTATATTTTTTGTTTGTCCAGAAGAATTAAAAGACATCAAAATTAATGAAACTGAGCCTATAGGAATGTACTATCTGATTTATCTGTTCAGATATATATAGAGGGACATCAGAATCGGAGGCTACTCTAGGTACTGCTCTAAATTCAACCTGAAAGCATTACTTATCAAAATTCCTATTTCAAAACATTCTTCTGTGCAGAAAAAAATCGCTTTGGTGATGAAGAAGGCCGGAGCTAGTACCTTTTTTATCCTTAGTACGCACTGGAGCTGGAACTTGCACATACATCATGAAACAGTAATGAGCTACAAGATCTGTGGCCAGATCTGCCCTTGAAGAGGCCGAAATATGCCTCAGAATTAGAATAGAGACAGCGTATATATACTGGAAGAGAGAGATTGGTGTATGCTGGTTTGGATGGCTTGTATACTTGAGGAGATTGAGTGCTGAGGTATGTTCAGTCCAGGCCGAGAGCAGCTCTAAGTCTGTGCAGTGATCCAAGTCTGTGCAGTGATAAAGATGGAAGCAGATTGCTACAGGAAGCCATGGGAGCTGCTGACACACGAATACAAGAAAAGAGAACCTTCGTTCTCTGCATGGACACTGTGCCTCTCCTTCCAACACCTGTCGTTGGAAACACTCAGTTAAGAGAAGCCTTCGTTCTTTGCATGGGCACTGTGCCTCTCCTTCCAACACCTGTCGTTGGAAACACTCGACCGTTGGAATCGTATGCAACGCTCTGAGTTCTTTAAGATATTATTATTGGGTGATCTTGCAGCTCTTCTTGATTTCTCTTAATCAAGTTTTCTTTAACATCATATTTGTTTTAACCTCTCTTAACAAAATTTAGGTATGAAAATTTCCATAATAAATTTAAATATGTTTCTCTTAACAAAATTATTTTATATCTAATTTCCACGGTATCCTTGACTTCTCTTAATAAAGTTTTCTTTAACATCATATTTGTTTTAAGCTGTGACCTCTCTTTGATTATTTATATTAAATGTGCTCCTGCAGCTCTCGTTGATTTCTCTTAATCAAGAAATCTCAATGGTGCGGTATTGTCAAAGTCAAAAATATCCCCTTTTTTTTTCTCTCACGGCATGAATATCTCATTTTCCTAAGGGTAGCTGAGACAGAATATACCCGCAGGAGAAGAGTGGGCTGCCCTCAAAGATGCTCAGATGTGTCGGAGTGATTCACAGTTTTTTAATTGCGGGCTTTCCGTCCATGCTTTTATATAATAAGATTATGGAGTCAGTCATAACAATAATGTTATGTAGTTATTCACTGGATTTAAAAAAGCATGTATTTATTAAGTTTAATATTTTTTTAGTTATATACTGGAAATTAAAAAAAAACATATACATATTATAGAAAACAAGACTTTTCCAATCTTAAAAACAAATTTCTCCAAAATAGGGATATGACTGTTACTAGCAGAAATCGGTGTTGTTCATATAGAAAACTTGATATCCGAGTTGTTCATACAGAAAACTTGCTAATAAAAAGCAACACCAAAAGACTGAAAAATATTTTTCAACTGATTCAAAATTAGGCAAGTATCTCAACACTTAGAGAATCTAAACAATCAAATTACTAAACATTGGAAAGCTCAATAATAAATGACTCATTTAGATTTTACTTAAACTTTGAAGTTCTGATCCTGTCACCTGAGCAATCTTGAGCTGCTTGCCGAGCAATCTTGAATTGTTTCATAGCCGGGCTGATATGCTTCCATCTGTAATGGACACATGCCTGTAGTATTCAGTTCTCCACCAAACAAACAATATTGAGCTGCTTGCCGAGCAATCTTGAATTGTTTCATAGCCGGGCTGATATGCTTCCATCTGTAATGGACACATGCCTGTAGTGCGTAATAGACAGGCTCAACTTCACGCAGATTCTCTGTTAACCTGAATTCAGTTCTCCACCAAACAAACAATATTGAGCTACTTGCCGAGCAATCTTGAATTGTTTCATAGCCTGGCTGATATGCTTCCATCTGTAATGGACACATGCCTGTAGTGCGTAATAGACAGGCTCAACTTCACGCGCGTAATAGACAGGCTCAACTTCACGCAGGGACTCGCTGCGTCGCAGCTCCCCTTGTTTAATTTAATTAATCCAACGGACATATATAATAAGAAAATGCACAAGTTTCGAATAAGTAGTGAGATGCTTCAAAGAAATTAACAAGTAGATCCCAAATCGTAGATCTACTTAAAAGAAAGTTATAGGTGCATGTTTGTGCGCGCACACACGCATGCCAAATATGATATGACGTAATAGCATTAGCCAATTCATATTTGCATTAAATATTATGACTCAACAAATGAAACTGCCATGGAGGCATATTCCCCTTTCAAGATACTTTTAAGGCACAAGTGTGAAGCTAACCAGAATGAACCAATTGTGCAATGCTTTCTATTATTATTAACAATTGATTATACCTTGAAAAAAGACTAACTTATGGTTTTCCATAACTTTTAAATATCTTTTATTATTTAGAAATCACATAAATTTTAAAATTAGAACATGAAGATAGAACCAACGAAAGATATTTTTCACTATAACTCAACACATCTTATCCCAACCAGAGCTAGAAAAAATTTCTAATGTTATTTAACCATTAACTAGTAACAAATTATAAAGTAGAAGGTGAATCACCATACACTTCTTACCAAATAAATATTTAAGATAGAGATATACAATTAATATACAATTAGGAACACTTTAGAGATTAAGTTTACCACTAAATATTTTACATAGATCACTAAAAACAATCTCTAAATGAAATAAATATTTAAGACAAAGATATACAACTAGGAACATTTTAGAGATTAATTTTACTTCTGATTATGTTACAAAAAAATTTAGAAACAATCTACAAATGAAATAGAAGCTACGTATGAGTAGAAATAGACCTTTAGCCGTGATGCTTAGATTTAGGATTTCACTAAATCCGACTTTTATTGTTGCATTTCAATTTAAATATTTCATAAGAACCTTATATAATCCTATAAAATGTTATATAAAACCTTAAAACATAATAATATAGGACATTTTTAACTCTTTGGGTTAGAGATCAACAATTAAGCACAAACCTTGGATAAAATTTTCTAGAAAATTAAATAACCATTAATTTGCACTAGACAATGAAGTAAATCTAAACTTATATCTAGCCGGCAAGGGAAAACTCAATTGGTCATGGTTGTGTCATCAACTATTATATAAACTATGAGATCCGAGGTTCAAATCCCCGTTCCCACCCCCCATTATCCCATGTTTGTGGAGGAGCATATGTAGGCACCTAGAGGTTATAGTGGTATACATTCCTTCTCTCCAACTAAGGGTTGTAGGGTCACAAAACCTCTAAGAATTAGTCATTCTTATCATAAGGATTACGGAAATAAATTGGAACTATGGATTAGAATAATATCATATCTAATTAAAATAAGTTATGAATGACAAGATCTTACAAAAAAGATTGAACAATTGTAAAACCTTTTCCAACAAAACCAACTATAGCTAGAATAAAATACTTAAAACCCTTTCAAACATACTAGGAAGAAAGAAAATATAATGGACCAAAAGGAAATGCAAATCAATTTACTAATCAGTTACCCTAAGCTACAATAGGAGAAGAAAGATAATAAACTCTAGGATGTCTATTCTTGAAGTGGAATAGTAACCCCTCAAATAGAGTCATGTTTTGACATAATTAAAGTCTTGAATGGTTTCTTTATCACTAATATTTTCTTTTCAAATGTCACACTAATCAAACTCTATATTAACCATGGAAAGAATCACACATCTTTTATAATTTATTGACGATTTATAATGTTTTTAATCAATTTTTCTTTAGTTTTTTAATTATATAAATAATTTTATTTTATTTTAAATATCAACTCTAAAGTTGAACATGCTAGTGATGATACATTTCTCACACTAATTTTAAAATATGTCTCCTTATAAAATAATGCTTTAAATGTAAAACCATCCACACATATATATAATTTTCCACGTTTACATTCAAAAATACATTTTGATTTAAAAAAAGAAAACCCACAAATAATAAATAAAAATTAATAATCATAATGCCATTAATGCTGTGTATATTTATGCCGAATTCCAGCAATCATGTCACTTGTAACGTCTGCAATTCAAAGATTTACAAGAAAACTATATTTAAAAAAGAAAAATGAATTACAAAATTTCATTGATTATGGGAATGTGATGTTAGATCTCCCGCTACAAAGCACTCGATACAATTTCACAATGGAAATATAATATTAATTGCAACAATAAGAATGAATATATAGAAGAACTATGGACGATAACGGAAGGAACTGGCGTGGCGAAACTGGGCTGCGTGGTCTTCTCCTACAGCCTGTTTCTGCAGAGATAGTTGATCTCTGGTGGGGAACATACAACATGAGATTGCCCGCCTGTGCAATACAGATTTAGTCGAAGGATAACGGTCACTTTGCTGGAGCTGAATATTTTGCGGTACAACGTTACCAAAACTGCTTGAGATGTCACCCTTTGGTAGTCTATCGTAATGCTTGACATAATCCTCCTCCACTGACCTTCCCCTACTCGAAGATTCGGCTGATGATAGTAATAGATTCCTTCTGCTGCTGCTGTGCCGTATTTGGTGATTCCTGTGTCGGGTAACAGCTCTGTAAATATAGGGTATCAGTCCTTCCATTGATATTTGATGGGTGAATCTCTCACCTATGGCTGATGCAGAAACAGATAAGAATACCAGTAGGATTATTGAAAATCGATTCTAAACCCCAAAACTTAAAAATTCGGAATGGCTAAGATTCTAAACACCAAAACTTTCATAATGGGTAATGGAACTTGCTTTCCTATGAAGGACAAAGCGAATGATAATCCAAATTTGCGCGTGAGGAAAATTGGTATCAATATGACTTGAGGAGCGTTATGGTATGAGTTGGTATAAATACAGCGCTGAATGGAGGGAGAGAAGTTGAACGCGGTAAGTCATTCCGTCTGTGTGCTGCGCAGCAGTTTTCATGGTGCTGACTCAGACTCTTATCCACGCCACCGCTTGGTCAACGTACAAAAATCTGGCCTGTCTTACAGTCAAGAAACGACAATCTACACTTGATTTTCAGGTATGGCGCAGATGTGCAACGTTGACAAATGAGAGAGAACGAAGCTTCGAGCGTCTGAATTTTGAGCCTACGTTAGGCAGCCATCTCTATTCTGCCACCACTTTCTTTTTGGACGTTTGTGGTTAAGAATGAATTTCACTCCATAAATGTGTTACTCTGATTTACTAAAATTAAGGTGTTTAGGAAGCATTATTGGCTTCGAGTCATAATTTACTGCTAAATTAATAGTAATAGGTTTATTTTTATAATATTTCCCCATTATTTCTGATATTATCTTTCCCTAAAGTTTTTCCACCAAAGGTTGGAGTAGAGAAAATATTGGAAAAAAAAGACAGTATTCTCAGCTTAAAAATTAAATAAAATAAAAGCGTAGTAAAAAGATTTGAAAATGATAATATTATTAATTTATCAGTTGAATAATACATTAAGATTAATCATATAAAAAATGAAGAGATGGTAGACATTAATAAATATCAAATTCAAAATACGCATCAAAACAATTAATTTTAAAAATCATAAAAATTGACTATATTATTTTATTATTATTGAAATTTTTTAACATATCAGTTAAGTAAATATATATTTAAAGAAAATGTATGAATATATTTCAAAAAATGTATGAATTAATAATAAATATTAAGATTTGAACAATAAATACTAAGATTTGGATGATAAAACTTAAGGGAATTTGTGGATATGATTTTTTTAATTAAAATTAAAAGCAAAATGTTATATCTCAATCATCTATCTTAACTATTATGAAAATAAATTTATATATATTTTAATGAAGTTAAAGCCATATTATTTAATGAATAATTATTAATAATTAAATTAAAATTATGGAAACTTTATTCTAAAATAAATATGTCTATATGATCTATCTAATTAATATCTAAGGTAAAATGAATATTAGAAAAAAGATAATACTATCAATTTATTATTTTAACGATAAATTAGAATTAACATACACAAAGGAATATTAAAAAAATAATAATAAAAATACTATCCTTTACCAAATATTTATTTGTATCCCATACTCATATGTGAGGGCTAGGTTGGGGGCCAACATTGAGGATTTCATGGACATGGAGCATAGTCTTATGGTATGTCTAGAAACAATTAATAAGAAATGTTTGTTAACCACAATTTATTGTTAGATTGATAATGGTTGGTATTGAAAGTATTAGTTATGAATAATTATTTGCACATGTTACTAATAGAGCTTTGTAGAATTTTGGATTGTAACAAAACCCTAGTTGTTGTATTCTTGGTGACTCATTTATTGTTTTTCTTCTGGAGAATGCCGACGAAGGGTGCAGATCGCCTTGCTATCGCAAGATTATAGTTGGATACAACAATACGGGGAAACCTTCTACCACTAATTCCAATAGCTCAGGGAAAAACCCTAATGAGGATAAGAAAAAACTCCAGCAATCTTCTCCCTCATGAGGGAAGCAATGGTGGTAAGTTGTTTACCTTAAGTAGTTGTAAACCCAAAATTTGCACTTTACTCCACCTGCATCAAGGATTATATCCAATATATGTGGGAGTCTAAAGTGATTGGGAAATTTCTTGGCATTTGGCTTTTAGAAAAATGCCTCAGTCATTAGATCCAACTCAAATGGAAACCTAAGAGGCATATAAAATTATAATATGGATAAAGCCTTTCCTTTGCCATCATATTTTCCATCCTTTAGGATAGAACATGGGTATTTGAGAATATCCCATATTTTTTCAACTCGACAGGGTTATATCTATGCTTCTGGGTAGAGCATTTTATGCTTTCTAAGGATGATTTTATCGTCACACCAATTTGGCTCAAAATGTACACATTATCAAAGGAGTTATGGGATGAGGGAACCCTAGTTGGGATCAACAATTCTCTTGGCCACTATGTTAAATCTTCATAAACGATGAAGCAAGCTAGGTATATTTTTTACACCTGCATTTGTCTATACATGAATATTTTAGAGATGCTTCCAAATCCCATTAATATATACTAATAGGATGAGATCTAGAAGAAAACCATTGGTTACAAGCACATCTCTTTCCAGTCTTGAAGATGCCACAAATATGGCCATGTTTATCGCAATTTCCCTTTACTTGAAACAAATTTGAATTTTTTGGCTCACTTGATCATGACAAGGAGGGAGTTACTAAAGCTAGAGGGAAATTTTTTAACCATAAGACCCCAGCCTTGCATCCCTTTTCATCGAAGAAGAATCTCCCCTCCAACAATTATTTTGATCCTCTCTCTTCCTTAGATTTTTTGAATCATCCTCCCCCATGTCGTTCCTTCTCTGAAAGTTGAATTGTCTGACTCTTCTTCACCCCCACCACCTTTGAAGATAACCTAACCTCTCATGTCTTCATCTTTCTTCCCCTTTCCTCCTAATCTATGCCCCATCCCCCTTGCTTGAGAGTCGTAATAACTCTTTTGACCCAAAGAATGAAATGGAACTTGACTCCCTTGATTTACTAGGATTAGTGAATTCAAGATGCATTACAAAAATAACGGATGGTTTTCCAATCCCTAAGATACCGCTAAATCAATATCCTCCCATGGAATATTAGAAGCCTCAATTGCAAAGGTAAGAAAATTTTTCTTAAAAAAAAATGAATTCTAAAAATATGGTATCTATGATAATATAGGATACTAAAAATTCTAGTGAATCCATTTCAAATTTAACAAGTAAATGGGGAAGATACTACCGAATCACTATTATATATTTCCAGGCACATCTAGGGAACCTTACTATCATATGGAAGACCAAGGAAATTCATATTTTAAATCCTTTTTTCTAGATTTTGCATCCTTACTTTCCAATTTTGAATAATTGGATGTAATGATACTTGTCTCCTATCAAATGTATATGGCCGAGCCTTTCCTAAGGATAATCCTCTTTTCCCCCATTCTCTCGCTATAATGCATAATCTTCTCTCCCCTACAGACCCTAGATCATCGTTGATGACTTCATTCTAATCAAATCATTTGATGAGAAATTTGCAGGCATAAGGCAACTTTATGTAGACTTTTCTCTCTTCCAAGGCACAATTTTGAACCTAAATTTGGTTGATCTTGATACCATCAAAGAAATTCTCACATGGAAGAATAGACGAAGAGGAGTGCAACAAGTGGCATCAAAACTAGATTTCCTTCTCGTTCTACTATATATCATGACCTAGGACATCTTTTTTGAGGGATCCATACTCATGATTCATTTCTATAACCACTATCGTATGTGTTCAAATATAAACATTAAGTTTATACCTTACAATATAGCTTTCATTTTCAAGAATATTTGGCTACTTAATTGAGACATTTAGGAAAACATAAAGTAGTGATGGGGAGACGAAGCTTTGGAAGGTTGAGTCTATGTATACAATCCAACAAAAATTGAAACAAATAAAATGAAAACTTAAAGGTTGTAATAAAACCAAATTTGACAACATTATGTTGGAGGAATGCAAGCTGAAGCAGAAAATGGAAGTCATACAAGAAGAAGCCATTCTCTATGTCTGTATTGGTGGGTCAAAATGTACCATCAATAATAAGGGTATATACTTGGTATGATTTCCTAATTAGACCTCCCACCATTTGCAATAGGATTCCCATTTGATAACTGGCACCATTGCTACCATGTTTTTGTATTTACTCATGATATTTCAGTGAATAGATAGTAATGTGAAGGGATTGTGAAATACCTAGAGAGTGAGGATGAAGAAACCAACAATTGAGAAACATGAAGTACAAAGTAAAAAATATAACAACACAACAATAAGATAAAGTATACCTCAATAGGATTTAGTTAACTAAAACCATCCAAAACATACAAGAATAAGCAAGACATCAATTTCTAATTGCAAAGTAGTTCACAACTAATCGGTAGTGTAATGTGTGGACTGAAAGGGAATATCTGAAGCAAACATATTAGGAATAAACCACAAATTAGTTCATTAACATATAACTCATGGGAAATCAAACATTAACACATAATAGAAGTACCATATATCCATTTGCAACCATCATGAAATTGCACGAGAATATATGCCAAGAGCGAAGATCTTCTTATTAACAAAGTTAAAATTTCAAATACATGTGTCACACGTTTACCAAAATCCAATAGTGGAAGGCATGTTGGTCATATAATATCCAACATAAGTTCCTAGCCTCACCACAACCATGTCCAAAATCAACAAGAGTAAGAGTGTTCCCAACCACCTAAGTGCTAATCGTTATCTCCATGCTCAAAGACTCAAGTGCTATAATCACCTACCTTAGAGGCAAGGGGATACATGTACACAAAAGGTAGGTGACTCTTCACCTTCCTCATGTCTATTTAACTACCTCATAGCCTATTCAAATTTAATTAAATTTCATATTATTATGATTTTTGCATGACTTTTAGCATTCATTATTTTCGTAATTGTGAAAAAAATAATATTTGTAATGTGACAAAGAAATACAATGAGTTTCGACGTTGCAACTTAGGAGGTAAATGTTGAATTTTAGAAGAGATTCTTTGCTATCTTAGACAAACCCTAGAGTAGCTGCAATTCATGATATGAAGACTTACCCAAAATCTACACTTACTGTTATTCTAATGATAGAAAATCCATAAACATGTCCAATACACTTTGGTGAAATCTATTTAATACATCCTCACCAAGCTTTTAATATAAATACTACAAACAACCTCAAAGTGGTACTCCTAGTTTTCCATGATTACAAGTGGTTTCGTGTACAATACCACAATGTTATACTCTAATGATAAATCATCTAGGGCTACTGTGTCTTTCCATATCTGCCTCCAGGTAACAAAAGATATGATTGAAGGTTGAGTTGCAAGCATGAACATTGTTGGAATCGTCCATTATGGAGTTTAAATGTTAAAAAAGTTACAAATCTTGTTTTCTAATCAAATTTCTTAGGCTAGCATATGTCAAATCTAGGAAACACCCATACCACTAACTACAAATATTATTTCTAGTAGTTTAACCTCATTTTCCTTCAAATTTCCATCACATTTGTCAACATCAAATTTTCAGAATTGTTACCATCCTCAAACTACATTAAATATTTTTCCCTCTAAGATAGGTAATGACCTTTAATTTCACCCATATCACCCGAATGAGAATTGAACCTTTTGTTTATAATTCTTGTTTGAGATTGGATTTGAATTAAATTGACATGATGAACTTGTGGTTTGTTTAATACTTTCATCAGAGGAACGCTTAAGTAAGTGTGAAAATATAAAAAGATAATGAGTTCCCTTGGAAGACTAGACATAAGGCTGGTGATTTGATTAAGGATAGTAGTGTGCCCATCCTTTATGAAAGGGAAGAAAGGGTGCACTCACAAATTACTATTAATACTTATCGAATAACTTGCATCCAAAGTGTCGGTGATGATAAAATAGCTCCAAGTGATCATTTGTAACCAATACCTATAAACCCTACCTATAATAGATTTAGCATTGTCCATCAATTGATTCTTTGTCTCATTTTCCATTTTGAAAATAATTTCATTTTAAGTCACTAAAATGGATTCTTTAGACTTTCTTTCACACCACCAACGAACTCTTCATATTCCAAGTTTTCATCATTGTCCCCTTTTATAGGTTGAGGTGTTGAAGGTATCGTTAGAAACCTTGAGCACTACTGATAGGGGGAGGGGATTAGTAGTGTGACTTATCAACAAACTTTACCCTTTCTTAAACTTTAACTAAGTCACACACTTGATTAGAAACACATCACAATGCATTAGCAACAAATATCATTTGTATATCCATGATGATATGAGCAGCAATAATAATGACCAAATAACCATGAGAAACTAAACATCAAACAACCGTTAGAGAAGAAAGATACAACACATCCATAATCACATCAGGTAAGGGCACTATATTTAAGGTGGAAACCACAATGTTAAATACCACCATTGGTAGATAATATTCATCATCATCTCTTCTATTATCATAAAATTATCTTACATTTGATTCACTCACCACCACTAGTGTGCAAACCACAAATTTCCAACCATGTGATCCATTTCACTGTAGACAAAAACCTATATGAACTTTATTGGTTTCCACCTACAGAAATCCACCACTCCCTCGAGTTTGTAGGTCACCATCCATACAAAGCCACCATTCCCTTGAATTTTTAGGCTACCATCAGCTAGAAGCCACTACTCCCAATAAGTCTCACCCGTCCACCACTGGATAGAAGCCACCACTCCCAAGTTCCCAGGAGACTACCTGAATGATGAAACTACACCCTGAATATTGAGCCTTGGCTCATCTCATTTTCACACTGCACTCACAAGTATAATAATAACATTAACACAACTATAAGCAACCACCAATATACTCATACACATTTAATCAACAAAATATAGAATTTGTAAACCACACGACAAGCTCTTGCATACACACATTAAACACACTCTATCAGTAGCAGAACTATTTTGAACATAATGACTCAGGGCTCAACAAGAATCTCCAGTGTACAAGTAATCTATGGATTTCATAAAATCATCCATATCAAAGTTCTCACACACAATTGCCTCAACTCCTCCTTACTACAAAATGAAATTTATGTAGAAAATTCTTAGAAACATTATATATCCAAATAATACAACCATGGATACCCTAGATCACATATTACTACAACCATCTAAAACAAGTCCTGCAATCACAAAATATTAATCATATAATCAAACAATTGTACAAATCTCTATCTCTATGCCAATAAACTTTAAACCTCTACTACAACATGATCCCAACTCAAATTCAAATATTTCTTATTTTCCTTGATCTTTGCAACAACTTTTGAATAGTTTGTCTCAACCATCACGTCAAACTCTTCCCTTTTCAAACATTGTTACTAGCCTCTTCATGTACTTATTGATTTTTTATCTATGACATTTACCTCCCTATGTGCACATGCTTTAGTAGCTCGACCTCTAGCCTCTACACTAACCTTTTATGTCCAATATGTGCACAATATAACCTTATTTTGATCCCTTTTCTCATCTATTTAGCCCACTTGAACCACTCTCTCCACTACAAAAGGAATCAATAAATTCACACTTTAATCACTCACTAATTCAATTGATTAGTTTAGATTAAGTGAATTGAAGCTTCAATACTACACCACCAACAATAACCCTAGATACAATGACCATAGATCACTAGAGTGTGTAAGGGATTTGGAAAATCTCCCTTATAGAGGGTAACATTCATCCTCCTTTCGAGAATTGGGTTAGTAATGCAGTTTCCTCTCTACTACATGCTTTAACCTATCTCATAATATAGGTTTACCTCCTATTACCTATGTTTCCCTAGTTTCAGGCCTTTTTTCTCCTCAAAATCCCATTATATCTAAGTCCTGTAAGACCTCCTACACATTTTTCAGTCCCTATCGAACTTCCTCCAAATATTCTACATCATCAAAATAGGATTAGCATGCCAAATAAATTTGCATCAAATGAGGATCTGGGAGGCCTAGTCAGCCAAATACCTTTACATGGGAAATATCTCTACATCAAGTCAACATTTTTGCATCATAACAATGATAATTCATGTCTAATATATATGCATACAAACCAAAAACCATTATATCTACCATCATTAGGTTGACATCAATGATATGAAGAAAAAAAGTCCCTATTGAAATCAATGGAAACATACTCCCCGTTTGGCATTGATGTCAACCTGAACCTAATCTCCATAGCTCTGAGGCTAAAATCAAAACTCTCTCCACACTCCATTCTCTCTTCCATATTTCCGTTCTCTCTTCCCATTTGACATCAATGGAAAAGGGAAATATAAACACCAAATATCAATGCCAATAGATACTAAGGAAAATACTCCCCCTAAAATGTTGAACACCATGCTGACTATAGGGCTAATACAAACTAATCCTTGAATAATAAAAATAAGAATGTGTAATAATACAATAAACTTCCAAACATGTCTCTATCCATCCATGCATCATCTCCTACTGAAAATTCTCCCACTAAACACGTAATGGGGTTGTAACCATCTTCTCCATATTGTTGTATATCAATGTGAGTTGTTGCAGATGCCTCCTTGAAGTAAAGAAATAGGCCGCCAACCAGACCAAGACCCCATACACCTTAAGGCCAAGTGATACATAATGAAAGTATAAGGCTAATACATGAGATGCAAGGCTCAATCAATAAAGATACATGGTTGAACCAACTCAAGGCTCTCCAATAATCATGCATGACACCAAGACTAATAAACCAACTAGACTAAATTATGAATGAATTAATGTTATAGGGATGATATCTCTCACATAAGAGTGGCATGGTTGATATAAATTTCCTAATATAATTCATTCCAAATACCTCTCTCTATCATACTCATCCAATACAATGATTGCATACTTGTATGCATATAGGGCTAAAATATATATATCAATTCCTATGTATTCCTATCATCATGACTACTCCTAAGGACCTCACCCAACAAGGATAATACGAAAAAATAAAAAGTACATGGCTAAATCATGTTACTCTACATCCCACGCGTCATGGTGAAACACACTATAACTCTCACAACAATGCATGACCAACACTATGGAGACAAATCTAATAAAAATAATGATCATAAAATATTACATAGAATGTTGATTGATAATTTTCAACTCATGATGAAAAACAGATAAATATGCTATAATAAAAATGAGTGAAAGTATGATTGAAAGCAAATCTCCCCTTGAGCGCATTATACCTCAAATGATCATGTCGGTATTATAGACCTTAATGTCCATGTAAGATCACAAACAAACATGTTGTTGTTTTTACAACTCATACACATACCATGTTTTCGTAGTGCCACTCATCAGTAACTCATCATCCTACCCCATGTTGTCATAGTATACCATTCACTCCCCTTGAGGATATGAAAGCCTCATATGCAATTTTGTAGTCTAAGAGATCTATCATGCAAGAATATAGTGCAATAGGATTTGATGTCTATTACTAAAAATATGATGAGGAATATTTTTTCCTCAATATCTTCCTTCTTCTCACTCTTCCCTTCAACAAATACACATTATCTGGTGTCTTAACTCCTTTATCGATTACTCTCTTTGGCCCTTATTTCTGGATGAAACAAGCTTTGGAGTTGAAAAGTACCACTTGTTTTACTCCCTCAACTATCTAGCTCACATTCAAGATATTGTGCTTTAGACCTTCATCAAGCCACACATCTACTGCATTTTTCTTCTTGTCACCAATATTGCCCTTATTACTTCCCAACCTTTTCACTCATTCATTACCTTCAAAAGAAACATGACCACTCTTGGTTCTATTTAGAAACAAAAATATTCTATTGTCATCTAACATATGGTGGAAACATCTACTGTCAATGTGCCACCTATCATCCTCATCACGTGGGGAAAGGTAAATACCACAATTTCCTAGTTTCTCCTCCTTAACTAGTTGCTACTCCTTCTTCTTCACCCACTCTATAGTAATATTCTTTTCTGGTTCGGCACTCTCCTCTATCTTTCTTCTAATTTTACTCTAAATTTTTTGTTTCTTTTGAATGTATGGCTTGAAGAATATATACAAATTACAATCTTTGGCCATGTACCTGAAATTATGGTGCGCATAACACTCTACATGACCAAGATTTGAGGCCAAGGGATATGATCTTCTATTGTTTATCAAAGATCTCCATCTCATCATGTTATATTTACAAACAATTGCCTTATCACAAAATAGGTCACAGGAATAACAATAGAAATTAAATGAACTTGTATACCTGAAAGAAAATCCTCTTCTTATCTAATCAAGCTTTTGGATATATGTGTACATTATGCTTGTACAAATACCTACCACATGTCCAAAATTGTGAAAAATGAAGCACTCAATCTCAACCATAAAAGGGGAAAAGGAGTTTTGAATCCTCCTATGAATTCTCCTACTATCAACCCTAGGGGTGAATGACCTTCTACATGTAAATTCTTCTCTTGGTTCTCTTCCTGCATGTTAGTGGATTTGTTGTTTATTTCCTTCCCTGTTGTCATTATTGGCCCCATTCTCTGCTACAGGCTTCTTCGATTCTTCATTATTATTTTTTCTTGTTTGTGAACTAAACACTCCAAATCCAATACCATATTTCCTCATAGGAGATATTTGGCAATAAACCATACTATTCAGGAGCTTGGTGCATTTATCTTACTTCAAATGAACATTCTTCTTCTCTAATTATTTCCTCATCGAGACCACTTCACCTTCCAAGTCTCTAATTAGACATTCCTTCTCCTTTTGTTGATTGGTCAATACGTCCTCTATTATTTGGCCACCTATAGCTAAATCTTTAGGCTAAGGATATCCTCTCTAAATTCATTCTCCTTTCCGTAAAAAAGCTACAAAACCTTCTCATGATTTGCATATGCAACTATTAATGTACTCACTTCATAAGATATTTTTCAATCACTACCATTGCAGACTCATTATCTACCTTAAGGAGCATGTAATAATTCTCTTATTCACTATCAAAATCATCAAATCCATCAAAATCATAACTCAAAAGTAAAACATCCATATATTTACCTTCATATTCATTCTCTTGTAGCACAACTCATTCAGATAAGGATTCATCTTTTGATTTATCTTTAAGATCTATTGCACCATTCACAATAGGGGAATTTTGTTCCTTTATTCTGAGTCTCTTCCTTCTTCATGCCCTTACTCTTTTATTTCCTTTTTTTTGATGTTTTCTAATTCTCCATTGATGCTTCTACTATCACCTCGAAATAGGATCTCGAATTTGTCCCACATTTATTTAGCATATTTTAAATCACTTTTTTCTTCTTCTGTAAATCCACATTATGGTGAATATCATAATTGATGCATATTGCTAAACCATCATGTTACAATACATTTGATGAAATTTGGTCCTCACGACATCCTTCAAAAACAAGGTGCCAAAAGTTAGATCCATAAGATAATAATAGAGATCTAATATTTTATTTCCATACCATTAATCGTTATGTTGCTAGAGGAGTCACTTCTTGTGGATTAATTTTCAAAAATCATAATAATAATAATAATAATTCAATTTGTTCACTTGATCTATTTGGATCTCCTTTCCAATAGTTAAGATGCAACTAAGAGCCCCACTCTAATACCACTTATTAGAAACCTTGAGCACTATTAAAACATGGGGATGAACTAGTAGTTTGACTAATGAACAATTTTTACCATTTGTTAAACATTAGCTAAGCCACACACTTGATTAGTAGCACATAAAAATATATTGGTATTTTGGATTTTAGAGATCTGTGGCTTGTGTCATTTTTATTGATCGGAGAATCCACAGTTTCAACATCTTTATACCATCTTTATACAAACGTTGGTATAAAGATGTTGAAACTGTGGATTCTCCGATCAATAAAAATATATTGGTAGCAAATAATGTAACCCCCCCCCCCCCCCCCCCAAACCCACACATTTACCCAAATTCAGAGGCTTTCCATGGTAAACATGAGATGAGTGTCACGATGACATGACCCAACCACCAATTTCCAAGTAAGGAACGGGGGTCTACATGTTGAACACTTACTAACATTCGACAGGGACTATAGATCACTCAAGAGATGGAAAACCATCCCAGGTGATCAATCCCTAAGGTCAAACACTTTTTATTTCAATTAGCATCCTAATAGCGCACGCAACAAGGCAACAATGGGGTTATGAGGCCCCATCCCCATGCACTTTCCTCCTTCCATGTTTTTATGGCCTAAGTCCTTAAATTCTTAGCATTTGGTTATGAGTTACGTTCCACATTTTTAGCCTAGCCTCCAGAGCACTACCCAAAATTTCTCGTAACTTTCTGGAATCAAAATTAACATGACTGTTATAGACATTTTTGTGCCTTACAGCATGAAGCATGAAATGTCCATAATCTAAGGGATCCAAAGTCCCTAAACATGTTGTTCCTACCCCTAGAGGAACAAGGTCAGCAAACCACAGCACTGAATATCAGTTCTCCACCTGAAAACACTAAAAAACAAGCTAATTCTGGATCATGTCAATTGCTCCACTGAGCATCTGCGCTGAATGTCAACTGCTCCACTGTCTACCTGCGTTGAATGTCAACTGCAAAGAAGGCTACCTGCGCTGGGCGAGTTGGGACATGTGGCACAGTCATTCCTCAAGGTGTCAATGCCCAGGAAGCTTCCAAAATGACACTTGGATCAGGGAATTCGACTGGTGATGAGTAAGAGGATCTAGATCTCCAAGTGGAAGCAAGAACCTCCAAGTGGACTCAAGAACTGAAGAATAACTGAAGTGGGAGAGGACATTAGTCAGCTTCATGCCAGCTTCAAGCTGACTCATCCTTTCTCCAAAACTCCTATATATAGAGCTCTCTCATGAGGTCTAGGGAGGCTGGAATCTTGTGAATGTAAGGAAGTGCTGTTGGTTTGAGTATAGAACTATTGGGTGATTTGCTTTGAAGGAGGTGAAGAGGAGATTTCTTTCTGCTGGGAGGTGATGCTGGATTGGGCCTCTTATGGTTGTATCACTTCCTGAACTTTACTTCTTCCATTAATAAAGCATTTGAGGTTCTTCTATATGCATGTGTTTCAATGATGTGTTGCTATGCTTGTGTATTTGATTTATTCTAATCCTTGAATCAATTATGAATGTATGCTTCTTGTAGTTTCCCTCTCTTGCCATTTTGCAGGATCTTGTTGTAGCTGGGCCAGTGAAAGAGCAAGGAGCTGGGAGCAAGCAGCAAAGAGAGAAGATTGGATCAATCATTAGTGAAAGACATCAGTTAGTGAATCTCTTTCTCCCCTCTTTTACATCTCATAAAGAAGTAATCTCAAATAGCTTTGCTTTGATTGTTGCTGAGGTACTATCACGCTTAGAGTGGGATAGGGTCATTCCGTATTGGATACTTTTCCCAACAACAAATTGGCGACTCCGCTGGGGATCGTATCTTGTTGGTTGTTTGTGTTTTTTCTATTCATTTCCTAAACACAGGGAGTACCGAATCGAACTGCATTTGGATCTTTCAAATGCAAAGTAGAGGGCAGCTACTCTAGCTCAGTTTCTGGGCATGTTTATGATTTGAAGAGCTGATCCACAAGGACTCTGAACAGCTCTTAGTGATAGCTTTTCATCCTCCTTTTCATCCTTTAGTGTGTACTTGATTGATAGCTTTTGATTTGGCCAAAAACTATTGATTTTTGAGCAATCTGTGACCCGGAAACCAAGAGAAACGAGAGTTTCTCTGTTCATTGCAGGCACTGTGAAGGCAGTCTGCATTTCATCACAGGTCCCGAAGGGGCTACCTACGCTAAATGTCAAACTAACAGTGTACTACCTGCGCTGAACCAGTTTTGCCTTGTGCAACTGGGGTTCCTTGCTGTTTATTGCCCTGTTTTCATCCTTGTTTTTGCAGCCTGTTATCAGTCAATGTACCTATCTGAAACCATCTTTCTTTGCCACTATTCTACCTCGGTTGTATAAAGAAACTGTATTTGTTCTTTGTGTATTTCTTACATCATTTGCAGTTTCCCATAACGAAAGTGAACTAGTCTTGATATGGCCTCTTAGATCTAGACCTGTGATAAGTGTCGTTTTGATCTTAAGAGTTAGTTTGTTTGCTGTTCATAGCTGATTGAGCTTTTGCTTTCATCATATGGTTTGAATTTATGTATTTCTAGTGTCGAAACAAGTAAATCTTAAGGTGTCTTTTGATTTTGGACAAAAGCTTGTTTGCTTTCACTTGAAATTGAATTCGAAGTTATACAACAGCTTTCTTCTTGTAATACATCAACATTAAGAAAGAGAAAAGAAATACCTGCATTGTGCATTTTGCATTTGATAATTTTGCATGTTGATTTAGGAAAAAGTGCATTAGTGTGTGCTATTTGATCTGTGTGAAAAGATGATGTCTTTCTTTTCCCTCAGTAGTTAAGATTTTCATAAGTCGAAAAGATTGAAAAAGCTTGCTTATCATCTTAGACTGCATTTAGGAATTTGTATCATACATCTCGTGGTGAACCTTGAAAGGCAAACTTTAAAAAGATCAACTTAAAATATATTGAATGAACCTAACAACACTTTGAAACATAACGCAAACACATAGAGGTCTAAGCTAGAGACGTGTTCCGGCATCGTTAAACATAGTGACTGTCGATCTCGAAGAAGGTGGGTGATTCCTCCTGAGAGTCGGTGGCACTAATACGGATTGTGATCCCACGTACCGTCGCGTATATATTGGGAGACCCCTATAGGAACAAAGCCTTTATCCATAGGAAACCGTGTCGGCCGCCCTACTAATCGCAATGCAGTGAACACAGCATTCACGAAGATCGACCACCCGTACCGTAAAACGTATTCTGTGGTTTTGCGAAAGGTTTGGCACACCCTCTGCCTAGATCTCCAGAGCAGTTTCTTTTGGCCTTTTTCAAACTCTATAACTAAAAAAGTCCATCCGAGCATTTGTCACTTCGGGCTCGTTAAAACATCGAAGGAGACTAGAGTCATCTTTAGCTTTTTCTCGACTCTTTAAAATTGAAAAAGCAAGTTGTGTCTAAAGCGTCGTTATAATTTATTTTAAACGGAACAATCATCACCATTCCCTCGTTGATCTTCGAAGTTAGTCTTTTGGCATTGTAAGTTCTTGTAGAATCGCTAAGAAATCTTTTAGATAGACTAGATATGTCTGAACAACCGTCGACATCTAGGATTGTGTCGTCCGACACAGCAGTAGCAGAGCCTCCTGCTGCTACTCCAACGATGTTCGCTGGTATACCATCTGTCCCGGCAAATTGTCAACAACAAGCCGGAGTCCAATTAGGGACGACGACATGGTTAGTTCCTATTTCTTCATCCGGATTATCATCTGGTATTTCTTATGTTGAAACTCAACAAATTGATCCAATGTGTCTTCAAAGGCCAATTTACCCTTTGAGTACTGGATTTCCACCGTATGGAGTGCAGTTTGCTCTTTCATTGTTCCCTCCTAGAGAACAACCATATGGGAGTTTACAACAAAGTTCAGGTCAAACTGGAATTACATCCAGCGGTTGGGTATCAATACTACCTCAACAACCAGGGGTTGTATATTCAATGCAACCAGTACACCCTGTGTTGAATATTCCCACCATACCTGCTATAGTGAATGCATCGCAAGTACAAGCTCCACCTGTTGTATGTCAACCCCAAGTTTCTTAGGTTGCAATACAACAACCTCTTATCTCAACGACTCAATCACAATCTCAGGGTAGTGCCTCCTTATCTGGAGCGACTCAGGCTCAAACAAGTACTGTGACTCCTCATCCTGGTCAATCATCCAGTATTGGTCAACAGCAAATGGTCCAACAACCAGAGCTGGTTCGATCTCAACAACCGCCATTCCAGCAATCATATCAAGGACCTGAGCAACAAGTCTTTGTAAGTAATGGGCAACCATACTATAATGGTTATGCCCATCAACCTTGTCAAATTTGTCAGCATTATGCTGGTCTGCAAAGACCCATTGCTCAGGCGATACCATCTTATCCTGGATATGCTTCGCCTAACCTAAACCAACAGTTGCCCTTTGTAGCAACTCTAGAACTACCAGATCTAAACCGGCTGACGAATGATCCAATTGCTTATGCCCCTTGGTGGCCAGCGATTCCGCATAAACTTCCGTCAGACATTCCTAAATTTAATGGAAATCCGGGTGAAGATCCGTCGAATCATGTGATGACATTCCATCTATGGTGTTCATCAAACACCCTGAATGATGATTCGACACGACTTCGCCTCTTTCAGAGGACGTTAGCGGGTCCAGCGGCAAAATGGTACATTGAATTGCCTAGAGCTTCGTTCGACAACTTCAGTACCTTAGCCACAACCTTTTTAACCCATTTTCAATTACCAATAAGGTATGAAACGGGAACAGAACTCCTTACCAACTTCAAACAGACGACTGCCACCCACATATCTGATCATATACATGAGTGGCGACGTCGTTGTAGGGTGGTAAAAATGTATGTTCCCGATCAGCTATTAGCTGAATGGTTTATCAAGTCATTACTTCCTGCCATCACGGAAGATGTGGCAAAGGGGGGAGTCGTAACGAAAGAGCAGGTTATCGCTCGTGCGCAATATCTGGACTTGGTCTATACTCAGTCTGGCACGCTCTACAACAAAATACCTGACGCCCCTAGACCGGAATTCTCAATTCCTCCTCCTCCTAAATCAAACAATGACTCTCACGCCGGCGATGGCGTGATTAGAAAACACAAAATTTCTAGTCAAAATGCAAATGAAGAACTTCTTGCCTCAGAAGTAAATGCCATGTCGACCGACAAGGGCAAACAACTGAAGCAGCCAGGGGGCAAGAAGAAAAAGAAAGGGAGAAAAAGGAAACCCCCGGCAGGGTGTCATATATGCGATGAGGATCATTGGACGAAAGATTGTCCACATATAGCTGAAGTTAAGAAACTCTTTAAGAGTTCAAAAACCCCAGCAGTATTGATTGATCCGTTTCCCAACCCAGGTCAAAATCTGGTTGCTAATCAAAATGCTTCCCGATCCCAAGTGCTTATGTTGTCTGTCTTGAAGCAGAAAAATGATGCTTTGACAAGGAATAAAGATTACGGGAATCCACAGCTGTCGAATGACAAGGCTAATGAGCAACCTAGTAGTTCGACAACAACTTGAACCAAAGTTGTGCCACCCATCGTTCCTGAGCCAATGATAAAGTCGCAAAAGGGAGCAGTACACAAATCGACATTTAATCCTTGTGCAAAAATAACACGGATAGAGGACCTGGCCCAATTGTCGTTCGCTATGTCGACACTTGAGGTACCGCAAAATTGCCCCTCCCAAGAGCAAGCTTTGTTATCAGCAATAGGTGGGATTGACCCAATGGATTCCAATCTTGTGGCCTTTGATCATAAAGGATATGACCCTCAATTACCAGCTCAACTAGCTTTCCTTATTCAAGTGAAAGCCCTCAACAAAATTGTTCAACGAACAATTATTGATGAGGGGGCATCTACATGTCTTATGTCGATGAGTTGCTGGAAAAATTTAGGCTCACCACCCTTGTCGAAAATGTCAACGACGTTAAAAGCATTTGATGGACAATCATACGCTCCATATGGGATTTTAAGTAACTTTCAAGTTGAACTGAGGGGCAAAAAAGTAGAAGTTGATGTTGAAGTAATCGATGGAAACCTCGATTACAACATCCTACTGGGAAGGCCCTGGATATATGCCATGGCTGCAGTTGTGTCGACCTACTTCAGGAAGATTGCATTTGCTTTCCAAGGAGGAATTACAATTGTCGACCAACAAACATTTCTCCCCAACAGTTCACAAGTTACGGGAAGCATTCCAATGATCCATGGAAGGAATCATTCGCTCCAAAATATCGGAGTAGGTCTCCTAAAAGACCCTACCTTAATGGGTACTTTTGCCCTACCGCCTTCGAGTAATCTGGCGGAAATGGCCACAGTGGAATATGAAACCTTCTATTTCTAATGGATCTAAAACTTCGAGGATAGTTCCTATCTCATGTCAACCTCGTTAAAAAATAAAGAGTCATGAGGATAGTTCTTTTACTGTGTCAACCTCATTAAAAAATGAAACAAACCCCCTTTCTAAATCTCAAAGGTAAACCTTCATTCCAACCACCGAGTTGAATGCAATGAAGCTTGGGGGGCATGCACCTCGATTTGCGTTATTATGCTGGGGGCATGCAAACTTATCAATTGAGCAGTTTTAGCATAAAGTTCATGCTCGTTAAAAAATAAACGCAAGATTCAAGCAGTTTTAGCATAAAGTTCATGCTCATTAAAAAATAAACGCAAGATCCGAGCAGTTTTAACGCGGTATTCATGCTCGTTAAAAAATAAATATAAGCAGTGAGCAATGTTCCCTCCAGAGTTTAAGCTCATTTTTAAATAAAAAATGAACCTATCCTGGTAAATAACCACTGTGATCGTAAATTTATCAGCCATAAAAAGCCTGGGTCATGTTTGCACCTGCCACCTCCACTTTCATTTGGCCGATCGTTCACCTCCATATGATTGTTTACCCATTTTGAGGAACAGCTGCGAAGAGTGATTTCACCTAGCCATCCTTGTGACACTGCCGTGATTGGAAAATTCCAACCTATACCTGGAATCAGTTGCTATCCCTCTTTATCACTCGTTCCTCAAAAGATGAGTCTTCTTTGAGCTATTTTCAACTGACTCGTAAAATATGAAAAGATTGCCGAGTTTTGGCCTTCCAGCTCGTTAAAGGACCGGAAGAGCTATCCCTCCTCTAGATTTTAATCTTTTTGGACCTGAGGGATTATTGCACAAAAAGATCGAGCGCTTGTTTTGTTCGGCTCGTTAAAGATATCGAAAACTCATCCCTTTTGTATTGTTTTATACTTTTTCGGACTTAAGGGATTAGATGACGAAAAAGGAATTTTGGAGTTAACTTTATGTACCTTTTCAGACTCTCTAAAAATGAAAAGGACCGAGTTTTCCTTGTCGTTAGACTCGTTAAAATGATTAAATAGCGACAAACTTGTCTTTAAACGAGAACAAGTTTCCCTATCGCTAGGCTCGTTAAAACATAGCGATGGGCTTGCCCGAAGGGCAGGTTATAGAACAAGCATATGTTATCCTCCTCAAGCTTGACAAAAATAAAGAGGTACTGGTCAGAAATGACTGGGGAAAAATTGGGAGAACCTCAAAGCTTTAATGGTAGCAAGTCGCTCTTGAACATGACACTTTTCCTCCGTATCACATCGGGTTGGGTTGTTTCATTCACCGGTCTCATCACCATGGTCTCGCCAAACCATCCACATTTGGGGTAATGCTACCGATCCATCGCATCAATGTCGTTATATGTTCAAGAGATGTTGTTCAGAAAGAGTCAACAGTGTCCCATCCACTGCCATACATTATCCTTCATCCATCCATGATCGCCACCCTGAATCATCTGTCACAGATTGTTTTTACCTCCATTAAAATCATTAGCTCCATTCCGTGTCACTGATGTGGGATTCATTAAGGCCCTCCTTTGACGGATCGCTTCTTGTCGACTTCAGCTCATTATCCAAGAAGTTGATCTAGGAACAACCCCCTCAGTACTTTGAAGCTTGCATGCCTCAATGGCAAGTTTCTCACTTCCGGCGACAGGTATACATCAATGACCTTCGACCGAAAGATTTTGCGTGGTGTTCGACGCCAAGTCCTTTATTCATAGCACGTGAATTGTACTGTAGTACCTTGAGGGTCATTATCATTATCGGTGATTCCTCTCGCGCTTGTTAACGGTTTACATCATTGACCGGTAATCAAGCGATGTCTTTCCATGTTCGACTTCAGCGCAATTCTCACATGGATCGACTTGTACTTAGAGTAAAGATCGAACGAGTTTGAAGACCCCAGATCTAGTTTCATCCATCCGGGCTGCGATATATATTCAAGAAATATAAAGACATTTGGCATGTACATCATTGGAGCAGATGATCATCCTACTCAAAGGATGATAATTTCAGCAGAGAATTATCAGTCTACCTTCAGACGATCGTCTGTTCTATGTAACAAAATGAATTTATAAAGCTGAGCATGGGAATGCCCGCCTCAGCTAGATCATGAAAGCAGAATGAAAAATAATGTATTGTATTGTATTTTATTACAGGTCACCTCTCAGCGATTGAATGAACTTCGGATCCTCCTGATAAAGCATTTCACCCGATAAACGACCTCATACTTTAGGGGGCAACTGTTATAGACATTTTTGTGCCTTACAGCATGAAGCATGAAATGTCCATAATCTAAGGGATCCAAAGTCCCTAAACATGTTGTTCCTACCCCTAGAGGAACAAGGTCAGCAAACCACAGCACTGAATATCAGTTCTCCACCTGAAAACACTCAAAAACAAGCTAATTCTGGATCATGTCAACTGCTCCACTGAGCATCTGCGCTGAATGTCAACTGCTCCACTGTCTACCTGCACTGAATGTCAACTGCAAAGAAGGCTACCTGCGCTGGGCGAGTTGGGACATGTGGCACAGTCATTCCTCAAGGTGTCAATGCCCAGGAAGCTTCCAAAATGACACTTGGATCAGGGAATTCGACTGGTGATGAGTAAGAGGATCTAGATCTCCAAGTGGAAGCAAGAACCTCCAAGTGGACTCAAGAACTGAAGAATAACTGAAGTGGGAGAGGACATTAGTCAGCTTCATGCCAGCTTCAAGCTGACTCATCCTTTCTCCAAAACTCCTATATATAGAGCTCTCTCATGAGGTCTAGGGAGGCTGGAATCTTGTGAATGTAAGGAAGTGTTGTTGGTTTGAGTATAGAACTATTGGGTGATTTGCTTTGAAGGAGGTGAAGAGGAGATTTCTTTCTGCTGGGAGGTGATGCTGGATTGGGCCTCTTATGGTTGTATCACTTCCTGAACTTTACTTCTTCCATTAATAAAGCATTTGAGGTTCTTCTATATGCATGTGTTTCAATGATGTGTTGCTATGCTTGTGTATTTGATTTATTCTAATCCTTGAATCAATTATGAATGTATGCTTCTTGTAGTTTCCCTCTCTTGCCATTTTGCAGGATCTTGTTGTAGCTGGGCCAGTGAAAGAGCAAGGAGCTGGGAGCAAGCAGCAAAGAGAGAAGATTGGATCAATCATTAGTGAAAGACATCGGTTAGTGGATCTCTTTCTCCCCTCTTTTACATCTCATAAAGAAGTAATCTCAAATAGCTTTGCTTTGATTGTTGTTGAGGTACTATCACCCTTAGAGTGGGATAGGGTCATTCCGTATTGGATACTTTTCCCAACAACAATGACACCAATGCCACACATTCAAACTTGAAGCAATAAATTGACTTATACATTCCTCACCCATGACAGACATTTCGTCAAACATATTGTAAATGTGTAAGCTAGAGGTCATGAATGCATATATGATCATAAATTTATAATCTTCATTTGAGAATCACAAAGAATTCTCTAAACATTATCTAGATAGCTGCAACAACACTTGTTAGTCCATGTATTGATCAACCATCCAATAACTTATCAGAACATGAAAGGAGCCATAAATATAATACATTATATAACCAACATATAAGCATCAAGTAACTAGAAAGGAAACCATGGAAAATAATCCATAATGTCAACATGATAACCAATAGTTAATAATTCACAATAGGAAAATAGCTCTTATTAACATATGAAAATTGTAACCCACCCCTCCCATATTTACCCACTTTCACTGGCCTGTCGAGATAAAAATGAGATGGAGACATACAGTGACATGACGCAACCTCATAGATCCACTTAAGTAAGTGGGGCTGACTAATGACCACAAACTAACCACACAACACCCTTTAGAAAAGATACATGCCACTAAGGCGTTGAGCAACCACCCCAGGTGGCCAAACCTTCAGCTAGACATCTTTTTCTAAAGCCCTCGGTTCTCAAAAACTCCCATAACAAGCCATAAATATGGTTGGGAGCCTACAATTAAATGCATAAGCCTACATCCCAGCAGTTGCAACCCAAAATTTCAATTTCAGAGGGTGCAGTCCCTGATTCTAAGCCTAAATTCGAGGTTCGACTCGATATCACTACCAAGAACTTCCTGTAACTTATCAAATTCATAAATGACATTGAGAAAAAGCCACATATACAAAACTTACTAAAAAAATTGACCTATCTAGGCCTAAACATGACACTCATTTCGTCAAACACATTGAGAAAATGTAATCTACGGGTCATGAATGTACATCGAACATATGGGTCTGATACTTATCTGAAAATCATCAAGCAGGTCTAATGTCCTCTCATAATAACTACAATAACATCTATTAGGTCATGGATTCAATAGCCATAGCTAGAACCTATTATGAAACCATGCTTGTAACCAACATATAACAACAATAATAATAAAGATAGAACAACCATCAAATCCACAGAATGACAAGTACAAATACTCATGAGATATAATAGGAAAACAACTCTTATTAACATATGGAAAAGTGAACCAAGTCAGAGACTTCCACATACAACCTGACCATAGATTGAGTTGAAAAAAATATTTATTTTAGCTAATCACCCCCATGCCATATCCGAAGCCTGAATGTGGGACTCACAACAAAACAACTAGGGCTTCTAATAGGTTAGACCACCTCCACGCTCAGGCTTTTCCACAACCCCACCAAAATCGATCAAGGGATCTCTAAGGAAGAAACAAGAATGTGCACTACGAGGCTTTACCACAATCCCACCAAAACTGGTCAAGGGATCACTAGGCAAAAAAAAAAACTTGGATGCCTCTGAATTTATTCACCAATACTTAAGGAATTTTCCCATCTCCACCCTCAGGCTTTATTGTAACCTCGCCAAAATTGGTTAAGGGATTCCTAGTCCCTTTGGAATTTTCCTGAGACCAACTCACTCGGTTTCAAAACCATCTGGAAAACCAAAGCTCAACCAAATGAAAGAACCACATCACACCATGGCTATCCAAAAATGGAAAGGCAAGACTGAAACCTTTGTCACACAATGAAAAATCCATGCCAATGACAACAAGAGAAAAAAATACACACATGCATGTACCATTCCCTCACAAACCAATTACGAAATCACACATGCAACCCATTACCTAGAAGTATTCCTATTGAAACTACTTGATCCAACTTTCCCTTACTTGTCCCTTGCTTTCCTTGTCCTTCCTTTTCCTTCCTTTTCTTACTTTACCAAATGCTAGTGTGCTCGAAGAATGCTCTAAGTGTGCAAGAGGTTTAAAGAATAATGAGAATACGAGAGAGCTCCAAGCTAAAATTGAGAAACAATTGTGAATTGATCCTCATAAGAATTTTTTTCATTGAGGCCTATATTTTATTCATTCTTCTCACATGAAAATTTGTGACCTTTGATCTCCCCTTTCTCCAATTTTCCTTTATTTTCATAATTAAAATGTCAATTAATGCCTTTTTGCCTTTTTCAATGCCTTTTCCAAATTCCCTTAGCCATAATAAACCAAATGAACACCCACTAGTATGTTTTAGCCAACATTCAACTTGGAATACATGTTCAGTGAACTTGGTCTTATTTTGTCTTTATTAGCTTTTATTACATGAACTTTTAACCTAGGGCTATTACAGACCCGTCCCCCTTAAGGGAACACGATCTGTGGTGTTCTATGACACCTATAACCGGTAAGACCACTGAAAATTAAAACATATTTCCTATGGAGCTTTATAACTTAGCTCAATGCCCTATTTACAATGATCAACCCGGTAAAAAGAAAAACCGTCATGACAACCATACCACTTATTAGAACTCTATAATAGATCTCATTGTTGTATTTACAATAACATGCATACATACATATCCACATACCCCAAAACTCATTTTCCTTCACCAATAAATAATGAAGGATGCATAGCCTACATATAATCAACCATCTCCCATGTAGCTTCATTGGCCCCAAACTGCTTCCACTGCACCTTAACTTGCTTGATTGGTCGGTTCCGGAGCATGAGTTGTTTCATCTACAAAATGAACTAGGTTTCCCACTAGAATTATCCTTTTGTATCAACCCACAATATCAAACAATCAATCAAACCAACAACATATTTTACAGATATTTTAAGCAATCAAGCATGGAAAACATCATGTTCTTTTAGTGCTATAGGTTGTGCATGTCTATAGGCCACTGGTCCAATCCTCTTAATGATCTCGGAAGGCCTGTAATGTCGGGGTGCCAACTTGGAACATGATCTAATCCTCAAGGATTTCCTCTTGGGATTGATGTGCAAGTACACCTTCTCTCCAACCTAAAACTCCATAAATAACATGTCTTGATATGCATAACTCTTCTACCTGTCCTATGCTTCCTTTAGATTCTTCTTCATAACCTTCATTTCTTGTTCCATTTCTGCCAACATGTCTCCTCCTATCAATACCATGTTCATTGGATCAATCTAGTTGATAAGAGTATTAAAACTCCACCAATAAAATTTCTCAAACAGGTGAATCCTTAGGGACTCCTAACACCCATTGTTTTAATAAAACTCTACCAACAGAATATACCCGTCCCATGTCCTTTACTGGTGCCTAACATACATTATCAACATGTACTCTAGAATCATGTTGACCTTATCTGTCTATCCATCTATCTGGGGACGATAAGTTGTATTGAAGGCCAACTCTATAGCTAATCCTTCAAATAACACCTTCCAAAACTAGGAAGTGAACTTGGCATCTATGTTAGATAGAACATTCTTAGGAATACCAAGCAACCTCACTATCTCCCTGATGAACACATGTGCTACCTCACTAGTTGAATTAGTATATTTAACCACTAGGAAGTGAGCTACCTTACTAAACCTGAAAACCAATACCATGATGGAGTCATGCTGTCTAGATGTCGTCGACAAACCTGTAAGGAAATTCATAGAAATGACCTCCTGTTTCCATTCTAGAATTGGAATCGGTTACAATATACCACTTAGATGCTTGCACTCTTCTTTTACCTATTTACAATCAAAACACCTTGTGATGAAATCAACTACCTCTTTGACGCAAGCTTAGAGCTTGCCATACCCAGGAACTTAATTGTCTGTTCATGCATCATCATCATATGCCCAATTCCAATTCAACACACGACAATTTTCACTAATTGTGTGGAAGCTTGTAATTTCACTTTCCTGGCAATTTCATATTTTACCATTTTCTGCAAAGACTTTTTCCCAACATATAGTTTAACTTTATATCTCACAAATTTAATGAGATTCCCACTTATGCCAATGCTCACAATTTATTTCAAACAGAATTCAATATAATGAGAATTCAAGTCAAACAATCTGGCCATGCTATTTAAATTACCTCCATCTACAAGACTTTAGCCTTTCATCTAAATTGGGTCTTCATTTACAAACAGCCAGTGCTCTCTGCACACTAAATTTGGCTCTTACACTGTTCAAATTGTAAAACACATTCAAAATGACAAAGTATTGGTAGAGCTTAGGGATTTTCTGCGTTTCTGTATCAAATTGCCAGCGCCCTCACTGCGCCTTTCACATCCTTGCAAATGAATCTTCAACTCATTGTCAGAACAGCTTCAAATGTTTCATTTAACAACTCATCTACATATCTGCAAAACACAATGATGGCCTACCATAATGTTAACACATTTTTTGTAAATGCGTTTACCTTCCATTCTGAATGCACCTCACCTGCCTTATCCATCAGAAAATGGTCAACACAGTAATTTATACTGCAATACTACAGATCAACCTCAAAATTCACTGCAAGTTAAATTCCACCATAATTTCTTCAACATCGCATTTCAATAAATCATTGTTTCATTGCCAATGGATGGACTGTCCGGCCATTTGATAGAACTCTGCGTTTAATGCCAGAACTCTGCGTTTTTATTAATTTCAATCCCAATTACCAGATTCAATTCTGGTTCCACCCTTTAACAAATCGATTGTGCTATGAATTTACAGCAATTGATTATTGTATTAACACGCTCCGCATACCCTTACCCGACAATCCTTCTTCCAGTTGCATTCTAGCCACCTTCAAAACAACGTTCAGTTTAACAATGCATTCATTCTGGAAATAATGACAGCGTTCAGTTAATAATTCAACCATACATTCATTCCGGAATCGTATCTTCTAATGACAGCGTTCATCCTTTTGACAAAACATTCCGTATTTTCCTTCACTACTACAGCAATCATTAAAATCGGTTCTAATCGAACTTCAGATGAATAAGCCGAATTTGAAAAACAATAGCCTGCGCCATTGATTACCGTTTATCCAATTCTGAATTTGAAGAATTTCCAACGCTGCATTTATATAGCCATGGTTCGAATTTCAAAAGATCTGTAGAAGATCTATAAAACATGATTTCTGTAGTCAAGTGACCCTACGATGAATTCTGGAAATTAATTTTTGTGTATGTTTATTCCATTTAACAAAATCTCAACAGATTTCAAACTCCAGAATTTCACAACCCAATAATTACATTACAAGGCTGGAAAGTTCCATTAAGATGTTTTACACAGTACCCATTTCAGTCAAGCAATTATATTCAAAAGGATCGAGCCCTACAAACCCGCAGACTCAGTGCTTGGATTACAATCATTCCCACAAAATTTTCACCCAATTCAATGCGTTCAACTTTCCACAAGTTTATGTTATAAACTTAACCATGTCAGTCATCGATTATTTCAGATCGATCTCACAATACCTTATAAAATTCGATTCATTCTGTTGCATGGAATTCATAAACAACAGTCTCATAACCATATAATGGAATTCAACAAAAAAAACCAGATTCCTCATTAATCATGCAAACCTGACATGAAAGTCCTCCTTTGTGGCCTGATTTCTCCAATTATTGGCCCTTTACAAACTGCCAGAGGCTCCAAACAGAAACCTTTTCACTACTCACACTCACTCACTCACAATCCCAATGTCCTTTTCTCTCAAAACCCCTTCCTATTTATACAATTTTAAAAAAATCATTTAATCAAATGCTCAATCCCTTCACTTCCTCAACAAACCCCTAAATCTCTCAACATCCCTAAAGGATAGCTCTTTATCCCTAAAATCCTTCAACTAATTAAATTCCCTCATATCATTTTATTAAATAAAAAGATATTTACAAAAAATCCTCATGTTATCACAAAATCGTGTACTAAGGGCTGCTACTTAGCAAGATCTCATGCAACTATTTCAAACCAGGCTTTAGACTAAGGCTTAGCCTCCTTAGTCAGAGAGGGCTCTCTCACAGATTTTTGATATGAATTAAAAACAAGAAAAGATGGCTAACTCTTCAAACAGTACATGAAAATAAGCTGGTTGGAACAACAAAATAAGACTTCTTCCATTGGGCTCATGGAGTCAAACACCTTTGCAGTAAATTACCAACTACTCGTTCATGGAAGTCAAGGCATATAATGTCTAAACACTCAAAACATTTCTCAAAGGAACCTCAACTCATAAACATACACAGGAAATCTGAGCACTAGGTGAATTCAGAGTGATTGCACATCTATGGAGCTGTAAAACAGAAAGGAAGAGACATAACCATATATATTCTGAGCATTTAAACACAAGATGAATCTTGAGAAGAAAAACTAATCTTTCTATTACTGTCAAAAGTCTTTTACATCAGTCAATATAAAAACTCTGTTTTTTGTATAAATCTCCAACCCTCATTACATCAGAGTTTTCACTATATATAGGAAAACAAACTAAACTATTTTGAGTCTCCTCCTCCAGCATGAGGGGAGCTCGATGGCCTATCATTAACTAACCTTATCTATTTTAAAACAAACTCATTTAATGCATAAGGTATTGAACTGTAATTACATAGAGTTCTAATCACACTGAAACTCTAACTTCATCTCCTCGTATGCATGATTCCTTCCTTGATTATTGACACATGTATATTTTCTGTTTTGGCCGAGATATGTTGGAGGAGAATACACTGAAAGAGCTGGCCTTGGATACTAGCTGTGTAGATGGCTCATAAACCAATTAAGATAAGTGCCCTGATTCCACGGTCCCTGTCTTCCATTATTCTTCACTACTTAAAGAACACGTCCCAGTTCTTTAATTCTTCAAAAACAACGCATAACACCATATGTCTCATGAGCTGGATGCCTCGTGGACTGAACAGGTGTACAACCAAAAATTCCGGTAACCCTACCAGAACCCTAACAATTCGGTCATAAAGTACCTTTAACAAGACTTTGGCAAAAAACAAAATATTTCACTTTTTCTCTAAAATGCACAGCTGTCATTCTTTGAATAGTTATGATAGTCTTGTATAGTCTCCCTCCTGTCCTTGAGGTATTTCCTTCAAAAATTCGCTGACTTCATCATCAAACTCACTTTTTCTTATAAAACAGCATCTACAGCAGTTTCGTAGCGTGCTACGAAACTGCTGTTTTTGTTAAAACATAGCATATTTGTCTTGAAGCACTTTCTGCTTAGACTCATGACTTCTTTAGACCTTTACTACAGGTGTTAGGGACCTAAATGGCTTCAAAATGATGGAGCTTAAACCAAAATTTATCAAAACTTTAGAAAATCACCTTTCCTTTAAATCAGCGAGCTAGTTTACCTAGCTTCTTCTTCAAACTGGTAACCTCTTTCTTCAAAGCCTTATTTTCTGATCTCAGGCTCATGTTCAGCTTTCTTATGAGTTTTGCTTCCTTAAGTGCTGGTACCGTCCACGAATATACATCAGATCCCGAGTCAGCTTGACCCACTAGGCTTGTATAGCCTTTTAAAACAGCCCTTCTATAATTGGCATATCTCACTGCACGCTCTTTAGAAACATTCTTTACCTGGGCCACTTCTTCTTGTGTTGCTCCTGCCTGGTTCTTTATAGCTATGACATTTCCTCCCTGGGTAATAATGACCCTATTGTCCTTACGCTTGGCTGCCTGCACTGTTTTGGTCAAAATTTCAATTACCTCTGTACTGGGCATCTTTACAGCTACCTCTTCTTTATGCACTTTCTCAGCCTCTTTCATTTGTTTCCTTGTAACTGGCCTTCGTGGCTTGAACAGATATTCTTCACTAGGCTCCTCAAACCTTAACCTCTTCGAAGCCTTTGATCTCTTCGTGCTCTCTGGTGAAAATTGGGTTAAGTCAATGTGCATTGGCTGCACTGGCTGGTCCTGCTCAAACTCTATTGGCTCAATCTGCACTGGCTGATCTTGTTCAAGCTCAATAGCCTCAAGTAAATCATTTAAACTAGCCTTTGACATAGGACTTTCTTCAACAGCAATTGATTTGCCCTTCTCCTTGCTTAATTGACTTCTTGTTTTTACTCTTGATACCTTTCCAACTTCACTTGACCTAGGTGTATCCTTCTTGTGCTTGACCTTCTCTTTTGATGATGATTGAGGTGGCTCCTTGACAACCAAGGGCTTCACTGATTTCTTCAACTTGGTTTTGGTCTTCTTCTGATCTTTCACCTCCTTCCTAAGCTCAGTAAGAGTAGGTTCTTCAATTGACTCTTCTCTTTCCCTAACAGGCAATGGAGTGAGGCCTGTCTTGCTCTGAAAGCCAGCCATAAAAATAAAGGAGTTCCAATCTTTACCAATTTTCTGCAAACCATCTAGCACTAACAGCTTTACTAAACCATGGTGAAACAGTGATGTTTCATAGTCATCTTTCTTCATTTGAATTTTATCACACATCTTACTAAGGCTTCTGAATAAGTAGAATGGGATATCTATAGATGCTTTGCCTGTGAAATGTAACAAAAGTTTAAAATGATAGGAATAAACTTTGTTATACCTCCCTTCGCATGTTAAATATTTTTGGATTCATGTAAGGAGCAGTGCAAAATGTTCCTTCACTTAACTCCTTGGCACAGCCTTTGTGAGATCCTCATTTACATAAGGCTCCTTCAAGAATTCCTTACAGGGGCTCATATCGAATTTGAAATTTTTGAACCATTCATGTCCTCCTCTCGGAATCTCAGTCACATTGGAAATAGCTTCTGGAGATACAGGGAATTCTAGCATGGACACCTTAGAGTTTAAACCTGTAAAATTCATTGCAAATGCTTTTGTCACCTCTGCATGCCCTCCCTGCAACTTCTCACAAAACCTCCAGCAACCAGCATCTCTAAAAGCTTTTGCTACTCCTTCATCCTTTAATGCAAGATCCAGCCCCTCCGGTTCTGTTCTTTGGCACCTTCCTGATCGATGCTCCCTCTTCTCCATTGTGCTTTGAAAAATTCCACACAGAGAAATAACAGCAGCTTCAACTCAAAAAGAAAATTTACACTTTGGAATGCAGGCTCGCTTGCAATTAGGTCCTTTTAAATAAAAACTCGGGCTCCTTTGGTTTTTAACAGTCTTATCAAACAGCAGGTCAGTTTACGCACTATGAACAAATATCATGACACTACCATACATTACAAAATCACTTTGAATGATTTTTATGTGCGTGGTTCTGAACCTCATGGCGGAATGATGACTCATAATGATTTGGAGAGGACACCAACTGACAATAGATGGACGGACCTAATGACTCATCCCCCCAGACTTGACATTTCAAGAATCCGCGCTGCAAAATCCCCGAATCCCCGATTTCGTAGCGCAGACAGTTATAAATTAACGAAATGCGCTACGAAATGGTTGGTTATTGACACGCTACGAAAAAGCTAAAACATCATTGTGCTGCCAAATCAGCCAATCAAACTGCGCTGCGAAACTGCGAAAAGGACCAATGACGCAAACAAGATAAGATATGCCTTAAATAATCATGATGGAGGATGACTAACGGTTTTTGAAAATGATTCACATCAATACCTTTTTAAAACATGATCCCTAAGTAACACACATAGGACCATAACCATTTGACACACATTTTTTGACAATGAATTTTTTTTTTTTTTGTTTGGGAAAACATTATGTACATGGACTGTAGTTCTAGGTGATAACAGTGGCTCCACTTGGGATAGTGTGCTCCTGTAGTACACTAAGAACTCGTAGAACCAGTGCCTTTGTCCATTTTATTAAACACACACAGCTGACAAGCATCCTTTTCTAACTTTGTGGGCCTTCTCCTCGGGCTAAAGTTTTCTTGTTCAGCTTGTCATTTATTTTCAACAGGAAACATTCATAAAACGGTTATTTACAATGATCATGAGATACTTGGCAGATTTTCACTGATTGTAATGCTTTAAGAACCTGCCATTAACAGGTCCTCCAGCATATGGTGATCCATCAACTTCTTGCAGAATGTAGGTGTTATTCCCATGGAAAGCAGAAATCAGATATGGCCCCTTCCATAAATTCTCAAATTTACCATGTTTACCTTTTTCTTCAATTCTAGCTTCCCACTTCAAGACTTTGTCATTAATCTGAAATGTAACATCTTTAATCTTCTTGTCAAATGCTCTCTTGACCCGATTCTGATTTTGTTGATGGCCTTCAAACACTTCACTTCTTTTCTCTTGCAAAGCTATCAACTGATTAATCCTTCGCTGTATGGCATTTGGTTCCTCTTCTAATCCTTGAATCAGCTTCATAACTGGTACCCCAAGAGATGTTGGGAAAATAGCCTCTGCTCCATACACAAGCTCATATGGTGATGTTCCAATGGACCTTTTTGTGCAAATGCGATCAGCCCACAAGGCATACTTCAGCTTTAAGTGCCAAGCCTTTTTGTTTTCTTGCAGCAGTTTCTTGATAATCCTCACAAGACTTTTGTTTGAACTTTCAGCTAGACCATTTCCCTGTGGATAATAAGCTGTGGAGTGACCAAGGGAAATATGATATTGATGACAAAAATTTATCATTCTTTTAGACTTAAAAGCCTGAGCATTGTCTGTGATAAGCTTAAGTGGACAACCAAACCTTGACAAGATGTTGTTTTCTAAAAAGGAAATTATCACTGAATCATTTGCTTGCCTTGTTGGTACTGCCTCTATCCACTTTGTAAAATAATCAGTGGCTGTGAGAATCCAGCGGTGCTGCCCTGATGAAGGAGGATGGATTTCCCCTATGAAATCTAATCCCCACTGCTGGAAGGGGGCTTCAACATAGATAGGAACCAATGGCATAGGCATGAGCTTTCTTTTACCTTCAAATACTTGGCATTCATGACATGAAGCTATCTTTTTATAAATATCTCTGAACATAGTTGGCCAAAAATACCCAGCTCTTAAAACTTTGTTTGCAGTGGCCTTCCAATAGTGATGGCCTCCACAATCTCCCTTATGAAATTCATCAATTACCTTATCAGCTTCTTCTTCAATGAGACAATTTAGCAAAATCCCTCCTGCATCCTTCCAAAATAAAATTTGCTCATATACAAAGTATCTAAGAGATTTCAGCTTGGTGAACCGAGCTTTAGACTTGGAAAGGTTATCAGGGGCTCTATTGTGCTGCAAAACAAATGCCACATCCCTATACCATTCTGATGTCAAGAACTTTTCATTGATTTGAACCAACTCTTCCTCATCTTCAGAAATTTCTGATATTTCTGTGCTAAAATTGATATCACTGCTGTCCAGATTTGAATGAGTTAGCAGCTTTGCCAAGCCTTGACCCTTCACCAACTTGGTGGGCCTAATTTCAATGTCATATTCTAACAGCTTGGCTATCCACTTTCCTCTCTTTCCATCCGGGTCTGCTTGTGTAAGAATGTCTTTTATAACAGCACTTGGCACGTATGCAATAATATGAGAATGCAACACATAAATTCTAAAATCCTTAACTGCCTTCACCAATGCATATGCCTGCTTCTCTAAAATGTTGTATTTCAATTCAGCATTAGCCAATGTCTTACTAAAGAAGGAAATGGGCTGTTCAGTACCTTGACTTCCTTTCTGCAGTAAAACTCCAGCAATTGTATCTTCAGAAGCAAATGTGAAGATTAGAAACTCCTTGGTGAAATCAGGACTAATGAGGACTGGTGCTTGAGTAAGTGCTTTTTTGATTTCTTCAAATGACTTCCTTGCTTCAGCTGTCCACTTAAAGTCTGCTCCTTTCTTTAGCATCTTTGTGATATGTTTAACCACTTCAGCAAAGTTAGGAATGAACCTTCTAACAAAATTAACCTTACCAAGAAAGGATTGAACTTCTTTCTTGCTCCTTGGCAAATCTAACCTTTGAATAGCACTGACTCTATTAGGATCAATCCTAATTCCTTCTTCAGAAATAATATGTCCAAGCAATTTGCCAGAAGTTAAAGCAAAGATACTTTTGGTTGGGTTTAAGGAAATACCAAATCTCCTACACTTTGACAATATCCTTTCTAAATGCTTTAGATGATCTTCTTCCCTCTTTGAAAACACTGTGATATCATCAAGATATACCACCACTGATTTATCCTTTTCTTCCGCAAAAGCAATGTCCATAGCCCTCTGGAAAGTCGCCCCTGCATTCATGAGACCAAAGGGCATCTTTGCATACATAAATGTGCCCCATGGTGTAGTGAAAGCTGTCTTCTCCTGATCCTCTGGATGAACAAGGATCTGATTATACCCTGAGAAGCCATCTAACATTGACATTCTTTGAGAGCCAACAATATTCTGCAAAATAAGATCCATTTTAGGAAGAGGGTAATTATCTTTCAGTGAAGCCTTGTTCAAATTCCTGAAGTCTATGCAAATCCTTATCTCCCCATTCTTTTTCCTAACTGGTACCAAGTTAGCAAGCCAATTTGAAAATCTGATTGGAACAATAATCTTTGCATCAAAAAGTTTCTTCACTTCCTTTTCAATTAGTGGCATTAGAAGAGGATTAATTCTTCTCAATTTTTGCTTAAAAGGTTTCTCATTTTGCTTAATTGGGATAGTATGTTGTATGATTGAAGAATCATACTGCTTCAAATCAGCATAGCTCCATGCAAAAACATCAATAAACTTCTTCATCAGTTCAATATATTTGACTTTCATATCAGCTGATAAAAACTTTGAAATTTTGACTAATTTAGGCACCACTGAGTCACCTAAATTACAGCTTTCTATTTCCTCCTCATTGGCTTGCAATCTTGGTGCTTTAAACACATCATTCTGATCAAATAGTTTCTCAAGTGGAATAAGACCTTTTGGAATTAGATTGTTTTGCAGCTGCAATACCTCAGACTTTTCCTTTGTCTCCACTAACATATTCTGCTGATCAATTTGACTATGCTCAAACTCTCCTTTCAACTCTAGGAAATTCCTTACCTGCTGATCATCTTCAAAGACCTGCCAATTTAGGATATTATCTGGGATGACTGGCCTATGGCGAACCTTCACTTCATAGCTATCAGAAGAATGTTTTGGAATAATAAAAAGACTAGCTGCAACAGCAAGGGAATCTGCAATGGAATTTTGATCTCTGGTTTTTATACTGAAGGTATATGATTGAAACTTTTCCAACAATTCCAACACCAAATTTCTATAGGCTCTCATCCTTGCATCCTTAGTTTGATAAGCACCTTGAACTTGCTTTATGATTAATTCAGAATCTCCATAAACAACAATGTTTTTTGCCTTCAACTCTATCAAGGTTTCTAAGCCTAATACCAGAGACTCATACTCCGCCATATTATTGGTACAATCAAAATTAAGTTTGTATGACAGAAACTTACTTTCTTCAGTTGGACTCATGATCCAAATCCTAGCTCCTGCACATTCTTTTCCTGCTACTCCATCAAAGTATAAAGACCAACAACCAGTGATGTCTTCTTCATTTCCTTGCTGCACCTCCTGACACTGATTTTCTGCATGTTGTTCTTGTGATTCTTTTCCAACTGATTCATTGAAGAGAATGGCTGATCCAAGGCCTGTATCACAAGAATAAATAGGAAAATTCTGTGGTTTGTCCTTGCTGCTCACCATATATGCCATCCTTGTCTCACGATATAACCTCCTTTGTTCACCAAACACTGGAATGGTAGCATATGTCAGATCCATTTGCATGGTACCCTTGATTTTTGCTGCCCACGACCTTGAAAGTAACATCCCAAATTTAGGTGGAACATCTGCAACAACAACATCCATGACAGTTGTTTTTGCTGGGATTTGTGTGAGTGCCACAACCACATCCTTTATCAGCCCAATACAATGAACTCTCTTTGAATCAAAGGAAAACAAGTCCTTGTATGGTCTAGTTACTTCTAATCCCAACCTCTCCATGATTACCTTAGGCATGAGATTATGGGATGCCCCTGAATCCAGCATAGCATTATGAAGAGTCATCTCATGTATATTAATGCTTATATAAAAAGGAGGAAACTCATCATTTTGTTCATCTTCAAGTCTTGGACCTAAACAGATAATAGGACTATCCTCTTGTACATTTAAAATATCAGCCCCTCCTGGTGGAGAATTAAGCATTTCCACAATCTTGCTTCTATACTTGTCTACTTTCAAGATTTCATTAAATGGGACTGATATTTTAATTTTAGCAATCTCATTTTCTATATTAAAAACAGAAGTAGACCTTTCAATTTCCTTAGGAGGAGCAGGGGTTTGATTATCCTTTTTCTCAAGAGAAGAATCACCTTTACCATCAATTTGCTTTGACTTTTCCTTCTTATCTTCAACTGCTTTTGACACATTCTTCTTGGGCTGAGCTTTATTTGCTGTAATAGGGACATCTCTGTTTCTGAGATTGTACTGCTTTTGAATTTCAAATATGGCATGCTGATACCCTTTTAAGAAATCTGAGGGTTCCTCCTCAGCCTTTAACTGGCTGGACTCATCATGTTCCTCCTTTGTTAAGAAAATTTCTGAATCTTCTTCACCAAGACAATGAATAGATTCCTCAGGTTCCTCAGGTTCTTCTTCTTCATCCACCATGTTTTGTTGAAAAGGAGGTCTTACTGGAGGATCAGCTTGCTGATTTCTATTGTCTCTTTGCCTTTGTTGATTTTGAGGCCTTCTAAATTGAGGATTCCTGAACCGAGGCTCTTGTTGTGCTTGGGGAGCAGCAGTATTCCCAAGTGCTAATTGATCCATCAATTTCTCCATAGTTTTCATCATGGTTTCAAATTTATCTTCTTGAGCAAAGGAAGAAGGCCTCTCCTCTTCCTTTGTCTTAGCCTTAGCCATCTTGGACTTTTTAGCAGCAAGTATATTCACCTCTACTTTAATAGCATCATTTTGCATGTCAGCCAGTGTAGCAGACTCTCTTTCTCTGAGTAAAAGAGAGAAATCAGAATCAAAAGACTCAGCATATCTTAACTGTGCCAAAGCTCCAGGAGGTTTCAAATGTGCTGGAATGGAATTATATGTTTTATTAAACCTCTTAGAAAAGTTTTGAACAGTCTCATCTGGAGCTCTTCTTAAACTATTATATTCAGTGAGGGCCTGAATAGGATTGGTTCTATTTCCCCATTTCCTCAGAAAACTATCTTCAAACTCAACCCAACTATGAATACTACCGGCTGTTAGGGCTTTAAACCATTTTCTGACTTCCCCAATGAAAGTCTGAGCAAACAACCTCAGTTTTACATCTTCATCATCCACTTCATACCTATCAACAAAATCATTGAATCTATCCACATGTTCCTCTGCTGTAATATCCTCATCCCCTCCCCATGTTGGAATCCTAGCAGCATATTTATTAGGAAGATCATGTAAAACGGCAGGGAGAGCTAGGGGAGCATACCTAGCAGGTACAGCCATAATGAAAGGAGGAGCAGGGATAACAGGTACTGTGTGACTAGGAGGACCAGAACTAGTATGAGATGTTGTCTGAGGGCTATTTGGACTGGCAGAGGCAGAAGACAAAGTATGAGTACGGAAAGGGCTATTGGGGCTTTGTAATCCACTGACAAAAGAACTCCAATTAGGGAGGGGTAAACCAGTTTTAGACTTAAGCAAGACTTCAAAAGGGTCAAGCTCCCTGAGCTGTTTCAAGTCCTCTTCCTCTAATAACAATTCAGAAGTAACAATTTCCCAAAATTCTTCTTTATCTTTTTGTGATACTAAAGATGAAGTATCAATACCTCTCTTTTGTAAATCCAAGATGATGCCAATAAGCTCTTCTTCGTTTTCAGACCTCAATAAAACCTCTTGAACTTTATCATCAACAATTTTATCTTCAGGACTTCTAGAAAACTCAGGAAATAAAGACTTTGAAATGCTTGAAGTACCTGGTATATCAGAAAATCTTTGTTTACTCCTTGAGATGATATTAGGATTCTCCACAGGACTAGGTGGGTTTGGGTCAGGATTACTCCTTGTATATCTTCCTCTCGAAGCCACCTTTAAACTTTAAGAATCAATGGAGTCACCAAGGTAGAATGCAGCCTCGAAAATCACTTTGAACTCCTGCTACCTTCAGAAATTCAATCTTCAAACTTCGGGAATGAGTAATCATCAGGCTCCCGGCAGACGCACCAAAATGTTATCACAAAATCGTGTACTAAGGGCTACTACTTAGCAAGATCTCATGCAACTATTTCAAACCAGGCTTTAGACTAAGGCTTAGCCTCCTTAGTCAGAGAGGGCTCTCTCACAGATTTTTGATATGAATTAAAAACAAGAAAAGATGGCTAACTCTTCAAACAGTACATGAAAATAAGCTGGTTGGAACAACAAAATAAGACTTCTTCCATTGGGCTCATGGAGTCAAACACCTTTGCAGTAAATTACCAACTACTCATTCATGGAATTCAAGGCATATAATGTCTAAACACTCAAAACATTTCTCAAAGGAACCTCAACTCATAAACATACACAGGAAATCTGAGCACTAGGTGAATTCAGAGTGATTGCACATCTATGGAGCTGTAAAACAGAAAGGAAGAGACATAACCATATATATTCTGAGAATTTAAACACAAGATGAATCTTGAGAAGAAAAAGTAATCTTTCTATTACTGTCAAAAGTCTTTTACATCAGTCAATATAAAAACTCTGTTTTTTGTATAAATCTCCAACCCTCATTACATCAGAGTTTTCACTATATATAGGAAAACAAACTAAACTATTTTGAGTCTCCTCCTCCAGCATGAGGGGAGCTCGATGGCCTATCATTAACTAACCTTATCTATTTTAAAACAAACTCATTTAATGCATAAGGTATTGAACTGTAATTACATAGAGTTCTAATCACACTGAAACTCTAACTTCATCTCCTCGTATGCATGATTCCTTCCTTGATTATTGACACCTGTATATTTTCTGTTTTGGCCGAGATATGTTGGAGGAGAATACACTGAATGAGCTGGCCTTGGATACTAGCTGTGTAGATGGCTCATAAACCAATTAAGATAAGTGCCCTGATTCCACGGTCCCTGTCTTCCATTATTCTTCACTACTTAAAGAACACGTCCCAGTTCTTTAATTCTTCAAAAACAACGCATAACACCATATGTCTCATGAGTTGGATGCCTCGTGGGCTGAACAGGTGTACAACCAAAAATTCCAGTAACCCTACCAGAACCCTAACAATTCGGTCATAAAGTACCTTTAACAAGACTTTGGCAAAAAACAAAATATTTCACTTTTTCTCTAAAATGCACAGCTGTCATTCTTTGAATAGTTATGATAGTCTTGTATAGTCTCCCTCCTGTCCTTGAGGTATTTCCTTCAAAAATTCGCTGACTTCATCATCAAACTCACTTTTTCTTATAAAACAGCATCTACAGCAGTTTCGTAGCACGCTACGAAACTGCTGTTTTTGTTAAAACAGAGCATATTTGTCTTGAAGCGCTTTTTGCTTAGACTCATGACTTCTTCAGACCTTTACTACAGGTGTTAGGGACCTAAATGGCTTCAAAATGATGGAGCTTAAACCAAAATTTATCAAAACTTTAGAAAATCACCTTTCCTTTAAATCAGCGAGCTAGTTTACCTAGCTTCTTCTTCAAACTGGTAACCTCTTTCTTCAAAGCCTTATTTTCTGATCTCAGGCTCATGTTCAGCTTTCTTATGAGTTTTGCTTGCTTAAGTGCTGGTGCTGTCCACGAATATACATCAGATCCCGAGTCAGCTTGACCCACTAGGCTTGTACAACCTTTTAAAACATCCCTTCTATAATTGGCATATCTCACTGTACGCTCTTTAGAAACATTCTTTACCTGGGCCACTTCTTCTTGTGTTGCTCCTGCCTGGTTCTTTATAGCTATGACATTTCCTCCTTGGGTAATAATGACCCTATTGTCCTTACGCTTGGTTACCTGCACTGTTTTGGTCAAAACTTCAATTACCTCTGTACTGGGCATCTTTACAGCTACCTCTTCTTTATGCACTTTCTCAGCCTCTTTCATTTGTTTCCTTGTAACTGGCCTTCGTGGCTTGAACACATATTCTTCACTAGGCTCCTCAAACCTTAACCTCTTCGAAGCCTTTGATCTCTTCGTGCTCTCTGGTGAAGATTGGGTTAAGTCAATGTGCATTGGCTGCACTGGCTGGTCCTGCTCAAACTCTATTGGCTCAATCTGCACTGGCTGATCTTGTTCAAGCTCAATAGCCTCAAGTAAATCATTTAAACTAGCCTTTGACATAGGACTTTCTTCAATAGCAATTGATTTGCCCTTCTCCTTGCTTAATTGGCTTCTTGTTTTTACTCTTGATACCTTTCCAACTTCACTTGACCCAGGTGTATCCTTCTTGTGCTTGACCTTCTCTTTTGATGATAATTGAGGTGGCTCCTTGACAACCAAGGGCTTCACTGATTTCTTCAACTTGGTTTTGGTCTTCTTCTGATCTTTCACCTCCTTCCTAAGCTCAGTAAGAGTAGGTTCTTCAATTGACTCTTCTCTTTCCCTAACAGGCAATGGAGTGAGGCCTGTCTTGCTCTGAAAGCCAGCCATAAAAATAAAGGAGTTCCAATCTTTACCAATTTTCTGCAAACCATCTAGCACTAACGGCTTTACTAAACCATGGTGAAACAGTGATGTTTCACAGTCATCTTTCTTCTGTTGAATTTTATCACACATCTTACTAAGGCTTCTGAATAAGTAGAATGGGATATCTATAGATGCTTTGCCTGTGAAATGTAACAAAAGTTTAAAATGATAGGAATAAACTTTGTTATACCTCCCTCCGCATGTTAAATATTTTTGGATGCATGTAAGGAGCAGTGCAAAATGTTCCTTCACGTAACTCCTTGGCACAGCCTTTGTGAGATCCTCATTTACATAAGGCTCCTTCAAGAATTCCTTACAGGGGCTCATATCGAATTTGAAATTTTTGAACCATTCATGTCCTCCTCTCGGAATCTCAGTCACATTGGAAATAGCTTCTGGAGATACAGGGAATTCTAGCATGGACACCTTAGAGTTTAAACCTGTAAAATTCATTGCAAATGCTTTTGTCACCTCTGCATGCCCTCCCTGCAACTTCTCACAAAACCTCCAGCAACCAGCATCTCTAAAAGCTTTTGCTACTCCTTCATCCTTTAATGCAAGATCCAGCCCCTCCGGTTCTGTTCTTTGGCACCTTCCTGATCGATGCCCCCTCTTCTCCATTGTGCTTTGAAAACTTCCGCACAGAGAAATAACAGCAGCTTCAACTCAAAAAGAAAATTTACACTTTGGAATGCAGGCTCGCTTGCAATCAGGTCCTTTTAAATAAAAACTCGGGCTCCTTTGCACTTTAACAGTCTTATCAAACAGCAGGTCAGTTTACGCACTATGAACAAATATCATGACACTACCATACATTACAAAATCACTTTGAATGATTTTTATGTGCGTGGTTCTGAACCTCATGGCGGAATGATGACTCATAATGACTTGGAGAGGACACCAACTGACAATAGATGGACTGACCTAATGACTCATCCCCCCAGACTTGACATTTCAAGAATCCACGCTGCAAAATCCCCGAATCCCCGATTTCGTAGCGCAGACAGTTATAAACTAATGAAATGCGCTACGAAATGGCTGGTTATTGACACGCTACGAAAAAGCTAAAACATCATTGCGCTGCCAAATCAGCCAATCAAACTGCGCTGCGAAACTGCGAAAAGGACCAATGACGCAAACAAGATAAAATATGCCTTAAATAATCATGATGGAGGATGACTAACGGTTTTTGAAAATGATTCACATCAATACCTTTTTAAAACATGATCCCTAAGTAACACACATAGGACCATAACCATTTGACACACATTTTTTGACAATGAAATTTTTATTTTTTTTGTTTGAGAAAACATTATGTACATGGACTGTAGTTCTAGGTGATAACACCTCACCTTCTCCTATTTTATGGAAATTAATTAATAAAATATTAAAAATCATCACACCCCCTTTTAACATATTTACAAAATAAAAAAACCCTTGATGCTCCTGCATCACTCTTTCATCAGATTCAACCAATAGTAGAACTTCTTAATCGTTTCCAATGTCTTCCGATATCCTGGGTAAGTTGAATATGATTTAAAATGAAATTCCCATGAGATAACCTTCTTCAATTCATTGTTGTCTGACACATAGATTATGTCCCTAAATCTCAGAAAGCCATTTGTCATGAGATGATAGTCCACTTCTCGATCACCTGTACCATTCTGTTGTAACCTGTGATTAAGTTGTTGGTACCTGTTATCCTATTGTCTTTCCCCTAAGATCTGATCCTCTAAATCTATCCCATATGAACTCATAGCTGCTATGTGATTCACCTGCACTCTTGTGCTAAGACCATCTGCAACCTTTTTCTCCTTACCCTCAATACACCACATCTCAAAGTTAAACTCACTAAGTGTGTCCAACCATCTATTTTCTTAGCATTCACATTAGGTTGGTGAAACAAGTATCTCATCCCACTGTGATCACTCATCAAAACTAACCTCCTTCCAAGAATATAGTGTCTCCACATCTTCAATTCATGAATGATCACTGCGAACTCAAGATCATCCTTCATGTAATTCTTCTCAATTCTTCCCATGCTCATTTAGTTTCCTAGACTCATAGCATACCACCTGTCTGTCCTGCATCAGGACTCCATTATGTCCCCTTTTGAAAACAATTGTACACACCAAAAACTCTTTATCTAGATATGCAATCTTTAGAAGTGGAGCATTTGTAAGCAACCACTTCAACTGGTCAAAACTATTAGCACATTCCTCTATGCATTCAAATTTCCTTCCTTTCCTTGCAATGATGTAATACGATAGGAAATTAGTTAGAAGTTCCTGATGAACCTCTTGTAGTAACCTGCCAACCCCATGAATGCTTTAACCTCATCCACATTTATAGGAGCTGCCCATTCCATGATAGCTCTAATCCTTTCTAGATCCATTGTTATGCCTTCCTTGGAGACAACATGTCCCAAGTAATGTACCTTTGCCTTAAGTAAACTTCATTTTCTAATCTTGGAATACAAATGATGCCCTCTTAGCAATCTCAATACTACTACTAAGTGTTAAGAATGGCCTTCCTCACTCTTAAAATATATCAATATATCATCAATGAATACAATCAAAAACCTGTCCACATTAGGATGAAACAAACTATTCATCAAACACATGAAAGTAGCTTGAGCATTAGTAAAACCAAAAAGAACCACAAATAACTCATAATGCACATACTTGGTCTGAAAAATAGTCTTCTAGATTTCCTCTTCTTAGATGTCTTCCTGATGATATCCTAATCTCAAATCAATCTTTGACAACATTGTGTCTCCCTTGAGATGATCAAACAAGCCATCAATCATCGACAAAGCGTACCTATTCTTGACTGTCACCTTGTTCAATTGCATGTAATCAATACACAACGTAAGAGTATTTTGAAGACTCAAAATGTCTTTTCCTCAACATCGAGGAAACCACCTGGTTGAGAACTTGAATACCATTCCTTTTCCATTTGGGATAACAATTCCAACTTGGGATATAGGGATCAGTTTCCCATTCAAATATATGATGGAATTTGAGGTGTGATATAGATGCAGTGAAAAATATTTAATAGAGTAAATATGAATGAAAATAAATAAATAAATATCTATCTATATAATTCTCGAGATATAACTAACTTTGCATATGTGATTTTATAAAAATTTCTTTATAAATGAAAGACAATATAGATCATCAAACATTTAAAAGAGTTAAGATGAATTAAAAAATAATTAAATTGATTAAGTACTTAATCAATTTAATTTTTAGGCACATACTGCATAAACATTATACCATTTCATACATACAGCTAAAGGCACCAATTAATACACTTTTCAATACTGAAACAATGCCTCATTAAGGATTAATATTGCATATAATAAAATGGTAATAAAAAATTGACTTGGCTTTTAAACATAAAACATAGCATCAATATAAATATAATAGTACCACATATATGAGTGCTCTTCTCATGGAAGAATACACTCTTTGACCCAACCTTTCAATTAAGATTATCAAAAAAATATAGAAGTCCAAGTTCCTTGAGTCTTCTTACAAAAATTTTGAACCCCTTCTCGAAATACATGAGAGGGTATTTATAAATAAAATTTATATTATTAAAATAGAAAATGTATATTTTGCTAATGAGGTTAAAACAAACACTCCTCAAAATATGGAACAAAAAGACAAAAATAACCTTCAGTTTTAACAAGAAACTAACGATGAGAAGTTGACTACTCTCCCATTTTCTGTCGTAACATGTAAATAGCCTCGATCGACTTCAATTCTGGGGGATGAGCTGGAATCATTTACGTCTCTCCCACAAACAAGGCATACGAAAGAAGTGGGAGCATGAATTCATATGCATTAACAAAGTTGTGAAGAACTAACCATTGACCATAGGGATTTACCAAGAACTACTGATGATATTCAATATTTAACTTAGATAATTTCTTGATGTTATCTTCTTTTTCCTTAGATTTTTTATGCCAGTACTCTTTGAGTGCTTGAGTATTAGGAAATAATTCTCTTGGGCACTCAGTAATAAGATTAGCATATTCTATACTTTCTCTAACAGTTTTGGTAATTTGGCCTGCTAGGTCTCTCACTCTATAAACTGCTTCTTTAACCTAATTTAATATAATTGTTGGGCGCACCCAGATGCGGTTGCTAACCATGACATTAATCACGATTAGACGGACAGGAGATGAGAGGACTGGCCACATGGCCGCCTTCGTCTCCTCCTAAGCCAGACTGAAAGGAATTCATGGTGCCTTGCAGGTGACATTAATTGGGTGCTCCAGTCAAGATTTCTCCATCAAGCTCATAGCAATGGCCTCAACAAACCATAACATAGTTCTTCCTCCTCTGCTCCAGAGCATTTTCCCTCCTCAGGTGGCAGATTCTTGCTCTTGCACAGTTACTAGAAGCCGCTATTGGCTACTCAGCTATGTGGACATTGGAAATGGGTATCATTTCTCCCACACCAGGCACTACAATCTGATTCTAGCTTAGAATTCCTCTGCTCACTCTTTGCATAGCCATTCTACCAATCTCCCCACTAGTAGCTCTATGCTGAATTCCGCCATGGCTCACATCTGCCACCAAATGCGTAGCAGAAGAGGGGGTAGTCGTGGTGGAGGTGTCTATCCTCCTACTATGCCCAGCCCTAAATCTACCTCCCCCCCCCCTCTTCTCCTGACATTTCAAATCCTCATAGCACCTTCTCTGGCTGGTATCCTGATACCCGCAGTGGCAGAGGACGGGCTCAGCTCCAAGGTGCCTGCAGGAGTGACACAGTTGTTCATACAGCTGATTTTCCCCTTCCACCTCATCTCACTCCTCACACGACTCAATTTCAATTCCACAGAACCCTTCACAGGCTTGTTATCACCACCACAGTCACCATCATCTTCTCTGAGGAAAACGACCCGCAGGAAGCTCCGCTAGAGAACAATGTTGAGCGGCAGAGGGCCACTTAAAGGAACAGAAGTGCCCGTGACCTAGGCAAGTAGAAGCTGGTCGAGGATGTTGCCACCCTGCATGGAAAGGAGCTGGTTGACAGTCAGCATGCTACTGAAGGCAGAGATGTAGACACGCAGGCACCTGGAGGCAGAGTAGGAAACATGTCTGGCCGACATGCAGCAGAAGGCAGCTCCATTGGCGCTCAACCAGCTCATGGAATTCAAAGAGGCATGTCAGTAGAGGAGGAGGAGTGGTACAAGTACGCATGTCTTGTTAAGGAAGAGCCTGCCCCAGACGACCTCTAGTATTGACACTTGGTAGCGAGGTGTCGCCCTTCTACCAGTTGGCATTTTCCTATGTTCATTGGATGATTTTTGTTATGACATGTTTTGTTAAAACTTTCCTCCTGGTTTTTTTTGCAATGTTTCGTATTTTTGGTTAAAACTGGTAACCCCTGTGTGGGTTCTTTCTGCTTTCGTAGACTGATTTTCCATTGATGGGGTAGTCGAGCTTAGACTGTTTTGTTTTTTGACAAACGATGTTCAGCGCTGCTGAGGCCATAGTCTTGATATATTTATATTTTGTTTCATATCAATAGAATAGTTTTACTTGGAAAAAAAAATATAATTGTTGGGCGTAGGATCCCCCAAGGGAAGTTTTGGGGCTTAGAGCCCGGATTTTGATAAAAATTTGTAACCTCGATGTAAAGACTCCGAATTTTGTGGGCATGGAGCACGTATTTTGTAAAAGAGTCATAGGGTTGTCCGCCCGCAATTTTTTAATGTCAGCTATATAGATCTACCCATGGTCTACAGACCATGGGATCGTATCAATACAACAAGGCTCTAAGTAGTTAAGACATCAATTGATGATCATGGAATAGAAGCATAACAGAGTATCTAAAGTGTAAAGTCTAGTTTTGGGTCATAGCGTAGGAGAAGGCTCTGTAGTTGAGTGTGTAGAGGCCTACTAGTCTGCAGCTTAGTGTGAAGACCCCTGCAGCTAAGTCTGTAGGGCGAGTTGAGTCTGTAACAGTTGGAAGGATTAACAAAGAGAAGTTTTATATCATTCCTGTGTATTTATTTCCTATTTTCTACATTGAATGTGTTGGGTATGACTTGTATTTCTACTGTTTATATGATGCGTGAACATATGTGACTACGATAATTAAGTGAATGTGAGATAAAGTGTCTTTTTACGTGAAGTTAACTAAGATATTTAAGAAGATAAGTAATATTTGCAGTATAGTTTAGGGAAATAGCGCAAATCACTTCCATAGTAGCGTGAAAGCATCTTAGACCCTGGTTAGGGTTGCGCGAAGGTGATTATAACATATTGCAAAGGTCTCGCAAGTCAGCATAGTGAGGTAAATGACTTGCGCAGAGGTAGGCACAATTGGACTAAATCGACACCACATACATCTCAAGGGTGCAGAAACTTGGTTCCAGCATCCCCCAACACTACTTTCGGTGAGACTTTAGTCCGCGCTCTATGGGCTAATGCCGAAAGGGCCAATAGTGTAGGGTTTCGTTTGGCTAATTAACTCTAAACCTAGGTCAGGCCCTCTCAGCCAACAAATGGTTCAGTTGCTGGGACTGAAATCTGCATAGAGATCTCTGATGTTGTATCATTCGAATCCAACTAAGAAGGAACTTGAAGGTTGGGTGGATAGAAGAATTCATGAGTTTGTGGCACAGGAGAAGAGGAACCCACAACTAACAAAAGAAGAGTGGTTAGACTAGTACCTGTACATAGAGATCCATGAAATCTTCTTCACGTATTTCCCTACTGAGCTATACAAGTGGATCGTAAAGTCTGAAGATAGCCAAGGAAGGTGGAAACTCGACAATCCTATTGTGTGGACCCCAGAGTTAGTGCAAAGCATCGGAGGATAAGATTGTGCGTGCCATTGATCATTGGCTCGATTGGATTATAGGAGTATTTATTACTGAGTTCATGGTTGACACCTTAGTTAGTTATAGCGAGGTAGAGCGATTCGTTCTCAAAGGACCACAAGGTAAGTATGTAAATTCTTTGAATACTTGGATTAAAATGATATTATGCGAAAAGAGGGTTTTGTAGTTACCTTGATTTTTGGGGCTACATGAAGTGGAAAAGCTTATAGGAATGAAGGAAGTAAGGGACCCAAAACTAGCCCCTTGATTTCACCTCCGCGAGTAGATGAGGAAGAGCTTGCGAAGTTCTAGCTGCAAAGTATGATCCATCTGATAAAGAAAGAATTCTGTGAATACCACCCCCACCCACACTGCCACCAACTTCACTGCCATCACCTCCATCTTCACCTATACCACCTCCGCCACCACCACGATTCAATATGGAAAGCACAGTGAAGTTGCCTATGTTTAAGGGATTAGGAAATCAGGATCCGCACCAATTCTTGTTCGTTGTAAGAGCTGTATGGGAAGCACAAGGAGTTATAGATGACAATATAAAGAAATCGACAGTGGTTAGCACCCTCCAGGACCATGCGCTGACTTGGTATATTAAGCACTCCAATGATAATCCAAATGCAGGAATCGTGGATATCCAAGCAGCACTAAACAGAGAATTTAGCAGGCTGAAATCTAAAGCACAGTCGATCATTGGATTCAAAGAGATCACAACGCTACTAGGTGAGACTCCTTGGGAGTTGGATCAGAGGTTTAAATCCATGATTCACGAAGCTAATATGAATATAATGGATTGACAACATCGCGAATGGTTTGTAGCATCGCTAACACCACACTAAGGAGTGTGCTATTACAGTAGAAATTAACAACTTAGGCAGAGGCCTTAGACATCACGATGAGGCTACATGAGATGCCCAATGCAGGATCCTAACTTGGGATTTCAAAAAATCCATGTGTAGCTGAAGGATTTATGCCTTGAGATGTAGAGTCTGAAATAGGATAAGACAGCTCGACCAGAAGTGCACGAAGAGGTATGGGCAGTAAAATGCAAGGGTCAAGGTCATGATAATGACCACTGCCCAAGTTTTGCAAATTACCTTGGAGGAGGACAGTCAATGCCCTTAAGACCAGAAGCACAAGAAGGACCTAGCGCGGTGCCGACTTTGTGGTGCACAATTTGTCAAATCGCTGGAAAATATGCCACAAACAACTACCATTTGTTACAAAAGTATACGCAAAATCTGCAACAATTGTTCTACAAATTTTGTAGGTCAGTGGGACACAATGAGCACACTTGTAGAATCTATGAGCTAATGATGGATAGAACTCCCACCTACAAAGTTCAGGCCGAAATGTGGCCCCTTGAAAAAAATGAAGAATGGTGCGAATAGGATTTTAGGGGCGTGGGCGAGGCTGAGGTGGAGGAGGACCTGGAAGAGGTCATAGAAAGTTGATATGCTACAATTGAAGAGGGCTAGGAGGTTATGCCAATGATTGTACAAATCCAATGTGCCCATCATGTTTATATTACAACTTGTTCAATCATGAGACCGAAGATTCTCGCACACTGATAGCCAGGATACACGACAAAGGAACACTACCACCTCCCTTGATTGAGAACCTACAGATGATGAGGTCTGAGCTGCGCGAGAAAGATCTGAATGTAAATATTGTTCTCCAAAGTGGAATCGTAATGGGAGATGACAAAGTCAAACAACCAGAGGATAGTACTTAGGTTCACAAAGCTCCAGTGAAGGAAGTAGAGTTTGATTTGGAGCGCACTCGGGAAACCTTCATGGAAGCCATGAAGAGCTTCACCGAGACCTCCACTTCAGGAAGAAAAGATAGACCAAAGCCAAAAAAGGAGCCATCCATGCTCATAATGTTCTTGGAAACATGTATGAAGTTATTGTGTGATAGTAAAGGTATAAAAGAGTTATAGGAACTCATTAATATATGTGTTGGGACTGCAGAAGGAGAACCGCATGGAGTGAGGAAGATCGGAAAACACAAGACAAGAACGATAAGAGAAATGAGACTAACCACATAGATTGGAGAATATGAGATGGATCAAGTTATCATGGATTTAGGATCAGATGTGAATTTTCTGCTGAAGCAGACATGGGAGGGAATGGGGATACCTACATTGCATTGGTCTCCTATTCAACTACGAATGGCGAACCAACAGGAAATAATACCCATGGGGTGATTGCAATGAATAACCATGGATATTGAGGGAGAAAGCATGCTAGAAGACTTTGAAGTGATAGATATTGTCGATGACAGTAATCCCTACACCACGCTCTTAGGAATTGATTGGGCCACCGACATGAATGGGGTGATTAATCTAAAAAATCAGAAAATATTTTTCAAAAGAAGTCACTGCGCGTAATTATACCCCTGGACCCTGCTGAAGGATCATGCTTTACGAAGCTGGTGCACGACTATGAAAGTGATGACAATTTGCACTACATTTATAAGATAACAATGCTAAACCAGGACTAGGTGAATCCCACCCCATATGGGTAGATTGCATGGGAGCACAAAAGCTCCTCTACTTTAGATTTGGATGAGGAGACGAAGCGATGGCATAATTGGTTACATAAGGTAACTACAGTGAATTGTAATATGATGACAAGTTCACTGCGCTACGTATCGACAAAAGTACGAGACTAGCCTACTTATGATGGTCTAAGTGAGGTAGACACCTTCTTGAATAAATTTAAAAGGGAGGTGCTAGAAACACAACACTTCGAGGCCTTGGATTGGGTACTGCACGCTACGCCTGCGAGGTGTGATCCAAAATGGATTTAGGATACACTGCTAAGTCAAAGTGTTCCTCATAGAGGAAAATCAAAGTCCAAGGAAGTTCTTGGAAATAGCCGCATTGCAGAGATATTTTCCTTCTGAATCTACTGCAACTTGAATGGGCTAAAATGGACTTAGGGCGCATAAGTTATTGCAGAGAGAAGATGCCTTGTTTCTTTGTAAAAAGAGGCAAAAACCCCTAAAAATGGCAAAAAACCGTTATAAAGGGAAATCACATCGGAAAAAGGAAAGGGTAAGGACTGAGGTGGAGGCAGAAGAAACCCCGATCTGCCGATCCGATCAATCAGGTCGGAGACAGACACGTATGCGATATCGGCACCCTGGACCTGGCGATTGTGATCATGCGATACGCCGATCACCGATGATCGGTTTGGCGAATTGACATCGACGATGTATAGAACCCCTGGTCTGTGTGCGATGCGATATGTGATAGGCGATCACAACGCACAGTCTCAGCCATTGGATCACGAGAGGAATGGACAACCAGGATTAAATTGCCGATCGTCGATTGCCGGACTTAACGGATTTCATAAGCGCAATTCATAAATTTTGAAATCCAGAAGTTCAGATTTTTGTGTATTAACGTTTTTTGGTGTAAAAACCGAAATACAAAGGAATGACACCCCAAGCAGTAAAATGGACCTGAAGGGGAATTATAATCTCAATTGCATAGAAATTGAGTTCCCTAAAGGCGGATTTCGAGCGGGCCTCAAGCGGTAAATGGTTTTGGGCCAGCTCCACCCGATCTGATACAGCGAACGATGTGTGGCTGGCGGAGGAGAGAGGAAAACCACCTTTTTGGGTGGGTAACCTCTGTACCCTTAATCCACCAAAGATCGCATATTGACCGTTGGATTGGGGATCACCCAGATCGATAGTGGGGCTTGTGAAAGTGACCCAAGGTGGACCTGATGTGATTATAGGGTGGATTCAAAAGAATTTGAAGTCTGATAAAAAGGATTTTGTCGAGTTTTTGAAGGTTTTCCCATGTATTTGGGATTTTGAGAAATACATTTTTGTGATGTGATATAACACCTAATGGCGGACCCGATAGGGATTTTAGGGGTGATAGAAGGGAATTTCGTGTCCGAGAAATGCCCCCGATAGTGTATTTTTCCAGAAATCTCTGTGTAATGGAATTTTCTTAGTTTTCGGCTTATTGCCTGGAAAATAGCCCCAATCCCTTGTAACAGCTCCTAATCATCATTCCATGTTACAAGCGAGTGTTTTTGCTAGATGGTGAGGCATTTGAAAGCCAGAGAGCTGCAAAGCAAGATGGCCAATAGAAAAAACAACACAGAGAAGCCACAGAGCCATAGGGGAACGAGTGAATGCAGGGAAACTGGTGGGGAAGCCGAAAGGCTGGGAAAATGCCTCAAAGGAGCTCAGAGAGTTGAATTACACAGAGGAAATTTGAGAAGTAGGAGAGAATAGGTGAGAAAAAAGCTACTACGCAGAGCAGCTAAGGGAGCCTTTGGGGTCACTTGAAGTTCAAGTGAAAAGCCAGAGAGCTAAAGGTTGCAGAAAGCTAAAGAAGCTAGAGCCAATGAGCTAGAGCCAAGAGCTAGAGCCAAAGACAAGAGCCAGAGCTAGAGCCGAGAGCCAGAGCTAGAGTTGAGAGCCAGCAGCCGAGAGCTTCAAGAGCCAGGGATAAAATGGTATCTAAACCCATTGTTTCTGTGTAAAATAGTGCAGTTGAGCCAAGAGCTTGTAAAAAGGACTTTGCCATAATCCAAGAGAGCGTAGTTGAGTTGACTAGAGCTCAAGGAGATGTAGCCCAAGAGTTTTTGGTGAACTTTGTATTAGGTTGTTGCCTTATGTGTTTTTTATTTACTGTACTATTTGCATTGTTACATGTATTTACATACCAGCACAAACAACAAATTTTAAAGCACATAAATTGTTAAAATAACCATAAGCATACACCTTATTTGCAAGCACATATTTAATTCAGCGTTGGTTAATCATAAGGACTTGGGAATATTTAAGCTTTGGAAGTGGGAGAGGTTCTTTTAAGTTAGAAAAGAAGCCTAAGTGCCCCATCTTCAAATTAGGTGGTATTAGAACCTGAGTTTTGATTAACCACACCTTCAAGAAGGTTATATCAGAATGCTTGATTGACAGCGCAAAGTTTTCTTGTCTGAAAGGTGCTTAAACAGTCAAAGGTTGATTGTATGCTTGTTTGCAGACTGATTATTGTTTGAGTTTGCAGTCTGGGAGGACAAGAAGGAAGAAGGACCTCAAGGAAATCCTTGAAGCACAAGAGGTTTGCTGCAAAAGGTTGTTGGGTAAAGCTATTTATTAATCTTGTTTGAAGTTCTTTTATTCATTGGCATAATGACAACTTCTACGAGTGAGTCCTCAAATTCTTCTTTCTTGATCACAAGACTTTTTTATGAAGACATGAAGCAAGAGTTGTCCACCATGATGGATATGGTGAGAGAGATGTATGAGGATGGAAGAAAGAGTAGCATACTTAGAGAGTGGTTAAATTCCATGAAGGAAGAGAAGCAATTGCTTTTTGACAAATTGCCGGAAATGGAGAGGCAACTTCATATTGCACATATGAACCTAAGGAGGATGCATGAGTTGGAGACATAGCTCTTTGTTGCCCAAGAAGCCTTAATCAAGTATCATCTTGAGGAAGAGGTAAACCAATCTAGCTTGTCTTCAAATTCCTCTAAGAATGCTTATATTGGTTCTTTTGAAAAGCATACCAAAGGCATATGTTCCAAGCTAATGACCAAGATGGGCTATGAAGGAAAGGGCTTGGGAAAACACACAAAAGGTATTGTTGAAGAAAGGCCTAATTATTTGGGTCTTGACTATGGACAATCTTATGGAAAGAGTTCCAAGCCTACCATAAAGGCCATTGAAACAACTCCAAGAAGGAGTTGCATTGCGGAGTGTGAATATTGTATTTAGGAGGAATACAATGGCTTGAAACATTATTTTTAGGATGTAGGTGTTTAGAAGCACACACTTGAACCAAAGAGTTGGGAAGACTCTGACAATCTTGAAGAGATTGATGGTATTCAAAAGGGAGCCACTTCTTCATTTGCTTCACCTCCTCATGAAGGCAATAAAGGTGAAAGAGGCAGGTATAAATCTAGTTCTAACATTTTCCTTTTGATTGTGCAAAGCATGATAAATTTCCACCTATAAACAGGAAAAGAATTGCTTGTTCCTTTTGTGGTTTGGATAACCACAATGTTTCTAGATGTTGGAAGATAATGGCCACATACAAGAACCTTTAGAAGGAAAAGAAGAAAGAATCCAAAGTTCCATTGGACAAGGCAAATCATGTTGTCAAGAAGATGCACATGCAATGCACTTACTGCCATAAGCAAGGACATCTTGCTACAAAATGTTGGACTCTGAATCCAGCAATGATTCCATAAAAGCTGAAGAGAGTGAAAAGAGAAGATGGCAGGCATGGAAAGGAAGATTCCATGGATGATGTGTCTCAACATTCACACAATGATGTTGATGTGCAGACAAAGGTAAATCTTTGAAAGGGATTGGTAAGAAACGGTTAGAGTTCTTATCTAATTAAGATTGCATGTCTATTGATGCATCTATATTATATTTCATTTCAACTTCAAAAGTACAGTGTGCTTAAGTGAAATTTGAAGGATGAAATGCATGCATGAGTATGAGATGCATGAAGACAGGAATATTGATGATTTTCTTGTTTTTGAACGTGTATGTGCAATTAACTTGTAGGGTTGTTTGCTTTCACATGCATGTGATGCCATGTTGACTTGGAAGAAGTTAACTTGGTCTCCAAATCGAGATAATGATGAAGTGTTTCATATTTTGAAAAATATTCCTATTGGTATTTTTCTACATGCTTGACTTAAATGGTCATTTGTTTAAAGGCATGTTTTGTGGGCTTGTTATCTAGTCCATCATTTGTATGCAGATGTAAGACATGGAGGTGTTCACAAGCTAAGAAATCTATTTCTTTTGTTGAAGCAGGAATTTAGGCCATCCAGTTGTTGTCTATATTTCTGTTGTTGTTAACAATTGTTGTTGACAGCATTTCAAACAGGTACAAATGAGAGTTTTATGGAGTAGATGAATTCACACTAGTTTGAGCCACCTTGGATCAATGATCAAGGCAGAAGAGTTCAAACTACCTCCTATGACCATTTCAGCAGAAGTTCTACCTGAAGGCAAGAAGGAAGACAGTTCTTCCCAAGAGAACCAGCACATCCAGGAAGGAAAGTGGTCAGAGACTTTGATTCGGAGGCACTATGCAAGGAAAGTGTGTGGAGGCTGAAAGAAGAGGGTGTTGTTACTCTCATTTACGATTCAGATCAGTATATCAGTCTTTTGGAGACCAAAAGTTCTTTTAGTGGGAAGGCGTGATCCAAAACGGATTTTGGATAGACTCCTAAGTCTAAGTGTTCCTCACAGAGGAAAGTGAAAGTCTAAGGAAGTTCCTAGAAATAGTCCCATTGCAGAGATCTTGTCCTTCTGAATCTACTGCAACTTGAATGGGCTAAAATGGACTTAGGGTGCAGAAGTTATCATAGAGAGAAGATGCCATGTTTCTTTGAAAAAAGAGGCAAAACCCCCTAAAAAATGGAAAAAAAGCCTTATAAAGGAAAATCGCATCGGAAAAAGGTAAGGGGACAGACTTAAGCAGAGGTGGAAGAAACCCCGATCTACCAATCCGATCAATCAGGTTGGAGGCAGACACATATGCAATATCAGGACCGTAGACCTGGCGATTGCAATCATGTGATACACCAATCACCAATGATCGGACCAGTGAATCGGCATCGGCGATGTACAGAATGCCTAGGCCGTGTGCGATACGATATGCAATAAGTGATCATGACATGTAATCTCAGCTGTCAGATTGCGAGAGGAACGGACAGCCAAGATTAAATCGGCAATTGCTAGACCTGACTGATTTCATAAGTGCAATTCATAAATTTTCAAATCCAGAAATTTGGATTTTCTGTGTATTAACGTTTTTTGGTGTAAAAATCGAAATACAAAGGAATAACGTCCGAAGTGGTAAAACAGACCCGAAGGGGAATTATAAGCTCGATTGCATAGAAATTGAGTTTCGTAAAGGTGGATTTTGGGTGGGCCTCAAGCGGTAAATGGTTTTGGCCTAGCTCTGCACAATCCCATACAACAAATGACACGTGGTTGGTGGAGGAGAGAGTAAAACCACCTTTTCAGGTGGGTAACCTCAATACCATTAAGCCGCCTGAGATCACATATTGACCGTTGGATTGGGGATCACCTAGATTGACGATGGAGCTTGTGAAAGCGACTCAAGGTGGACCCGATGTGATTATAGGGTCAATTCGATAGAATTTTAAGTCCGATAAAAATGATTTTGTTGTGTTTTTGAAGGTTTTCATATGTATTTGGGATTTTTCCCAATACACTTTTGCGATGTGATATAATGCCTAATGGCAGACCTGATAGGGGATTTAGGGGTGATTAAAGGGAATTTCACATCCGAGAAACGCGCCTGATAGTGTATTTTGCCAGAAATCTCTGTGTAATGGAATTTTCTCAGTTTTTAGGTTATTACCTAGAAAATGGCCCCAATCCCTTGTAATAGCTCCTAATCGTCATCCCACGTTATAAGCGGGCATTTTTGGCAGATGAAGAGGCGTTTGAAAGCCACAGAGCCGCACAGCCAGATGATAAGTGGAGCAGACAGTGTAGAGAAGCCACAGAGCCGCAGGGGAATGATTGAACATAGGGAAATGGTTGGGGAAGCTGAAAAGCTGGGTAAATGCCTCAAAGGATCGCAGAGAGCTCAATTGAGCAGAAGAAAGTCGATAAGCAGAAGGAGAGAGCAGGTGAGCAAAAGGCTACTATGCAGAGCAGCTGAGGGAGCCTTTGGGGTCACTTGAAGTTCAAGTGAAAATCCAGAGAGCTGAAGGTTGCAAAAAGCCAAAGAAGCTAGATCCAAAGAGCCAGAGCCAAGAGGCAGAGCTAGAGCTGGAGCTAAGAGCCAAAGCAAGAGTTGAGAGCCAGCAGTCAAGAACTTCAAGAGCCAGGGATAAAATGGTATCTAAACCCATCATTTCTGTGTAAAATAGTGGAGTTGAGCCAAGAGCTTTTAAAAAAGACTTTGCCATAATCTGAGAGAGCCTAGTTGAGTTGACTAGAGCTCAAGGAGATGTAGCCCAAAATTTTTGGGTGAACTCCATATTAACTTGCTGTCTTATGTGTTTGTTATTTCTTGCATTGTTTGTAGTGTTACATGTATTCACATACTAGCACAAACAACATATTTTAAAGCACATAAATAGTTAAAATAACCATAAACATACACCTTATTTGCAAGCACATATTTAATTTCATGTTGGTTAATCATAAAGACTTGGGAATATTTAAGCTTTCGAAGTGGGAGAGGTTCTTGTAAGTTAGACAAGAAGCCTAAGTGCCCCATTTTCAGATCAAGGTGGTGGGGTACGCACAAAAGGAGCTTTAACGACTGGCACGAGTGTAGGCGAATGATGAGCTTACGATTTGGGAAGCCTAGGGTGCAACTAACAGATAAGTACAATGGGTAGGATGATCCGCGCATGCATCTAGCCCAATGGACACAGGCCTATGGGGAAGAGACACGACCTGAGTGGGTACACCTATTTTGTCATACCTTGGATGTTTTACCAATGAACTGGTATATAGAAATAGAGCTCCACCATAGGACAGGTGAATGGGATGTTCTGCGTGAAGGGTTTGTGATGACCTTCAGTTTTGAGGATGAGTGGAACCGTATTGATGAAGTTCTTCAAGAGGTAAAAGCAATCATCTTTAGGAAACTACAAGAGCCGATAGAATTGATTTAGCCTGAATTGGCTACTGAGCTGAGCTGCACGGTGGAATGTTATAATGTAATTGCTGAAGAAGAAGATGAATATTCGCGGAAAATCAACATTCTAGAGACAGAAGGCCAACACAAGCTTCAGGGACCTCAGATTGAGAATCCTGACATAAGTGTGCCGTTGAAGACTAAGCAGGTGAATATTGGTATGGAGGTGGAACCTAAAATTGTGAGGATTGGAGACTATTGGGATGGCTCGCTGATGGATAAGGTCGCTAAATTACTCTGTGAATATCGAGACCTATTCCTGACCAAGTTTAAGGATTTGAAGGGAATAATCGAAGATTTAAGGGTAATGAAGATCACATTAAAACCGGACGTGAAGCCAATTAAGTAGAGGCCATATTGGTTAAATCTGAAATACAAGGAGAAGGTCCGCATAGAAGTAGACAAGATGCTTACGGCAGGCATCATTGAGCCTATGGATGAATCTGATTGGGTAAACTCGATGGTGGTACAAGAGAAGAAGCAGTTGGAAGAAATAAGAATATGTGTGGATCTTAGAATGTTGAACAACACGTGTGTACATGGTCCATTCCCAACTCCGTTCACAGATGAGGTGTTGGACAATGTAGGCAGTAGGAAGCATATTCCTTCACTAATGGATTCTCAGGGTACCACCAGATCAAAATCGCACTCGAGGATAGGAGCAAGAAAACCTTCACAACTAAATGGGGTTGCTTTCAATATACTGTCATGCCATTTGGATTGACGAATGCCCCTACTATCTTTTTGTGCGTAGTTGTTGCAACATTCACAGAATATATTCATAAATCATTGGAGGTCTAGTTTGATGACTAGATTGTATTTGGGTTGGTTAGGTTCCATGTAGTGAACCTGCACTTGATCTTAGATTCATGTTGAAGATACCAAATCACGCTCAACCTCAAGAAGTGTATGTTTCTCATTCCTTTTTGGAACCTGTTGAGGCATGTGGCTTGCAGACAAGGGCTGATGGTAGACCCCATGAAAATCACGGTGATTCTCAATTTAGAAGCACTGTGGAGTGCGAAATGGTTGCGTGCCACTTAGGGGCATATGGGGTACTACAGGAAGTTCATCAAAAAGTATGCCCAGATCACTGTGCTGATGGAAAAGCTATTGAAAAAGGATGCCATGTTCTATTGGAATGATGACTGTAAGAAAAGCATAGATGTATTAAAAGAAGAGATGGTTACTGGACCGATTCTGCTCTTCTCGGACTCAAAGAAGAGTTTCATGTCCATGTTGACACGTCAAGTATAGTGTTTGGGGCAGTACTAACATAGGAAGGTGGAGAAGGCTTGGATCACCCTATCACGTTTGCAAGTCACAGATTATGTAAAGTAGAAAAGAATTATTCCACCAATGGACGCAAGGGACTGGCTATGGTGTATGCACTCTAGATGTATCGGCACTACCTACTAGGGGGACAATTCAAGATGTATACATATCATTCCACAATGAAATACTTGTTCGATAAACCTACGTTGGGGGGGGGCGCATATGGAGATGGATTTTATTGTTCCACGAATATGATTTCAAAATTTTTGTGAAGCCTAGAAGATTGAACGCGGGACTAGACAACCTCTCACGCATTGAGATAGGAGAGGAACCTACTAGTCTGGAGGAAGGATTACTTGACGCGCAACTCTTTGCTATGTGTGTAGCAGATGGAAATTTTGAAGATATAATTCACTTTCTCACAACTGGAACTGTGCCGAAAGGGTACTTTGTCTAGCAGAAGAAGGAACTAGTGGTGCATGCGACAAATTTCTCTGTCATTGCGGGGCATCTATGCAAAATGGAGAGTGATGAGATACTACAAAGGTATGTACCTGAATTTGAATGAAGCAATATCCTTGTGGACGCTCATGGGGGCACCGTGGGAGGAAATTATGTAAGGAGAGTAACTGCACATAAGATTCTCCATGGAGGGTTGTCGTGGCTGACCCTTCATCAGGATTCGAAAGCACATTACAAGGCCTATGATGTATGTCAAAGAATGAGGTAAACGATAAAAGAGGGACGAGAAGCCTTTGAATCTGCAAATGACGTTGCAACCCTTTGAAATGTGGGCAATCGACTTGTAGGACCTATCAAACCTCAAGGAAAGACATGCGCGAGATATATTATCATTGTGACAAAGTACTTGACTTGTTGGGAAAAAGCATAGCTGGTAAAGAATTTCATGGCTGCGATGGCCACGAAGTTTATGTTTGAATACGTATTGATGCAATTTGGATGTCTAAAGATATTGATGACCAATTTCGGTACACATTTCCTGAACGAGATGATCAATGCACTGACGAAAGAATTTCAGGTGTATCATCAGAAAAGCACACCATATCATCCACAGGCAAATGAGACAATAGAAGTGTTCACAAAATTACTGGAGACCGTGCTAACCAATGTATGTAATACATTGTGAAGTGATTGGGACCTATGCATACCCACAGTATTATGGGCTTATAGGAAGACATGTAAGAAACTGATGGGACAGACACCTTTTAGGCTTGTCTATGGAGTGGAAGCTATAATGCCTATGGAGTACATCATTCCTAGTCTATGCAGAGCGGTGCTCATAGGTATTATGGATTGTGGAGCCCTGGAGGAAACACTCACGCATTTGGAGGAGCTCGAAGAAGAATAGTTTTTGGCTGGATTCCACCAGCAGGTGCAAAAGCAGTGCGAAAAGGCTTGGCATGATTGACATATTAAGTTGTGCACATTGAAGGAAAATGATTTTGTGTTGTTGTATGATAGTAAGTTTGATAAATTCCCAAGGAAGCTCAGAATGCACTAGCTAGGATATGTTATGAAGGAGATCACAAATTGTGGTGTGGTTTAGTTGGTAAAGTTAAATGAAGAATGCTTGCCAGGAAAAGTCAATGGAAGTCATTTGAAGGCTTACACAGGTGGCCTGACCATCTGACTAGCGATAGGAAGCACAGTATTAGCACTCCAGGTAGCTGAAAGAAGGAGTTGGACTATAAAATACTCTTCCCAAGAGCTGCGCGATGTCAGGTCTACGCACAGTAGTGAAGTGTCATAGGATCCACGAGAGCACGATGGCAGCTACACTGCAACGTGGGTCAGCTGGAAAGTGACTGTTACAGTCACTTTTCATGATGTGATGCTTGGTTTGAGACCAAATGGAGCGGGTGGTAGGCATTTAAGATGAACTTTATAGGCTAGATTCTTGAAAATATTCCACCAAGTGAGCATTAATGGACCGAATTTTGGGCGAAGAGTCGAATTGAAATTCAAAAGGCACTGTAAATTACAAAAGGGTGTCCAACAAACAACACTTGGAAATTTGAGAATTGAGTTGTTGCTCACCTAGACACTCATGAACCTAGACTTTTTTGATCTTTTGAAGGCGAGGTCATTGTTTGAGAACTTACCCGAGCCGTTGAGAGAATTATGGAATAGCACTATGGTCACGCCTGAGGAAGCCATGGATACTGAAGAAATGACCACTGAGGAGGCTGCATAGGCCATGATGGTAGGAGAAGCCCTAGAAAGTTTCGGGATAATCGTAGAAATCCCTAAATCGCTGCGCATGTCAAGACCCAAGAAAGACAAGTAGCCTATGGTACCGGTGTGTGTGTCCTACAGGAATCCATTACGAGCTAGCCTTACCATGGAAGAAAAGTGGAAGGTGATCAATTTGGAGGTCAATGAGGAGGAAGAATTTGAAGAAATCTTGATAGATGAGGAGAATGATGTAGCGATAGAGGTAGAAACCTAGGGTGTGGAACCTCTCACTAGGCTACCCACATATGTTCTTCCGTGGAAGGGAAAAGCAAGGGTGCCCAAAGACATAGATGAAAGAAAAAGCTCTCTCCAGACCCTGCTGCTCTGTGAAAACATGATTTTTGATGGAGCGCACTTGGGATGAGTTCCTGTATTAAAATTTGAAGACTGGGATCTCACGAATGATGAGAAGTTCCCACATTTGGCAACCTCGCAGAGAATGCACCAGAAGAAAAACACATCACATGGAGTCATTGAGTTAGAGCTGCGCCAACAGCTGAGAGGTGTAGAAAAGGTAGGAATGTTAAACCTGCTCTGGGTGCCACATTACCATCGCGCCCCAGTGACTATTTTTGTCATCAGGCAGCTGCTTTGCCTGGTGGATGATGAGTTCTTGTTGTTGGAGGAGCCCATCCCCATCACAAATCACTTAATTCATAGAATTACCTAGCTCCCCTACAAAGGGCTGGACTTAGTGAAGATCTTAGAGTGTAAAAGTGATGATTTGGCCATCGCGGAGGCCATGAAGAAGAAGTTCAAGCTACAGAAGAAGAAGAGAGGATAAGCAATTTCCAGCATTAACAACGCTACAGTCAAAGTCGTGACACAGATATTGGCCAGAAAGGTTATGCAAAAGTGTCACGCGGATGAGGTGCCCATGCCGATGGTTGCACTTTCTACGCAATGCGCAAAAGTGGTCAAGTTTAACTTGGTAGAATACTTGTGCAGAGAATTCCTGGAGAACTACCGTGAGGCAGAGGAGTAGGGGAAGACTTTTCATTATTCCTGGTTGTTATTTTTCATTGTGCTGGTGGCATGGTAGTTGCCCGAGGACAGCTAGCTCCTGACTATTGCGGACGACCTTCTAGAGGCGGTGAAGTACGCTTCACGATGGGCAACTAGAGATGCTCAAAGAATCAGGGAAAATAAGATATTCTGGGTGTTCACGGAGATGAACATCAAAATGGGGATTAATTGCAAGTCGCGGTTATTGCCCAGGTCTATAACAATCTACATATATTTGTAAAGTTCAAGGAAAATTTCCACCATGTATAGATCAGGGTGAGGAAGGACCTTGTGAATACATGGGACGAGCTCCCTTATCTGGCGACGGACGATCTCATATTCATCGTGCTTGAGTTATGGCTACCAGAGTGGCATGCTCTAGCTAGCTCCTCGATGGAAGAACAGAAGTCCACCACACCAAGGAAAAAGGATGAGGCAAAACTATGGATGGAGCAGTTGGCAGAGAAGAGAAGGAACGAAGCAGTAGCAGCCAAGGTCCAAGAGGCATGCAACACTGCGAAGGTGGCTGAAGAGCAGCAGAAGGCAGTAGAGGAGAAGTGCGGAGGCCAGAATTCACCTTCGCCCAAACAGGAAACATATATAGAGCAAGGTGGTGTGGACCTATAGATAGCATCCACGCAGCTGAAATGACAATGCCCAAGGGAGAAGGTAGGGCCGTGGAATATGTTGAAGGCTTCAAAAACTTCTTTCGACCCGATCACCGTCACTAAGGGGATCTACATGAAATTGGGGAGATGGTCATGGACGTCACTGCGGAGGCCCTCTAGTAGTTTGCGGAGGAGAACCAAATGTTGTTGGGGGCCCTCCAGGCACAGATACAGGAGTTGCAAGTGCACAGTCCATAGGTTGGCACTCTGTCAACCAGCGTCGCAATAGGTACATCTACGGCTAAGGAAATGTTGTGCACCAGAATGACCAACACTATAGTGCTGCTAGAGGGAGCACTCATTACTGAAAATGAGGTTGATAGGCCTATGGTTAGTGGGCTGAAGGGGATTAGGATAAATATGGTTGCGCTCCCTCGGGAGATGCTCTACATTTTGTAGGACGGAGTTACTACAAAACTATGAGCCAGGGAGAGTCTCGTGCTCTAGGTCATAAGCGAGCAGTGCACCAACATTGAACAATTGAGTCTACAGTGCGATGAGGTAGTGGCACAGAACCAACATCTAGTGCAGGTGGTTGAGGAAGCCTACTAGATGGTTTTGGAGATGGCCATTCAAGCAGAGGAACCAACGGAGGCACACATCTCGAAATATGCAGCAGGGGTGTGTGAGGCAAAGGAAGAGATGGCGAAGGTTCAACTAGAATAGAACCTTTAGATAGCTGAACTAAAATTCAAGGTGCAACCTTCAACTTTGCCAAAGGTCAAGGAACAACACGCCAATGCGATTACAACGGTAATAGCGGAGGTCAACAGTGTAGTGAAAGAATGCACAAGGCTATTCGAGGAGTCATTCGAGATTCTCACCACTCTGCAAGATGACCCGAACATACAACGCCTAGTGATCTCGGTCTAGGTGTGACAAAGGACCCTTCCAAGACCTTTTACTTTCTTGATGTGTTAAATTTCATTTTCAAAAGTGCATTAATGAATACATCTACATGTTGTAAAGAATAGGAATAAGATAATCATCAACACACGAAAGCATAAGCCATTGATAACGAAGTTCATCTAGGAGGGAATATGTCTCTGGACCTTGGCGTTAAGATGGCATAGGCTGTTGCATTAAGTGCTATCAATAGTGGTGATGTACATAGAGGTGATGTCATTATTATACAAGGAAAAAAGCCCTCATGCAAGAGTGGCTCTGAGAGAAGTTCCACTACAGGAACTCTCAGTCAAAAAGGGACTCCTATCAGTATGACACAAACTCATGCATGATGAGTATCCTGCCAGCATGGCATAAAAGGGATATCAAAACACAACATGCATAGTGATGCATGAGTATCCCATCAACATACAACAAAGGGATCTCAAAGCATAACATGACAAATCATGACAACAAGTACATCATATAGATGATTCCGTGTCACATCAAGAAGGAATCATGAAAATAAGTAATATACAAGTTCCCTCATCAACATAAAACATGGATTTGTGCAACATAATGCATAGCAAAAGAAGTACATGAACACACTGCATATACCTCACAACCAAGGGCCATCTGAAGAAGCAAATGTCAACTCACTGAAGTTGTTCGTGCCATCGATATCATGGTATCAATCGCATGGAAATGGCTGCTCGAACATGAATGCTAACACCTATATTCCACTTAGAAAAGTGGCTGAAGAATAGGATGAGAAAATGAGAAATCTGAACGCACCATCAGATTTGTGGCGTTGAATAATGCAAAATCGATTGTCCAATTTTTGAATTCTGAGAAATTGAGAATCTAGGGCTCAAGGAATATTTTAGATTCCCCCTAGATTCCTTAAAGATTCTGCTCCATTGGTGGACTGGACATCTGCAACTCCAAAGGTGAATGTGACCTTGCCATTTTGACCCCTGTGGAAAACCACGAAAAATAAATATAAACTTAACTATATTCCAACATGGAGAAAAATTACCTCCTCAGGAAAATTTCAAGGATCATGGTTCCACCCACTATTTCTGCAGCAGTGATGCTTCCCCCTGCATAATGAAAAATAGCTGAAAAATGCATAAGTATGATGGAGAAATAGACAATGCCATTGGGTTGATGGTGCCGAGAAGTGCTAAAACCATATAAAATCTGTCAAAATCTGACAAAGTGAAAATTCGCCCCCCCTGCAAAATGTTGCCTCGAAGTGTGTGCACTGCCTCCTCTACCTCAAATTCTGTGCCCACTTCTGGTTCCTCCCTTCTCTTCCTGTCCATTTCTGAATGACGGGTTTAAATAAATGAGGGCTAGAAGAATAAAAAAAGAAGGGTGGTTGGGCGCATTGGTTAAAATTGAAGTTTATTAGAGGGAGGTTAGGTGGTCAAACCTTGCCTCCCCGAAATATTGTGTTTTGTTTTTCAAAACAAACATTACATAAATTTTTGTGGGGACTGGACCCTCATCAGGTAGCCTTCCCCCAAACATCTTCGTTGGCACATTTAACTTAGGTAATCATTGCATGAGTTGCTGTAATGCTTAAGTTTGGGTTGACTATTAAATGGGTTGTGTTTCATGGGGTCACCGCATGGGTGGGACCGGCCCCCCCACCGACTATCCTTTCAACTCCCACGAGCCTCCTCAATGCAATATATATAGAGTAGAAGGGAGAGGTGTGGAGAGGTTGGGGTGGTGGCCCACCACCTCCCCTTTTTTTATATTTTTTTGTTAAACATAACAAACATGCACGTTTTTGACAATTCAAATTTTGACCGAAGGAGGAAATTTAACCAGGCCACAAATTTGCCCAGAATCTAGCCCAAGGTTGGCCAAAATCTGTGGTAAGGCTCTATCCAAATTGTGGCCTCCTTAAGCCTACCTAGTTAGCAAAAGTTCAATCGAACTTTAACTGCTTCTAACTTTCACATAAGCACTCGGTTTGATGAACTGTTCACACTATTGTAGTCAGGACGACTGGATCTACGTTCTAGTCCTAGTTCAAAATCATTTTGATCATTTTGATTTTTGAGCTTTCATAAGCCCTCTTTGTCCCATGTGTGTCCCTAGAGCCACCTGGATCAATCCTCCCCACTGAGGAGCTTTTGGTCCTCCAAAAGCATGAAAAATAATCTGCAACTTCTCTGTACCTTGTCTGCATCCCAAGCATCTTGAAAGGCCTCCCTTCCATCTCCTTCACCTTTGTTCTTCGGAGCCTTAAGCGATGAGCCAACACCTGCAACCTCTGTGACCTGTAGTACATTGTTTTGCAAATTACCTGCTTGACTTACATAACCAACTAATGACCCAAGAATCCCCTACTTGCCATGAGTTTATAACTCACCCTTGGTGGTCAAGTTTACATCAAGAGGGACACAATAGTCCAGCTATGAAAACAAGGCTAGCATATCATGGTTTCTTCAACAAGTGATGTAAAACACATCATCACTGCAACACATGATTTACAAAGATAAGGCCAAACACTGTTTTTTTTTACAAGTAATGGAAACATGGCATCACTTTCACATTTTATCATGCTACTCAAAATAAGACCAGACATCATTATTGTTGAACAAGTGATGGAAAACACATCATCACTTTTACATTTTAAAATGCAAGAAATGATTTACAAAAGAATGACTGTGAAATGCTAACATATCTAGAAACCATTTTTCACTTATCACTGTGAATGGGTCACCTCCTTGTGGTGGTTTTTCTTGTCAAACAACTGCTTCACTCGGTTCACGCACCGATGCTTTGTCTTTAAGGTGGTACTCAGGATGGAGCCTCCAACAAGTGGCTTTTTGATGGCCACTTCTATCGCAATGACTGCAATAGGTTTTCTTCCTCTAGATCTTCTTAACATGTTTCTTTACCTGTTGTTGAGAGGGTCTTTCACGTCTCATCCTTTTGTGTGCTGCCATTCTTTTCCAACACTTAGAAACTGTATGGTTGTGTAATCTGCAAAAGGTACATGTTTTTTAATGCCATGCTTTATGTTCATCGTTAACAACATGATTATAATCATAATGAACATTTGAATTTCGAGAGTGGTTATACCTTCCCTTGTTGTCTCTAGTGTCATTATGGCAATGAGATCTTGCCTCAGCTCTTCCCTTGCAATGGGTGCTGCCATGGGATGGTGGGGATGTGCTCCCATCATTCTCTTTTCTTGATGATTTCGACGATGTCTCAGAAGAATATGACACCTTCGAGCATTCACCTTTGGTGTATCTTGAGCCTGCAAATTAAGGTCTCCACATAACCTCCAATTGTTGAGTTATGCCTTGGTTATTAACACCAAGTTCGTTTCCCTCCTCGTGCGTAATCCTGGTAAGGAGCCTCATGTTTTTCCCTGTAATTGGGATCTCCAAATCTCCAATATAAATCATACTATGTGACGAAAAAACTAAAAGGAAATCAACATCTTTTACCTCCTCTATCAATTTGGAAAGAACTGATGAGGGCTTCTCATCATCTATTGTTGGTGGTTCGCTAATAGTCATGGCGCATTCTCCAACTTCCTTTCTAACATACCCAAGTCTTGTTCGACATGGTAATTCCTCTACTTCTATGGGGTTGACAATGCCTTAGCCATTGACACCCAATCCTTTTCCTTCATACCCCATCTTCTTCAATAGTTTGGAGCCAATTCCTGTGGTGTGATTTTCAAAAACAATGAAATCATTATCAGGAGATATACATGAATTTGGAGAACTACTTTTTACCTCACATGGGTCACGTTGTAGCTTTTCCAAGGCCTCGTCCTTTTCTTGTAGCTATCGTAGCAAACTATGTTTCTCCTCTTTCTCTTCATGTAGACACATCTTCAATTCATCGTTCTCTGTTTCAATATTGCAGTTGTTGTGCTTCAGTTCTTCTAGGGCCTCTTCCATGGCTCGCAACTAAAGCTGCAATTGCTCCTTTTCCTCTCTCTCTTTCTGTAGAGTTTCATACATGATTTCCACCCTTTTGGAAATTTTGAGCATGGTCTCGTACATCTCTTTTTCATCCTCTGTCACTACACGTTCCATTGTTCACACTTGCAATTCGAATCCACACAAAGACAACTCTGATACCACTTGATCCAGGTTTGGCTATGACAAAGGACCTTTTGAAGACCTTTTACTCGCATGTTGTGTTAAACTACATTTTTAAAAGAACATTAATGAATACATCTACATGTTGTAAAGAAGAGGAATAAGACAATCCTCAGCACATGAAAACATAATCTGTTGATAATGAAGTTTGTCTAGGAGGGACTACGCCTCTGGGCCCCAGTGTGAACATGGTGTAGGCCACTGCATTAAGTGCTATCAATAGTGGTGATGTACATAGAGGTGTTTTCATTATTATACAAGGAAAAAAAACCCTCATGTAGGAGTGGCTCCAAGAGATGTTCCACTACAGGAACTTCTAGTCAAAAAAGGACTCCTATTAGTATGACGCAAACTCATGCATGATCAACATCCCACCAGCATGGCATAAAAGGGATCTGAAAACATAACAGGACAAATCATGACAACACGTACATGACATAGACAATTCCGTGTCACATCAAGCAAGAATCATGAAAACAAGTAATAAAGAATATCCCTCATCAACACCAAACAGAGATCTGTGCAACATAATGCATAGTCAAAGAAGTACATGAACACACTGCATATACCTCACAACCAAGGGCCATCTGAAGAAGTGGATGTCAACCTACTGAAGCTGTTCATGCCATCTATATCATGACATCAATCACATGGAAATGGTTGCTCACACATGAATGCTGACACCTGCATTCCACTTAGAAAAGTGGTTGAGGAATAGAATGAGCAAATGAGAAATCTAAACACACCATCAGATTTGTGGTGTCGAATAGTGATAAAATTGACTATCCAATTTTTGAATTATTATAAATTAAGGATCTGGGGCTCGAGGAATCTTTTAGATTTCCCCCTAGATTCCTCAATGATTCTCCTCCATAGGTGGACTAGAAATCTGCAGCTCAAAAGTTGAATCTAACCTCTCCATTGTGATCTGTGTGGAAAACCATGAAAAATGACTGTAAACTTGTCTATATTCCGACATAGAGAAAAATTACCTCCTCGGGAGAATTTCAAGGATCATGGTTCCGCTCCCTGTTTCTGTAGTGATCATGGTTCCCCTTGCATATTGAAAAATGGCCAAAAATATAGAACTCTGACAGAGAAATGGAAAATGCCATTGTGTTCGTGGCATCGAGAAGTGTTGAAACCATATAAAATTTGTCAAAATCTGAAAAAGTGAAAATTTCCCCCTCCTGCAAAACTCTGCCTTGAACTACATGCACTACCTCCTCTGCCTTGAAATTTGTGCCTGAAATTTGTCCATCCCTTCTCTGCCTATGCATTTCTAAATGACAGGTTCAAATAAATGAGTGCTGGTGGAATAACCAAAGAACAGTGGTTGGGTGCATTGGTTAAAATTGAAGTTTGTTGGAGGGAGGTCGGGTGGTCAAACCCCACCTTCTCCAAATATTGTGTTTTGGTTTACAAAACAAACATTACATAAACTTTTGGGGAGACTAGACCTACATAGGGTAGCCTGCCCCTAGCCACCTCCGTTGGCACATTTAACTTAGGTAAGCATTGCACAAGTTGGTGTAATGCTGAAGTTTGGGTTGGCTACTAAATGGGTTGTGGTTCATGGGGCCACTGTGTGGGTGGGGCCGGCCCTCCCGCCAGTTGTGGGTTCAATTCCCACCAGCCCCCTCAATGTAATATGTATAGTGTAGAAGGGAGAGGTGTGGGGTGGTGAGGGTGGCGGCCCACCACCTCCCCTTTTTTAATATTATTTTCGTTAAACAAAATAAACATGCACATTTTTGAAAATTGAAATTTTGATTGAACGAGGCAAATTAACTGGGCCAAATATTCACTTGGTATCTGGCCCAGGTTGGCCAAAATCTGGTGGCCTGGTGTTGTGTTGTACAACAACCCCCCATTTCATAAAATTTTTACTTAAAAAATCTTAATATGAAATGGGTCCCTTCTAAACTTAGACGTGTGAATAAATCAGTATTAACCCATCATTAGAAAAACCCTCATCAAAAGGTTCAATGGAAATGATATATTTTAAAATAAACCTTTTTGAATGGAAATAAAGTCAGTCTTTTAAATGAATATAAAGTTCTTTTTCATTGCGATAAAGTGATCGCAAGATCGCATATTGCAATGATAAGGAAAACATACATAAATACCCATTGACTCACTTCGATTCGAAAAGCAAATAACTATCGGATATCGAGAAAGGAAAATTAAAAAGTATAATGAAAGAGCCTCCCTCATTTCTCTGATGTGATATCGCCATTGGCAAACGGTGGTAACAACCCAACACATGATTAATGACATATTCGAATCCCCCGATGCGATAAGGCAAATTGCAATCGGCGATCGGCAAAGTTATAATGGCATAAGTAATAAGACCCGAATCCATCCCTGATTGCGATGCGTTTAATCAAGGCGAATGTTTTGGAAAACATAATTAAAAGGCTTGCATGCATTGTATCACCTTTCGGTGATCGAAAGATATTTTGGATAAATATTAAAGCCTTTCCATTCACATTACCAATCGCCGATTGCGATTTACTTCTGATTATCCGCCAAAGAATCTAAACCATGCTTGAATGGATCATTCGTCATATAAATGACATTATGGGTATTTAAAAACTCCTTTACCATGATTGACAGGTTAAACGGCTAATTAATGAAGTAGTTATGGCGAGATTTTCCTTTAGATTGTATCTGCGGCAGTTTCACTATAATCCATTATTATCCGCTGATTGACATAATTCTTTCATATTGGTTCATACTAGTTATTCTTTGTTTCACATTGGTTTCATTTCCTGTGCAGAACTCTGCCAAAATAACAAATTTGAAACAAATCGGAAAGAAATCAAAAAAATCTGTAGCAGCAGTGGTGCCTACAGCAACAGTGCAGCCAACCAATGATCCAGGACCAAGCAAAAAAGGGTTAATCTCAGACACTACGTGTCTCAGCCTTGGAAATACTAGTTGGCAAAGCATCTACAATTTAATTGAAGCAGAGGAGCCTGAGGAAGTATCGAAAGAAGCTACTGCAGACTCAACTAATAAATCGGAAGCTTCCCTCAAAGATTTAGCTGATTCATATTTTCACAGAATAGCAGCGTGTGAGAAGATTCTTCCATACACTGATGTAGTGAGATGGGTGGTAGAAGAAATTCCAGTTTCAAATAGAATGTTTTGTACAATTGATGGAAGGATTTTTGGCTCATTTCAGTTTGATGACTTAAGGAAGATGTATCACTTACTCGAACTTGAAAAGAAATACAACAAAGCCTTTCTTGAAAAGTTCGCAGATGAGAACAAGACTGAGTCGCCCTCAATTAAGCAGTGGAGCCAAAATCCCGTAAAGCAAAAACATGAATCATCAAGTAAGTACTCTGTGGAATAATTGTCTTCTCCTTACTGTTATGCTGGGGCAATGATGTGTAAAATGTGGGGAATGTATAACTCTACAAAGTTCACTATTGAAATGGTTCCTTTAATGGAAGCAGCGGTTAATAATTATGTGTTGGATTGGGCAAACATATTATCCGACAAATTAGCCACTACAATTCTGTAATTTAGATCAAATTCACGGAAAACCATAAGGACCATTCCCCCTTTTTATTACAGTGCTTATATTATGGATATTCTTTTCTTTAATTTTGAATATTCGGTACTCCGGTGGAGATGGACTCCCCAAGACCTTAAGCCAATCCACATTTATCATTAGATGTTATGGAAGCCTCACTATAAAGACCATTTGTACCAAATCTGTAATGGTTTCATGTTGCCTATCTATTATGCTATATTTGATAAGCCGACCCCAAGGATTTCCGAGGAAGCAAGGATCGACTTGACTGCTGTAGGAAATTGGTTCGGAGAAGACAAGTTCACATATATAAGGCTTTATGGTAGCCTTGCAAGACTCCATGTCCTTCCTTTGTATGTACCTGATAAGCTGTTAGCTCGAGAATTGGCCTACCAGATAACAACAGCAGGAACATCCAAAACTCTTAGAACTTCTAAAAAGCAGGTATGGCCTACATTCCCTTTGAGATGTGGTGTTTACACTCTACATGATTACAAACATGTAGAAAAGGAGGCAGGAAAAATAAACATGCTCAATCTTGCAACCATTCCTAACAGGCGATCTGATCCAAGGAATGTTGCTTATAATGTTCTTGAACAAGTCAAACTCACAAAGTTTGATCATGAAGAAGATGAATTTGATGACCTATTTTCCTCAGCAGAATCATTATTTCAGGTAAAAACATTGGCCAAGATGAGATATAAAGATGAAGGGCTAGTAGAATTCAATAGGCTCAGAGAACAGAGGTTGCAAACTCTGCCTCTGGACTTATTAGCTACTACCCCAGCAATCTAGTCAAGTAAGCCTAAACAACAAATTGTTGACAAACCTCCTGCTATGGAGAAGATTCATGAGAAAAGAAAAGAGCCAGAACAGGGGAAATAAAAGGAACAGGACAGTGAACATATTGATATAGATACATAGATTGATCCCAAACTCCTTAAATAATGGCAACAATTTGATTCCATTATAAGCAATCCTGAAAGTTCACAAGGTTTTAGCACACCTCAAGTAACAGCTGGTCAGGAGATAGCAACAACTACAGTTCCAATTGAAGGAACCAGCGGCCTACCCACCAGCAAATATGTAGAAATAATTCCTAAGGATCCATCCGATCAAATTGTTTTGCCAATAGAAGACATACCACCATTAGATGTCTTTTACAGTCCCAAACATAGGGCTATAGTAAAAAGACAAAGGAAAAGGAGAAGACCAAACAATTGTTTCATTACAGTCACAGGTATCCGAAAGACAACAAAAAATAGAACAGTTAGAACAGCAACTATCAACACAGCAACAGATAAACAACCAATTAAATGAGAAATTGCTCAAGAAGAAGCAGAGGATAGACCAAAGCGCAGTACAGAAACAAAAAGAATTATCCATAGCATTGATCAAGCTGAAGACAATGAATGAACAAATGAGTAAGACAAAAGATGAGAAAATCACTCAACTATCACACCAAGTAGAAAAGTTCAAGAGTCTTCCTCAACCAGCAGACTTCAGGTCCGAAGCTCTCCAGATCAATAAAGCATTGGTTAAACAGCTAAAGTTGTTATGTCATAATATTTCCCTTGTTGAGCCCCTCTGTGAGATTCCTTCATCAATAATTGACAAATCAGTCAATGCCAGGCAAGATTTGGAATAGGCCAATGAGACTTTAACCAACTTTCTTGCTTGGAAAGAAACCAGTGAAGGGCAAGCCACAAATCTGCCTAAAATTCTAGAGTCACACAAAGAGATCCTTTTCCTAGAATGGCAGTCACAATTGCTGAAAGTAGAAAGAGAAACCTCAAGATGCAGATCAGCAACCAATAATTTAATTGAGTTAATCAATAATACTCTTTATCTATCTAACTTGATTTCATAGTGCACTCCAGGTAAATTGTCATCAGCCAAAGTTTTGGAACAAACATGTAATCAAGAATTGGAGAAGAACAAAAGATTAATCGTTGGCATCCAAATTTTAACTTGGGATACCTTTTGGTTTTTCCTAGTTAAACGATACAGTCAAAGGGAAACACTCAAATGTTTAATCGATGGAATCAGTTACATGATTCCTGAAATTCATGATGCCACATATTCAGCCCAACTGCATTCTCGTCTGAGTCACCCTCCAGAATTGCAACCAATGATTGCTATCTACCAACTCAAGCCAAAGGAATATTGGCCAAAATAATGAATCATGCTGCTGACTGCAAACATGCCTATTTCAAGGATATTCTCATGATTTAGTTATACCACATAATAACATTTTTATTTCATAATTAGTTAGCTTAGATAGTATTTATAGACCCTTTCATTGTTTTAGAAAGGGTCCTCAGTTTTTGTATAAACTCAAATCAGGAAGTCACACTATTGTGCTTCTGATATATTTTTATGAAGACTGGGCCAATATTCTGAATTTTAACAAAGAAAGCTTTGATGAGATGTGCACTATTGCTTTGTTGTGGAAGCGTTTCTAAGTTAGAAGAAGGAATCTGAATGCGATTGATATCGGGAGTGATCCAAATAACATATGGTACTATTATCTATGCTTTTGCTTCATTCTTTCATGTGAATCAACATTTATTTAATCTTGCTATCATTGGATATATGTGTGTTTCAACAACAATCCTTATACTTATCACTATTGAATGTTTAAGGAGTGTTATTATTTCAATCATATTTATGTCAATGATATATGAAGAATAGTGTAATAATGTTTTCATGATTACTTTGTTCAACTACTTGAACAAAGAAATTATCATATGAATAAATGTCTTTTCTTACCAATAGAGTTATCTATATGCCTGTTTGTAGATAAATATCATCAAACATTACACTAAAGCAGAAATTTCTCGGGATAGGATAGTTGTTTATAATTTTACTTTTTAGGTTAAATCATTCATCCATTATCATTATATATTAGAGAATCAACCACTTATCCATCCTATCTACGAATTATTGGAAAACTGGTCCCATTATTTCCAGTCAGAGCCACCACACCAAATGGAAAATGAGCTACTTTTAAGGTCCGTACCAGGTGGTTTTCCCCAAAGTTGTTGCAAGGATTTTTGAGGCATCCACATTTTTGGCACTAGGAGGGCCTAAACTATGAATGGCGAGAAAACCCAAACCTATAACCCATTCTTAGAGTAAATCTCCCTCCACCTCACCTCAAACCTCCCGCTTGCATACTGGAACACCATTATTCAAACGAGAAGAAGAGGAGTCAACTACCACTGCTCAAACCCATCATACCCCAGAACGATTAAGTCCTGAGTCTCTTGAAGTTCAGTCTCTCATCCATAAACTTCAAGGCTTTTCGATATCACCACAAAAATCTGAGGTATCTCAAGGCAGTGAGACTTCGCAATTCAATCCACCTCACCCTCTCACCAGACTTCAGAGTGGAAAGCTCGGTATTGAACCTATTGAATTTCCTTTACCCAAAAGGAAAAGGGCAAAAAAGAACACTGAAGGATCTGATAGTGAGACTTTCTCATCATCATCCTCCATCTCATCTTCTCCAGTGCGAAGTCAACCATCCACTCCTCCATTACACATTGTTGTTCAACAGGGATCAGGAACTTCAACATCCCAACCACCTCAAACCTCAATATCAACTCCTTCCCAAACATCTGGAATTTCATCAGCAATATCATCTACTATTAATTTTACAATGGCTCAGAATCCATGGAGTAATCCTGGTGCAGTCACTATGCCTACACCATTACATCCATTGCTAGCACATCCTGACAAATGGTTGCCAAAATTTAATCAAGATGTAGGAATACAAGCCGATGAACATATTAAGATTTTCATGTTATCAGTTAATTTAAAAGGAGTGATAGAGGAAGATGTTGTTGTTAGGCTTTTCCCTTATACATTACAAGGATCAGCTGGGTCTTGGTATTTTTCCTTGCCCTCTGGATCCATTACCAATTGGAACATTTTTCAAGAACATTTTCTGACTAAGTATGGCGATGACAGGTCTTTAGCAACGTTAATTAATGATCTCTCGAATCTTAGGACAGAATCTAAAGAAACTATAAAGGAGTTCAACTCATGATTTAATAAACTCTTGTATAAGATTCCAACCACCTCTAAACCAAGTGAGAAAATTAGAAGCAAATGGTATATAATAGCCCTACCTTCAAATATAGCTATTTTTGTAGATAGAGCTGCAAAACTAACTTTAGCTGAAATTATGCAAGAGGCGCTTGCTGTAGAGAAACACATTATTGCTTTAGAAAAGAAAGCTGCTCTTGAAGATAGAAAATCCAAAAAGTTTCTTCCAAAGACGATTCAAAGAAGAAAACCCCTAAAGATCCATATGATATGGAGGGTCTCTAAAATGTTCTCAGACTATGTCAAATGAAATGGTAGAAATCAAGAAGCAAGTAGTTGAGACTTCAACAAAAAGGCCATTTAGAAATTTTAAGAAACCTAAATCAAAACCACCAAATGCTATATCCAATGCAGATTTAGATCCTGAAGAGGAAGAAGAAGATGAAACAGTCTTGTCATCTGCGGAACGCGAAGAAGAGGAGACTATTGAATGCCATGGAATGTGGGACTTTATTTTACGTAATTCCAATACATAAAATGAACAAGGAGCTTTCCCTGCGACTACCAGGAGTAAGGGTGCTTCTGAACCTATGCAGGAAACTTCGAAGAAAACGAATGTAGGTACCACTACTAACAAAGAAAAGGTTCCCACAAAGAAAGTTGCAGCAATACCATCCCAAAATCAACCATCATCTTCAAATCTACCTTCAACATCTAAGACATTAGTAGTTACAGATTCTATGGACTACAATATTATCGAAGACATGAAGAAGACAAAGGCACATATTACTATTTTTTAGCTTAGTAAACTCAAACATCAACTTAAATTACTTCTTAAAGAGTTAAATGTTGTACCTTCTTCTCCTCTTCCTAATGCTGTATTGTCCAAAGCTTCTAATGACTCAAGCCAACCACCTCCTGGTAGAGTAGAAGCTACTGATGCTATTTTAATTGGGGATAGATGGAATTCTCATACTCCTCCTTTCCTCTTAACCTATGAGATCTATAATAGAAATCTACACAACTGTTTGATTGAATCAGGGGCTTCCTCTAATATAATGCTAGCTTCGGTTTGTTCAAAACTGAACATTGAACCCCAAAAGTCTACAATTCATATTGTACAGTTGGATAGAACTAAGGTCTAGGTTTTATGGGAAATCAACTCAGTGACTATCAGGTTATTAGTTGATCCAAGAGTGGTTCAGAGAACTGATATTTTAATTGCTGATATACCTAAATTCTATGGTTTGATTTTGAGTAGAGACTGGGCCGAGAAACTCCATGGTTATATTTCCACCGATTGGTCCCATATGTGGCTACCTTATAAAGGAAAGCCAAATTAGATCAAGATCAATCGGGAGAAACACATGACCCATACATGACTCATACTGTTACTAAATTTGAACAGGAAAATCAACCAATACCATTCAATAACAATATTTTGGGGAATTATTCATCCGAATCATTTTTTGGCAATTTCACTGCCCAACCATCTCCTTTCTCAGTTAATAATTTCACATCTCAAATTGAGAATTTTTCACAAACAGATTGATCAAGATGTGCTAATATTGTTGAAGAAACTGTAAATGAAATTGTTGATAATTCTTTATTTTGTTCACTATACTTTGATGGGTCTAAATCTAGTGAAGGTGCAGGAGCAGGATGTATTTCAATTAGTCCTGAGAGAGAAAAAACCATGTTATCATGCAGATTGGAATTTGAATGCACAAACAATATAGCCAAATATGAGGCCTTGGTTCAAGGACTCTACAAAGAAATTGGTCTTAAATTTCAATATTTGAAAGTGTTCGGTGATTCAGAAACTATTATAAAACAAGTTAGAAATACAATTCATTGCCTTCCTAGTCATCTCAAACACTATCAGTCTTTGGTGCAGGAACTCATATCTCAATTTTCAGCATTCAATATTTCTCCCATCCCTAGGTCCCATAATGCAGTCGCAGACCTACTAGCTAATGTTGCTTCCAAACTCCTTCCATCTGAAGATTACAGCCCAGACAGATTTTCAATAGAGTTAATTTTTAGACCATCAATTCCCACAAATATCACCAATTGGCGAGTCTTCAATCATGATGAAGACATTTTAAATTTCTTGACTTCTGACAAGTCCTACGATGATCAAATCATTGATGAAAGTGATCATGACCTTCAAATGAAGGAAAAGCAAGAAGAAGACTCAATACCTAAACCAGTGGTCAAACTTGAAGATCTTTATGATATTAAAGACAGGTTCAAACAGGTGACCAATTCAAAGCTCCAAAGTTTGACTTTACGATTTGAATTGATAAACCTAGGTACTAAGGAAAATCCTCAAAACATCAATTTGGGATTAGGAATTTCTTCAGACGAAAGAATTGCATTCATTAGATTATTGCGGAAAAATAAATATGTCTTCGCTTGGAAGTATGATGATTTGAAAACATACGATGCATCAATCATTTAACATACTATTCCAATGCTTTCTGAACAAAATCCGGTGCAACAAAAGTTAAGGAAGATTCATCCTAACCTAAAGAGTCAAATAAAGGCTGAATTAAATAAACTCTTGAAGGCTAAGATAATTTTTCCTGTTAGATATTCAAACTAGGTGTCCAATATGGTGCCAATAAGAAATAAAAATGGCGACATTAGGATTTGTATCGATTTCAGAAATCTTAACAAGGCAAGACAAAATGATAACTTCCCTTTACCTACCATGGAGCAGATACTCCATTCGGTAGCTAGTTCTGAGTTAATGTCCTTTTTAGATGGTTTTTCAGGATATAACCAAATTTTGGTCCATCCTGATAACAGGCTTAAAACTACCTTCAGAAATAAGTGGGGAACTTATGCTTACCAAAAAATGCCTTTTCGACTTATCAATGCTGGAGCTACATTCCAGAGAGAAATGGACATAGCATTCAAAGGATTGATCAATAAATCAGTAGTTGTCTATTTAGATGATATTACTTTATTTTCCAAGAAAATATCTAATCATTTAAATGATTTGAAACAAATCTTTGAACGCTACAAAAGATATGGTATCTCACTCAATCCAAAGAAGTCCTTTTTTTTTCTCTTAATCAAGGAAAGATTTTGGGCTTAATTGTTTCAAAGGATGGTATTTATATTGATCCAGATAGAATCAAAGAGATTTCTGATATTTCATTCCCTCATAATAAAAAATCCATGCAGTAATTTTTGGGTCAAATTAACTTTGTAAAAAGATTTGTTCTACATTTTTCCCAGATTATTTTACCATTACAAACGATGATCAAGAAAAATTATGTGTTCAAATGGGGATCTGTAGAGAAAGAGGCATTTTATTCAATCAAACAATCAATCATTAATGCCCCTGCTTTAAGCACTCCCAATTTTTCAAGTCATTTCATGCTATATACCCTCGCATCTGCTTCATCTTATGGAGCTGTGCTGACAGATTAATGATCAAAACTTGGAAGCACCAATCTCATTTAACAACTCAAATCTTCAAGGTGCTGAACTTAATTACTCGGAAGTTGAAAAAAAGAATTTGCTGTGTACAAAGCCATTAAACGGTATAGACTCTTTCTCGTAAAAGCTCACACAAAAGTTATAGTTGTTTTTTTAGCAGTAAGACAATTACTAGTTTAAAGGAAATTAGGAGAAAAGAGAGCAAATTGGGTCACATCTTTACAAGAATATGACTTAGAAATCAAGCCAGTAAAGATTTTCAAAGGCCAAGGTTTTTGCAGGTTGTTAGCAGGAGCATCCAATATTCAGGAAACTGAAGGTACAAAAGATACTGAAGAAATCAATCAGATATGTATCACAGATCCTGAATTGCAATATGCAGATCTGATTTTCTATTTAAAAAATGGATACGCTCCTTCTAATATTTCCTATAAAAACAAACATGCCATTAGATTGAAATTGAAAAACTTCATAATTGTAAATGATGTATTGTTTCGGCGAAATTATGATTCAATTTCATTAAGATGTTTAGAAAAACCTGAAGCGCAAAAGGTTTTGCAGGAGCTACACGACGGACCAGCAGGAGGACATTTTAGAGCAGACACAACAGCTCACAAAATCATTCATGCTGGATATTATTGGCCCACCCTATTCAGAGATACTCATGAATACGTAAGGAAATGCCAAAGTTGTCAAACCACTAGTGGAAGACAAAGGAAGCCAACTTTCCCTTTGCAACCAGTTAACATTGAACAACCTTTTGAGCAATGGGGATTGGACATCATTGGGGAAATCACTCCACATTCATCCAAACAGCATAGGTATATCCTTACTGCCACTGATTACTTCACTAAGTGGGTTGAAGCAACTCCTTTGAAGACAACAAACTCTGAGGAAATCATGGAATTCATAGATCAATTCATTATTATCAAGTTTGGTGTCCCAAACACTCTTGTTTTCGATAATGCATCTTATTTCTCTAGAAATTCTATATTCGACTTTGCTATCAAAAGGGGATTTAAATTGAAGTATTTTGCAAATTACTACCCTCAGGGAAATGGTTTAGTAGAATCCACCAATAAAAATATTATCAAAATCATTAAGAGGACTATTGAGCAGAATCATATAAACTGGCATAAGTCTTTGATATTTGCACTATGGGTTGACAAAATAACATAGAAGCCCTCCATAGGAACTTCTCCATTTAATCTAGTATATGGAAAGGAAGTTGTCATGCCAGCAAATTTAGTACTTCCATCGCTAGCTTTAGTGCAGTTTATTGAAGAAAGTCCCTCATCTTCTATTCAACTAAGATATGATCAAATCTTGAAATTAGAAGAAGAAAGGGAAAGAGCCAGAATCATACATGAAAAACATAAACAAATTATCAAGTCATCATTCGATACAACTTTGACTAGTTCAAAACAATTACAAGTCGGTGATCTAGTTTTTAAATGGGACAAAGCCCAGGAGGATAGAGGAAAACATACCAAGTTCCAGAAAATGTGGCTTTGACCATTTCAAATCAACGAGAAGATAGGCCCTTCTACATTCATATTGCAAGATCTATCAGGAAATAGAGATTCTCTTCCTGTTAATGGCCTTATCTTGAAAAAATTCTTCAATTGAGGTAACCCCTTCTCCCTTGTAAATATTAAATTTTCAGTAAATTTGTGTACATAGCTTATTTTTATAATCTTGGGAAAATAAAGTTTTTAAAAGCCTCCCATTGGTCTTTCCTATATTGAAAAAGTTTCTCAAAAGAAATAGTTCTGATATTTACTTTTGAGAAATGGAACCCTTAAACGAAAGGAAAATTTCTATGGAATTAGGTATATTTAGTTTCTAAAAACCCCATTTTATTTTTGTGAAATCTTCTCAAGATTTAGAAGTACTGTAAATCATTTTAATGTTTTCAGCTAGCCTGAAAATGGTTATCAATACAAAACAGAAACTAATTCAATCTTAGCATCTTCAACTATTACCCTGTCATCCATGTTCTCTTAAGGAGAAAATTGTTCATCCCATTCATCAAAGTTTATAATTACTCAGAGTGTAATTCTAAAATATCTATGATATAAGAGATAAGGGGTCTTATTACAAGCCTGCTTACCATGATCATAAGGGGAATAGTTCAACTAACATTACCAATACTACATTCCAAAACAGGGTAATGGCTTATAATTATAAGGCAAGGGGTTTCATCACGAGCCAACTTATTCAGTTAAATTACAACCAGTGAATGGCATTGTCTAAATAGCTGGCCACCAAACCAGGACAATGGCCTTTTATCTTACAAAATAAGAAAAAAGGAAAAGTGATACAAAATATGGAGACATATTTTTGGATTCATTCGTCTTTATTATACTTTGAAATGGACGGAATAATGAATGATCAAATGCTTAAAAGGTATCCCTATCGAGACTATAGACGTTTGCTGGCAATAGAGGCTCTACCTATGACAAAGGAGTCATTATAAAGCTAACTTGGAAAAGTCTTTTGTTTTATCATTATCAATCAATTAAGGCTAATTTAAAACGTAGAATGTATTTAATTTTAACAAAAGAAGAAAATAGCAGAAATAGTTATTATTATATTCAAGATTTACGATTACCTAGTTATGTTAGAATTCTTCTATTAGATAATATTTCTAGATTAAGAAAGTTTAAGTATTTTAATTAATTTCTCAGAGATAATTGTTTCTACCAGTGAATCGCCAATTGTTGCGATGTACAACAACCCCCCATTTCATAAAATTTTTACTTAAAAAAACATAATATGAAATGGGTCCCTTCTAAACTTAGATGGGTGAATAAATCGGTATTAACCCATCATTAGAAAAACCCTCATCAAAAGGTGCAATGGAAATGATATATTTTAAAATAAAGCTTTATGAATAGAAATAAAGTCTGTCTTTTAAATGAATATAAATTTCTTTGTCATTGCGATAAAGTGATCACAAGATCACATATCGCAATGATTGTGGAGCGATAAAAAGGTGTCTTTTAAACTCCTAATTACCTTCACATTAATTATCAACCCAGGGATGACTTTCTATTTCAAGAGTGTACTCAGTCTGAGGTGGCTATTTACTCAAGAGTAATGTTTAGTAGTACAGCGTTCAGAGAACACAAGAGTAGACGGATGCTAAACTTCAAAAGGATTAAATCACACAAGACAGCTTATCAGTCAAGGGTGCGGAAGTGATAACCCATCCCTCTAGAAACTGATGGAAAGGAAATTAGAGCATGGACCATAGGTCTGGGAGCTAAGCAGCGACTTGCTGAGGCTCACTACAGCCTTAGACCTTCTCTCACACCAAAGCAGCAAATGCAAGTAAATGGAATGGCAGCAAGTAAAATGGAATAGCAAAAGGAAATAGAACAGCAGTAAATAGAACAGCAGTAAATGAAACAGCAATCAAAAGAACTAAATCTCGCGAGTTAGAACTGAACTCTCATTCCGCAATCAAACAACAATCGTCAAAAGCAATTCCAATGAACCTTATTTTATGAGGAGATATTCACAAATGAATTATGGAACAACATTTATCATATATACACAACACACTTATTATAGCAATCTGATGTTTCCAAAGAACATGACTTCTGTTTCCAAATGAAATAATATTACTTTCGGGTTCCCACGAATAAGAGTTCAAATGAATCCAATAGCAATATTTAATATGAAAGCTCTGTAACAGAAACAATTGGCTTAAATAGTGAACATGCAATCAACTCTGAAGAGGTTCATTTACACGATACAGAGTTACTTACATAAATTTCCTGAATGAAACCATTAATGAAGTAGTCATAATAGAGCATAGAACAGCATATAACAAACACGTCAGATTACCAAATTATACAGACAATCCTCACAGAAACCAAATTATAATGATACAAAAGCAATTGTAAAGATATGATACACAACAGCAGCAGCGTACTCCACCAGAGGCTGGGCCCTTAGCCGCCAGCGGACGCTGCTGGGTTACTTCAGAAGGAAAAGAGTGAACAACAACGCCCAAATTATGTATTAGTCATTAAATAGTGAAATCATTACAATAGTTGAAGCTTTGAGACTTACAGCATGAAACAATCCTTCCTTCCTCCTATCCTATCATGAATCCTTTCTTCTGAATCTCTAATTCAAATCATCAATTCGCCATCATTCGAATCCCCAAAGTCATCCTGAAGTCTCCCCCTCTCTGATCTTTGTTTTCATTTAAATAGAGAAAGATCAAAGAGCAGTTATAACATAGATAATTACAACATGATTTATTTTACAAATTTGGGTTGATTCTAACCAGATGATCAACAAGAAAATATATTTCCTTTTATCTCTCAACAAAAGCAAGACGAATTTGGGTTTGCAGCTAAAGTTTGGAGGACGGCCGCAACTGGAAATCTAAGAAAATCGTGCTCAAAGAACCCTACGTTTCTCTCTGTACAAGCCGAATTTGGACAAACCGTTCTTCGTCAAGGTTAATTGGGCACGTTCTGTACAAAACCCATGTTCCAGATTTCTCACATTCATCTTCATTTGCTCAGAATCTCAACCGCAAAACTGTCACTCCTTAAACCAACGAATTTCTGAGTTGGCAGATTTAAAAATCAAATCTTCAATCTGGAAGTTACCTTGGAGGCTAAAAATGGTAGATAATGTTATAACCAACTTATTAAAACTATCATTGGTAAAATAATGCATAATCATCAATTTATTAGAAATAAAGGAGAATAAATAATATTCATCCATGAGAGCATAAATCATTTATAAAATGGATTTAAATGATAAATTATAATAAATTATATAATAGAGAAGAGTAAAAATGGATGAAATAAGTGTTACAAAGTGGTCGTATTCATGGCCCAACATACCCCCACACTCAATATGTTGCATGTCCTCATGCAACGAAAACTGAATATATTGCATGTCTTCATGCAACCCAAAGACAAGAACCCATGTGTTAACCAAGCGATAAAAATATGTTCATCTCAGCTCATGAAATGGATAGAACAAATGAATTCTTCCTCAATTAATGAATATTCAATTTTAGGAATCTTGATGAAGGCATAACAATTAAGTTGCAGCAAAATATGACATAGATAACAGCAAACTTCATTAACCATTTTCCCAAAAACTACAAACCAGATTTTGTTGAAATGTTGCAAGTAGATTTGTAATATATGAAGGCTTCTATGATCCAAAAATCAGATCGTTTTGATGCATGGATCATGAGATATAAACAAAATGGCTGTAGGTGAGAGTGCATGATTTCCGAAATTTTATGAACCAATTTATCTTGAAATTGTGTGGGTTTGTATTGATGATACGTATGTGTTTTCCAAAAATTACAAGAATTGAGTTCATAGTTTTTAAAAATATGTGGAAATCAATTTCTACACTGTGTAAAAATGAAATTGTATGCCTTAAATAAGGAAGAAAGTAGAAAACATCCATCATGCATAGCAATTCCTCCCCCTCTCTGAAAAATTAGCATGTCCGCATGCGATGCTAGAAAACAAAGAGAGGTGGTTGCTACCAGCTGTTGAATTCTATGCTTGGTGTAAAACAACATGGAATAAGGGAGGTGTTGAGAGTGAATAAGAATAGCAATGGATGATAAAGAATATGAATGGCGTGGTCATAAGAAAGAAATTAATGAAAGGAACACTCCCCCACACTCGAAAATGACATGCTGCTGAAAAAGGGGAAGTGGTAAAGATGTGGAATGAAGGATGACAAATAATGCTCAAAATGGATTTTCATTAGATTCCCCTAAATTTATAATAAATTAGAAAACTATGCAATTTTACCTCAAGTTTTACCTCCAAAAATGTGGAATGACATATATGGACTGGCAGTTGTTGAAGCTGATGTAGGCAGAGTTGGTGCTGAAAGTGATGCAAAAGGTGGAATCCAGGGAACCACATCATGTCTGAAGAATTGTTGACGTTCACGAGCCTCTACTGTGAAGTGCAATAGTGTGGTCATGCTACGAATAGAATTCTGCCCATACTTGTTGTTCTCCTGTAAACAAAGCACTATTTTGCATACAATGTTCTTGAATCCATAGTGTTAGCTTTGAATAACAACAGATAAAATGCATGCAAAATTTCAATGAGAAAAACTTATGTATACATGCAATACTAATATGTTGTCAAATCAACAAGGTATGGCAAAGTGCAGTAATCATATCGCATGCAACCCCATTATGCATACATTCCCCCCTCCAATTGGAAAATGGGTTCCATAACCATAAAGCATATGAAAGGGGTGGTGTTGATGACAAGGCAAGGGAGTGAACAATACAATAGTAAATGAAGCAGAGTACACATATCAATGATAGGACGGTAAAAGTTATGGTTATATTGAGAGTAAAGTGTGTAAAGATAGTTATGAATAAGAGATAGGATGCTTTGGATTGATGATAGTTTATGCAAAACGAAAAAGGACAACAATATGCTAAAAAAAATGCTTTGCCGACGATATTCTAGCTGAAAATGATGTGATTGATCATAAAACAATTTCTCATGCATAAAGGTTCAAAACAGGGAAAAAGTTAAGGAAATAACTTCTCTGATAAAAAGGAAAATAAGAAAAGGGTATTATAATAATAATCGACGATAAGATATAACTTCAATACCATAAGCAGAGCCGCTGCTGCTAGCAGGCGTCCATAGCCTCGACAGGGTTGCTTTTTAATCCATATGAGCCAGGATCCTCAATTTATAAATGGAGAGTTACAGTGTTGTTCTACAGAAGAGATCAGTGTGCTGGCGTGGTAACCAGATAATCACACTGCCATTCACTGGGATGTAGCAAAAGTGATCAAGTCGGCTCGTGATGAGACCTCCTGTTCCAAGGATAATTGGGCTATCCAATGGATCATAACCCTGATGTGGTGGCCATAATGGGAATGTCACTTTGTTACAACCTTATGAACATGGTAGGCTGGCTCGTAATGAGACCCCCTATCCTTCATCTGCGAACAAAATTTTGTTGTTATTACATATTTTTATGATAAAATGAGGGAGGCTCAGTACTCCTTAAGAGCAGGGATGGCGGAAGAAGTTGAAGATGTCAATAGAAAAAAATATACCCATAATCTCATTTATTACAGACAGAGAAGATTATAACCAGGGATGATGGAACCAGCATGGTATTAAGATGATCAATCAATATCATGTTCAACAGAAAACAATGCAGTAAAGTAATATATAAATAATTGTGTCCCTTTTGAAAAAAATCTATCATCAAGGAGCTGTCCTGTTAAATATCATAACGTGAATGATATTAACTCGCTTCAATAGAATCCATAATTCTTATCCTGATAAAAATAGTGTACTTCATGCCACAAAATGAAATCAGTAAAATGTGGTTGAGATGAATTAGGAATAATCCCACAAGAGGAAGAAAAGGGTTGCTCTCAAAAATACTCCCAAAGTGTTGCTTTTTTGAATGAACAACAAAAACACTCAAAAAAGTGTTATTCCTTGTAGGGAACAACAAAGGAAATGCACACCAAAAAGCAAAAATACACACAAAAAAAATGTGAGAATGCGAATGTCGTTCCTTTGGAAAAAGGAACAGCAAAAATCAAAAGTACCGTTCCTTTGAAAAAGGAACATCAAAAATGAAAAGTGTCGAAGTGCTGTCCCTTTCGAAAAGGAACAACAAAACGTGAAAGTGCAAAAGTGCTGTTCCATTTCGAAAAGGAACAGCAGCTGTTCCATTTCGAAAAGGAACAGCAAAACGTGAAAGTGAAAAAGTGCTGTTCCATTTCGAAAAGGAATAGCAGCTGTTCCTTTTCGAAAAGAAACAACAAATTGTGAAAGTGCAAAAGCGTTGTTCCATTTCGAAAAGGAACAACAGTTGTTCTATTTCGAAAAGGGACAGCAAAATGAACTGTGAAAAAGGAACAACAAAATGAATGGCTGAACCAAAAAGTGCTATTCCTTTAGAAAATAAATAGCAAAACGAAAATGATGTCGCTTTGAAAAAGGAACAACAGGAACGACAAAAATGCACACAAATGCTGTCCCTTCAGAAAAGGAACAGCAAAATACACAACCATAAAATGCAAACACGCAAAGAATGAATTAGATGTTCACTGCATTGATGCTGAGGATGAGTTGCACTTTGAATGAAGCAACACCTGAAACACAAAATATAAGAGAAATTAGAAAAAAAACAACAAAAAGTAGTATGTAAATAAATAAATTGAGTTACAACAGCTATGATGTTATGTCAAAAAAATGATCTATTTGAAAAATGTTTTGGCAACAGTGACAAGACATGAATCTTCAAATGGAAATCAATTCTTCATTTCTTCTATTATGAATCCGTTGGGTAATGAGTTAGATGAAATTCCTTTGTTTCATTTAAAATTTCTTTCAAAAATCACTCGTCCATAAATTGACCTTCTTTATTTTCCCAAGACCTGCAAAAAACGAGTATCTACCTGCAATAAAACATTAAATCATGAAGAAAGAGAGGTGTATAGGCTCCCCTAATCCAAGAATTATGTAAAAAAATAACAAGTAGTTACTATGTAGAAAAAATCCACAGAGAAAATAACAAAGTAAAATTTATTTGTTACCTGCGGGAGAGCAGTGGCCAATCATACTAACCTGCAGTGTTTTAATCACAACTTCTTTGTTTTTCGTCGAAATTGAGTGATTCCAAAGCAAAATGAGAGCTAATTCAAAGTTTTATCTCCATTAGAAACAAGTTTTAAAGATTCAATGATATGATATGTCAATTTTAGTTATAACAACCTGCATAATAGAGTCATTGTCGATTACCCGGCTTAGACCAACAGTTGATATTTCAAGCGTAACGTTTTCGTTTGATGTCGGATTCGAATGATTCAAATTGGAAATGAAAATAAATTCATTTATTTATCTCCAATAGAAACAGTTTTTGAAGACAAGAAGAATTGATAGGTCAAATATTGTAAGGAACAGCCGGAAAGACAGAGTTTTAAAAGTGCTGATTTACGATAGACAATCAGTATTTTGATCATACCTTCCCCATACGATATCGAAAATGAGTGATTCAGATTGCATTGTAAACTAGATTCATAGGGGAAACTACCATAGAAACAGGTTTTAAAAATATGGTCATTTAGGCCTCCAAAAATTGACTGTCCCAACTCTGTTCCTGAGCTGCCCGCTAGATATCCGGTCAATGTTTTGGTTTTAACTTTTTCGTTTCAAATCCAAATTGAGTGATTCAAATTGGGTTAGAAAGTAGACATCAAGGGCTACTTGGGGTAGAAATAGGTTTTAAAAATATTTACTTTTGGTCTCTCAAAACATGACTGTCCCGACTGTTTTTGCAGAAATTCCATCAAGCCCACAAGCCAAAAAAAATATGATATTCAAGCATTTTTTCAAATTGGTGATAAAATTTAATATGAGTGTTTGTAGAGCTATTATTTCCATTATAAGTCATCTACATACACAAAAGAATTAAAAAATTATCACCAATGTTGATTTGCATAGCATGTTGCAACAAAAACACTAGTTTTACATGGAAAAACAAAATGCATTTATTTATTCCCTTATTTGTTTTATTTTCTACACTAACCTATTTTGATTTGAAAAATGAATATGACTACGTATATGAGTACTTCCAGTGAAGCCATTTTCGAAGTAAGGCTTCACGAATGCACATACCCAAATTTGAAAAATGCATGTTAATGAAAATTAGGGTATGAGAAGCCAACTTCCCTTGAAAAAATGATATCAAAAATTGTTGAAGCATGGAGTGATGTTGCAAACAAATGATGGAGTGAAACCAATCTTCAATGTATCCTTTATTTTCTTGATTTCCCATATCCATCATATCATGAAGTTCTTGAGATTTTAAAATAGTTTGTTGATGCATAGTAAAAGAAACCTCATTTTCTTCCATAGCTTCTACAATTTTTGCATTTGAAACATTCTGAATCTCATTGTAGGTTTTCTCTAATAACACATGTGAGATAGAATGGGTGGGAAGGGTGGGTAAATTTGGCAGTTCAACATTGTAAGCATGTTGTACTGGTTTATTATGGTGAGGGTGTGGAATTAGTTCAGCAGGAAAATGTATATGGAATGGAGCATTTTGATGATGTGGTTGATTGGCTTGTGTGAATGGTTTTGATGGGCAAGCAAGGTGTTGTGAAAGAGCTGGTGGAGAATATGGAGAATGCGCTTGTGCTACAAGATGAGGGAGAGTAGTCATGCCATCATAAGATGAACCATGCCCAACTTGTAAACAAGATTGGTGGTTGTATTGAAATTGACATGGCTGCCCTAACACATTAGCATTCCATAATGGATTATGCAAGTATGACAATGGAGAAAAAGTGTTTTGAACCATACCTATAGGCCTTGTTGCAGCTTTCCCATCTCTTTGATATGCCACTTCCATCCTAGATAAGGAAGAGTGAGTATCTATGAGATGCTCCTTTCGGTCATGAGGGCAAAACACTTTACCAAATTCTTCATTTTTATGAACCTGCAAAACATCCAACTTTTCATTTAGAGAGCTAATAAAATCAACTTTAAAATTTTCAAATAACACATTGATTTCAGCTCTTATGTCTCCTATTCTTGTAGCAGATTTGGAAAAGAAAGAACACACATCTCTAGAATTCTTACCAGCCTTTGAGATTCCTCTTGAATACCTTATGCACAACTCACAAACATCATCATATGATAACTGAAAAACATCACCTTTTCCTATCAGATTTAAGATTTCTAAACATTCATCTTTGATTCCTTTAAGAAGGAGTGTTTTTAAGATCTCTTTTTCCAAATGCTTATATATTGATTTTTGAAGGTTGTAATGAAATCGATCTACATAGTCCTCCAAACTTTCATCTTCCCCTTGTATCATATCGAAAATATCTTCATTGGATTTGCAATAGTCTTGGTACTTCTTCAAGAATATGTTCTTCATGTCCTCCCATGTTTGGATGCAATTCCCACCTAGGCTCATGAACCATCGGAGAGCTGCTCCTTTTAGAGTAAGAGGAAACACTTTCAATCTTTGATCGTCAGTACAATAATCATATCCTCTACAAAGTATTTCAAACTCAAATAAAAATGTATCTGGATCTGCATTTGCTAAACCATGAAAATTTGGTAAAGATGGGGGAATTAGGTGCATTTGTGTCACTCCTCCTAGATCTTTGATAGGAAATTCAAAAGTAGAAACGTGAGCCATTTCTTACCATAGTTTAAGATGTTCTTCATGTGTTTCTTCGAGGCTCCTTCTTCAAATGTTCCTGTCAATCGGTTAGTGAAATGGGTGCTGCTTACATCACCACTTGCGTGAGATCATGTAATTCATTTTTTAAAAATTTCTATCTTTTTCCTAATCATTCACACAAAAATTCAAACATCTATCTCTACCCTAGGTTCTTTAACAATCCTGTTGGAAAGCGGACGGGGGAGCAGGGATTTTACATGCTCCGTACGCAGGTTCTTACCTTCTGTTTTTAAGATCCAACTCTTCCCTAGCAGGCACTCATCAGATTCACACTACTCTTTAGAAATGGCTACACTCTCCCCGGCAACGGCGCCAAAATGTGGAGCGATAAAAAGGTGTCTTTTAAACTCCTAATTACCTTCACATTAATTATCAACCCAGGGACGACTTTTTATTTCAAGAGTGTACTCAGTCTGAGGCGGCTATTTACTCAAGAGTAATGTTTAGTAGTACATCGTTCAGAGAACACAAGAGTAGACGGATGCTAAACTTCAAAAGGATAAAATCACACAAGACAACCTATCAGTCAAGGGTGCGGAAGTGATAACCCATCCCTCTAGAAACTGATGGAAAGGAAATTAGAGCATGGACCATAGGTCTGGGAGCTAAGCAGCGACTTGCTGAGGCTCACTACAGCCTTAGACCTTCTCTCACACCAAAGCAAGAAATACAAGTAAATGAAACGGCAGCAAGTAAAATGGAATAGCAAAAGGAAATAGAACAGCAGTAAATGAAACAGCAATCAAAAGAACTAAATCTCGCGAGTTAGAACTGAACTCTCATTCCACAATCAAACAACAATCGTCAAAAGAAATTCCAATGAACCTTATTTTATGAGGAGATATTCACAAATTAATTATGGAACAACATTTATCATATATACACAACACACTTATTATAGCAATCTGATGTTTCCAAAGAACATGACTTATGTTTCCAAATGAAATAATATTACTTTCGGGTTTCCATGAATAAGAGTTCAAATGAATCCAATAGCAATATTTAATATGAAAGCTCTCTAACAGAAACAATTGGCTTAAATAGTGAACATGCAATCAACTCTGAAGAGGTTCATTTACACGATACAGAGTTACTTACATAAATCCCCTGAATGAAACCATTAATGAAGTAGTCATAACAAAGCATAGAACAACATATAACAAACACGTCAGATTACCAAATTATACAGACAATCCTCACAGAAACCAAATTATAATGATACAAAAGCAATTGTAAAGATATGATACACAACAGCAGCAGCGTACTCCACCAGAGGCTGGGCCCTTAGCCGCCAACGAACGCTGCTGGGTTACTTCAGAAGGAAAAGAGTGAACAGCAACGCCCAAATTATGTATTAGTCATTAAATAGTGAAATCATTACAATAGTTGAAGCTTTGAGACTTACAACATGAAACAATCCTTCCTTCCTCCTATCGTATCATGAATCCTTGCTTATGAATCTCGAATTCAAATCATCAATTCGCCATCATTCGAATCCCCAAAGTCATCCTGAAGTCTCCCCCTCTCTGATCTTTGTTTTCATTTAAATAGAGAAAGATCAGAGAGCAGTTATAACATAGATAATTACAACATGATTTCTTTTACAAATTTGGGTTGATTCTAACCAGATGATCAACAAGAAAATATATTTCCTTTCATCTCTCAACAAAAGCAAGACGAATTTGGGTTTGGAGGACGGCCGCAACTGCAAATCTGAGAAAATCATGCTCAAAGAACCCTACGTTTCTCTCTGTACAAGCTGAATTTTGGCAAACCATTCTCTGACAAAGTTAATTGGGCCCGTTCTGGACAAAACCCATGTTCCGGATTTCTCAAATTCGTCTTCATTTGCTCAGAATCTCAACCGCAAAACTGTCACTCCTTAAACCAGCGAATTTCTGAGTTGGCAGATTTAAAAATCAAATTTTCAATCTGGAAGTTACCTTGGAGGCTAAAAATGGTATATAATGTTATAACCAACTTATTAAAACTATCATTGGTAAAATAATGCGTAATCATCAATTTATTAGAAATAAAGGAGAATAAATAATATTCATCCATGAGAGCATAAATCATTTATAAAATGGATTTAAATGATAAATTATAATAAATTATATAATAGAGAAGAGTAAAAATGGATGAAATAAGTGTTACAAAGTGGTCGTATTCATGGCCCAACAATGATAAGGAAAACATATATAAAGACCCATTGACTCACTCCGATCCGAAAAGCAAATAACTATCGGATATCGAGAAAGGAAAATTACAAAGTATAATGAAAGATCCTCCCTCATTTCTCTGATGTGATATCGCCATCGGCAGTCAGCAGTAACAACCCAACACATGATTAATGACATATTCAAATCCTCCAATGCGATAAGGCATATCGCAATTGGTGATTGGCGAAGTTACAATGGCATAAGTAATAAGACCCGAATCCATCCGCGATTGCGATGCGTTTAATCAAGGCTCGTGTTTCAAAAATGTAATTAAAAGGCTTGAACGCATTATATCACCTTTTGGTGATCGAAACATATTTTTGACAAATATTAAATCCTTTCCATTCACATTACCAATCACCGATTGCGATTTACTTCTGATTATCTACCAAAGAATCTAAGCCATGCTTGAATGGATCATTCGTCATATAAATGATGTAATGGGTATTTAAAAACTCCTTTACCATGATTGATAGGTTAAGCGGCTAATTAATGAAGCAGTTATGGCGATATTTTCCTTTAGATTGTATCTGCGGCAGTTTCGCTATAATAAATTTTTATCCGCCGATTGACATAAATCTTTCATATTGGTTCATACTAGCTATTCTTTGTATCACATTGGTTTCATTGCTTGTGTAGAACTCCGCTGAAATAACAAATTTGAAACAAATGGGAAAGAAATCAAAGAAATCTGTAGCAGCAGCGGCTCCTACAGCAACAGTGCAGCCAGCCAATGATCCAGGACCAAGCAAAAAAGGGTTAATTTCAGACACTACGTATCTCAGCCTTGGAAATACTAGTTGGCAAAGCATCTACAATTTAATTGAAGCAGAGGAGCTTGAGGAAGTATCGGAAGAAGCTACTATAGACTCAACTAATAAATCAGAAGCTTCCCTCAAAGATTTAGTTGATTCATATTTGCACAGAATAGCAGCAAGTGAGAAGATTCTTCCATACATTGATGTAGTGAGATAGGTGGTAGAAGAAATTCCAGTTTCAAATAGAATGTTTTGTACAGTTGATAGAAGGATTTTTGGCTCATTTCAGTCTAATGACTTAAGGAAGATGTATCACTTACCCGAACCTGTAAAGAAATACAACAAAGCCTTTCTTGAAAAGTTCACAGATGAGAACGAGACTGAATCGGCCCCAATTAAGCAGTGGAGATAGAATCCCACAAAGCACAAACATGAATCATCAGGTAAGTACTATGTGGAATCATTGTCTTCTCTTTACTGTTATGCTAGGGCAATGATGTGTAGAATGTGGAGAATGCATGACTCTGCAAAGTTCACTATTGAAATGGTTCTTTTAATGGAAGCAGTGGGTAATAGTTATGTGATGGATTGGGCAAACATATTGTCCGACAAATTAGCCACAACATTTCTGGAATTTAGATCAAATTCATGCAAAACCACCAGGACGATTACCCCTTTTTATTACATTGCTTATGTTATGGATATTCTTTGCTTTAATTCTGAATATCCGGTACTCAGGTGGAGATGGACTCCCCAAGACCCTAAGCCAATCCACATTTATCATCAGATGTTATGGAAGCCTCACTATAAAGACCATTTGTACCAAATATGTAATGGTTTCATGTTGCCTATCTATTATGCTATTTTTGATAAGCCCACCCCAAGGATTTCCGAGGAAGCAGGGATCGACTTGATTGTTGTAGGAAATTGGTTCGGAGAAGACAAGTTCACATATATAAAGCTTTGTGGTAGCCTTGCAAGACCCCATGTCCTTCCTCTGTATGTACTTAATAAGCTGTTAGCTCGAGAATTGGCCTACCAGATAACAACATAAGGAACATCCAAAACTCTTAGAAATTCTAAAAAGCAGGTATGGCCTACATTCCGTTTGAGATGTGGTGTTTACACTCTACATGATTATAAACATGCAGAAAAGGAGGTAGGAAAAATAAACATGCTCAATATTGCAACCATTCGTAACAGGTGATATGATCCAAGGAATGTTTCCTATAATGTTCTTGAACAAGCCTAACTCACAAAGTTTGATCATGAAAAAGATTAATTTGATGACCTATTTTCCTCAGCAAAATCATTATTTCAGGTAAAAACATTGGCCAAGATGAGATATAAAGACGAAGGGCTGGTAGAATTCAATAGGCTCAAAGAACAGAGATTGCAAACTCTGCCTCTGGACTTATTAGCTACTACCCCAGCAATCCAGTCAAGCAAGCCTGAACAACAAATGGTTCACAAACCTCCTGCTATGGAGAATATTCACGAGAAAAGAAAAGAGAAAGAATAGGAGAAAGAACAGGAACAACACAGTGAACATATCGATATAGATACTCATATTGATCCCAAACTCCTTAAAGAATGGCAACAATTTGATTCCATTATAAGCAATCTTGAAAGTTCACAAGGTTTCAGCACAACTCCAGTAACAGTTGGTTAGGAGACAACGACAACTACGGTTCGAATTGAAGGAACCAGTGACCTACCCACCAGGAAAGATGTAGAAATAATTCCTAAGGATCCATCCAATCAAATTGTTTTGCAGAGAGAAGAAATACCACCATTATATGTCTTTTAGAGTCCCAACAATAGGGTTGTAGTAAAAATACAAAGGAAAAGGAGAATACTTGATCAATCTTCACTTTTACCAGCACAAACAGAGATGGCTAATGTGGTATGGAAAGAAGAATTCAATCATTCCGAAGACCACACAAAAATTTCTCAGTATGCCGGAGCCTACTCAGCAGCGACCATGGTAAAGCATCAGAAGTAAGCAATTTACTTAAGGAAAAAGACCAAACAATTGTTTCATTACAGTCACAGGTATCCGAAAGACAACAAAAAATAGAACAATTAGAACAGCAGCTATCAACAGAGCAGCAGATAAATAACCAATTAAATGAGAAATTGCTCAAGGTGAAGCAGAGGATAGACCAAAGCGTAGTATAGAAATGAAAATAATTATCTGCAGCAATGACCAAGCTAAAGACAATGAATGAACAAATGAGTAAAACAAAAGATGAGCAAATTGCTCAACTATCACACCAAGTAGAAAAGTTCAAGAGTCTTCCTCAACTAGCAGACTTTAGCTCCAAAGCCCTCCAGATCAATAAAGCATTGGTTAAACAGCTAAAGTTGTTATATCATAATATTTCCCTTGTTGAGCCCCTCTGTGAGATTACTTCATCAATAATTGACAAATCAGTCAACACCAAGTAGGATTTGGAACAAGCCGATGAGACTTTAACCAACTTTCTTGCTTGGCAAGAAACCAGTGAAAGGAAAGCCATAAATTTGCCTAAAATTATAGAGTCACACAAAGAGATCCTTTTCCTAGAATGGTAGTCACAATTGATGAAAGCAGAAAGAGAAACCTCAAGATGCACATCAGCAACCAGTAATTTAATTGAGTTAATCAATAATACTCTTTATCTGTCTAACTTTATTTCACAGTGCACTCCAGGTAAATTTCCGTCAGCGAAAGTATTGGAACAAAAATGCAATCAAGAAATGGAGAAGAACAAAATATTAATCGCCGACATCCAAAGTTTAACTTGGGATACCTTTTGGTTTTTCCTAGTTAAACCATACAGTCAAAGGGCAGCACTCAAATGTTTAACCGATGCAATCAGTTACATCATTCCCGAAAACTATGATGTCACATATTTAGCCCAACTGCATTCTCGTCTGATTCACCCTTCAGAATTGCAACCAATGATTGCTATCTACCAGCTCAAGCCAAAGGAAGATCGGCTGAAACAATGAATCATGCTGCCGACTGCAAACAGGCCTATTTCGAGGAGATTCTCATGATTTAGTTATACCACCTAATAGCATTTTTATTTCATAATTAGATAGCTTAGATAGTATTTATAGACCCTTTCATTGTTTTAGAAGGGGTCCTCAGTTTTTGTATAAAATCAAATCAGGAAGTCACACTATTGTGCTTCGAATATATTTTTATGATGACTAGGCCAATATTCCGAATTTTAACAAAGAAAGCTTTAATGAGATGTGCACTATTGCTTTGTTGTGGAAGCGTTTCTAAGTTAGAAGAAGGAATCTAAATGCGATTGATATCGGGAGTGATCCAAATAACATATCGTACTACTATCTATGCTTGTGCTTCATTCTTTCATGTGAATCAGCATTTATTTAATCTTGCTATCATTGGATATAGGTATGTGTTTTAACAACAATCCTTATACTTATCACTATTGAATGTATAAGAAGTGTTATTCTTTCAATAATATTTATGTCAATGATATATGAAGAATAGTGTAATAATGTTTTCATGATTACTTTGTTCAACTACTTGAACAAAGTAATTATCATATGAATAAATGTATTTGTTTACCAATAGAGTCATCTATATGCTTGTTTGTAGATAAAGATCATCAAACGTTACACTAAAGTAGAAATTTCCCGGGATAGGATGGTTGTTTATAATTTTACTTTTTATATTAAATCATTCATCCATTATCATTATATATTAGAGAATCAACCACTTATCCATCCTATCTACAAATTATTGGGAAACTGGTCCCATTATTTTTAGTCAGAGCCACCACACCAAACGAAAAAGGAGCTGCCTTTAAGGTCCGGACTGGGTGGTTTTCCCCGATGTTGTTGTAGTGATTTTTTAGGCATCAACACCTATTTATGTGCAAATTGTGGCCTCGTTAGGCCTGCCTAGTCAGCAAAAAGTCAGCCAAACTTTGACTACTTCTAACTTTCGCATACGGACTCGGTTTGATGAACCGTTCACACCACCATGATCAAGATGACAAGATCTACATTATGCCCTAGTTCAAAAGCATTCTAATCATTTTGATTTCCGTTCTTTCATAAGCCCTCTTTGTCTTGTGTGTGTCCCTAGAGCCACCTGGATCACCTAGAAACATAGACGCACGAGCTACAGTAGAAATATGATGAAGTAAAAGCGACCACATAGATGGTTTCCCTTACACAGAGACTCATAGGGATGTAGCAGGTGAAAGTGCTTAAGGAGCAGGTCGATGTTGCTCGACATAATGAAATAGTTTTGAAGGTGTGCTTACAACCGTGGATTGATGAGGCATATATCATTACATGCTATATTGAAGCAAAGCTTGCACATATGTAAGGAACTCAAGAACAGGTTCAGAGAAGCAGTTCAACTACAGTGGTCTCTGAACAACATTTCCAGGAATTGCAGTAGGTAGACACTCAGTGCATCGTTGATCTTGCAGCGATCTAGGTAGACTTGGGAGGTCTTCGTGCAAAGATCTCTGCACCGACAGAGTGACTTGAGGGCGAGTCACGATGTTTGTGTTAGGGGCCTATTGGGTGCGGGATCCCCTAAGCGAAGTTTTGGGGCTTAGAGCCCAAATTTTGGTCAAAAGTTATAACCTCGATGTAGAGACTCCACATTTTGTGGGCACAGAGCATTTAGTTTGTAAAAGAGTGATAGGGTTGTCCGCTCTCAATTTTGTAATGTCAACTATAGAGATCAAACCATGCTTAGCGGATCGTGGGATTGTATAAATAGAGGGATGCTCTAAGTAGTTAATACATCAATTGATGATCATGGAATAGAAGCATAGCAGAGTATCTAAAGTGTAAAGTCTAGTTTTGGGTCGTAGAGTAGGAGAAGGCCCTGTAGTTGTGTGCGTAGAGGCTTGGTAGTCTGCGGCGAAGTGCCCAGACCCATGCAACTGAGTGCGTAGGGTGATTTGAGTCTGTAACAGTTGGAAGCATTAATAAAGAGAAGTTTCATATCATTCCTGTGTATATATTTCATGTTTTCTACATTGAATGTATTGGGTATGAATTGCATTTCTACTATTTATATGATGCGCAAACATATGTGACTGTGATAATTAACTGAATGTGAGAAAAAGTATCTATTTACATGAAGTTAACTAAAATATTTAAGAAGATAAGTATGATCCGTAGTATAGTTTGGGGAAATAACGAAGATCGCTGCCACAGTAGCTTGAGAGCACCTCAGCCCCTGGTTAGGGCTGCGCGAAGGAAATTATAATAGATTTCGAAGGTCTCGTAGGTTAGCAGAGTGCGTGAAGTCACCTCCACGGAGGTAGGCACAATTGGACTAAATTGGCACCTCATACATCTCAAGGGTGTAGAAACTTGGTTCCGACATCCCCCCATTCTGCTTTGGGTGAGACTTCAGTCTGAGCTCCATGGGCTGATGCTGAAAGGGCCAATAGTGTAGGGATTTGTTTGGATAATTAACTCTGAACTTGGGTCAGGCCCCCTCAAGCCAATAATAATATTCCAATATCTGAAAATAAGATCTTTATATGATTCTTGTATTTTGGGAAGATTTTCTTTTATTCCGTCTGAACTCTCCTGCCAAGTGATGAAATCGGAAATCTTGTTGTTGATATCTTCATAGTATGTTCTTAATTCAAGCATTTGATCAGTCAATGAGTCACTATTTTTGCAGAGGCCATTGATGATATTCTACTTCTTGCAGAAGTTCACTTGTTCTTGGGCAAGGTGATCATTGATATCTCTAGCTTCTTTTCTAAATATTTCAATACGAGTGTCCTTCTGTATCTAAGTTATCTTAAGTTGAAGTTGGCCAATACGTGCATTTCGGCTCTAAATATTAGCTTCCTTTTGAACTTTCGATTTATTAAACTGAGTTTGTAATTTTGAAAACTTGATTTTCCATTCCTTCTCAATATCATCTCTAGAATTAAGTAATGTTTGTCCTAATTGAAAGATTTCTTCATCTTTTTCTTTAACCAATTGTTGAACCTCAGTAGCTTCGAAAATGGTGGTTGTAGCATAGGCTCCTGCATATTGTGAAATCTTAGCTAAATCATCAAAGGAATTAGCTTCATAGTCTTTCCATACCACATCTAAAAGGATTCTTCCAGGAAGAAGTTCCTGAGAATGTTCCATTCTTCTTTTGTTCTTCTATCGACTAACTAAAAGACAATTTTCAGGGATGTAGAAAATATCAAGAGGAGAAATCTCTTCTAATTTGAGAACCATCTCAAAGGTGGGGACTACCAGGATAAATTCTTTATCTGTTATTTTACTTGATGAGTCATTTACAGGAGAGTTTGTTTTCCTCGCTACAACAGTCTTATTTATCTCCATTCAAGTTGAATCCTGCACTTCCTTCTACTGTGTTCTATCTAGTTCTTTGTTGAATTGATCACAAGCTTTGTCAATATCACTAGTAGACAAGATCTCTTCTATTTGTTTCCCTAAGAGTGAATTAGTGGGTTTATTTTATTTTTCCTTTGTAGATGGCGGAAAAGTCTTTCCCATATGCAATTTTGGTTGTAAAGTAATTAGGCATTCAGAAGGCAGTTTTTGTAGCCTTTTATTTCTATATTCTTGGAATAAGACAAAATCCTCAGGGCGCAGACAAATTTATGCTAAATATTCCACCTATCTATATGACACACATGTCCCAAACAAATCATCAAAATCATCAGGTTCATGAACAAGTGGTCTTATTTTAACCTGAGTGGTGAAATCATGAATGACCATTTTAGGGTCGTACTATCTACGAGGAATAGTGGGGAGCTGCATACCCTCAATTTTTTTGATTTATAGGAAAACGTGATTGTAATTTTCAATAACATAGACTCCACATTGAATAGGAAATTGTGGCCAAATGGCCTTTTTGGAGTCTTTCAAGACTTTAATCACACCATGACCTACAGTCTGATAGGCAATTTCCTAAGCGAGAATCTTATCAAGAACATAAATAGGAAGAACAAGTGGGGCTGCAAGACTCCCAAATACTCTAACATAAGGGAAATTTTCTTCAATAAACCAACTGCCAATAGCAGTGAAGTCTATCGTGGCTTCCTGAGACAACATAGGGGCATTTCGATCAAACATTTCTTTGTACAAAGGCAACATTACTTTATTGAAAATTCTGTAAAAATGAGGTTGGTACTTAGATTCCCATAGGACATCATGATATAAGTGAATTGGTATAGGTTCTTTGAGTATCCATTTCCATCCAATTGAAGGAAAAAAAAAAGAGAAACAAATGGGATCCATAATATAGGCACTCATATAAAAAGTTGACATGATTCTCTTTGAAACATTGTTCTTTTGCCTGTATTCTAAGATTTTGGACGCACTATATTGGACAGGATAGTATCCCAATCCATAACCTCAAAATTAAAAGAATCTTGAATCAAGGGAACCCATTCAACTGTAAATTTTTGTGTTCGGAGAACCAAACAATCTACATATAATAATAGCAACATAACATAATAGACTCGCAAGAGAAGCTAAAGAATACATATCCTTAATTTCATGCTTGTTAGTTCTTGGGTCTTGTCTCCTTTGCAAGGATAATTTTAGGGGCGAATGTTCGCCCTTTGGCGAAATTAAGGGGTTTTAAATTTTTAGTGGGCGAATATTTTGTATCATAGTACATTTTTACAAATCACCTCAAATAGCCCACCTTATTTTAAGGGAGAGGGTAAAAAAGGTAAATTTAGCCCTTGAAATTAGGACTTACAACCTTCCATTCGCCCATTTTCAAGAATAGGTTTTATTTAAATGAATCCATTTGCCCATTTTCAAGAATGGGTTTTATTTAAGTGAATCTTATGGGCCAAATACCATATTTATAAAAGAGGTATGGTAAATTAATAAAAATATAAATAAATGAGAGGTATGGTAAATAAATAAAACATTTTTTATATTTACTCCATAAGTCACCTTATATACATGTAAGGGTGTAAACAAATAAAAATATAAGTAAAGTGGAGGTATGGTAAATAAATAAAACGTCTTTTTATACTTACTCAAAAGGTATGGTAAATAAATAAAAATATAAACAAATAAAACCTCTTTTTAACCCTCGTTCTATTTATGAAGGCTCAAGAAAGAGGTTTTATTTAAGTGAATCCTATGGGCCAAATACCATATTTGTAAAAGAGGTATGGTAAATTAATAAAAATATAAATAAACGAGAGGTATGGTAAACAAATAAAACATTTTTTTATATTTACTCCATAAGTCACCTTATATTTACGAACACTCAAAAAATGGGTTATATTTAGGTGAAACCTATGGCCAAAATACTATGGGACAAATACCATGGACTAGATTGTTATTAATACCATGCAAAAAACCATTATTAGCCCTAATATTACAATTAATAAAAATAAAAATGGCACATGGTATTGACCCATGGTATTCACCAAAATGGCAGATGGTATTGACCCATGGTATTCACCTGGAATGTAGCCTATTTAAATGGGGGAATTAAACCATCATGTATCCTATGCTAAGATTCACTAGGACTTTACAAAGTTTTATTATTTAGTGAAATACTCGCCAAGATCTTACAAGATTTTATAATTGAGTAAAATATTCGCCATGCCTGGTGAGAGATTCGCCAAAAAATTATATATACATATTATATTATTGATAAAATCGCCTTCCATTTTTCCTATGTACCATGGAGATTCGCCCATTTATTATATTTATAAATTTAGGGGGGGTTCTTAAAATTTTCCCTGCTCCTTTGTTTAATGGGCTCCGAGTCTAACTTGTTCTCCTCTGCAAATGCTTTAAGAGACAACTTGTCATAAATCTTCTCGGGGTTTGGAAAATGATAAATTCTCTTCAAGTTTGTAGCTTTGAAGGATACTACTATCATTTTCCTTGATGTCAAGAATTTCCTATCTTTGATATCCACATTATCGATTATCCACTTGATCATATCTATGTAGGGTAAGATTTTATGTTGCACAGCAAGTCGGTGAACAAAAGAATTGGCTACATCAAAGAAGGTATCCATAGATGATGATGAGGCATCAATTGTTGCTTGATCTACTGCTACTACCATGGGGATTTCTTCTTCAAATAGATTCTACATTGATTTCCAGGAGGAAGTACCAGAATCCAGTGCGCATGTAATTCCTCTGAATAATGGAGCCATATTTCTTGCTTCTGGTTTGGACTGAGTTACTTTTGTTTGAACAAATGACCCTTTTTCTGTCCTGCTTTGGAAATTTCAACAGAATGTTGTTTATTATTATTATCCTATAGAAAGGAAGCACAGAGGAATGTTTTAGATCTCCAAGGAAGAGAGGATGAATGGCACAAATACATACGTTTCAAATAACAACCTGCCAATTAAATCAATTTTGTCAAACGGGGAACATTAAAACCATTAGATGTTAGGCCCCTATACTACTAGTGTAACCCCTTATTGTTATTAGTATGACCCACGTATTATATTGATGTACCCATGTAGTGCCCATATTGTTACTATTGTGGCCCATAGAAGCCCACTATTGTTATTATTGTGCCCTTACATTATTATTGATATGTCGGCTCTGATTATGTTATGACCCCTTAGACTCCTATATATAGAAAGGAGGTCTTTTCATTTGTATCATCCAAGAATTGTTCATTTATGTAATGTAAAGGAGGTTGTCCCCTCGAAGAGGCTGAATTCTAAGGCGTGGATCTCTCTTTTCTATCTTTTTGTGAGCTAGTTTCATAACATTTGGTATCAGAGCTTTGGATTCTAGGGTTTCGTTGCTCCAAACAGGTCATCGTGGCATTTTCGCTATAACTTTTTCTCTGTGACGTTTCAGAAGTCGCAAAAAAAAACCCATTTGAGAAGAAATTTCGCTGAACCTTGGGTCCAAATTTCAGAGCTTTTCGCGTGATATTTGTGGAGATATGATATGAGGAAGCTGGTCCTTTTCCAGACTCCTGAATTACATTCAAAACAGGCGACTTGGGAAAAATCATCATAACTTTCTCTCTAAGGATCGGATTGAAATTTTGTAAGAAGGTACAGAAAGAGGACGAACTGTAGTTTCTTGTATACATTTTTTAGATCCAAAGGTTGAAACAGTGACTCGTGGCACGTCATACAAGTTCGCTCTACTTAACTAGTCTATAATCAGGTCATCTTGGGAGATTGTGCATAACTCTTTCTTGGAGAATCCAATTTGAATCAGACTGGTGGCATTGGAAAGAGGATACAGAGGGCTACTACAGGTCACAATTTCAGAACTTAAAGATCTGAAAGTACAGAGTTATAGTCGTTTCAAGGTAGAGCTCCTAAAATCAAGAAAAAGCAAGATGAGGAAGTTTGATGGCAAGGATCCGGTAAATTGGATACTTCAGTTGGAGCAATATTTTGATATACATGGTGTACAATTGTTACAAAAGGTATGTATTGAATCTTCATATTTAGAACCTGATCAATTTTTATGGTACAAAGGGCTTTGTTCTCGTAAAAAACTTGTTACGTGGTCAATATTCACGGAGGAAATGATAGCACATTATGAGGATACAAAGAGCAACACCTTCTTTAGAGCAACACCACAACATTTGGAAAGAGTAAAAGGGCTTTGTGACATAGTGGAAAGAAAAATTATGGGAACCAGGAAGTGTACCCCTCACAACTATAAAGATGGAAGTGTTGTTTCTCCTAGCCTTCCACAACCTACAAGGGTTACACCATAACAATTGGAAGAAAAAAGAGAAAAAGGGCTTTGTTACAATTGTGATAGAAAATGCACTAAAGGTCATAAGTGTGCTGAGAAGAAATTATTTTACATAGAATATGAAGAGGAGGAAGAAAAGGATCAAGAAACAACAAAAGAAGAAGATATACGCTAGAACCCCACCCCAGAGAAAGAAGAAATGAATCAGACCATATCTTGTAAAACATTGGCAAGAATTACCACTCCTCAAACTCTCAAGATAGAAGGACATATCAAGAAGAAAAAGGTGCAAGAAGTGAAAGATCACATCGAGAAAGAAGAAATGAATCCAACCATATCTTGTAATTCATTGTTCGAAATTACCACTCCTCAAACTATCAAGATAGAAGGACATATAAAGAAGAAAAATGTTCAAGAAGTGAAAGATCACGTCGAGTATCAAGAAATAAGTCTGACCATATCTTGTAAAGGATTGAAAGAAATTACCACTCCTAAAACTCTAGAGATAAAAGGACATATCAAGAAGAAAAAGGTTCAAGCAATGAAAGATCACATCGAGCATCAACAACAAGTTCTCCAACTTTTAAAGGATAACGCCACTTCGGTGCAAAATCAAACGAAACAACAGGCACTTAAAAAATGGCGACCTTACCGAATGGGAAGACTCTTCAAGGATGAGGATGTCGAAGCATTTTTTTGTGATATTTATATTATCCAACCAGATTGGATAAACGAAGCAAGAGATGAATGGAAGAAGGACGAAGAAGTATGGCCACTTATTCAAAAGTTGCAAAAGATCCCAATTCAAACAATATTGCCAGAAATTAAAGAGGAAGGAAAAATCATATTGGAACCTGGAGTAGTCACAGAAACAAGAACCTGACAGCTACGAAATCGATCAATTTCAGAGTATCTCATCAAGTGGAAGAACTTACCTGCTGAATATTCCACATGGGAGGACAAGAATTTTATACCGAAGCATCAAGAACTACTCAAGCGTTGAGGACAACGATTTTTGAAGGAGAGGGGCATGTTAGGCCCCTATAATACTAGTGTAACCCATTATTGTTATTAGTATGACCCACTTATTATATTGATGTACCCATGTAGTGCCCATATTGTTACTATTGTGCCCCATAGAAGCCCACTATTGTTATTATTGTGCCCTTACATTATTATTGTTATGTCGGCTCTGATTGTGTTATGACCCCTTAGACTCCTATATATAGAAAGGAGGTCTTTTCATTTGTATCATCCAAGAATTGTTCATTTATGTAATGTAAAGGAGGTTGCCCCCTCGAAGAGGCTGAATTCTAAGGCGTGGATCTCTCTTTTCTATCTTTTTGTGAGCTGGTTTCATAACACTAACTTGTTCTTCTCTGCAAATGCTTTAAGAAACAACTTGTCATAAATCTTCTCGGGGTTTGGAAAATGATAAATTCTCTTCAAGTTTGTAGCTTTGAAGGATACTACTATCATTTTCCTTGATGTCAAGAATTTCCTATCTTTGATATCCACATTATTGATTATCCACTTGATCATATCTATGTAGGGTAAGATTTTATGTTGCACAGCAAGTCGGTGAACAAAAGAATTGGCTACATCAAAGAAGGTATCCACAGATGATGATGAGGCATCAATTGTTGCTTGATCTACTGCTACTACCATGGGGATTTCTTCTTCAAATAGATTCTACATTGATTTCCAGGAGGAAGTACCAGAATCCAGTGCGCATGTAATTCCTCTGAATAATGGAGCCATATTTCTTGCTTTTGGTTTGGACTGAGTTACTTTTGTTTGAACAAATGACCCTTTTCCTTTCTTTCCTGCTTTGGAAATTTCAAAGGAATGTTGTTTATTATTATTAGCCTACAGAAAGGAAGCACAGAGGAATGTTTTAGATCTCCAAGGAAGAAAGGATGAATGGGACAAATACATACGTTTCAAATAACAACCTGCCAATTAAATCAATTTTGTCAAACGGGGAACATTAAAACCATTAGATTTGAAATTTAATAAAAATATAAGTACACATGAATCCTCATTAAGTCGAGCTTAGTCAACAATTTCACATCCGAAATCTTCTTTGGAAGTATTTTTTTTGAAGTCACATTACAATCTCCGATATGTGATTTGCGATATGCAATATCGCATACATCACATCAGAGATGAAGCAACGTTTCATTTATATTGGAATCGAAAAATAAAGATGTATGATCTAATAAAGAGCTGGTAGGGATGTGCGACTCGTGATCTGTGATGATGAGGTGTATCTGTGGTGGGTCAGATGAAGGTTTGTGTGTAGGAATGTGTTTTCCTTTTTTTTGTTCGTTTTATTGAGAGAAGATTTATTTGCAAAAGATATTTCACATCACAACATTTGATAAGAGATATTATGATGGATTCTAAACATTTTTGATGCACAAATTTATTTAAAAAGTAAAACTAATTTATTCAATCTAGGAATTAAACCTAAAAGATAACTGAAACTGACATATTTTGGGTGTTTTGGAATTTTTGAAATATAAATCTATTATGATTAATTTATTTATTATTAAACCTTGAGCAAAAATTAAAAGGGTATCCATTATTTAAATGTTCTAACTATAAATAATAGGGGATTGTTGGGTACAACAATTGGTGATTCACTGGAAGAACTCATTATCTCTGATAATTTGTAAACAAACTTTTAAACTTGAAAATAAAGAACCTAAGGAAAGAAAAACAATTTTGAAAATGAGATAACTAAAATTACTCTGAATCAAAAGTTTCATTTAATTGTAAGTTTCCTTATCACTTTTATAGATAAAAAAATTAATCATTAAAATCAACACTTAGTTGGTAATAAAGATAAAGAAAAAGAATATTCGTAACTTAGATTTTGGTGAACATATTTTGTCATAGATAGAGCGACTTCTCCAAGCAAGCATCCATAGCCTTGATAGGGTTATCTTTTACCAAATGGAAAACCAGTATCCCATCCATGTTTGTACATATTTAGAGGTAAGTTTGAGGATTCATTTTTCTTTTCAGGAATCTTTAGAAGCCATTGTCCTAGTTTGGTGGCCACATAATGATAATGACATTCACAAGTGGTAATAAAATTGAACAAGCTAGCTCGTGATGAGACTCCTTGTCTTATACTTTTTTTTTTAAGCACAAGCTACTATCCTGGTTTGGTGGCCAATAATGATAATGTCAAACTTTTATTTCCTTATGAAAATGGTAAGTAATCTCGCGATGAGATTTCTTATTTTTATAAGTTTCTTATATTTTTTAATCACTCTAAAAATACATGAGCAATGAGTGGGGAGGTCCACCTACTCCTTAAGAGTAATGTATGACAATTGAAGCTAAAGATACTAAGATTTCAAAATAGCCTTTTACTTTGCTAAAGGAACCTTTCTTGACTGATTATCAAAAATGAAGATTTTATGTACTTTTAAGTGATAACGATTTACAATTTTAATGTATAAAAGTTTCAGAGTTTTAAAGTATATATCTAATCTTCAATTTTGAAATTTCCTTCTCCTGAAATCGATACCTTTCAATGTTAGAGTTATAAATGAATAGAGATCTTTAATGAAATCCAATAATGTGTTACTCAATCTTATTTACAAAAACCATGGATATATACATATAATATAGTAGAACGGTTGTTCTTCAATCAATTGCATTAAGGCCAATGAAGGAAGAGCTAGATTGGGAGGGAGAATAGATTCTTCTCCATATAATAAATTGAAAGGAGTAGTTTCAATAGAAGCTTTCATAGTTATCCTATTGGTCCATAAGGCAAGAACCTAAGATTTATTGTAGTTCTTTTGACTTTGATCAACATTATGCCTGATAATCCTAATAAGGTTCTTATTGGTATATTCTTCTAAGCCATTTCCTTGAGGATAATAATTAGAAGAGTATTTTAGCTTAAATCCTCTTTTTAATGCAAACTCAGTAATATTATTTCCTAAAAAATAAGATGCGTTGTCAAAGATGAGTGAATTAGGTAATCCAAATCTGGTAATAATAAATTGATCGATGAATTCAATAATGTTATCAAAATTAACTACGTTTAGTGGAATTGCTTATACCCACTTTGTGAAATAATCTTTGGCAGTTAGGATGAGCTTGCCCTACTTAGAAGAGTGAGGAATAATCTCACCTATTATGTCCAATCCCCATTTTTTGAAAGGTTGTTCAATGTTAACTAGTTGGAGTGGTGGGGTTGGTTCCCTTTGTCTTCCTACAACGGTTTGACAAATTTTGCATTTTCTCAGTCAGGCATGTGTATCTCTGAACAACATTGGCCAATAATATTGGGCATGAAGGATTTTGTGTGTAGTAATATCTCCTCCAAAATATCCACCAGTTGGCCCATCATGGGGGTCTTGTAATTTTTTTTTTCTGCCTCAAATTTTCTACGCATCTTAATAAAATAGAGTCGTAGTTTCTTTTGAATAACATAGCATCAATGATCTCATATTTCTTTGGTTTAAGTCTTATAACCCTCTTTATTTTATGATTAAGTTCTAGTGGAGCATAAGCATTGTTTAAATAGAACAAAATATCAGCATATTGGGATTCAATATTAATAAGACATACCTCAGATATTGGAACTGTATTACGTGAATCATCAATTATTGAAATATTTGAGGCTCTAGTAATTATTCTACAAAAACCTTGTACTCTAACAATTTTAGTGGTTTTAATGTCAAGATCATATTATTGCAAATTTGTTACCTGATTTGCTCTTCTCTGACCTAACTCCTTTTTTACAAGTAATTGTCTCACTGCTGAGAATGGAAAAATAAATTTTGTATGATATTTTACTAGAAAATGTCTAAATTGTTTGATAGTCTTGAAAATTGCGAAGGCATGTTTCTGTACTTTAGAATAATTGAATTATGCTCCTTGAAAATTTTAACTAAAGAAAGAAATAGGTGCTTCTATATTTTGATCTTTGATTTGTGTTAGCATTACAGCATAAGAAAATTCAAAAGCACAAGTATATAGAATAAAAGGATCAGAAACATTGGGAGTAATTAAAGAGGGGGCATCAATTATGGCTTGTTTGATTGCTTGAAAGGATTCCTTTTCGTTATTTCCCCATTGAAAAACATAATTTTCCTCGATCATGATCTGCAAAGGTTAAACAATATGGGATAAATCAGGAACAAATATCTTTACAAAATTAATTTCTCCTAAAAAAGATTGCATTGAATTTTTGTTATGGGGCAGTTTCCAAAATAGCGTTAATTTTTTCTCTATCTATATATATTCCTTCTTTAGAGACAATGAATCCTAGAGGTTTTCCTTCACTTAGAGTGAAGTAGGACTTTCTATGATCAAGATAAATTTCATATCTTTTGCATCTCTTAAATATTTGTTTAAGGTCCTGATAGTAATTGTTTCTCTTCTTAGAATATATGGTAATGTCATTGAAATAAACAACAACTATTTTGTTAATTAGACCTTTGAAAGTGATATTAATAATCCTTTGAAAAGTAGCTCCTCTGTTTATTAATCCAAAACAAATTTTCTGATATGCGTAAGTTTCGAATTTAGTTCTAAATGTAGTCTTTAATCTATCATTTGGATGAACAAGTACTTGATTGTAACCTAAGAAATGATCAAGAAAAGACATAAGCTCAGAACCAATGACTCGCTACAAGATTTGTTCCATAGGTAGTAGAAGAAAATTGTCTTTTTCCACAAACTTTATTCAAATTGTGAAAATCTATACAAATCCTAATGTCACCATTATTCTTCCTGACTAGTACTAAATTAGATACCCATTTGGAATGCCTCACTGGAAAAATGATTTTTTCTTTAAGGAGTTTATTCAGTTAATTTTTTATTTGATTCTCCAGATTTGGATGGATATTTCTTAATTTCTGCTAAACAGGCTTGACATGAGGCATCATTGGCATGGTGTGTTGGATTATGGAATTATCATAAGTCTTTAGATATTCTTAACTCCAGACATAGACATATTTATATTTCTTCAATACATGAATATCATCTAATATCTCATCATGAGAAAGACTCAGACCTAAGTTGGAATTTTGAGGTTTAGATTAAGATCCAAGGTCTATTGATTCAAACCTCAATGTTGAACTCTGAGGTTTACAATTAGATACTTTCTTGAATCTATATTTTAGATCATAAAGGTTTTCAAGTTTAACCACAGACTTGGGGAGAGAATTATCTTCAGTTGCTTGTTTCATCTGTCTGTCATGTTCATCTTCATCAATTATCTGATCAGAATATGATTCTTTAGATGTTAAGAAACTTAATATATCTCCATCATTGTTAAACACATGCCAATTTGTAATGTTATCAGGAATGGAAGGGAAAAAAATTAATTCAATCGAAAATTGATCTAGACTGAAATCTTTAGGTGGGATTATTTTGGATGCGACATTGGCTAATAAATTTTCAATAGCATTTTGAAGTCTAATGATTGGAGAAATATTGAAATCCAAGAAATGTGAAGAGATTGAACTAGAGTTTGACAATGTTTTAAATGGTTGGAGATATAATAAATAGTATTTCTTACATGTTTGATAACAATTTTTGCATCTCCAAATACTTGAAGATATTGGACATCAAGAGACATTGCTTTGTACAAGCTTTGAACCAGAGCTTCATACTCAGCAACATTGTTTTTACATTCAAACTCTACTCAAAAAGATAACATTGTTATTTTTCCATTAGGACTAATTAAGGCACATCCTACTCCAGCACCACCACTAGATCTAGATCCATCAAAATACAACGTCCAAAACAAATATTTAACTAAAAGTTTATCTACAAAATTTACACATTTGAATTAATTTGTATGTCAATAGTTTTCAATTTGAGAAGTGAAAAAATTAACTAAGAAAGGTGATTTTTGAGCTCTGAAGTTACCCCAAAAATAATTTGGGAAATAATTCCCAAGAATATTAATAGTGAAGATGTCTGGTTCATTTTCTCCATCTAGATCTATTATTGAATATTTCATATGTTTTTCGTGGTGCACACATATTTGATTTGGTTTTCCATTATGTAGAAACCACATATGAGACAAATCTATTTGAAAGTAACCATGTATATTAGACCAATCTCTGTGGATTAAACCATAGAAATATGGAATATCAACAACTAGAATGTCAATTATTTGAATTAATTCAAGATTAGAATAAAGTTCAATGAGGACTAAGTCTATTTCTCCTAATACTTTAACTTTTTTTCTATCGATTTGCACTATATGAACATTAGACTTCTCAGGAGATATGTAGAATTTTTAGCAAACTGATTGGGGCATTATAATCGATGATGCTCCAAAATCGACTGAGAAATTATGCACGTTTTTATTGAAGAGGTCAACAGTTAAAAGTAATTGGGGAGTGTGAGAATTTGATCTGTCTTTGATCAAGATGGCATCTCTGGAAGCACCTTTCTCTATAGAATTAGCAGGAGGCTTATCTATTCCTCAAGATGTTTTAGAAGTGACAATAGCTAGTAAAGGAGATGCATTCAATTCATTAAGAAGATAATTTTGTTGTTGTCTTAATTTTGAAACTTCATATAAAGAAATGTTAGCCTTAACTTTTTTCATACATTCCACTATATTATACTCAATTTGATCCGAGACAACCAAAGTTTTTGATGTGGATGGTGGATTAAAAGAAGAATAAGGGACTCATTTGTTGTTGTTCTTACTCTTAGTAGCAAAAATAGAAGTTTTATGTTTTTGGATTGTCTTAGGAGAATCAGGTGGTCCTTTACTTCTTATACTTACAAGTAAGGCTCCATGTTCTTCTTCATTATCAGAAGTGGGGAGGATAAAATCCCAAAGCCCATGAACTTCTACAAATTCTTCATCTTGATAATCCTCAACACACATAACTATTTCTTCTTCATCATCTTCTTCATTTGATTCTCCATTCGATGTGACATTGGGAGGTTGGGAGGTCGAAGTATGAGTTCTTTTACAAGGTTTGAAAGGTTTCTTTGAAGATTCACCCACATGTTTTTTAATCTTGACCATCTCATTAGACATAGTTTTGAGGTCTTTCAATAGTCCTTCGAGATCAAAAGCATATTTTGGAGTTTTCTTCTTAGGCTCATCCTTAAATGTAACCTTCTTGGATTTTCTATCATCCTGTGAAACTCTTTTTCGTAAAGCAAGTATCCTTTTCTCAACTTCTAATGCTTCTTTCATGTTTTCTACTAGAGTCATTTTATTAGCCCTATGAACAAAAAATATGATATTTGAAGGTAAGGAAGATATATACCACTCATTCTTTACGTCAATGGCAGTTTTGAATGTATCTAGGATTTTATTCAACAGTTTATTAAATCTAGAATTGAAATCCTTGATTTTTTCATTAAGACTTTCTTTAAGATCGGAGAGATCATTAATCAAGGTAGCAGTAGTGCGATCATCACCAAACTTAGTTAAAAATTATTCTTCAAATATGTCCCATCTCGTAATGGACCCTAATGGTAATGAAAAATACCATGAACATGTAGATCCTTCAAAAGTGTATTGACATAATATTACTACACAGTCCTCTTCAACTAAAACATTTAGATTAATGGCTAACCTATAATTGAGGAGATGTTCATCAGCAGGTAGTCCATAATCAAGATTAAATTTTGGGAGCCATCTTCCGAGATGTTTAGGTATATAATGGAGAGGTGCTGGCATTTGGATAGGTCCAGGATTGACCCATGGTTTAACTAGCAGTGGGGGTGGATTTTGTTGTTGTCTTCCTACCATTATCGGAGTTTGGGTAAAGGTGGATGTAGAAGGTGATTGTGTGGAAGAAGAGGAAGATTGTGTATTAGTGCTAGATGAACTGACACTAGTACTTTGAGAAGAACAGGGATGAATAGGAGGATTTATTGGAGGAATGTGTTAGGGCCTAGATTTGACTCAGGCTGAAAAGACAAGGTTCTAGGTCCACATCAAACCATGCTCAGCCTCATAGCTAGCCCTACGTGTTGGAAATAATACTGAGAGGGGGGGTGAATCAGTATTATCTAGCAATTTACCAAATCTTCCTTATTTGATCTTTTGAAATATTCTTGCATATCAGTACCATAAAACAATGAGCATGAATAAAGAAAATAGACAGTCACACCAAAGAACACAAGATGTAAGGTGGAAACCCAATGCGGGAGAAAAACCACCTGCTGCAATATGTCTCTATCTTCTTTCAAGAAATTCTTTTTACAATGATTTTGTACTGGTGCAGTCCTTTACCAGCACGCAGGCTGCAACCTGCAGAGAGCTACAACTCTCTCTCGTTTTCCAGTCTCTCCTGGAAGGGAGCTACAACCCCCTACTTCCTTTTATGAAGAATCAAATGAACAACAAGTATACAACAGATACAGTCTACTACAGATATCAGATCAGTAATTACATAAACAACCCAGAACACCTTATGAACAGAAATATACAGTCAACAGATCATCTTAAGACAGGGACGCATATTTTCTTTCTGTGGCCTGCGACTGGACGCAGTATACCTTATGCTGTTCTGCGTGCAGACGCACTGTTCCTTTTGCTTTTCTGCGACCGATGCACCAAGAAACACTATCGCGCCGCGTCTTTCGCTTCAGAGACGCACCCAATACCACAGTCGCGCCGCGTCCTTTGCTTCAGAGACGCACCTGAGTCTTTACTGTACTGCGTCCCGGCGCACTTTCCCTTCACTGAATCTGCGTCCCTTCAGATATAGAAGATAAGAGGACTTCAGAACCAACCCAAACACTCAGATCCACAGATCTGATCATGCGCCATATAGATCGTAGTCCATTAGAAGATTCGCCCTTATAGATTTTGGACTAGATCTCACCAAGAGATATTCAACCAAGATGATGTTAAATCCAAATGAACTCCTTTGCTTTATATAGGCAAGCTTCTCCCCAAAGTGTGGAACAATACCACGAGCCGACACCATAGAAACACAAAAACCATCGGCTAGATACCACACAAGAAACCCCCACGTGCTTTTCTCTGCCTTGAAATGTGTGCACTGGGCGGACGCATCTCCTGAACGGCTGGCCTGCGTCCCTGGACGCGGGTTCTGCATGGTCTACCTGCGGGGACGCACTTGCTGAACATATTTTCTGCGTCCTTCTTGATTTATCATCTGAATGAGTTTGCCATCAAGGACAACACTTGAATCATAATGCCAACAAACTCCCCCTTTGGACTTGATGGCAACCACATAATCTTCAGCTTCATCATTCTCCCCCTTTGACATCAAGGGCAAAGGGTATGCTCCCCCTAAGCTCATGCTTCTCCAGATCTGTAACCAGAAATCCATCATGAAGGAGACAGAGACATATTGCAGCTATTTCCAAGATCTCCTTCTCCATAATGCCAACAATGCATTATGTGCTCCCCCTGAGCCTATACCATCAATAGGAAGATGATCAACAGTGAGATGATGCATCAACAACCCCCAGCTTTTGCCTGAGGTATTCAAAAGTGTCCCTGGGCAACGGTTTGGTGAAAATATCAGCAACTTGTTCCTTAGAAGGAACATACTCCAACTTGACCTTCTGTTCAAGTACTTGTTCCCGGAGAAAATGGTACTTGATTGGTATGTGCTTGGTTTTTGAATGCATAACCGGATTCTTTGAGATGCTGATTGCACTTGTGTTGTCACATAAGATAGGAATAGGAGGTGTACAAGTGATTTGATAATCCTGCAAAGTCTGCATCATCCAAAGAAGTTGGGTGCAACAAGATGCAGCAGCAACATATTCCGCTTCAGCTGTAGACAAGGCAATTGAACTCTGTTTCTTGCTGAACCAAGATACCAGTCTGGGACCCATAAAGAAAGCACCACCACTTGTGCTTTTCCTGTCATCCACGCTTCCGGCCCAATCTGCGTCTGTATAAGCATGAAGAGTGAGATCTGTATCTCTAGGATACCATAGGCCATAATTTTGAGTCCCTTGAAGATATTTGAAGATTCTCTTCACTGCTTGAAGATGAGTCTCCTTTGGATTTGCTTGAAACCTTCCAACTATTCCAACTGCATGCATGATGTCTGGTCGGGTACCTGTCAAATATAGTAAACTTCCAATCATAGATCTGTAGGTTGGTTGATGTACTGCTGCAGATTCATCATTTGCACTGAGACTACATCCTGTGACCATGGGTGTACATACTGGTTTTGCATCTTCCATGCCATATTTCTTCAAAATCTGCTTGAGATACTTGGTTTGAGATAAAAAGATTCCTCCTTTCTTTTGTTGGATTTGCAAACCAAGGAAGTATGTCAGTTCTCCTAGCAAGGACATCTCAAATTCTTTCTGCATGACCGAGGCAAAGCTTTGACTCATAGCTTCTTCATTACTGCCAAAAATAATGTCATCTACATACACAACAAGTATTAGTAATTTGTCATTTTCAACTTTTATATAAAGATTGCTATCTGCTGAACCTTTTGAAAAACCTTGTTGATGAAGATATTTGTCCAACCGGTAGTACCAAGCCCTTGGAGCTTGTTTGAGACCATAGAGAGCCTTTTTTAATCGGCATACAAGATTTGGATCGTTTCCAAGAATGAAACCATCTGGCTGTTCAATGTACACTTCTTCATCCAAGTCTCCATTCAGAAAGGCTGATTTCACATCCATTTGAAATACTTTGAAGTTCTGACAACTTGAGAGAGCAAGAAACATTCGGATGGCCTCAAGTCTTGCAACAGGAGCAAAAGTTTCTTCAAAGTCTATTCCTTCTTGCTGTGCATAGCCTTTACAAACAAGTCTGGCTTTGTTTCTAATTACTTCTCCATTTTCATTCAATTTATTTTTGAAAACCCATTTTGTTCCGATAACATTCTTATCCTTTGGTCTAGGAACCAGCTCCCAAGTGTTGTTCTTTTCGATTTGCTCAAGTTCTTCATCCATTGCTTTCACCCAACATTCATCTTTGCATGCCTCTTTCACATTTTGTGGTTCAGTAGAGGAGAGTAATGCCAAATAACTTGAAGCTTCTGCAACTGTTCTTCTAGTTTGTATACCTGCTTCTTTTTGTCCCATGATCTGAGATTCTGGATGGTTCTTTTGAACATATCTGGATGGAGTCTTTTCTTCTATTCTTGTTCTTTCTTCTGCTTCTTCGTGAGGTCCTTCTTGAGATTGTTCTTGCGGTTCTTCTTCTTCATCATTCTGTCTTTGAGGGTAGCTTTCATCTTCTTCAATGTCTTCACGATGTATTTGCCTAGGAATGTATCCCTTCTCATCAACCACTACATCAATGCTGTCAACAATTCTGCCAAGTCTTTTATTGTAGCATTTGTATGCTTTGCTATGTGGAGAGTAGCCAAGAAGAATTCCTTCATCTGCTCTAGGATCAAGTTTGCCAAGCTGCTCCTCAGTATTCTTGATATAGCATTTGCTCCCAAAGATTTTGAAGTGCTTTACCGAAGGAGTTTTACCACTCCAGAGCTCATGAGGAGTTTGAGTGCTGTTCACTCGGACATTTGTCTTGTTGAGAATAATAACTGCCGCATGTGCAGCTTCACCCCAGAAGGTTGCAGGAGTTCCTGATTCATCAAGCATAGCACGAGCCATTTGCTGGATTGTTCTGTTCATTCTTTCCACTACTCCATTTTGCTGAGGAGTTCTAGCTGTAGAAAATTCTCTCCTTATCCCATGTTCATCACAGAAATCGAAAAATTCATTTGAAGTAAATTCTCCACCTCTGTCGGATCTGAGGCACTTAATTTTGTGACCTGATTCATTTTCAACCAAAGCTTTGAAGGATTTGAATTTTTCGAAAGCTTCATCTTTGTGCTTCATAAGTCCTAACCAAACAAACCTGGAGAAATCGTCAATAAATAATATCAAGTATTCCTCTCCTCTAGGTGTTCTTTTTCTGAATGGTCCACATACATCTGTATGTACTAGCTCAAGAGGCATGCTGGCTGATCCTTCTTTCTCTGGAAAGTTAGTTCTGGTCTGTTTTCCAAACTGACATGATCTGCATATGGTGTTGTCAGGAATTTTGATATCTGGAAGATCGCGAACTGCCTGATATTTGCAAGCTTTCCTTATTTGTGAGAAGCTTAGATGTCCCAACCTTCGATGCCATAACCAGTGCTCTTCATCCTTGCTTAGATAGCATTGTTGTTGTCCTTCATCAAATATGTATAGATTATTTGGAGTTCTTTTTCCTTTGAGAACTGTTTTACCTGTATCAAGATCACGAACAAGACATCCATTTGATCTGAATATAACCTCGGTTCTTTGATCACACATCTGGCTTACACTTAGAAGATTATGCTTTAGTCCATCAACAAACAAAACATTTCCAGCCTTAACATCTTCTTTTAAAGGAGCAATACCTTTTCCTTTTATAGTTGCAGGAGTATCATTTCCAAAAGAGACTTTCTTTCCCTTTTCTAAATTAGAATAAGATTCAAGTTTTTCTTTATCACCTGTCATATGCTTTGAACATCCACTGTCAATGTACCATAGATTTTCTTGTCCTTCTGCATAGAATGCTATCCCACATCTTTCTGTTTGAGGTTCCTTTATTTTCCATGTTTTGGTGCCTGAGGTTTGTTCCTTTTTTTGTTCTTGTACCTTTCTTTCCGGAAACCTGCTTCTGCATTCAAAATCTTCATGTCCAAAATTATTGCAAATAGAGCATTCAACTTCATTTTCAAGAGCTGAAAAGTTGTTATAGGTCCTTTTTGTAATCCCTGTCATACTTCTTTGTTTTTGAGCTTCCCTAGTCATGATTGTTTTATATGCAACACATTGAGCTGCTTTGTGACCAAAGTTATGGCAAGAAAAGCATTGTCCATTGAAGAAGTTTCTGCGATTATTGAATCTACCAGCCAACTGATTGTAATTTCTATTTTCATCTATTCTTGAACCAAATTGGGAAGATTTTACCTGCGGCTGGTTGTGGCTTTTGTTCACCCTTAAGCTGGATTGCCCCTGATAGTTTCTGTTTGACGTTTGTCCCTGCTTTACCTGATGATCTTCCTTGTGCTCTTGCTCATTTCTTCTTGCTGCATCAAGATAACTTTTTGAAGTGGATGCTTGAGAAGTTTCTCCATTATAGCCCAGACCTGTCTTATTTAGTGGAGACCGCTGCACACTGATAATCTCATTCAAAGTTTCAGATCCTTTGACAAACTTGAGATTAATAGTTTTTGTTTTCTCAATTTCTTTTCTGAGACCAACAATTTCACCTTCTAATTTTTCAAGATGTTTTTCCTTTTCATCAATTTGAAATTGTAGAGTATCAATAATCATGTTCTTTTCTTCTATACATCTCTTGAGTCTAGTAATTTCATCATAAAGGTTATCCACATCTACAGCATCCTCATAATCATCATCTTCAAATGCCATTAACAATCTATATTTGTTACCTTGTTCATCTTCATCACTGTTTGATAAGCCATCACTATCTTCATGGGTGTAGTAGCTTTTCTTATTTGCACTCTGTTTCTTGTTCCATCTAACTGGTTCCTTTCCTTTATCCTTATAAGAGCATTTTGCAGCATAATGACCTACTCTTCCACAAGCAAAACATTTGAAAGGTAGCTTACCTCTGAACCTTCCAGAACCCCTTTGAAGATTTCTGACAAAATTTGATTCTTCTTCCTCTTCTTCTGGAACATGACTTGCTTCATAGTGATCTTCTTTGCCTGATGCTTTAAAAGCAGCTTCCCTTCTGTCTGATGGACCTCCCTTTCTCATTTCATAAGCAGTTAGAATTCCATGCAGCTGAGACATAGTGAGAACACGGAGATTTTCCTTTTCTTCTACTGCAGATACTTTAGATTCAAACTTGGGGGATAAAGATCTTAGAATCTTTTGAACTACTATAGTCTCTTTTATTTCTTCACCCAAATTTTTCATACAATTAACAATCTCATCTACCCGAAGAAAATAATTAGCCACACTTTCATCATTATACATCTTGAGAGTCTCATATTGAATCCTGAGAGTTTGAAGTTTAGCTTCTTTTACCTGTTCATCTCCTTCATAGCTAGTGATCATTTTGTCCCATATCTCTTTTGCTGATTTGAAGTGCATGACCTTCATGAACTCTGTTTGAGATATACTTCCTAATAGAGTACTGAATGCTTTTGCATTTGTTTCATATTGCTTTTTCTCAACTGGATCTGTAGGAGTAGCTGAAGGAAAGGCATAGCCTGATTCTACAATGTTCCAAACTTCTGTACCAAGAGATTGAAGATATGCAGTAACTCTTACCTTCCAATAATTGAAATTTGTCCCATCGAAGACGGGTGGCCTGATTGATGTTTCTCTCTCGTAGTTGCTCATGATGAACGATCTACCTTCAAGCGATCAAGCTTTTCTGAAGGACCTGCTCTGATACCAATTGTTGGAAATAATACTGAGAGGGGGGGTGAATCAGTATTATCTAGCAATTTACCAAATCTTCCTTATTTGATCTTTTGAAATATTCTTGCATATCAGTACCATAAAACAATGAGCATGAATAAAGAAAATAGACAGTCACACCAAAGAACACAAGATGTAAGGTGGAAACCCAATGCGGGAGAAAAACCACCTGCTGCAATATGTCTCTATCTTCTTTCAAGAAATTCTTTTTACAATGATTTTGTACTGGTGCAGTCCTTTACCAGCACGCAGGCTGCAACCTGCAGAGAGCTACAACTCTCTCTCGTTTTCCAGTCTCTCCTGGAAGGGAGCTACAACCCCCTACTTCCTTTTATGAAGAATCAAATGAACAACAAGTATACAACAGATACAGTCTACTACAGATATCAGATCAGTAATTACATAAACAACCCAGAACACCTTATGAACAGAAATATACAGTCAACAGATCATCTTAAGACAGGGACGCATATTTTCTTTCTGTGGCCTGCGACTGGACGCAGTATACCTTATGCTGTTCTGCGTGCAGACGCACTGTTCCTTTTGCTTTTCTGCGACCGACGCACCATGAAACACTATCGCGCCGCGTCTTTCGCTTCAGAGACGCACCCAATACCACAGTCGCGCCGCGTCCTTTGCTTCAGAGACGCACCTGAGTCTTTACTGTACTGCGTCCCGGCGCACTTTCCCTTCACTGAATCTGCGTCCCTTCAGATATAGAAGATAAGAGGACTTCAGAACCAACCCAAACACTCAGATCCACAGATCTGATCATGCGCCATATAGATCGTAGTCCATTAGAAGATTCGCCCTTATAGATTTTGGACTAGATCTCACCAAGAGATATTCAACCAAGATGATGTTAAATCCAAATGAACTCCTTTGCTTTATATAGGCAAGCTTCTCCCCAAAGTGTGGAACAATACCACGAGCCGACACCATAGAAACACAAAAACCGTCGGCTAGATACCACACAAGAAACCCCCACGTGCTTTTCTCTGCCTTGAAATGTGTGCACTGGGCGGACGCATCTCCTGAACGGCTGGCCTGCGTCCCTGGACGCGGGTTCTGCATGGTCTACCTGCGGGGACGCACTTGCTGAACATATTTTCTGCGTCCTTCTTGATTTATCATTTGAATGAGTTTGCCATCAAGGACAACACCTGAATCATAATGCCAACACTACGAGGACAGGAGAGGGCTCTCTCCGGGTCAATCTCAGCAAAAGATAATCGATGGGGCTTGAGATGACTGATTTAACAACTAATATTAGGCTAGGTATAAAGTGCAAAGTTTTGATTTGAGTTTTTGGGGGTTTTGTTGGAAAAAAGGGACAGGCAAATTTTGGGTCTGGGGATGAGGCCATACTTTTGTAGAGTTTAGGTAGGGGCAAGATAGGTAGTAGTTTTGATGCTTTGGATTGAATGAATGGATGGATCAGACTAGTGAGGAGCCAAGGAGGGTAAGAGGGTCTCAAGAGTCCTCCTAAAATAGATGAAAACATGAAGAATTAAACAAAATATCTAGGCAGAGCATAGCAATCCAATGAATTCTACCTTAATCACTCATTTGTTTAATTCCAGAAGACAAGAGAAGGGAAATGGCATACATAAACATTCATGAACTTACAAATACATGGATAAAAACACCATCCAAACACAGAGCCACAAGGATCCCAACAAGTGCTGCAAAACCCTGGTCTTTCCTTTGCCAAAATTGCAGAAATGAAATGTACAATAAAGTGCTTAGCAATCCCAAGTGTCCAACTTTGAAAATGACTTAGAAATTACATAATATAGACAAGCCAAACCTATTCCCTTGCCTCTAGGGGTCGAGCTCATCATTCTAGGAGCTGTTTGAACTAATTCTAAACAAGGAACTAAAATCTAGGTAGTCAAACAACTTACCCCTATATGCAGGAAACTGATTCATTCACTCACATTTCACCTTTTAGTGAATGAATCCTCTAGAACAAGTAAAAATGTGCCAATATTACATCATGGTTTTCAGATTACATCATTAAAATTCAAGAATAACTTCAAGAAGCAAAATTGGTCAAAACTAGGTGAATTGCTAAGCTGAACAGTGTAAAACAAGCCAAAATTCTCTATGCACCGTGCCAAAATCTGTATGCGTCGTGCCACTTTGGAGCTGATTTTGAGGCACTTTATGAAGTCCAAATTGAGCCCAAGTGTGCTTGTTGGAAAGCCCTGCTTGTATACTTTCCAACCTATGTGGAATTTCTAAATTTGGTGCACATTTCTCCCTCCAAAACGTCAATCTCCCAAGACTACTTCCTGTGTGTCAAAATAGGGGCAATGAGGCCATTTTTTGAGTGTTTTTGACCTCTTGGGGACTCAAAACTTGCCAAAATTTCTTGTCCATGCACCAACAACCATGATTTTTCATGAAAAATCCAAAAATGTAAACGTTTTGCAATTTGGAGCTCCCTAGCAAAAGTGCGTGCCACGTGGCGTGGCGCATAGCGAGAAAAACCCTGTTTTTTGTGCCAAAATTTATCAAAATGCCAAAAATGCCCCAAATTTCTCGAAATTTTGGCTGGAGCTTCTTCATTAAGTGTCGTGTTGGGATAAAGAGGTTTCGGCCAATATCTAAAGACGATCAAGCTCCCTTTGCCTCTTTTGCTTCCTTATTGCCTTCTTTAGTTTTGCCTTTAAATTCCTGATTCGTGCCTTGTAGACCTTGTTCTGTGCCATGTAGTGGAAAGCCATGTGTCTCAGCAATGCATGGTCCTTATCGGACTTGTCCAGCAGTCTCTCCAAGTGGATGTTGATTCTCTTGAGATTAGACTCCTGATCCTCATTAATCTCTTGCTCCAATGACGTGAGCTCAATTCTTCTCCTTTGTGCAGCTTGGTGATTCTCGCAGATGTTTTGTAACTCCATGATTGCTTGTTGATCTTCAAGCTATTTGCTCCTCTACTCAAAGTATTTCATGGTCCACTTAGCTCTCTCCAAGTCAATGGATAAGGCTTGGATCTCTGTTTGTTGCTCCTAGATGATCTCCCTAAGATGTGCATTTTGTGGGCCCGTGTCTGTATCATGATCATGAAGGAGAATGAAGTCAATATCTTGTTCACCTGAAGGCCCCTCATCCTGCATTGGCCTCTTGCATTTGTCCTGTACCTGTGGTGCTAATGTCAGAAGCAAGGCCCATTCGACACCGGGTGGAGATAACACTCACTTCGCTGCTGCAAACAAATGTCTAGTGCCCCTCTGATATGTGATGAATAACGACAGACTAGCAGTCTCATGGCTCTCATACTGATGAGAAGGTCCACCTGTCTCATGCTTGACCTCTGATAATCCATGTGAAGCTCTGAAGAAGTCACGAGAGATGAAATCATCCCAAGTGATGCACTGTAATCCAAGCTGATGAACCACCAAAATCTTAATAAGAGCAAAATGATAAACACTGTTAAGTTGCTGCTGAGGAGTTTTGTGCTGCAAAAGGGTGGTCATCCTCTCTATGTTTCGGCAAATGAAATACAGAATGTTCATCATCCGTACCCTGGTGAAATGCATGAGAAACCTGATGTGATAAGCATATAAATGAGAGAACCATCCCTCACAGCTGAAATACTTCATGATCAATTTCATTAGTGGAGCATATTCATCTTTCAGATATCGGAATGGAAACACTCTCTTGAGATGCCTCAAGAAACCGATTTTAATGTATGGCTCATAATGCTGCCGGTGAATCTTCTTCCTCTTGGTTCATGGTTCCCCAATGTTTGGCATGCCGGTTGCTAGTGAGACAGATTCTGGTGCAAGTGTGAAGGTGACACCAGCTAAGGTAGCTTGATCTCCATGTAAATGCAGCACAAATAGACGAGCCAACTCATGATGAAACTGAACACTAGCCACCTTTTGACAAAACTCATAGCATGACTGATGTTGGAAACAAAACATGGCAAGAGGGTAGGCCTGTAATTCAGTGAGGGTGACTGGTTCTTCTCTGATATGTCTACCTCCTCTATGAGGCCTCCAGGGTGCATGTTCCTCCATGGGGGAGTCACTTTGGGTTTCCATTTCATAATTCGATGAATGCTTAGATGCCATGACTGTTGTTTTTCAAACTACCTTGGAGAAAAAGATGATGGTGTAGGAAAACTGTGCTTAACTGCTCTTTTAGTGATGTGTTCAAATTTTTCCACCAAGGGGAAACAAATGGAACAAGGGACTGTTAGGAAGAGGGAAAGTAGTAAGGGATTAGGGACTATTGGGACTATAGGGATTAGTGAAATGTAGGAGGGTTTTGAAGGATTTGATGTAGGATTTGATGTATAGGGTTATGAATTGTTGTGTAGGGTTTGAGGTGTGAGATTGGATAATTCGGGACAGAGCATTTAGGAGAAGGAATTAATGAGCTTAGGGGGGTAGGAAATTAGGGAATGATAAAAACAAGGGAGGAATGGGAAGGAGTGACTTTGGTAGCAAAACACTGATTTTGAAACACACAACAATTTTCCTTTTGAGGTACTTTGGAGGTAGGGTTTAAGATTTTTGTTTCAATCATTATCATCCATAAACCACCATAACTTAGCACAAAATTGGATGAAATACCAAGTTAACGACCCTACCTAGCAAATCCACACAAGTTATGGGCAATTTGGAGAAATTTCAAGCAAATTCGGGCTTTCAGGTGTATGCACTGCGCCGCATACCCAATGCGCCGCACTGTCCCAGTGCATCGCACCTGTGTCAATTTACACTGTGTGGTTTCTCCCAGTGCGCCGCGCCACCTGCTCTATGCACCGCACCGACCAAGTTTCCTTCAACTTCACCCAAATCACACACTAACTCAACCAATTTGCTTTGAGTGGCTTCTTTTGTCTTGGCATGCAAATGAAATTGATCTTCATGAAAATATCTTTATAAAGACATGGATTTGATTTTTGACTCTCCAAGACCAATCTTTGTAATGTTTTGGCATTGACACTTTTTCCATTTTAATACAACTCTGTTTTTAAATTTCCTTTTTGATTTTTTGACTGAAATGATGAAATTCTTGGCAATTTTTTGCAGGGATAGCTGACATGGAATTTGGCAAAGGAGACCAGGACTACGCCTGAAGAAATCAACTGAAAAACTTTTGAAAATTATTACAAAAACAAAATGTTGAATTTTCTTCAAAATAAAGTTTTGAAGAAAAGTCATAATCCATCCATATAATGATGAAAATCTTTGAAATAACAACTTATTAAGAACCTCCCCCATGAGTCTGCTGGCATTATTAGACATTATTGAAGACCAAATTGACTAACCCTAGACCTAATGACTGAAATGACTCTTGTGATCTAGAAACTGAAACATGACTGTAAGTGACCTTAAAACTTGATTTTTATGAACAGACCTAAGCCAACATGGATAAGGCATGAGGGGTAATGAATGGCAAGACCCTTCCATCAGATTCATGGCATGCTCCTAACAGAATGCAACTGAGTGAATCAAGCGAGACACCTATAAATGAAATGCAAAAAGCGAAATGATCTATGACGGAGGGATGTAAAGACCGACCCTAACATTGGCTCCAATGGGGATGGTAGCTCCTTGGAGGTGCCAAGAACAACAGATCTTTGGAAGAGCTAGACAGTGCCTTCGTCCATTGGGCTATGGAGTCATTATTTCGACAAACAACACAAGACTTTGACACATTTTATTGACTAAAACCTGACTCAAAACAACTCAATGATGAAACTGAAATGACTGAAAAACATGACTCGACAAACTGAACTCAAAACTGAAATCTTTCTTCAGAATTATAGCCTTCACTTCGGGCCCCAAACTGAAGAAAAGATCACAGCACACACTTGCAATGATACTGAAATAAAATGGTATTGCAGTGATAATGTAATCAATAGAAATAACTCAGAAATGATACCTCTTGAGCAGCTGACCATTGACTAGACCTCTAGGACAATCTTCCTCATTGATCTCCTTCAGAAGAAATGCATTCTGACCCTGATATGCTGCAATTTTAAAAGGACCTTTCCAAAGATTTTAAAACTTACCGTGCTTGCCCTTTTCCTCATTCCTTGCATCCCACTTCAGTAGCACATCATCCAACTGAAATTTATCCGCCTTTGCTTTTCTATCATAAATATTCTTAATTCTCTCCTACAACTTGAACGTGTTTTGGAAAACATCTTCCTGTGTCTGCTGCAAATCGATCATTTGATTTAGTCTTCTCTACATTGGATCATCTTCACTACCAGCCTCCTAAAGAAGTTTGACTACCGGAGCTGCGAGAGAGGTAGGAAACACTGTATCAACTCCATAAACTAGTTCAAAAGGGGACATACCAATGGATTTCTTTTGACTCACTCGATCTACCCAAAGTGCATGGACCAACTTCTTATGCCAACTTTTCTTATTTATTTCCAGCAATTTCTTAATGATATTAACCAAAGATTTGTTGGAAGACTCCGCCAATCCATTTCCTTGTGGATGATAGGCAGTTGAGTGCCCCAAAGTAATGTGATATTTACTACAAAACTCAACCATCCTTTTTGACTTGAAAGCTGCTGCGTTATCAGTGATTAGCTTATTCGGGCAACGAAAATGAGACAAAATATTATTCTCAAGGAATGAAATTATTACAGCATCCGTAGCTTGCCTAGTGGGAATTGCTTCAATCCACTTCATGAAATAATTTGTTGCCGTGAGGATCCATCTATGCTGACCTGAAGAAGCAGGATGAATTTCACCAATGAAATCCAACCCCCATTATTGAAAAGGAGCACTCACCTCAATGGGCTTAAGCGACAAAGGCTGTAATTTCTGCTTTCCTTAAAAAATCTGACAGTTATGACAGCACTTGACATTCTTGAACACATCAGCAAACAATGTCGGCCAATAGTATCCGGCCCTCAGAATTTTATTTTTTGTTGTTTTCCAAAAAAGGTGACCGCCACAATCTCCTTTATGGAAATCCTCCATGACCTGCTTCGCTTCTTCTTCCACCAAACAATTTAACAAAACACCACTAGGATCTTTCCAATAAAGTGAAAAATTCAAAATACAAAACTTAGCAAGCTTTAACTTAAGAGTTCTAGCTTTGTTTCTAGCCATACCAGGTGGCGAGGACAAATTCTGAAGTACATATATGATATCTGAATACCATGGAGAAAGAACAAAGATTTCAGCTACCTGAAATGATGGACCTTGCTCATTTTCATCGGACATAGTAGAAATCAGATTTATGTCCAAGACATGTAGATTTGATTCAGCCATTAACTTTGCCAATCCATGTCCTTTAACAAGCTTTGTGGGCCTTTTCTCTACATCATACTCTAGCAAAGATGCAATCCAGTTACCTCGTCTACCTTCTAGATTTGTTTGGACCAAAATATATTTGACAGTAGCGTTAGGAATATAAGCTAAAATATGGGAATGCAGAATGTACACGCGGAAATATTTCAGTGCTTTTACAAGTGAAAGGGATTGCTTCTCAATAATGTTGTATTTCATAGTAGCATCTCTTATAGTCCAGCTGAAGAAAGCAATGAGTCTTTCATGCTCATCTTTTTTCTGCATTAATACAGATGCCATAGTATGCTCTGAAGCAAATGAAAACAATATGAAATCCTGAGTATAATCTGGGTTGATTAGAACCGGGGTTGAAGAAAGAGTCAATTTTACTAGATTGAAAGATTTTATAGCCTCTTCGGTCCATTTCACTTGGCTGCCATTCTTAAGCATGTTTGTAATTTCTCTTAAATGTTCAGTAAGATTAGACACAAAGCGACATAAAAAATTCATCTTACCATTAAAGGACTGAATCTCCTTCTTGTTCCAGGGAAGATCAATTTGCTGAATCACTTCATCACATGCTGGATCAATACGAATGCCATCTTTTGATATGATGTGTCCAAGTAGTTTGCCTTCATCCATGGCAAACAAACTCTTCTTCGGATTCAACGACACACCATATTTTCTACACTTTTGAAAGACAATTTTCAAGTGATACATGTGTTCTTCATCTGAATTAGAAAACACCGTCAAATCATCAAGGTACACAACCAAGAAGACATCCTTGTCATTTGCGAAAGCCATATCCAATGCCCGCTGGAATGTGGCACCTGCGTTCTTCAAACCGAAAGGCATTTTAGCATAATGAAAAGTTCCCCACGGAGTGGTGAACGCTGTTTTGTCTCGGTCATCTTCATGGAATAAATTTGGTTATATCCAGAATACCCATCGAGTAGTGACATGCAAGATGCTCCAACTACTCGCTGAAGTATGTGATCCATTTTTGGCAGCGGATAAGTATCCTTCAATGAAATTTTGTTGAGATTACGAAAATCAATACACAAACGAATCTCAATTGTCTTCTTTCGTACGGGCACCAAATTAGAGATCCAATCAGAAAATTGGATGGGAACAATGATTCCTGATTTGTACAACTTGTTTACCTCCTTCTCAATCAATGGCAGCAATTTTGGATTAAGCCTTCTTAACTTCTATCTGAAAGGTTTTTGATTAGGCTTAATAGGAATTGTGTGTTGAATTATATTGGTATCATATGTCTTCAAGTCAGAATAGTCCCAAGCAAACACATCGACAAAAGATGACAGCAAACTGATATATTTGGCTTTTACCTTTGGTGGCAATCTTTTGGACAGCTTTACCATCTTCGGATGTTCATCTGTTCCAATATTCACCTCTTCGACTCCCTTCTCTGTTAACACATATTTCATTAAATCTGGAAAAAAATTATTACAAGGAAATCACTATAATTGAGTTTTTTGGATATTTTAAAATTCTAGATACACTATTTAATTCCAAATTTAATGAAATATGTGTTTGTTGGTTGCAATGTTGGTTTGCGGGCTATGTCATCATGATCAAAGAGTTCTTCTAAAGGTATCAATCCTTTAGGAATCACATTATCCTTGAGCTGCAACACTTCCATTTGATTAATTTTCACATCATATTTACCATCATCACGCTCTACATCAATTGAGGTATCTTTGAACTTACCTTTGTTTTGCAGAAAATCATCAATCTCCTCATCATCTTGGAAAACTTGCCAATATCTCTGATTGTCCGAGACAGTCAGATGGTGTTTCACATGGATTTCAAATTTATTACTTGAGTTCATAGGAATCTTCAAATTACTCACTGCCTTAGCAAGTGCATCAGCAATACTGTTTTGAATACGAGGCACACACGTCAAGGTATAATATGAAAACAACTTCAAAATTTCTAGAACAACATTTCGGTATGCCCGCATCTGAGGATGCTTGGCTTGATATTCGCCTTTAAATTGCTTAATCACCAACTCTGTTATAGACATTTTTATGCCTTGCAGCATTAAGCATGAAATTTCCATAATCTAAGGGATCCAAAGTCCCTAAACATGTTGTTCCTACCCCTAGAGGAACAAGGCTAACAAACCACAGCAATTCACAGAAGTTCTCCACCAGAAACTGCTCAAAAACAAGTCAATTCAGGATCATTTCAGTGGCTACACTAGTTGTTTGCGCTGAATGTCAAAGCCAACACTGGCTACCTGCGTTGAATGTCAAATGGAACACTGGCTACCTGCGCTGAACGAGAATGGACATGTGGCAAGCTCATTTCTCAAGGTGTCAAAACCCAGGAAGATTCCAAAATGACACTTGCCTCAGGGAATTCGACTGGTGATGAGTAAGAGGTTCCAAATCTCCAAGTGGAATCAAGAACTGAAAGAGGGAGAGGACACTAGTCAGATCTCAAGCTGACTCATCCTCTCTCCAAACATCTATATATGGATCTCTCCTCCATGAGATCTAGAGGCTGGAATTTTATTATTGCAAAGAATTGCTGTTGGTTTGAGATTGGAATCATTGGGTGCTTAATGCATTGAAGGGGGTGAAGATAGGAATTCCATTTGCTGGGAAGGAGATGCTGGATTGGAGCCCTCTGGGTTGTATTTCTTCCTGAACCTTGTTATTCATCAATAAAGCTATCTTGGTTTCTCCTATATGCTGATGTATTCTTGATGTATGATTGCAATAGTATGTTTAGTTTCTTTCTAATCCTGAACTAGTTATGAATATGAATCCATGTCTTGTGTAGTGTTCTCTTCTTTTGATCTTGTAGAAACCTCTTGAAGCTGGGCGAGCGAGAAGGCAAGTAGCTGGGAACTCTCCAAGAGAAGAGAAGCCGGATCGAGGGACAAACGAAAGACACTGGTTAGTCCATCCATCTCTCTCTCTTCATTCTTAATTCATAAAGGAAGAATACTAGAATAGCTGTCTCTGTTTGTTGCTAAGGCACTGTCACACCTTAGGTGGATAGGATCGTCCTTCATAGGCATTTTTCCCCACAAAAAATTGGCGACTCCGCTGGGGAGATCTGTTTGGTCATTTTATTTGTGTTTCTATCATTGTTTGTTTCATAGACTTGACAGCAACAATCAAACTGCATCTGCTTTTCCCGGATACAAAGTAGACAGTTGCTGCTTTGATCCAATCACTGGACTTGTCTATGATCTGAACTATGGACTCACAAATGATTTGATGATCCTTTGTGATAGATCTTAGTACTCCCTCAAAGCATCCCTTTGATTGTACCTTGCTTGTTGCTTTTATTTGGCCTGAAACAGTGAGTTAAATAGCAATCGGTGACCCAGAACCAGTGAGAAACGAGAGTTTCTCCTTCAGCGTAGACCCATTGAAGGGATTCTGCATTTCAACGCAGGTCCCGTGAAGGCTACCTGCGCTGAATGTCAAAACCCCTGTGTTGAGGTTGCGCTGAACCAGTTTGTCCTAGTGCAGCTGGGGTTCTCTTCTCTGTTTTGCCTTGTTTTGATCTCTGATTTTTGCAGCCTGTAACCAGCATAGGTACCAGTCTGATAACTCCTTTTCTCTGCTTAGATTCCGCCTCCTTTTGTACAAAAAGACTGTGAATGTTTTTAAGTGTTTGTGGCGTCATTTACAGTTTTCCTTTGCATGAGTGAAATAATCATCCTGTAGCCCTTGATTCAGATATGTTGATTGTGATCTTAGGAGAGAGTTCATTGGTTGTTTACAGTTGATTATACATTTTCTTTTGCTTATTGGTTTGAGTTTGTCTCTTTTAAAGTGTCGAAACAAAAGTTTATTTCGAAAATCGTTAAGTGTTGTAATCTCTTCTACCCTTTCTGATTTCGAAAAATTAAACTTGTTTGTATTTGTCATTTAAAAGCAAATTCAAAGTTGTGCAAAAAGCTTTCTTTGTAGGCATCAATACTAAGAAAGCGGAAAACAAACACCTGCATTGTGCATTTGCATCTTGATAGTTTGCATGCTTGATTTAGGAAAAGTGCATTAGAGTGTGCTGATTGCTCTTTGAGAAAAGATGGTGTCTTTCTTTTCCCTTAGTAGCTAGGATTTTCAAAGTTGAAAAGATTAAAAGCTTACTTATCATCTTTAGACTGCATTTAGGAATTTGTATCATACATCTCGTGGTGAACCTTGAAAGGAAAACTTTAAAAAGATCAACCTAAAATAAATTGAATGAACTTAACAACGCTTTGCAACATAACGCACAACATAGAGGTCTAGGCTAGAGACGTGTTCCGGCGTCGTAAAGCCTGGTGACTGTCGATCTCGTGGATGGTGGGTGATTCCTCCTGAGGGACGATAGCGCCAGTACGGATTGTGCTCCCATGTACCGTCGCGTATATATTGGGAGACCCCTATAGGCATAAAACCTTTATCCTTAAGAAGCCGTGTTGGCCGCCCTACTGATCGCAATGCACTGAACACAACATTCAGGAAGATCGACCGCCCGTACCCTAAAAAGTATTCTGCGGTTTTGCGAAAAGTTTGGCACACCCTCTGCCTAGAACTCCAGAGCAGTTCCTTTTGGTCTTTTTCAGAATCTATAACGGAAAAATTCCATCCGAGCATTTGTCACTTTGGGCTCGTTAAAACATCGAAGGAGACTAGAGTCATCTTTAGCTTTTTCTCGACTCTTTAAAAGTGAAAAAGCAAGTTGTGTCTAAGCGTTGTTAAAATTTTATTTTAAACGGAACAATCACCCTTTATTCCTGCGTTGATCTTTAGGTTGAAAAAATGGAGCACACCAACCAAGGAATTCCCCTTGGTGGAAATCCTAGTCCCTTCTCCTCTTGGGCAGATGTTGGTGCGCCCCACATGGCCACATTGTCGCTTCCAGGGCTGACAATTGGCCTGCCGATCTGGTTCTTTTCAACCAATGTCGTTCAGAACACCACTATTCCTGAACAGTCGAGTCAACAGTTAGACCAGACTAGAGTTGCCAACCAGCCTTCTACTTCATCTAACTCTTCCTCTCCTCCTTCCTCTTCGCTTGACAGAACTGGTAAAACAAAAAACCAAGTTCCTAAGGAGAAGAAGGAAAATAAGAAGAAAGAGAATAAGAAGAAGGAGCCAAAAGCGACTGGGGGCAAACAAGTGTCGTTTGACAAAAATCCACACACAGCACTAACAAGGCCTAAATCGCCATGTGTCATATGTAAGGGAGACCACTTCCACAGAGATTTTCCCTGCATCCCTCGGATACTAAGGGACTAGTCTCCCTGTTTGCACAATTCGGTAGCATCAACCTCTGATAGCCATGTTGACTGCTCACCGTCAACTAGTGAAAGTGAAGCCACAGGACAGAGAGGGAAAGCTAGATTTCCCTGCAAACTGTGTGAAGGCGACCATGCCATCCACCATTGTCCCTTCTTAGACAAGGCTAAAAGAGTTTTGGAAGATCGCCCGATTTTACGAGCGCAACTTCCTCTTGGATATCAAAAACTCCTGCCAAGTCCTTCACTAGTTGAGAACCCGGCTGGCCCGCTCAGGTGGTCAGCCGAAGCACCTATCATTGAAGATGAACCATCTGGATCCATGCCTGACGAAATTCAAAAGGTTGAGGCGGCAGTTGACCCGGTTTTGCCTTCAGAGGCTCGATCATCGAATGATACCATCGCAGAGGAGAATAAAGACGACACCGTCCAAATTCTATTCATCAACACAGACTCCGACGAACAAGGGGCAATTTGCCCATTCCTTTATCGCAGGAAGGAACTTCGTCAGAGTCATATACGGCCATCTATTCGGTCCCACCACCAAGCAACCTAGTTGTCTCATTCGACTGGAACCAACTAGGCAGACCCCGGTTGCCAGCCAGCATACCATTCAGAATTATCGTTCAAATATACATAATGGTAATGGCTGGCACTATCATTGATGAGGGGGCATCTGTGAGTATCCTTTCCTCTATTGCTTGGAAAGCGCTTGGTTCGCCAGCGCTTTTGCCTGAAATGAGAAATCTATCAGGCTTTGATAAAGGAACCAGTCGACCTTTAGGGATCCTCCCCAATGTGCCCATAACATTGAAAGGGAAGACCGTTCAAATGAACGTGATGGTCGTTCAAGGACCCTTGGATTATAACCTACTCCTTGGACGAGACTATATATATTGCATGGGGGCCCTTGTCTCCTCACTCTTTAGAGTAATGTGTTTTCCGCATGAAGGAAGAATGGTCAAGCTCGTGGACCAACTTTCATTTCCCGGATCACGCATCACAAATAGTCATGTACCATCCCTAAATGGTCTAGTCACGCAAGAAGTGTCTCAACCCACGGTCCGTCCTCCTGATGAGCGCGAGTAATCCGGGAAGATATGACTTGAACCCAGGGGGCATGCGTCCTGGTCTGCTTCGGCAAGAAAACTTTGGGTATAGGGTAGGTTTCCGTGGGAGAATATGACTAGTCTGTACCCCACCCTTGCTGGAGAGGGGTTATTCTAGAATAAGATTCTTTTTTCAAAGTTACGTGAGTTGACAGACGGAGTCTCTCATCTTTGTCTATTTCGATAGATATCGCCGAAGAAGTGTTTTGTTTGAAAGATTTACGAGACAATCTTTGGGTAACCTGAAAGAGGTAAGCCTCTCTCTTTAAAACAATTGTTTTGAAGGAAAAGAAGTAGAGGTAACCTTGAAATTGTACTTTATACCTGGGGGCATGCAAACCTTTTGGAGTGCAAGCAAGGGGAGGCTATTTATTTTTTAAATTTTTAGGACCTCTAACCCTTTAAACTCGTAGGATTAGTCGTTTCCTAACTTGCATAAAGAAAGGATGCGGGGCAAAGCTTAGTGAGATGAAGCTCCATAAAAAATAGAATCTCAATGAGACACTCTTACCATATGACTGGGTAATCGAGCAGTTTTAGCACACAGTTCATGCTCGTTAAAAAATAAACGCAAGATCCGAGCAGTTTTAACACATAGTTCATGCTCGTTAAAAAATAAACATAAGATCGAGCAAATGTTTCCACCCGCGTTTAAGCTCGTTAAAAAATGAACTATCCCGGTAAATAACCACAGTGAATGTAATACCATCAGCCATTAAAGCCTTGGTCGTGTTTGCACCGTCATCTCCACTTTTCCATTGGCTAATCGTTCACCTCCATATGATTGTTTACCCATTTTGAGGAACAACTGCGAAGAGTGATTTCACTAGCCATCCTTGTTACACTGCCGTGATTGGAAAATTCCAACCTATACCTGGAATCAGCTGCTAACCCTGTTTGTCACTCGTTCCTCAAAAGACGAGTATTCTTTAAGCTCTTTTCAACTGACTAGTAAAATATGAAAAGATTGCTGAGTCCTTGGCCTTCCAGCTCGTTAAAGGGACAGGAAGAGCTATCCCTCCTCTATATTTTAATCTTTTTCGACCTGAGGGATTATTGCACAAAAAGATCGAGCGCTTGTTTTATTCGGCTAGTTAAAACTGTCGAAAACTCATCCCTTCTGTATTGTTTTATACTTTTTCGGACTTAAGGGATTAGATGACGAAAAAGGACTTTTGGAGTTAACTTTATGTACCTTTTCAGACTCTCTAAAAATGAAAAGGACCGAGTTATCCTTGTCATTAGACTCGTTAAAATCACTAAATAGCGACAAACTTGTCTTTAGACGAGAACGAGTTTCATTATCGCTAGGCTCATTAAAATATAGCGATGGGCTTGCCCGAAGGGCAGGTTATAGAACAGGCATATGTTATCCTCCTCAAGCTTGACAAAAATAAAGAGGTACTGGTCAGCAACGACTGGGGAAAAATTGGGAGAAACTAAAGAAAACTTTGATGGTAGCAAGTCACTCTTGAACATGACACTTTTCCTCCGTACGACAATCGGGTTGGGTTGTTTCATTCACCAGTCACATCCATGGTCTCGCCATACCATCCATCTTTGGGGTAATGCTACCAATCCATCACATCAGTGTAGCCATATGTTCAAGAGAAGTCGTTCAGAAAAGTCAACCGTGTCCCATCCACTGCCATACATTATCCTTCATCCTTTCATGACCGCCACCCTGAATCATATGTCACAGATCGTTTTCACCTCCATTAAAATCATTAACTCCGTTCCGTGTCATTGACGTGGGATTCATTAAGGCCCTCCTTTGACGGATCGCTTCTTGTCAACATCAGATCATTATCCAAGAAGTTGATCTAGGAACAACCCCTTCAGTACTTTGAAGCTTGCATGCCTCAATGGCAAGTTTCTCACCTCCTGCGACAGCTATACATCAATGACCTTCGACCGAAAGATTTTGCATGGTGTTCGACGCCAAGTCCTTTATTCACACCACGTAAATTGTACTGCAGTACCTTGAGGGTCATTATCATTATTGGTGATTCCTCTCGCGCTTGTTAACGATTTACCTCATTGACCGGTAATCAAGCGATGTCTTTCCATGTTCGACTTCAGAACAATTCTCACATGGATCGACTTGTACTTAGAGTGAAGATCGAACGAGTTTGAAGACCCCGGATCTAGTTTCATCCATCCGGGCTGCGATATATATTCAGGAAAGATAAAGACATTGACATGTACATCATTGCAGCAGATAATCATCCTACTCAAAGGATGATAATTTCATCAAAATTATCAGTCTACCATCAGACAATTGTCTGTTCTATGTACAGAAAAATGAATTTATAAAGCTAAGCATGGGAATGCCCGCCTCAACTAGATCATGAAAGCAGTATGAAAAATAATGTATTGTATTGTATCTTATTACATGTCTCCTCCCAGCATTGGATGAACTTTGGATCCCCCTGATAAAGCATTTCTCCCGATAAACAGCCTCATACTTTAGGGGGCAACTGTTATAGACATTTTTGTGCCTTGCAGCATTAAGCATGAAATGTCCATAATCTAAGGGATCCAAAGTCCCTAAACATGTTGTTCCTACCCCTAGAGGAACAAGGCTAACAAACCGCAGCAATTCACAGAAGTTCTCCACCAGAAACTGCTCAAAAACAAGTCAATTCAGGATCATTTCAGTGGCTACACTAGCTGTTTGTGCTGAATGTCAAAGACAACACTGGCTACCTGCGTTGAATGTCAAATGGAACACTGGCTACCTACGCTGAACAAGAATGGACATGTGGCAAGCTCATTTCTCAAGGTGTCAAAACCCAGGAAGATTCCAAAATGACACTTGCCTCAGGGAATTCGACTGGTGATGAGTAAGAGGTTCCAAATCTCCAAGTGGAAGCAAGAACCTCCAAGTGGAATCAAGAACTGAAAGAGGGAGAGGACACTAGTCAGATCTCAAGCTGACTCATCCTCTCTCCAAACATTTATATATGGATCTCTCCTCCTTGAGATCTAGAGGCTGGAATTTTATTATTGCAAAGAATTGTTGTTGGTTTGAGATTGGAATCATTGGGTGCTTAATGCTTTGAAGAGGGTGAAGATAGGAATTCCATTTGCTGGGAAGGAGATGCTGGATTGGAGCCCTCTAGGTTGTATCTCTTCCTCAACCTTGTTATTCATCAATAAAGCTATCTTGGTTTCTCCTATATGCTGATGTATTCTTGATGTATGATTGCATTAGTATGTTTAGTTTCTTTCTAATCCTGAACTAGTTATGAATATGAATCCATGTCTTGTGTAGTGTTCTCTTCTTGTGATCTTGCAGAAACCTCTTGAAGCTGGGCGAGCAAGAAGGCAAGTAGCTGGGAACTCTCCAAGAGAAGAGAAGCCGGATCGAGGGACAAATGGAAGACACCGGTTAGTCCATCCATCTCTCTCTCTTCATTCTTAATTCATAAAGGAAGAATACTAGAATAGTTGTCTCTGTTTGTTGCTAAGGCACTGTCACACCTTAGGTGGATAGGATCGTCCTGCATAGGAATTTTTCCCCACAACAAACTCGGAGTCGCCATATACAGCAATCCTCTTAGCATTCAGCTTTCTTACGATCTTTAGGCCAGCAATCAAAGCTTCATACTCAGCCTCATTGTTTGAGCAATCAAAAGAAAGTTTATAAGAACATACCCGCATATTACTAGGCACTTTGTCCGGAGCAAAAAAAGGACTGTGTACCCAAATTCCAATTCCAACACCATCATTTCCCACGGCTCCATCGAAATCCATGGTCCACATGCCATGTTCCTCTTCTTCCAAGTGTTGAAACTCTGTTTGCTGTATTTTTACTGCTTGCTGTCCATTATCCTTTTCTGATCGTTGAATGATATTGTCCTATTCTTGAATTTCTTTCTTCAAAACTTCTCTGAAATTCTCTGCTATTTCTATAATATCATCTGTTGTAACTAACTGACTATCAATCTCATTGAAACTATCTGAATACAAAAAAAAATAATCTAAATCTGTATGTACATAATTAATCGGATGATTAATTGGTTTCTCCTTGCTTGTAATCATGTATTTCATTTTCTGCTCCCGATAAACTTTTCTCATTTGGCCAAACACAGGAATCGTTGCATAGGAGAAATCAAGTTGCATAGTTCCTTTAATCTTTGCTCCCCAAGGTCTGGAAAGAAGCATTCCAAATCTAGGAGGGATATCCGCCACCACCACATCCATCAAAACATTTTTGGCCCGAATCTGATCTAAATTGACCACCAAGTCTTTAATAAGCCCAATACATCTCACCCTACTAGAATCAAATGAATAAAGATCATGGTATTTCCTAGTGATGTCCAAACCCAACTTTTCCATGATAGCCTTCGGCATAAGATTGTGGGAGGCGCCGGAATCAAACATAGCATTATGCAACACAAACTCATGCACTCTCAAAATGATATATAAAGGAGGCACATCACTGTCTGGGGACTCACCATCCAATGCTGGTCCAAAAATCAGTTCAGGTTGATCATCTTCTACACTCACCATATCAGACATTGGATCAAAATTCAAAATTTTGGAAACCTGACTTCTATAACTGCTGTTCCTCATCAATTCAGTCAAAGGAATGGATACCTTCAATTTACAAATTTCATTTTCTAAACTAAAAGTAGAAGTCTTCTCTACCTCTTTGGCTAGAACCTCTTTCTTCTCAGCTTTATCTTTTGATGCAATTGGTTGATTGACTCGTTCATTTGCTGATGGAGATTTGCTAGGAGTAGGATTAGCAACTTCTTTCCCTTTGTTTGGTGCAACAGGTGACTCATTCTTTGATGCTGGAACTTCCTTCCTTTTCTAGATTGGATTGATGGGGACATTTATGTTTCTTAGTGAATACTGACACTGCTGGGTAGACAAGGCATGCATATAACCTCTCTGATACTCATCCGACTCCTCTTCAAGAGCTGTGTCATTTGCCAAGATAAAATCTGCATCCTGCTATACAACTGAACTTTCTACATACTCATCATCTTCAGTGATAAAGGTGGGCATATCATCAGGAGTAAAGAAGTGATTTTCTTCCCCTACTACATGGTCTTCATCATCATATTTAGGACCAATAAACTTCTGCTGAAGAGGTGTCTTTACTTGCTGCTGTTGTGATGTCGTTTCTTGTGCTCGCTGCTCACGCTGTTTGATCCTGAATTGAGGTTGTTACTGTCCACAAAAATTAGGATTCCAGATCTGCGGTTCAGGCTTATCAAGTGTTAACTTTTCAATCATCTTTTCTACCTTGCGGAGCACCTAATCTGAGGTAGAAGCTTCTTCCTTTATTGAAACTCTCTTCTCGGTTTTCAATCTAGCTCTCTTGTGATTCAAATTTGCCTCCACACTAACAGTGATTTTCTGCATTTCTTCTAAGGTAGCTGGATCTCTCTCTCTTAATTGATAAGCCATGTCTAGATCAAAACCATCCAGGAACTTAAGCAAAGCTGACTTTCTAGTTGGCCTTAAATCATCAGGAATTGCATTATAAATCGCATTAAATCTAATACAATAGTCTTGCACAAACTCACTAGCACTCCACTTGATCTTGGTATATTCAGAAGTGATCTGAAGAGGATCTTTCTTGACTTCCCAGCGATCCAAGAACTATCTTTGAAGCTCTTCTAATGTGGGAATACTTCTAGCTGTCAAAGCTCTGAACCATTTTCTCACCTCACCTGCGAAAGTCTGCACAAATAATCTCATAGTCACGTTTTCTGCATCAATCTCATGAAGCTCGAAGAAATCAATCATTTTGTCTACATGTTGCTGAGTTGTGGTACTTTGAGGAGTGTCGTCAAACAAAGGAAATTTACTCTGATAATCTGCGGGCATGTCACCCAAAACTTGAGGTAGTGCGAGAGGTGCAAACCGAGCAGCCATTGCTCTTGGTGGATTTGCAATCGGCCTTGGAGATGTTGGGAGAGAAGGTGCAGCTGATGTGTGAGGTGTGTGAGGAGGTGTATGTGGAGGTGAAGCAATTTTAGATGTAGAAGGAGTAGATGGAGGTGAATTTACAACAGAATTTTGATCAGAAATAGTAGGCTGTGGGGGAAGGGTGGGAATGAAGGGAGGTTCAATAGGAATTTTGGAAGTGGATGTCGTTATAGAAGATCCAGGGGATGTAGATGCAGCTTCTAGGAAATCAACGATATTTGAAGCATGAATTTCACTTTGGAGGTGCTTCAAGATAAAATTCTCAATTGATTTATTGTTTCTTTCAACTTCAAGAGCTGCAGCAAAGTCAGGATTTGGAACTATAGAACCAAGAGCACTTTCGGATTTGGTTTCAAACAATGACAATTCAAACTTTTCATCAAAATCAATCTCTTCAAGATACTTAAAAATTTCAGGACATGAATGAGATTTAAACACAAGAGTCACAAAGCTCTCTTGACGAACAATTCTTGAAATGACTAAAACAGTAAAAAATATGGAAATTTTGCTTTGTTTTAATGTAGGCTCCAAATATCACTATATATATCCCACATAGTAGCACCTGTGCATAAACTGAAGGAGTTTTTTTTTATTTAGTATTTGATGAACAAAAACCTCTTTCACTTTTGAAAAATTCTTTACCATTATTTCAGAAACTGATTTTGTACTAAACTTGTCATTGTGTACAGCAACTGACCTCAAAACATGCATAACCAATAATCACTCATTCATTTCTTCTAATCCAAGAACCGGTTACGGGAGTGTGATATACCATTGGAAATATTTTTCCGACCTTCTTCTGATGGACACACTTGTGACATGTTTTGTGCTGAACATCATGTGCAAAACATCTAACAAAACCAGACATAGTAAGAGCTCATGTTGATCCCTAGTGACAGGCTATGAAGACTGGAACTAGCATCGGATCCAATGGATATGGTAGCTCCTTGGAGGTGCCAAGAACTACAGATCTCTAGAAAGTAGACAATGCCTCTTCAATTGGGCATGGATGGTAAAAAAACTGAAAACCCAAAACAACTCATACCAATCCAAAAACATATACATATTGCAACTTGTACATAAACAAATATCGAAAACTGAAATGCTGTCTTGGGCAGCTTATTTATGTACAATTCTTACCCACTTTGTTGAAAAATTGATAGATCAAGTAATGCTGTAATGCCATATCAACCAATCAAGTAACTGTGACAAGGATACTGCTTGAAAGTGCTTCAACCAGGACACAAATGTAAATTTTGACAGCCATACATGCACATAACGAGTTTGGTTATGTAAAAGACAATATGACTTATCATTCAAACTAAAAAAATACTCCGTATATGCGACAATAGGATCAAAGAAACCAGAATTTTTTCGGTTCCCTATCTCCTCAACACAGACCTCCAACTGCAAACTGTCAATGCAAACATCCACGGGCAGCTCTATTGTTTCTTGTTTTGAAGGAGGGAAAGTTTCCAAGAACTTTTTGGGATCTAGGAATTCATATGATTGGATCTGATAATTTAAATACTGAATCTCCTTCTCAAATTTTCCAACAACTAACTCAAAGAAACTAGTTTTAGCTTTAGGAGGAAACTTTGGAGATCTCAAACATTGAAGCACGACAATGAAAAATACTTCATAAATTTCAAAATCCACTAACTGATCTCTAAATTCTTTTAAAGCTTCACAAAACACAGGGTCTGCCACATACCCTATCATTTTATTTTAGTGCATGAATGGATCAGTGAGCGCTGGAATCTCTGAATTGAGTTGGAGTCACCAGGTGAATGTTTCAGCCTTCATATGTTTCTGACTGCTATCCACCATCAACAATCAGATATGAACTTGATACATGTTACTGGGGCAATTTGTAGGTTAGATATTCTGTTTATAAGACTAGACCAGAGATTGACTGAAGTAGTGTTTATCTACTTTCGCTAATGCAGAGCAAGAGTGTTTCGAAGGCTACCTGGCATAACTTCAGGCTCCGTCTGTAGTCTATAAAACAAAGAACACTAACAAAAAAAAAACTTTTCTTCGCCGGTATGGTCTCCACTATGTTAGGGCCTAGATTTGCCTCAGGCTGAAAGACAAGGTTCTAGGTCCAAAATCAAACCACGTTCAGCCTCGTAGCTAGCCCTACGAGGACAGGAGAGGGCTCTCTCCGGGTCAATCTCAGCGAAATATAATCGATGGGGCTTGAGATGACTAATTTAACAACTGATCTTAGGCTAGGTATAAAGTGCAAAGTTTTTATTTGAGTTTTTGGGGGTTTTGTTGGAAAAAAGGGATAGGCAAATTTTGGGTCTGGGGATGAGGCCAGATTTTTGCAAAGTTCAGGTAGGGGCAAGATAGGTAGTAGTTTTGATGCTTTGGATTGAATGAATGGGTGGATCAGACTGGTGAGGAGCCAAGGAGGGCAAGAGGGTCTCAAGAGTCCTCCTCAAACAGATGAAAACATGAAGAATTAAACAAAATATCCAGGCAGAGCATAGTAGTCCAATGAATTCTACCTTAATCACTCATTTGTTTAATTGAAGAAGGCAAGAGAAGAGAAAATGATACACATAAACATCAGTGAACTTACAAATACATAGAGAAACACACCATCAAAACATAGAGCCACATGGATCCCAACAAGTGCTGCAAAACCCTGGTCTTTCCTTTGCCAAAATTGCAGAAATGAAATGTACAATAGGGTGCCAAGCAATCCCAAGTATCCAACCTTCTACCAAAATCCAACCCATACACTATGAAATTCATAAAATATATACATTTTCTCATCCTTGTACTAAGGGATTGAGCTCAACCATTTTCTTCAAAATAGAATTAGTCACATTAAACTTGGGCCAAATTTTTGAAAATAGGTGTTGAAGATGAACTCGTATCTCCTAAACCATAGCACTTGTTACAAAAATGAAAGATATTTTGTATAGAAGGTCATGTTGGAGAAAAACCTCTCTCAAATTTGGGAAATTTGTTTCCAGTAGCTCGCAATCTGTTCCACAAAATCATCTCTAAAACGGAAAATCATTAAAAAATTAAATATGTGAAAATGAGCTGTAAAGATCTAGTCACATATCCCAATCCATGACACCTGTGAAAAAAGTGAAAGAATTTTTTGTTATATGGCTCGTTCTTAACAAAAACCTCCTTGGGTTTTGTAAAATTACTTTCCATCTGTTGTAAAATAGCCCCACACTAAAATGACTAAAATAGTAAGAAATATGAAAATTTTGTTTTGTTTTAATGTAGGCTCCGAATATCACTATATATCTCCCACATAGTAGCACCTGTGCATAAACGGAAGGAGGTTTTTGTTATCTAGTATCTGATTAACAAAAACCTCTTTCACTTTTGAAAAATTCCTTACCGTTATTTTAGAAACTGATTTTGTACTAAACTTGTCATTGTGTGCAGCAACTAACCTCAAAACATGCATAACCAAGAATCACTCATTCATTTCTTCTAATCCAGGAACCGGTTACGGGAGTGTGATATACCGTTGGAAATATTTTTCCGAGATTATTCTGATGGACACACTTGTGACATGTTTTGTGCTGAACATCATGTGCAAAACATATAAAAAAAAATAGACATAGTAAGAGCTCATGTTGATTCCTGGTGACAGGCTACGAAGACTGGAACTAACGGGTAGTATCTGGAAAAGGAAGAGAAATATCAAGTTGAGGTAAATAATCTAATAGGTAAATTATTATAAAAGGATAAAATTTTGATATGTCAAGATAGTACTCAGATTTTAGATAATATTCTTAGTAGTCAAAGGTCTCCTATCATTAAATCTCATCATGGTTTTCATAAAATTGTTGAAGGTGAATCTAGCTCACAAGATGAGGCAAGGAACTCCAATACAAAATCTGAAATACTCAACAAGGAGATAAGAGGTCAAACCCATCAACAACCAAGGAAATCAATACTTCAAAGAAAATCATCTACTCCTAGCTATGAAAGTGGTAATAAGTTATTTGCTATGATGAAGAATGTTGAATGTTTAATATGTCATAATGTTGGACATGTTGCAGCCAGATGAAAAATTAGAATGGTTCAAGCTAATAACCGTCACACAGAAAGATCATCAGCTTCCAGTTACTTTCAGGGATATTGTTTTTCTTGAAATATGTTTGGTCACAAAGCCATTGATTGCTTTAGAAGGAATATGAAACATATAAGGTGTTATGCTTGTAAAAAGTTTGGGCATATAGTAAAAGAACGCAGGAGAAAATTTTGGTCAACATACCAAAAGGAGAAAACGTCATCACACTCCAAGGTATGGAAGGAGAAGGAATCACAGTCAAAAATATGTGGCATACCTCAGTACATAGACAAAATAGACTCGGGAGGAACTGAAAGTATAAAATTTGAGTGGTTTAATTCTCATACGCAGTTATCATGAATGCAAGTCACATATATACGTGAGTTAGAAGTTGCACAGTCATGTATATGTTGGATTAATGAAGAAGTTGTGGGATAGACTTAGAAAAAGGGTCTGATATGGTTCAATCAATTATCAATTGTATTTTATGTCTTGATGATTGATGATTACAATGTATGGATGCTATTTGGAAGTTCTTCTGATCCTCATAAATGGTTGATGACTTGATGTATATCTGATTGATGATGATGCCTTGATGATTCTTACTAATATTTCCAATGATTAGATCTGGCAATGAACAACTAGCACAGGTTTAGGGGGGGAATATGTTATGCTTCTAATAATGAATTGTTGGCATTATGTCTAGAAGCCTTTGGTACATAATGATTGTTATCAATGGTGAGTATGCTTATGTTGTTGAAGTGTTCAAATGATACAACATGCTATGCTATAGTCATAAGTTGCCTATGATGAAATCTCAGATGATACTTATATTGCTTAAGCCACATAGTTGTTATTTAGATAAGATTTATGGATGATTGTGGATGACACTTTTGCTAATGCATAGGTATACATATGGATGACCCTTTTAATGATGCATACATTACATATTGTATGTTTCTTACGTGGTGATCTTCATAAGGACAAGGATAAGAACAAAGCTTGAGTACACAACTTCATTATTTGATAAGTGTCATTTACTTTATGATGTTGTCATCATGCCTTCAAAGATGCATAAACTTCATATGATGTAGTTATGGATGAGGATTCCTATAGTTCTTGGCTCTCATATGGTTGAGGATTGTTGTTGTTGATGGTATCAACAAAGATTGACAAATGATGATGAGCTCATGGTTTTCTAGATACATATTTCTATCCCCGTGATGGATACATATTATTCTGGATACATGTATGATTACTTAAAGTTGCATATTGATAAATATTGTTGGTTGGCCAAGAGAATGGTGTTATTGTAGGTCTCATGAAGATATAGCTATTTGAAGACATGGATATTCAGAAACATGGCTTACTTAGTCACATAATGATGATGACTTCTTACTTTATGATGATAGGTTTGATACTCACATATGTTGATTATAATGGTTGATGCTTATCAAATGTGGGATGTTTCCTAGTGATTATACATGGTTGATATATTGATGGTTCTTTTGGAAATATCATGCAGTTATTGATGATGATGTTATGATCATAGATGATGACTATGGTGTTTTCACAAACCTATGATATGATGTGAACGATTTTGTGTTACTGCTTGGAGATATGTCATATGCTTAGTTGAGTCATGGAAGGTTATGGTAATGCTCTTTTTACTAAGGAAACGAAGCAAGTTGAACTTGATGAGATCAAGAGGATGAGTTGATATCTATATGTGGCATACTTTATCACAGGTTGATGATATTTACATTTTCATATCTTTGGAACTGATGATGGACATATACAGGTTGTTGGTCTAGATGTTGATGATAGACGCTTATGGTGTAGATCATATATGGTGTATGATAGTTGCTAATGACTATCATGGTATTGTTTATATCTTTGGTCTTTGTTATAAATGTCATGTATATTATTTGATGTAAAAGTCATATAAAGGACCATAATGTAATAATATGTCTTTATTTGTCATAATCTTTTAATAAGTCCTTTTTGATCATATGATGTGTACTCCCACTATCCATGGGAAGGATGATGTAATAATTGCTATATTTTAGTCATGTATAAACAATTGGTATATCCACACTTGGTTGGGTAGATGAGTCAAATTTGGTATATCCCCACTTGTTTGGGAGATTGATGTATGTATAAGTCATTGGTGATAGGAAGGTCATACTCACATAGTTGAGTTATATAGTCATGTTATTATTTTGGAAAATATCTTTGTAGACTTTGCATGTGCTCAGGGGGAGCATGGATGGTTTAGTGCATCTCAACATGTACAAAGTGGGAGTTCAATCATAGAATTCATCATGTTCCTAGGGGGAACATGATCAAGGTTCATATTTAGCTTTTCAGATATGAAAGTCTTCATTTTGGCCAACCCTTTTCCCTTTATCTCAAAAGGAGAGAATATCTTGGTCCTCCCTTTGCCCTTGATGTCAAAGGGGGAGAGTATCTTGGTGTTGTTTTGATATATCTAATAGTATCTGCAGCCTGAAGTAATCAACACCAATATCGTTGCCATCAAGTTGAAAGGGGAAGAATGTTGGCATTATGATGCATGTGTTGTACATGGTGGAAACCCACTTGTAGTAGAACAACTCACTTCCATATAGTAACTAGATGAATCTACGATATCAAATGTGACAGTTGTGTTTATAGATGTGAAAAAATGTAGGGTAGTTCAAAGGAATCAGCTTAGAAGTAATGTACAATGGAAAATCACATTATAATAGGTCTATTCAAAGGGAACAAAGTAATGGTACAAAAGAATAGGATGAAGGAAAAAAGGACTATAGATCAGAATCAAGAAGTTGATGAAAAAGGACATTTTTAGGTATGTTAAGTTGTATATGTGGGTTCACTATACAAAAAGAGCGTATACACGTGGGTTCACTATACAAAAAGAGTGTATATGTATGCACACACTTTGAGAAGAGGAAAGGTGTGTATGGGTTGGAAAATAAAGGAAATTCAAGATTAATGAATATAAAGGCTCAATACCATGGTATTAGCCCACAATATTGAGAAAAGTAATAGTTATTTGATCTCGTCTGAGAATACCACATGTTCTAAGTGTTGTTTTGGTCTAAGGTATTGAGACAGGCTAAAACTATATAAGGAGGACAAGATCAAAGTTATTTGAGCACAAGTAATGAATATCTTATGAAGTGTTAGATAAAAAACAAATATGCATGTTATGGTTTTCTGATGCTTTGCTTGATCTAGACTAAGTATGCACCTGAGTGTTTTGATGACGGATGAGATGTAATCATGGATCAGGATCACAATGACTTATTAGTATGTGATCTGATAATGGATAGGCTAGATTTGAGTGCTAACAAATGTTTTGTCCTTTAAATGCTATGATATGGGTATATATGAAGTCTTGAATAGTTGCACAGTTATAATTTTGTATTTATAGATATATACGCTAGTTCGCCTTGACGAAGGCATGTATACATGCAGGTTATACTATTCCAAGTAGAATATACAAAACAAAATCCCATTTTTCATAGATGATTGATCTATTTGATCAGTGTTGTTGTCTTATTTTTTTTTTTCAATGATGTCTTCTTTAGATTTGAATGTAGAACTAAATGTATAAGAAGATTAAGTCTGGTTGATTGGTTGATTGACAAAGAAGGGTGATACTTGCTCTTATCTATTTAGATCTCCGTAATTTGACAATATATGTTTAGAATATTACTGGTTCGTATAGATTTGATTTAGATGTTTTATGTTCAGTAGTTTTGGAGGTATACACAGGTTGGGTTATAGGAAGTAGCATATACACACAGGTTGACTTCATTGAAGCAGCGTATATATTCTAACACATGATTTTTGAGGTTGTAGTTGGTTCTAGTTGTTGATGTAGTGTTCTAGGTTTAGATATGTGTACTCATTATAGTGATATGTCTCTTTGAGTTAATTCGTTGGACTTTGATTAATTAATGGTTGATTGGTTTTGAGTGAATGGTTGATGCAGTTGTGTCATAGGTTTAGTTGTTGTTTGATTCAGTGTGTCAGAGGTTTCAGTTATATCTGAGATTGGTGATTCGATTTCAGTGATTGGTTGATACAGATTTATTTAATGGTTGTATTGTAGTGATGATTTGTTTTGAGCTTCAATGCTACTTATGGGTCCAGTATGAAAATTTGATGAAATGTGGCCTTCATAATGTGTTGTTGTGTACTAGGAGTATCTAGTATGAAAATTTATGAAACATGGTCCTTGGAGAATACTGAGGGTTGGAGCTTTTAGTGAGGAAGTTGAAGCTTCCTACTAGTAGTGGATGGTGATTAGATTAGGGGGTTAGAGCTCCCTTCTAGTAGCAACTGGAGAATGAGTCAAGGTTGGAGTCTTCTGTAGGCTGGTGCCTACGTACTAGTAAACATATCAACCAGTACAAGATCTAGGGGGTTGTAGCTCGCTTCCAGTAGAAGCTAGAGAACAAGAGAAGGTTGTAGCCTTCTACAGGTGGGTGCCTACGTACCGGTGTGAGTCTACACCAGTACAAGATTGTAAAGAATTTTTTTCTTATATTAAAAGAAGACAGAGAAAACAACAACATGTGGTTTTTCTCTCACATTGGCTTTCCATCTTAAATCTTGGTGTTCATGTGAGTTTCTTATGTGTGATGGTTTATTAAGTTATTACTACACATGGTTACTGTTTAATATTTAATAAAGTAATGATGCACTGAATAAAGATCAGCATATGATGAATTAACTGAATCACAAGCTCACTGGATATACACTAGTTGCCTTAAGCACAATTGTGTTCACACGTGAGTTCCCTTCACTAAAGTAGTGTATATAAATCTAATTATGGAAATAAAAAAGTTAGTGATTTGTATATACTGATTCACCTCCCCCCCCCCCCCCCCCTCTAAGTATTATTCCCAACAATTGGTATCAGAGGAGGTCCTTTGGCAAACGATTGATCACTTGAAGGAGATCCATAGAAACAATGGGAAAGAATAAAAATAAGGAAGCACCTCAAAAGAAGAAGACATCTCAAAGGAACTGTGACAGTGGGAGAGATGATTGGCCATTATGTGGAAGCAACTCTTCAAATTAAAAATCACCCCAAAATGAAGATGAACTAGAAAAAGAATTATCAGGTATGAGTTTGTTGTCCTCTGGTGATACATTTCTCTGTTCGTTTGAAGATAATCAATGTGACAAAAAAACAACTGAATTTTCTCTTATGGGTGAAAGAGAAAGAAATCAAATAGAGGAAAAATTTAAAAATATCACAAACATAATTAGAGCTAAAAAAGATCTAATTGATAAAAGGGAATGTGACTGCAAAGAAGAAGTTACCAGATTAAAAGCTTAGTTGGAAGAAGGAAACAAAGTAAGGAAGGAGTACAACAAAAATGAAGATCAATGTCAAAGGCTACAGGATGAAGTAACATCATTGAGAAATGAAGTGAATGAGAAGGATACAATAATCAAGAAACTTATAGAAAGATCCAGTTACTATAAAAGTCTTGAAGATGAGATAGTCTCTTTCAAAGAAGATCTTGAAAATTCAAATAAGAAGAATGAAGAACTACCTGAAGCAGATGAAGAACAATAAAATGAGATTCTCAAATTAAAGCAACAAATGGGATAAGTAAGACAAGATGAAGAAATCATGAAGAAGCAATATCTAGAAAAGTGATCCAAAATGGATTCAGCATAGACTCTAGATCAAAAGACTTCAAATATAGGTGAAAATGGAATAATGTTGAAGTGCTCATGAATACAAAGCCAATGGTGCAAACAACATCCAAATCCGAGTTCAGATAAGGAAAATAGATCCAATTAAAGATTTAGGCCAAAACGTCAATGCCTATGTCAACAGAACAGGTGGCAACCCGGGAAACAGTCACAGGTTCTTGATGATGTCAATGTAGAAGGTGATGTGGTAGTCTGCGATTGGTTCATACCATAGGTGATGGAGATCAACGATCAAGAGTAGAGAATCGTTCGATCAAAGGAGATTGATGCATATCGTGTCGAAATATGCAGGCAGGTTATCCCAGAAAACGGAGGTGATAAAGTTATGAAAAAGAAGCTAAAATTTGTGAGTTTTGATAGGAGAGTAGTAATTGGTTTATCACGTGCCTTCAAGGTGGGAAGTGGTTTTTGACCAAGAGCATGTGATTCAACTCACCACTAAACATGTGGCCTCCTGAAAACCACTTTCTTGCATGCCTTCGGAGAATTAGTAAATGTGCTAGTTGGAGCACGATACCATGTGAGAACCGCCAGATCCCACGAGAAAGATAAATGATGCAAAAGATCCAGATCAATTGATGAGTGGGACACGATAGCCATCAGATGGTCTGTTCTCAAGATCAGCGTCTGGGAAAGGCCGGATAGTCGGGGTCCACCCTGCGCCTACAGGTCCTTTCATTTATAGTATGTTCCTATTATAAATGTATTTTTCCATGTTTATTGCAATTTGTAATTGTACGTGTTAAATAAACACCATAACACAGAAAAGTTGATAGGAGAGTGTGTTGTGAACTGTTCTAGGGGGTCTTAATGTTAGAGTGACCAAGTATGGTCGAGTGTATGCTCGTTTTGACTCAAAGATTTGAGTTGAACACAACGATGAGATCCATTTCATGGTTGAGACTCTGTTCTTGAGCTCACACCTGTAACAAATATTTGAAGACATAATAAAGAGGTTAGCACTGGAAGCTAAAGGACTAGGAGACATAGCTAGGAAGTATGGTGAACTCCTTTATCAATTTTTGTTGTGTTGATGTGTTTGATTGTGTTTTATAATTGTTTAAGTGTTTATGCTATTTGCAATATTATCGATCCATTGCACTAAGTAGCATAGGAAACTTCACACATAGTCTGCAATACCTTTTTCAATTTCGGATCAAGTGGTATCAGAGCTTAAGGTTTTTAAGGTTTGACAAGTTTGTGTGGATATTTGAATGCTTACTAGGTTAAGGGTGGGATGAGGTGAAGTTGAACTTGTTGAGGTGAATCTAGAGATTGGAAGGGTCTTTTCACAAAGAAGGATGGAAGATGAAACTCCACTTGGGTCAGAATTCCAGTTCTTGGATAGTTTCATGATGATACATGCCATGGTGGAAGAAATGTATAATGATTTTAAAAAGGGTAAAGGTGAAGGTACTTCATCACCTAAACTAGATAAAGGAGTAGAGGAACCTTTTTTTCTAGCCCTCCAAGGAAAGAAGATAAAGGAAAAAGAGAAAAGCCTCCTCCATCTCATCCATCATCACCATCATCGTCATCATCATCATCTTCTTCTCATAAAACTAGCTCTTCCAAGAAGAAGAAAAAGAAAGCCTCTTTGATCAAATTAGATGTAAAATTTTATTTGCCAATTTATGATGGAGAACTTAATGCTGAAAAGCTTGATAATTGGATAAGGAAAATTGATGTATATTGCAGGGTGAAAAAAGTTGATTCAGAAAGGAAGAAGATCCAGGTGGCTAGCCTTCGACTTGGAGGAACTGCACTTGTGTGGTGGGAAGGCAAGACAAAAGAAGATCTCCAAAAACATAGTAAAATCATTTCAACTTGGAATGAATTTGTTGTTTCCACTAAAAATCAATTTTATCGTTTGGCTTATATGCAGCAAGCAATGATGAGTTGGCAAACACTACATCAATTGAAGGGTCAAAGTGTTCAGAGTTATACTTAGGCATTTCGTAAGAGAGATTTAACATTAGGCATATCATTGGACTCACCAGAGACATCGTTAAAATATATAGGTGGTCTTCATAGTTATTTGAAGCATACTATACTTATGTTTAATCCCACTAACTTAGATGATGTATCAGTTCAAGCAACTGATCTAGACGTTAGAGGTAAAAATGTAAACCCAGATGTTGGGAAATCATCCAAATCTATTGAGAACAAGAATAAAGGAAAGAAGAAACTGAAATGGAAGGAGAGGAAATTAGCCACTGTGAAGAAGGATAAACCTTCATTGACTCATTGTAAGAAGGAAGGACATGATGAGGCACACTATTGGTGTTTGCAGCCAGAATTGAAGCCTAAGAAGTTTGGGGGTAAAGAGCGAAAGAATGCTACTATTATTCAAAAGGACTTGGAATCAAACTTAGATGACGAAACAACAGTTACATCTACAGGTATAAAAGGTAAATATTCTGAAGCATCCACAAGTAATTCTTCACATTTTGTTGATAATGAAAGTTATGAGAAGAAAAGAAATGAGATATTTAATATTAGAGTCATTTCCAAGCACACTTAAATTGATACTTTATTTGATAGTGGGTCACAAGTTAATTTGATTTTTGAAGAAATTTCAAAGAATTTGGGTTTAGAAACAAAACCTCATAAAAAGCCATATCCATTAGGTTCGGTGTGTGATATAACAAATCTATAATGTAAACTTCAGTTTTCTATTGGGTCAACATTTGTAGATGAGGTTGAGTTAGATATAGTCGCATTGGACATATGTGGAATTGTATTAGGAGGTCCATACTTATACGATAGAAAAGCTATCTTCTATCGAGTTGAAAATAAGTATCAACTCACTAAGGATGGAATTGAATATATTGTAAGGGCTCATAAACTCAAAGATAACTTCACTCTCATAAATTCAGGATAGATGAAAACAATTGTAAATTCAAGTAAGCAATGTTTACTAATGATTGTAAAAGAAAAGGATCTTGATAAATTTGATGCATTCCAAGGCTATAATCCTAAATGGAAACCAAATTTAGTTAAAGTTGTTTCTGATTATGATATTATGTTTCAAGAGCCTAAAGGGATTCCACCCATGTGAGAGATATCACATGAAATTTATTTGCAGAGATAAATAAGAAGATACAGGCATTGCTCGATAAAGGGTTTATTCAACCAAGCACATCACGGTATGGATCACCTATTGTGTTGGTGCGAAAGAAAGATAGTTTTTGGAGAATATGAATTGATTTTAGAGCACTAAATAAAATCACAACAAAGAATATTTAGCCTCTTCCTCATATTGATGATTTATTAGATCAGTTAAAAGATGCAGTTTACTTCTCTTAATTAGACTTGCGAAGCGGCTACCATTAGATAAAAGTTACAGAATAGGATATATGGAAAACTACTTTCAAGATGAAGCAAGGACTCTATGAATGGTTGGTTATGCCTTTTCGCTTAACTAACTCTCCTGCTATGTTTATGCGAGTCATGAATGATGTATTCAGACCATTTATTGATGATTTTGTAATAGTCTATTTAGATGATATTCTTGTTTTTAGTAGGACATGGGATGAACATGTAAAGCATGTAAAGAAGATTTTAGATGTTTTAAAAAGAGAAAATATCTAAGTGAAACTGTCAAAATGTGAATTTGGCAGAACATATTTAAATTATTTGGGTTATTTTGTAGGGGGTGGTGAATTGAAGATAGATCCCTCTAAGGTCAAAGTCATTATAAACTGGTCTAAATCCAATACTGCTACAGAAGTTAGAAGTTTCTTAAGGGCAGTGCAATATTGGAGAAAGTTTATTACTAACTTTTCGTTGATTGTAGCTCCTTTACATGCTTTGACAAGTGGGAAACATGCGTGTGAGTGGGGAGGCAAGTAGCAGAAAGCCTTCAACACATTGAAATAAAGGATCAATACAACGCTAGTACTAGCACTGCCAGATCTTCAACATCCATTTGAGATCGAGATAGATGCAAGTGAGTATGCCATGGGGGCACTATTGATGCAGCACAGAAAGCCTATATTCTTTCATTATGAGATATTTACATCAGCAGTAGTTAACTATCCTACATATGATAAAGAATTGTTTGTATTAGTTCAGAGTGTTAAAAAGTGAAAACATTACATAATGGGTAAAGAAACAATCATACACACAGATCATCAACCACTTTAATATTTACAATCACAAACTAAATTACAACAATCAAGACATTACAGGTGGATGGGTTTTCTACATCAATTTCATCTTGTTATCAGACATAAGAAGGGCATACATAATAAGGTTGTAGATATGTTATCAAGACCAATTATAAATGCATCCACTATACTTAAGTAATTTAGTAATTCATGAAAGTTACATTGAGCAAAATGCTCAAGATATAGATTTTAAGGATGTATATGCAACTTTAAGTCATGGAAATCAAGTAGAAGAATTGGATTATTATATAAAGGACGAACTCTTCTATCATTTGGGAAAGTTATGCATTCCACAAACTGAAAGAGTTAACATATTTTGAGAAGCACATAGTTCTCTCATATCAGGTCATTTTGGTGTAGGTAAAATAGTTTCACAATTACCAAGGTTTCTTTATTGGCCACCAATGAATGAGACAGTTTCTAGATATATCAAAGGATGTACTATGTGTGCTACAAGCAAGCCAAGTAATAGAAAATTAGGCTTGTATACTCCACTTCCAATTCCTTCTTGTCCTTGGGAAAGTGTTTCCATGGATTTTGTTGGGGGATTTCCAAAGTCTAGAAAAGGTCATGATTATTTGTATGTAGTTGTGGATAGGTTCAATAAGATTTGTATTTTGATACCATGTAATAAATAGGTCACAAATGAACAAGCTACATATTTGTTCTTTCAAAATGTATGGGTTCATTTTGGGTTACCCACTTTTATTGTATCTGATCGAGATTCTTGATTTTTTAGGAAATTTTGGTCAAGTCTATGGGAGTTAATGGATACAAGGTTAAAAAAGAGCACGACATTTCATCCAAAAACAGATGGTTAGACAGAAGTGGTCAACAGGACAGTGATACAGTTACTTCGAGGATATTGCAGAAAGCATCCCAAACTTTGGGATGAGCATTTGTGTTATGTGCAGCATGCTTACAACCATGCAAAACATTCTTCTACTCATATATCTCCTTTTGAGACTTGTTTTGGTTTTATACCAAAGTCTCCCTTGGATTTTGTCTTTGGTAAAGACATAGCTGTTGATGTGGACAAAAAAACCAAGTTCATTAAACAAATCCAGGAAATTCACCAGGCAGTACAAGAACAGCTGGAATGAAGCCAAGCAAAGTATAAGGCATGACATGAAAAGCATCGAGTTGAGCATAGTTTTCAAGTTGGTGATCAATTTTGGTTGTACATTAGCAAAGAAATACTGCAAGGGGAAGGTAAAAAGTTGAAACCAATTAGATATGGTCCTTTCAAAATACTTGATAAAATTGGTGAAAATTCTTTCCACCTAGATCTACCAGCTTATATGCAAATCTATTCAATCGTTAATGTTGAAAACTTGAGGTTGTATGAACCTTCATTGATTGAAAATCCCGAATAGCAAGGTTAGATACCTTCCATTGAGGATTTGTTGCCCGAGTATCTCAATGAGTTATAGAAGGACATTGTTCTTGACAGGAGGATAAGAACTTCGTGACGAGGGAATGTTGAGTATCTTCAAGTTGGATGCAAAGGTACAAATCCAAGTAAAGAACGATGGATAGAGATTGGAAAAGTGAAGGAACTTTATCTCACTTACTCGATAACTAAAACCAAATTTTGGTGGACCAAAAGCTTCTAGTGGGAAGGAGTGATCCAAAATGCTTTCATCATAGCCTCCAGATCAAAAGTATTCAAATATAGGCGAAAATGGAATAATTTTGAAGTGGTTGTGAATACGAAGCTAACATTGCAAACATCATGCAAATCTAAGTTCATATAAGGAAAATAGAGACAATTAAAGATTTAGGCCAAAACGTTAATGCCTACATCAGCAGAACAGGTGGCAACCTGGGAAAGAGTCACAAGTTCTTGATGATGTCAACACAGAAGGTGATGTGGTAGTCTGTGAATAGTTCATACCACAGGCAATGGGGATCAATGATCAAGAGCAGAGAATCATGCGATCAGAGGAGATCGATGCATATCGTGTCGAAACATGCAGGTAGGTTATCCTGGAAAACAAACGCAGTAAAGCTATGAAAAAGAAGCTAAACTCTTTGAGTTCTGACAGGAGAGCGATAAATGGTTTTTCACTTGCCTTCAAGGTGGGAAGTGATTTTTGACTAAGAGCACGCAATTCCACTCAGCACTCAATGCACAGCCTCCCAAAAACCACTTTCTCGCATGCCTTTGGAGAATTAGTAAATGTGCTAGTTGGAGCACGAGACCACGCAACAAACCTCGGATCCAGCAGGACAGATCAACAATGTGGCATCTAAACAAGTTGATGAGCAGGATGCGATAGCTGTGAAATGGTCTATTCTCGAGATCAACGCTAGAGAAAGACTAGAAGTTCGGGGTCCCCCCCACGCCTACCAGTCCTTTCGTTGATAGTTGGTTCCTATTATAAATGTATTGTTCCATGTTTATTGCAATTTATAACTGTATGTGTTATATAAACACCATAACACAAAAAAGTTGATAGGAGAGTGTGTTGTGAACCATTCCATGGGGTCTGGAGGTCAAAGTGACCAAGTACGGTCGAGTGTATGCTTGTTTCAACTCGAAGATTCGAGCTGAACACAACGATGAGATCCATTTCATGGTTGAGACTCTGTCTTTGAGCTCACACCTATAACAACTATTGGAAGACATAATAAAGAGGTCAAACCTAGAATCTAAAGGACCAGGAGCCATAGCCAGGAAGTCTAGTGAACTCATTTATGAATTTTGGTTGTGTTGATGTGTTTGATTGTGTTTTATAATTGTTTAAGTGTCTATGTTATTTGCAGTCTTATTGATCCATTGCACTAAGTAACATAGGAAACTTCACACATAGTTTGTAATACCTTATTCAATTTCAGATTAAAAAGGAAGAGAAATATTAGGTTGAGGTTAATATCCTAAAATCTAAATTATAATAAAAGGATAAAATTTTGGGATTTCAAGATAGTACTAATATTTTGGATAATATTCTTAGTATTCAAAGGTCTCCTATCATCAAATCTAGTCTTGGTTTTCATAAAATTGTTGAAGGTGAATGTAGCTCACAAGATGAGGCAAGGAATTCTAACACAAAATATGAAATACTTAGCAAGGAGATAAAGGATCAAACCCATCAACAACCAAGGAAAGAAAGACTTCAAAGAAAATCATTTACTCCTAGCTATTGAAGTGGTAATCAGTTTGTTGGCTTGTTGGGGCCTGACCCAGGTTCAAACGTGATTTAGCCAAATAAATCTTGGTACTACTGGCCCATTCGGCAGCAGTCAGTAGAGTGGACTCAGGTCTCACCGGAAGTAGTATGGGAGGGTGCTAGAACCAAGTTTTCACACCCTGGAGATGTTTGATGGCTTCAAGTCATCCGCAGTTCGACCCTTTGGACACGTCGCTACGCGCACTTACCCATTCCTCATAACCTGAGGTGCTACCTTCGTTCAGTCCCACTCAAGGGCCAAACAATGTTATTACCCAAGTCCTTACTAGTAATCTGATATTATTTGATTAACTTAGCTTACTTGCATGTGTAAAGTATACTTAGCAACATAAATCATTTATACAAGTGCACATAATAAATAAACAATACATTAGCAATTGATATCAAACATGTAATAACTCAAGAAAAGATACAGAAAATCTGGAATGAACATCTTTTATTATTCCCTTCTCTAGTTGTAGACTCGACTCCACTCTCTGCACTCAGCTCCAGGGGTCCTCGCACTCAGCAGTGGATAACTAGGCCTCTACGCACTTAGTTGCAGAGCCTTTTCCTACTCTACGACTCAAGACACACTTCACACTTCGACTTAATCTCTAAGACATTTCATGCCCATCCTCTATTCGATTAGTTGTCTTTACGACTTAGAGCCTTGCTCTATTTATACAATCCCATGGTCTGCAAAGCATGGGTAGGCTAACATTAAATTCAAAACTAGGGTGGACAGCCCTATGACTCTAACATACATTTCGTGCTCGCAATTCACGAAGATTTACAACAATATCAACTCAAAAGTTGGGCTTTGAGCCGCAAAGCTATTGGCATTATGATACAGGTGTTGTCCTTGATGGAAACTCACATAGATGACAGATCATAGTGCAGCAGGTCAGTAGCAAAGAGTTGATGATCAAACTACAAATAATGAAGAAAGAAGAGTATATACGCAGGTTCACTATATACCAAGTCGCGTACATACACAGGTTCACTATGTACCAAATCGCGTATGTACGCAGGTTCACTATATACCAAGTAGGGTATACACATAGGTTATACACGCAGGTTCACTATATACAAAGTCACGTATACACGCAGGATTGCTAATCAAAAGTCGCGTATGCGTATGCATGCACTTTCATGCACAGAAAAGAGCGTACATGTGGGAAAGCTTATTTTTGGGTCTGTGGTATTTAGACCTTTGGTTTTGGTCCTTGGTATTGCGTCTGAAGTGTTGAACCCAGGTATTGGGTCCCTAGTATTGGTTCTCAATTTTTTTGGACGATGGTATTGAGTAAGGCCTAAGACTATAAAAGGAGAAGAAGATCATTAGGCAAAGGCATTCAAAAAGTCTTGAATATCTGATGATGTATGTGATCTAGTATGCAAGTTATGGGTTCATGATGCTTTGCTTGATCTGAGCTAAGGAAGAATCTCAGAAGTTGATGGAGAACGAGATCTAAGGATAGATCAGGATCAAATGGTTTGGAATGAATCATCTCTATATGGTTTGATCATGCTTGTTCTAGATCTGTATACTAATGCATGTAATGTTCTGATCTGGGTATAACTTTAGATTGGAATAGCTGCAAAACATGAATGAATATTTACAGACGTCTACGTTGGTTGACCTTGATAAAAGCGTGTACATACATAGGTTAGATACATCTAAGTAGCGCATACAATATGAACTATGATGTTTGAAGTTACAGGTGGTTCTAGTTGTTGATGCAAAGTCTGAGTTCTGGTGACTGTTTACTGGTGTCAGTATTCTGCATGTTTAGTTCAGTTGATTGTGTTTAGCTTCAGTGTTGATGGATGAAATCTATAATGGATCAGGATCATAATGACTTATCTTTATGTGATCTGATGGACTAGATCTGGTTGCTAATGTATGTATTATCCTTGTATGTGTAATGATCTGGGTATGTCTGAAGTCAAGAAGTGCAACGAAGTTATCAGTAAGTAATTATTGACATATACACTAGTTCACTTTGGTGATGTTTTGTATACACGCTTGTTTGGCTCTTCCAAGTAGCGTATGCATGATTTCTGATGATACAGTTGGTTCTGAATATTGTTGCAGAGTTATGTGTTCTACTCTGTGTTCTGGTGATTGCAGTTTGTTGACTGGGTTTCAGTGATTCAGTATTGAGTGATTCAGAGATTGATGATGCTAGTGTTGATTGATTTTGTGCTTCAATGATATTGATGGGTCTATTATGAAAATTGGATGAAACGTGGCCTTCAGATTATGATGATGTGTTCCATGAGTATCCAATCTGAAAATTTATGAAACGTGGTACCTGGAGGAAGAAAGAGAAGGCTGTAGCCTTTTGTAGGTCGACACCTACATACTAGTACATCAGCTAGTACAAGAGGTAAGGTGGTGATAGCTCCCTTCCAGTAGCAGCTGCAAAACGAGTGAAGGTTGGAGCACTCAGTAGGCCGCCACCTATGTACTAGTAAAAGGATTGGCTAGTACAAGAGCTAAGGGGGTTGTAGCTCCCTTCCAGGAGAGTCTGGAGAACGAGAGAAGGTTGTAGCCTTCTGCAGGTAGAATCCTGTGTACTGGTATAAGACTGCACCAGTACAGAAATATTGTAAAAAAAAGTTCCTTATTAAGAGGACGATAGAGACGACTTGCAGCAGGTGGTTTTTACCCACATTGGTTTTCCACCTTACATCATGGTGTTCATGTGTGCTTCTTGTGTGTGATGATCTGTTTTGTTTTACTACTCTTGTTTATTGTTCATATGGTTAATAAATTTCTGATGCACTAACTAAATATCAACATTTAATGAATTAATTGAATCATAAGTTTACTGGATATACGCTAGTTGCATTAGACACAGTTACATGTACATGCAGGTTCCCTTAACTGAACTAGTGTATATGAATCTGAGTATGGAAATGAAAAGTTATATTGATTTGATAATATTGATTCACCCCCCCCTCTCAGTATTATTTCCAACAATTGGTATTAGTGTTGGCATTATGGCTAAAGTGTTGTCCTTGATGGCAACTTATACAGGTGATGGATCACAGTACAACCAGTCAGTAGCAGAGATTGTTGGCATTATGGCTAAAGTGTTGTCCTTGATGGCAACTTATACAGGTGATGGATCACAGTACAACCAGTCAGTAGCAGAGATTGATGATCAGCTCTCAAATATTGAAGAAAATAAGGGGTACGCAGGTACACCGTACAAAAGGTGCGGACACACAGGCATGTCTTAGATAAAGTGCGTACATACACGCAGGTATCCCGTGTAAAAGGTGCGGACCTTAGTTCACGTTCTTTCATGCAGTGAAAAAGTATTCTCACGTGGGAATCTAATGGTGGACCATAGTATTTAGCCCGACGTATTTGATCCTATGGTTTGGTCAGTGGTATTGTTTTATATTATTATTATTATTATTGAGCCCCATGTTTTTGGGCCCCTTGTTTTGGTTATCTATGGTATTGATCCATGATTTTAGGAAGAGCTTGCCTATATAAAGCAAAGGAGATCATTTGGCTAGACACGTGTGAAATTAGAAGATCTTAAGAGAAGCTAGATCTGAAATTCTTGTAATCGGTTTGTGAGAGAGAGTTGAATCAATATCAAGGAGAAACATGAGAATTACAAGTCGGATCTACTAATGGGTTGATATCTCCTCGGCGCATGTTCAGATCTGTAGATCTGACAGTCTGGGTTATTCTTGAAGTCTTGAAATTATCTATACCCGCAGGAATGCAAGTACAGTGAAAGAAAAGTGCGGAGATACGCAGGCGCAGAAGCGCTGCAGGTGCGCAGATACGCAGGCCCAGAAGCGCTGCAGATGCGGAGGTGCGCAGGCAGTTCATTGGACACAGAGCGCAGGTACGTAGGAAGTTCGTGAGGCACAGTGCGTGGGTATGCAGGAACGCAGTTGGAAACAGTGCAGATGTATGCAGGTGGTCTATGGGTGAAGCTGCGGGCTTTTATCTATTTAGCTGCCCCTGTTTATTATTGTTGTGTTCTGGTTTTTGAAGTGATGTCTGGTATTATGTTCTGATAACAGCAGTGATTGATTGAATGATTATGATTAGCTTCAGTATTGATAGATGAATGGATCAGGTTCATAATGACTTATCCTTATATGATCTGGTGGACTAGATCTGGTTGATAACTCTCATTGTATATGTATTGATCTGGTGATTGGGTAATTCAGAAGGTTGTTTGATTATGAGCTTCAATGTTGTTGTTGGGTCCAGTTTGAAAATTGGATGAAATGAGGCCTTTCAGATTATGTGTTGTGCTTCAGCGTATCCAGTCTGAAAATTGATGAAACGTGGTACCTAGAGGAGAAAAGATTGTAGGCCAGCACCTATGTACTAGTATCTAAGCTAGTAGAAGAGCTTAAGGAAATCTTTGGAGCATTGTAGCAGGTAGCAGCCTTCATACTAGTGAATGGATCGGCTAGTACAAGAGCAAAGGGGGTTGTAGCTCCTGTACTGGTATAAGACTGCACCAGTACAAAATATTGTAAAAGGATTTTCTTATTAAGAAGAAGATTGAGATGACTTGCAGCAGGTGGTTTTCTCTCGCATTGGGTTTCCACCTTATATCATGGTGTTCATGTGTGTGCCTTATGTGTGATGATCTATTCTATGTTACTGCATCTGTTAACTGATAATATGGTTGATAATGTTCTAATGCACTCATTGAAGATCAATTAACTTAATCATAAGAAGTTGTGGAAGTAGCATATATGAATCTGATTATGGAAATGAAAAAGTTTTATTAATGTGATAATACTGATTCACCCCCCCCCTCTCAGTATTATTTCCAACAATTAGAGCAGGTCCTTTGGTAGAAGCTTGATCGCTTGAAGGAGATCCGTAGATCAATCGGAAAGAAGCTTAAGAAGAAAGAGCCTAAGAAGAAGAAGACATCTCAGAAGAGTTATGACAGTGGGAGAATCGATTGGGGAATATGTGGAAGAAGCACTTTAGATTCAGAATCACTTCAGAATGAATATGAACAAGCAAAAGAACTAGCAGGTATGAATTTGTTATACTCTGGTGATACATTTATCCATCCATTTGAAGATGGTGAAAGTGATAGCGAAACAACTAAATTTGCTCTTATGAGTGAGCAAGAAAGATATCAAATAGAGGCAGAATTTAAAAGGCTTACAGACAAAATTAGAGATCAACAAGATCTATTGAACAAAAGCAAATGTGCCTTCAAAGAAGAAGCTACCAAACTAAAAGCTCAACTAGAGGAAGGAAACAAGGTAAGGAAGTTATTCAAGGACAAGGAAGATCAATGTCAAAAGTTGTAGGATGAGGTGACATCATTAAGAAATGAAGTCAATGAAAGGAGCACAACAATCAAGAAACTCAGAGATAGATCCAGTTACTATGAAATTCTTGAAGCTACGATCCTCTCTCTAAAAGAAGATCTTGAAGAATCAAATAAGAAAAATAAAGAACTACTCCAAGCTCTTGAAAAACAAGAAAATGAAGTTCTTGAACTAAGACATCAGTTGGAAGAAGGAAGAAAAGTTGAAGAAAGAATGAAGAAGTAGTATCATGAAAAGGAGGAGCAACATCAGGTTGAGGTAGATATTCTTAAAGATAACTTAGAAGAAAAGGATAAGCTCTTACGATTTCAAGATAGTACTAAGATCTTGGATGATATTCTTAGTAGTCAAAGGTCTCTTGCTATGAAAACTGGCCTTGGTTTTTATTAATCTGGATGTAGCTCACAAGGAGAGGCAAGGAAATCTACTGTAAAATATAAAATAATCAACAAGGAGATGAGAGGATAACCCCGTCAACAGCCAAGGAAAGAAATTCTTCAAAGAAAACCTTTTACTCCTCCGATGACTAATGTTGAATGTTATGTATGTCATAATCTTGGATATTTTGTAGCCCGATGCAGAAGTAGAATGGTTCAAGACCATCACACAGAAATATCATCACGTTCCAGGTACTTTAAGGGATATTTTTTTTATTGCAATATGTTTGGTCACAAAGTTGTTGATTGCTACAAAAGGAATATAAAACATGTAAGATGTTATGCATGTAACAAGCTTGGTCATACAGCAAAGGAATGCAAGAACAAAGCATAGGCACCATACCAAAAGGAGAAAACATCATCACACTTGAAGATATGGAAGAAGAAGGAAGTACAGCTGGAAAGAAGTGGCACAACACAATATACAGACATAACAGACTCAGAGGGAGCTGAAAGTGTAAAAATTCAGTGTCCTAAATCTCATATGCAAGTTTCATAAAAGGAAGTTGCGTATATATGCGAGTTAGTTATTGCACAGTCGTGTATATGTTATTTTTAGGAAAAGAAGTAGGGACAGGCTAAAGAAAAAGGGTCTGATATGATTCAGTCCATTATTTGCTCTGTTTGATAATGGCTATAATCTGCTGATGATGTGTGGAAATGTCTTAACACTTGTAAGATGTCTAAAAGTCTTTTGAACCGAAATTAATGTTGATGATGCCTTGATTATTCTTACTAATATATGCATGATCAAATCTGACAGTAAGCAAGATGGCACAAGTTCAGGGGGAGCATATGCTTTTAATAATGCATTGTTGGAATTATGGTTAGTAGTCCTTGGTAATGATGCTTATATGGCTAAATGATATATCTTGTTATGATATGGTTATGAGTTATCCATGACAAAATCTCATATGATTATTGGGGTTACATAGTTGATGTTCAGATCAGATTTGTGGTTGATTCTCTGATGATGCATATATGGTGCTTACATGGTGATCTTCATAAAGATAAGGAGAAGTAAAAGGCTTGAATACACATCTTCATTACTTGATGATGAGTCACTCATATGTTGCTGTCATCATATGCATAAAGATCATATAATATAGTTATGATGCAGGATCCCTATAGTTCTTGGCACTCATGTGGATGAGGATTGGAGACACGATGATGATGATTTCTTACCTATATGATGATAGGTTGATACTTACATATGTTGATTGATGCAGATGTTCCCAAAATGATAATACTTGGATCATGCAGATCCTGATGAGATGGCTATGGTGTTTTTCACATATGATATAAGGTGAATAATTTTGTTGCTGGTCTAGATGTTGTTGACAGATGCTTATGGAGCGGATCATACATTGTGTATGATAGTTGTTGATGACTATCATGGTATTATTTAGATGTTTGGTCTCTGTTATAAATTTTATATCAAGACTCATGATGTAGTAGTTTGTCTCTATATATTGTAGTCATTTGATCATATGATGTAATTTGTACCCCCACTATGCATGGGAAGGATGATGTAATATTTTAGTCATGTACAAACATTTGGTATCTGGCATATCCCCACTTGGTTGGGTGGATGAGTTAATATTGGTATATCCCCACTGGGTTGGGAGATGGATGTATGTATGAGTCCTTGGTGATAGGAAGGTCATTTATGATAGAATCATGTTCTTCTTGTAGAACATCTTTTTGCAGACCTTGCTTACAGTCAGGGGGAGCCTGAACAACACACTTCAGCAGAGCAAAGACTTCAGCATGTACTCAGAGGGAGCGTGGATAGATTGGTACACCTTGGCATATACAAAGGGGGATATTCAGAGATTTGACTAGGTAATTAGGGGGAGTATGGATAGTGGAATGTTTATCAAGGAAAGAGAATATCTTGGTCTGCCCTTTGCCCTTGATGTCAAAGGGGGAGAGTGATTTGGTGTTGTTGCCATCAAGTCCAAAGGGGGAGATTGTTGGCATTATGATGCATGTGTTGTACTTGATGGCAACCCACTCATAGAAGAACAACTCACTTATATATAACTAGATGAAACTACAGAAGAGATATCAGATGTGACAGAATACATGGGATGCAGGACAACTGAAAGGAATCAGGTGATAGTTCTCAGTATGACAAGTTAGATTTGCCATCAAGTCCAAAGGGGGAGATTGTTGGCATTATGATACAAGTGTTTTCCTTGATGGCAACTCACACAGATGACAGATCATAATGCGGCAGGTCAGTAGCAAAGAGTTGATGATCAGACTACAAAGAATGAAGAAATAAGAGTATATACCTAGGTTCACCATATACCAATTCGCGTACATACGGAGGTTATACGCAGGTTCACTATGTACCAAGTCACGTATATACACAGGTTCGCTATATACCAAGTAGGGTATACACGCAGGCTATACACGCAGGTTCACTATATACAAAGGTGTGTATACCTGCAGGATTGATAATCAAAAGTGGTGTATGCGTATGCACACACTTTCATTCACGGAAAAGCATGTACATGTGGGAAAGCTTATTTTTGGGTTCGTGGTATTTAGACCTATGGTTTTGGTCCTTGGTATTGCGTCCAAAGTGTTGAACCTGTTAGCCTCCTATACCAATAGGTTCTCATCTCTCATGATTGACAATGGAAGTGCCAAAAATGTCTACCTTCCATGCTGCTAAGGTTCCATTTTTGTAAAAGAAATAGACAGTCTAAAAAATGTAAAGAGGGTATGCCTTAAAAGAAAAATCAAAGGGCAAGAAAAGGAATTGGTCAATAAAAAATAAGAGAAATGAACCCCAAACAAAGACCATGAGAGTGGCTAGTCCAAATTGCCACTGCTGTTTTGATGGGTGGTCCAACAGCTCAAGATGGGCCTCTCCAAATTTTAAATTGCATGTTGTAGACTAGTAAGGAAGTACCTGTTCAAACAACTCAAGCTTGACAGATGACTAGGTGATAGAGAAAGAAAGGAGCCCAACTGCTTAATCTGGGCCCTTGGAAGCCATAAGGGTAGAATTAGATAGGAGGGCAGCAAAAAGAAAGGAGAATTGTCAGGGTTTGCAAGACTAAGTGCACCCATACAAAGTGAAGAAAAAATGTTAGGCATAATAGGCAGGGTAGGCAGTTGAAGGTTGCAGAAAGCAAAATCCAAGCACATCACTTGGAGTAAATCAAAGTGGCCATCAGCAGGAAAGACAAGAGTAGTGGCCTAGGTGGCAAAGTGCTAAAGTCATAACTAACTTCCCTAATTTCCCTTCAAAGTTTCTTACTAACCTCCCATGAGGACTCCAGGATCTGCCTGGTCAGTCCTCCTTATACTTTTCATTTGTACAAATTTTATGTCATAAATCACTTCTTTCTTTGAAAAGAAGCCACATTTCTTGTGTAAAAATTCTTTTCATTTTGATCTACTACCTAACTAAGTTTGACACCACTTCCATCCTCATTCCCCCAGTATTGACTACTAACTGTATTTACATTAAATCCCTTATGTTCCCCTTCTCCCATACTATTATAACACCATGGTGTATAAAACCCCAAGAAATGTATAAATATCCCCCCTTTAGCACTATAGCTTAATAAGTTTGTCTAAGGGAGACATTAGTCCATCAGGGACTATGGTCAACCCGGCTTTGGGATTACTCTAACCTCTGGTTAGAGTAATAACCTCCCCCTAATCCATCATTTCCCCTCTTTTCCTAAAGAATTTCATCAAAAAACCCCTTTCCCTTTACTCAAACCTAACCATAACCCTTATCCCCCCAACAGATTAATATAAAACCCGCAAAAATCCCAAAACCTAAAGTCCCGCGCCCCAAATATTAATCTGAATATTTTATTCTGCGGGCGGGTCCCCCCCAACATGCATGACCGGTTGGAAACTCCCGCTAGCCGTTCATCTTTCGCCGCCCCCGATCTAACGGTGGGCGGTCATTTCTAGATCTGAACCCGCCTCCCTTTAACGTCCGGGGAAAGGGCGGTATGGGTGTTCATACTCCGGACACGTGGCATGCGCTGGGGTTGTTCGGAGCCCCCCTCCCCGTTACTGCCTTTGACCAAAGGTGGTGCGGGGAGACCGCTTACCACCTCCCCGATACCGCCTATCCGGCGCCCGTCACCACCACGTCAACTACACGTCACCATGACGTTGCGCTACCTCCGCCCACCCCCGCACCTCGTGGCCCTCCACGTAGCCCTGCCATTGTTCTCCGCCCGCCACCGTGTCCGTCCACACTGGCCTCCAGCTCAGCGTCCACGTCACCCTCCGTACCCCGGGCCCGCCATGACGTCATGCTGACGTCATCGGCGGAAAGGCGCCAATAACCCTTTGGGTCCGAATTCGTCGGTCAAAATTGCGGTTTTAGCCGTTTTATGTCATTTTCGAGTGAAAAAGACAGAGTTGTCGTCGCCGTTTCACCGTCGGGTCGCCTCCAACCTCCAAATTCGAATTTGCAACCATCAGAACTCGTCAACTCAGCTACCTTGAGCCTTCACTGTTCGGCCCGCAGGCTTTCCAAGCTATTTATCCAGGTATTCATCGTAATTCTCTTGTTTTGCCCCAGGCATGCCATTTCTCTACAAGTTTACCATTAAAGCACCTGTCAAATTCCAAGTTAAAGACTGTCTGCTACTTGGAGTTGAAATAAAGTAACCTGCATTGCCCCAGCGCCATAATTTGATATTAAAACGATCAGTTCACCGATCAAAATTGTAAATTTTCCCTCGAGCTGCCCGGCATTGTTCCCTTTTGCCGGGTGTATAACAGCTGCAATTTCACCAAATTGAATCTTACATGCCCTTTGCAATTCATCCTGATCAATTCACAGTCCTTGTGAATTTAGCCAAGCAAGGCAGAGACAGTCCTGCATAGCCTGCTCATTTCTACTTTGAGGAGAATCTCTATCACTGTCTATATTCAGTCTGTCACTTGAGTTTTGAAGAGCCTTGCAAACCATTTCACTCACCTTGTTCAAATTCAGACTACATAATGGCTGCTCCTGCACCCACAGCCCTCAGTGTTGCTCCTATAAATGCACCAAATAAAGACCTGGAGTCCTTGCCTCTTGCTGACAGGGACTACCTCATCCAAGACTTTGTGGGTAACAGGGACTATTTGCAGACCTTCAGGCAATTAAGAGATGACTACCTGAATGGCCAGGATACATATGGGATATGGGAGTCAAATCTGCCACACTACTGTCTCCCCTTTGTCAATGTTTTTCCTGAGATTATTCGCATATGTGCTGAAAATTATGATGTGCAGCACAGAGCTATTAAGTCTCCATCTGAGAGCATCCTCTTTCACATCAATGCTGAGTCCATAAACCAAATGCTTAACTTCAATCAAACTGAGCTGCTGTTCCCTTTCTCCATGAATTATCTGCTGGACACTGGTGCCAAGATGACCAGTGAGGATATTCAGAAAATCACCAAGATATTTATGAGACCTGAATGCCAGCCCACAGGACCACCTCCCTACTTGGATGTTTATTTTACTGAGGTAGGCAGACTTTTGTTGGACATGATTGCTTATGTGCTGGGGTACAGAACCAGTGAGCATGTGGATGAAACAATGCTGGTATTTTTAGTAGCTTATAGCCCAGGCCAACCCCCGGCCCGCAAATATAATTTTTCCAAGTTCATAGCTAACAAGATTCATGATCAGTTGTGCAAAGTAGACAGACAGGGAGTCTTCAAGTATTCATCTTATATCTATCACCTTTTCATGTACTATCAGTCTGAGGCCTTTCCATGCTACATTAAAAAGCTGGATTCTAAAGGGGAAAGAAGATTTGTTATCTTCTGGACACCTGTCTTCCATCAAGTGCAAAGCTCACCATATTCATATTGTGAATTTATTGATCAGTTTGTTTTTCCAGTCTCTTGTTTGTTAATGAACTCCCCTCCTCCCAGAATATCATTTGATATGCAGAAAGTCCTGTAGCTCTCCAAGAATTACAAAATAGGTGATTGGTACCTATATGAAGATCATACAGTCATCAGAATTTATGGTTGTGAGCTCTGTCCATACAGGCTCCCAAAATATGTGCCCATGAGGATATTTGCCTTGGAGTCTTACAGGCAGCTCATTCACTCTGATCTCACTCCCTTTCACAGCTCCAAAAAGAAATCCCATCTCAAATTCAAACACCACCTGGGCCCATTCATAATGAATAAAAAAGAGGGATGGCAAGATGCTGAGCTAATCCTTAAGGATAAGTGCATGCTCTCTAAAAGCTTTCGTTGGGTCCCCTATGACCCTGAAGGCTTCATCACTGCTAGGAGAGTCAAGTACAGACTGCTAGGTTATGAGCACTGCAAGTACCCACATATTGAGAAATATGCCAATAAGTAAGAATGGTTGCCAGATACATTAGTTGAAAAATTGACTGAAGAAGAGATAATGATAAAGAATGTCAAGGATTTGGAAAAGACTCTTGACTTGGATTGTATGCAGCAGGTACCCTTCAAATGACCGCAGCCAGTAGGAGAAGGTACCTCGGCCTCAGCAGCTGCACCAACCACACAGATATCTTCCACAGCAACACAGGGTATAGACAAGGGCAAAGGAATAATGGGTGCTGAAGAGCAAACAGTGAAAGAACAACCTGCCTCCTCAATAGGGCAGCAACAAGAGCACACCCCTCCTCCACAAACTGAGCCACCAGTAGCACCAATTTTGCAGACCCCAACACATGAGGAGAGGGGTATGAAAAGAGATAGAGAAGAGTCCACTCCTGCTAGTGGATCCTCCCAATAACCCCAGGCCAAGAGACAAAGGGTTGATTCTCCAGAGATAGAAGAAATCAGTGAAGAATTCCTTGACAGTTCAAGGAAATATGGAGAAGGCAGCCAACATATAGGTACAAGCTCCTTTCAGCAGGAGCAGGGAGTGCAGCTTGGTTTGGAGGTGCCATCCTCCACTCAGCAGAGCAAGAAGCCCAAAAGCACTAAGGCTTCTTTCAAGCAAATCAAGGCACAAAATGACTTCCTGAGGGTGGAAGTCTATAAACAATTTCTAAATGCAACACCAGCCCAGAAAGAAAGGCTAATGTCTGTATATGACATTCAAGAGGAGAAAATGATCCTCAGTCATTTCAAACCTACAGTGCCCCATCCAAAATCAGCTGCAGATTATGTGAAGACAAGGGTGGAAGTCATGGCAAAAGAAATCCATCCCATAGACCAAATAGAACTCCACAAGCAGACTGGACAGATGGTCTATGCCACCTTGGTGGACAGGGCATCCATGGCCCATGAGTTGAAAGAATCGCTTAAAAATACCAACATTCAGTTGGATTTTGAGAGAATGTCCTCCCTGGCCAAGGACAACAGAATAAAATCGCTGGAGGACATCATCATTGACTTGGGACATGATCCTAAGGATCCAAAGGGCGTAAGGGCCCTCCTCAAGAAAAAAGAAGATGACCTCAATGCACTGAAAAAGAGGTTAAAACTGCTGCCCACAGAGCACCCTCAAACAGCAGAGTTACAAAAGGAAAAGCAGGTCGATGAGCAACTGGACCTCATAATGCAGCTAAACCAGAAGGTCCTCGATTTGGAGAAAGAGCTTGAAGGGGCATTACAAGATAAGCAGGGAGAGTCTACATCCCAAGCTCCTCCAACCACTTCAACTAGTGCAACAACTACAGAGGCAGCAGTGGCCCCTATAACAACAACAACAACAACAGAAGCAGCAAAGACAACAGCTCCAGACTTCAGTACAAGCATGGAAGAGCTGACCAAGGCCATTAAAGAAATGGAGCTCCAGGCAAATGAGATAAAGCAGGCCAAGGAAAAGTTGGCAAAACTAGATGCCAAATATGATAAATAAAAAATAACTGTGGTAGAACAAGGCAGAGAAATAAAGGCCTTGAAAGAAAAAATAAAGACCTTGGAGAAGGACATCAAGCTAGAGACTTCTATGGGAGAAATCAAAAGAATTTTGTGGGCCCGCATTGACCAATCCATCACCAAGCAATGGAAATCAATTAAGACTGTGCATGAGCAGATGGATTTGATTGGCCAAGCACAGACAGAGATTCAAAGGGCCAGAATAGTGCTGGGAAACAGGCCGGAGCTGGCCAATAGATTGATAGATTTTTTGAACAAGCAGACAAAGGAAGAACTGGCAGCCATCAATATTGTCAACAAAACAGAGGTTGTCCTAACAGTTAAAAAGGTACTCACTCTCATAAATTATGTACAAACTGTGGAGAGGAAGTGCTATGAAATCCAGGCTGAGGTGGATGAGTACAAGGCTAAAATGGGAGCATTACAAGCAAAAGGACTGCCTAGCCTACTAAACAGCACAGGAAGACTGCTCCCCCATGAGCAATATGCAAACAGGATGTCCACCTTTGTGGAAAATCAAATTACTGCAGCTCACAGTACTTTGGAGGAGGCAGGCCCTCCAACAGGGCAGAGTCTTCTGCAGAAACTCGAGAATATATTTTTCATTGAAAGTGAAATCCACCACCTTTTTGAGACTCCTCCTAATTTTTACAGATATACTGAAGCAGATCAGACTTTGGTAAAGATCCGAAGACACCAAATGCCCAAGGAGGATTGGTGGCAAGCAATGCTTCAAATTTTGCCACATTAACTTCAGATGTTCCATCCGAGTCAACTACAGCTCAGCAAAAGTCAAACATCATTTAAGGCAGCTGAAAGATGACTCAGCATAAGACAGCGACAGCAAGCAAAGGATAAGATATACGCACCTTTTTGATAGCGTATCCTCACCCGACTCCAGCAACCACAAAGTCAATATCTTCTGACTATTTTTGACAGCTAAGGCACTGAAGTGTTACTACAGCATTTACTCCCTCAGCTACTACGCTCCAGGAGTTGGCATGACATTAATGAAGCATTTACTCTTCAGCTAGATATTTTCTTATGTAAATTTTGTATATATACCTCCCCTAATAACGTATGAGGGGTTGGTGATTTTCACTCTAAGGCAAATGTATTGTATACTTTCAGATTACCTAATGCAAAGGGCTGGACTAGCTCAGTGATTTCCTAAATGTTTGATGTCTTGTTGATACCATGCGTGCTGTTACAGAATTCTTGTGCTGTCTGATGGAATAATAAGTTTTTCTCAATCTCTGTTTTGTCTTCTTATGTTATTAAATCATGCTCATGTTTCACTGATCTAGCAATAGAGAAAAGGGATAGCGCAGGATATGTTTGGTTACACCTTGTGCTCAATCTTTTATTGTTGTAAATGTTTTCTTCAGAATTAATTATGGACATGAATTCTTAATTGCTCATGTTTTCATTAATTCTATAAATATGAATGTTATCTAGAAATTCTTCACTGCTTCTAAATAATATTCTCACTTTTTCTCCATATCAGTTTATTGGAAGATTCTTAATTACCTTTCATAAACTGGATACATCACATTCAATCACAATTCCAAAGTGTTGTTTCTCGGACACTTATCTAGCTCTGCAGCATCACTACTGTATTAACACAGCATACCAAACAACTAAAAGGACCACTGACTCCATGCCCAATGGCCTAGAACACTCTAGTGAGCACATACATATCTTGACTGAAATTATCATCCAACCAATTCTAAAAACAAACCTTGAGCATCATAGCTAGCCTAAAATACTACACAAACAAAGCTAAAGCATAAAGAGAGAGCCCTCTCTGGTCATAGGTAGGCTAGAACCTGTGACCCAAAGATTGGTTAGTGGTTACCTCGGCCGTATTCCCTTGGGAGTCAAAGGGAACAACCTGAGTGATAACATCATTGGCGACTCCGCTGGGGACAGAGCGTATTTTTCAACTGTTGTTTGTCTTTAGACAGTGGTTCCAAAAGCTTGAGCAGTCCCTTAAAATAAGTTCCAAAAATACCTTCAAAAATACCAAAAAGAAGTTCTGAAGCTGGCTCCTAAGAAGAAAACTAGGCATACCAGGTCAAATCCTGACCCAAATCCTCCTCCTGTTTTCGAAAAGCCCAATTTGATCCATAAAATTCATAAGAGCCAAAAGGAACCAGATCAATCTCCTGAAACTAGCCCTGAGGCAGTTCAGCATAGTTTTATTCCCACCCCTTCCAAGCCAACCTTTCACCTCCATACAACTCATTCTTCCCCCTCTTCATCATCCACTTCACAAAACATATTGTCAACTTCTAACACACAAACTGCTATTGTTGTCCCTGTTGTTCCTGTTGTTCCAGTTGTCCCACCAAATATGGCTAATCGTTATGCACCCCTTCAGTTGCCTAACAATCCTGGGGCTATGCCTCAGGATTACCAAGGCAAAATAACTTATTTTGATGGAACCAGTACATACACCGCTTTACAACATAATAAGAAAATGCAAGACTACTTCGAGAACTATGAGATAGATGATGATGATGTGAGGATGAAAATCTTTGTCCAAAGTCTGACAGGTGAAGTGAGAACATGGGTACGGGGCCTGACCCCAAATTCAATAGCTGATTCGGGTGACCTTTATCAGTCCTTTTTAAACCGATGGGAAAAGAAAAAAGACCCCCTGCACATTCTATCCAAATATGACACCATAAGAAGAGGTCCACAAGAAACTGTCTTGGACTATTGCACCAGATTTAACACCATTTACAATGCCATTCCTCAAAATCTTAGACCTCCACCTGATTTAGCATTGATTAAGTTCCCTGATGGATTTGATGCTGATATGGCATATCAGCTAAGAGAAAGAGCCCCTGCAACTCTAGCAGACATGCAAAACATAGCTGTGAGTGTAGAGGCAAATCTAATTGCCAAAAGAAATCGGGCAAGAACTGAACGGAGAACTACTTTCAAAGAAGAACCCTCATCATTTGAGCAAAAGCTAGATGCAATCATCAAAGGAATGGATAGACTTGGGGACAGAGTGGAAACCATAGAAAGAAAGTCATCATGGGAAGGGCAAACAAGTAATATAAGAAACACAAACCTCAGAAAGAATCAAAATCCCAATGTTGGAAAGACTGATCCTGACCAGCATGTAAGACCTCCTTTTCAAGAGAATTATGCTGAGGCTTCAACATCTAGTGAACCTAGTGAGGATCCTCACATCAATCTAATGGGTTTGGATGGTGAAAATTAAGTCTTTTTGACACAAGAAGACCAAGAGGTTTACAATGAAAATCAATTCCATACTAAGTCAGGAGAATCTTTTGAATTTAAAGAAGGATATGATGCAGCTGTGTATGAGGTGCACAAACAGTACAAACTAAGGAGTAGAACAATAGAGGTACCTACACCCCTCAAACCAAAGGATAATAAACAATCAAAAAGGATCAATGAAACTACTACTCCCCCCGAAACAGCTGACAACTTAAAATCACCGGCCACAGAGGTGACTGTGGAGGACATTTCAGAACAACAGTCCTCTCAAATTCAGCCAAGTTTGCCCCATCAATCAAAGATAAAAGTAGATACTCCCATAGGAAACAAACAGGGCACCAGTCTTATTCAAAACGGGCCCAATGATGAACGCAGGACCCCTGATAATACAGCTGAAAAGCAAAAAACTGCAGCACTAAATGCCAAAATTCAAATAGAAAGACCTTTCAACTTGGAAACAGAAATCAGTAAGCTAAAAATATCAGTGCCTCTTTCAGAATTAGCCAAACATGACATTTATAGATAGCAGATCAATAGATCACTCCAAATATCAGATAATAAAGATGCTGTGAACGTTCTAGATGACCAACCAGAGTTGCTGTTCGGACCTGAGGTTAATGGAAAAACAGAGAATGGAGGGATACCACCCTTTTATGTCAGCCTGAATATTCATGACAAGGTCCTACACAATGCAATGTTTGACTCTGGGGCCTCACACAACTTAATGCCCAAATCTGTAATGGAAAAACTTGACTTAGACATCACAAGACCCTACAAGGATCTATTTTCATTCTATTCAAGCCAAGTCAGATGTTTAGGCCTGATCAAAGACTTATGTGTCTCCCTAGTCCAATATCCAACCCAAACTATCTTAATGGATGTAGTGGTAGCTGACATACCTCCTAAGTATGGCATGCTCTTGTCCAGATCCTGGGGGGCCAAACTTCAAGGATCTCTGCAATTGGACATGTCTTATGCAACTATTTCAGTCTTTGGTCACACAAAGAGATTGTACCGGGAAACTCTGATGAAATATGTGGTAAGCAGTCAAGATAAGCCTCAAAACTTTCCAATCTATTCCATACACTCAGACATGGATTCATTCATTCTCTACAATGTTGACATATGTCACAAAGCTTATTCTGAACTTTTAATGACAGTAGAGACAAAGGAATCAGATGAACAATCTACTTGTAAAGACCAAGGGACCGTGGTGATGGCCAATAACAAGATAGAAGGAAATGATGTGGCTAATAACTTACAAGAAACAAATCTGGCCATAATTCAACTCACTGAAAATCTCAAACCAAATCTTGATCATGAAACTTTGTGGTATCTAGAATTTGATGGTTCTGTAAACAAGCTAGGAGCTGGAGTAGGAGTATGGATCCACAATATGCACAATGACCAAGCTGAGGGCCATGCATATAGACTAAATTTCCGATGCACAAACAACATGGCTGAGTATGAAGCTCTTTTGCTAGGATTGAAACTCTTAAAAAATCTAGGTGCAACCAAAGTCTCAATCTTAGGAGATTCAGACTTGGTCATACAACAAATGAAGGGAAATTTCACCACAAATGATCTAAGGTTGAGATCATACAAGGGAGCAGCTGTTCAAATACTGGAAAGCTTCTCACAAGCACAATTGACTAAGATTTCCAGAGAACTTAACCTACATGCTCACAGCCTAGCAACCTTTGCCAGCACTTGTAAGTTACCTTTCAAAACTAATCATACATTCACAGCTGAAATCAAACACAAACCTTCAGTCCCAGATAACATCAAGAATTGGCAAGTCTTTGACAATAACAAACAGATAAAAAACTTTCTCACTTTAAAGGAGGAATTTTCGGGCATGAACATTGACACTAGTACCAGAGAGGAGCAACCTCAACTATGCACAGTTACACAGAACATGTCAGCTGAAACAGCAGATCTGGTTATACATCCGACCACCTTTGACAGTGAAACTATACGACAGTTGAAACAATCAGAAAACGCAGAGGAAATGGCTGAAGCAGAAGATGAGGTAATTGAGCTAAAGGATAATTTTCTGCCCATAGGTTTAACCCCTTTGGAGGATCTGTTTGACTCAAATGATATCTCAAGAAAACCAAAAATCCAACCACTGAATGCTGAAATAGAGGATTGTAACATTGGGACACCTGAGCATCCCAAAATGGTCAAATTATCCAAAGCATTACCTCCTGAACAGAAGCTGAAATACATTGAGTTATTTAGAGAATTTCAAGATGTCTTTGCCTGGAGCTATGAGGACCTTAAGTCTTATGATACATCAGTTATCCAACACACAATACCGTTAAAAGAAAATCAAAAGCCTTTTAAATAGAAACTCAGGAGAATTAATCCAGTCCTCCTCCCCCTCATTGAAAAAGAAGTCAAACGCATGTATGAAGCAGGGATCATTGCCCCAATCAGATTCTCAGACTGGATTTCAAATTTGGTGCCCACAAGAAAGAAAACTGGTGAGATAAGACTCTGTGTTGACCTTAGGAATCTGAACAAAGTATCTCTCAAGGACCATTATCCTTTACCAAAAATGGATCATATCTTGCAAAGGGTGGTGGGAGCCTCAAGGATCTCCTTACTAGATGGTTTCTCAGGATTCAATCAGATTCTAGTACACCAGGATGACCAAGACAATACTGCCTTCACAACACCTTGGGGAACATTCAAATATGTTAAGATGCCTTTTGGGCTTAAAAATGCAGGGGCTACATTCCAAAGAGCAATGGATATTGCCTTTGCCAAGGAACTCCATGATTTCCTAGTTGTCTACCTTGATGATCTCACTGCTTTTTCAAAATCAGATCAAGAACACTTAGAGCACTTGAGGCAGGTTTTCACAATTTGTAGAAAATATGGCATATCTTTGAACCCAAAGAAATCACTATTTGGATTGGAGGAAGGCAAACTCCTGGGACATATAATCTCAAAAGATGGTATTAGGATTGATCCAGAAAGAATTCAAGCTATCCTACAAGTACCACATCCAAGAAATGTCAAAGAGTTACAAAGCTTTCTAGGAAAGATCAACTTCTTGAGGAGATTCATTCCAAATCTGGCTGAACTCATTAGACTGCTAAACAATATGCTAAAAAAGGATTCCAAGGTCAAATGGACTATGGAAGCTAAACAAGCTTTTGAGGATATCAAAAGAGCATTGACAAACACACCAGTTCTAACAAGCCCTAGATTTGATCAAGATTTCATCATATTCTCTTTCGCTTCTGAGCATACAATTGTTGCTGTTTTACTACAAAAGGATGACCGAGGCTGTGAGAAGTCCATTGCATTTTTTAGCAGAGCACTTAGAGATGCTCCCCTTAAATATCAGATTATGGAAAAACAAGCCTATGCATTGGTAAAAGCCATCAAGGATTTCAGAATCTACATCTTGTACTCTCATATAATTGCCTATGTTCCTAATGCAGTGGTCAAAGATATTCTAACCCAAGAGGGCCTTGAAGGCAAGAGAGGCAAATGGATTGCTAACATCCTAGAATATGACATTGAGATCAAACCGACCAAACTGATAAAAGGCCAAGGCCTAGCCAAATTAATGACTGAAACCAATTTCCAAGCCCTTGACATTAATGAACTGGACAACGAACAGGAGATGGCGACTCCACAGATCAACCAAGCCTTTATACAATCCCCATGGTATGCTGATATATGTTTTGTATTAGTAAACCTGCAGGCTCCTCCAGGGTTGTCCAGAACTAAGAAAAGATTCTTGAAAATGAAAGCATCAAAGTTTTGTGTTATTGACAATGTTTTGTTGTGGAGAAATCATGAGGGAATATTACTCAATTGCTTAACCTCAGAAGAAACTGACAATGTCCTCAAAGAATTTCATGCAGGTGACTGTGGAGGACATTTGTACTGGAAGTCCAAAGCTGATAAAATCCTAAGGGCTGGATTTTATTGGCCCTCATTGTTTACTGATGTAAGGAAATTTGTAATGTCCTGCCATAAATGTCAAATTTTTTAGGGCAAGAGGAAGTTGTTGCCTTTACCACTCAAACCAGTTTCAACTGAGAGACCATTTCAGCAATGGGGTTTAGACTTCATTGGTGAAATTCACCCTTCATCCTCTGGCCAGCATAAGTGGATTCTCACTGCTACAGACTATTTTACCAAATGGATAGAGGCCATCCCTTGCAGGCAAGCCAATGACTCCATTATTATACAATTTCTAGAAACCAATATCTTATCCAGGTTTGGCTGTCCAGACAAAATCATCACAGACAATGCTGCAACTTTCAAATCCAAGAAAATGATCAATTTTTGTCACAAGTATCACATGACCCTAGGTCATTCCACTGCCTATTATCCTCAAGGTAATGGCCTAGCTGAATCTTCCAATAAAAGTCTCATCAACATCATTAAAAACGTTTTGGAAGAAAACAAAAAGAACTGGCATAAGAAGCTGGTAAATGCACTGTGGGCAGATAGATTGACCACCAAGAGATCAATTGGCATGAGTCCATATGAACAAGTTTATGGGCTAGAAGCAAAGTTTCCTACATCTCTAGGAATTCCTGTGATTAAGCTGCTGCAAGAAATACAAGCTGAGCCCAATGACATCCAAAGAAGGATTAATCAAACAATTCATTTACAACAAACAAGAGAAGAAGTCTATCAAAGAACTCAAGTTCTACAAGAAAAGATCAAAAGAATATTTGACAAGAGAACCAAAGCTGAAGATTTCTTTATTGGAAATAAAGTGTTGAGATGGGATTCCAGAAGAGAGGACAAAGGTAAACATGGTAAGTTTGATTTTCTATGGAAGGGACCATATGTCATTCAGGCCATACAAGGAAATAATACTTATTTTTTGAGAAGTATGGATGGTTCAGACACTGAGGAAGGCCCAGTTAATGGGAGAATGCTCAAGCATTATTTTGACTCCTTTGATTAAACACCAAACAGGCATGTATTGTACATAGATATTTGTATTTTCCAGTATTTCCAATTACAGCAGATAAATAAAACAGCAAGTGCATCACATTTTTGAGAATACCAAGATGATATACTATGATATTTTTAGGAGATATAGATCCTGGCATCTGGGCAGCAATGTAAGCACAGGGCAGTTATCAAATCATGAAGAGAAAGTTTGAGAAACAGATGAAAAACAGATATGAAATTTCACAGTAAATCAGCTCAGTGGGTGCTGCCTGCAAACATCCAGGATCCTAAGTGTTGATCTTCAACAAACACGGAAATTCAGCCAGCAACAAGGAAGCAAATTCAGGCAATCTGACCTACTGTTCTTGGCTTTTCACCTGGAAAAGCCATCCCCAAGTGGAGCCACTGTTAGCCTCCTATACCAATAGGTTCTCATCTCTCATGATTGACAATGGAAGTGCCAAAAATGTCTACCTTCCATGCTGCTAAGGTTCCATTTTTGTAAAATAAATAGACAGTCTAAAAAATGTAAAGAGGGCATGCCTTAAAAGAAAAATCAAAGGGAAAGAAAAGGAATTGGTCAATAAAAAATAAGAGAAATGAACCCCAAACAAAGACCATGAGAGTGGCTAGTCCAAATTGCCACTACTGTTTTGATGGGTGGTCCAACAGCTCAAGCTGGGCCTCTCCATATTTTAAATTGCATGTTGTAGACTAGTAAGGAAGTACCTGTTCAAACAGCTCAAGCTTGACAGATGACTAGGTGATAGAGAAATAAAGGAGCCCAACTGCTTAATCTAGACCCTTGGAAGCCATAAGGGTAGAATTAGATAGGAGGGCAGCAAAAAGAAAGGAGAATTGTCAGGGTTTGCAAGACTAAGTGCACCCATACAAAGTGAAGAAAAAATGATAGGCATAATAGGCAGGGTAGGAAGTTGAAGGTTGCAGAAAGAAAAATCCAAGCACATCACTTGGAGCAAATCAAACTGGCCATCAGCAGGAAAGACAAGAGCAGTGGCCTAGGTGGCAAAGTGCTAAAGTCATAACTAACTTCCCTCATTTCCCTTCAAAGTTTCTTACTAACCTCCCATGAGGACTGCAGGATCTGCCTGGTCAGTCCTCCTTATACTTTTCATTTGTACAAATTTTATGTCATAAATCACTTCTTTCTTTGAAAAGAAGCCACATTTGTTGTGTAAAAATTCTTTTCATTTTGATCTACTACCTAACTAAGTTTGACACCACTTCCCATCCTCATTGCCCCAGTATTGACTACTAACTGTATTTACATTAAATCCCTTATGTTCCCCTTCTCCCATACTATTATAACACCATGGTGTATAAAACCCCAAGCAATGTATAAATATCCCCCCTTTAGCACTATAGCTTAATAAGTTTGTCTAAGGGAGACATTAGTCCATCAGGGACTATGGTCAACCCGGCTTTGGGATTACTCTAACCTCTGGTTAGAGTAATAACCTCCCCAATCCATCATTTCCCCTCTTTTCCTAAAGAATTTCATCAAAAAACCCCTTTCCCTTTACTCAAACCTAACCATAACCCTTATCCCCCCAACAAATTAATATAAAACCTGCAAAAATCCCAAAACCTAAAGTCCCGCGGCCCAAATATTAATCTGAATATTTTATTCTGCGGGCGGGTCCCCCCCAACATGCACGACCAGTCGGAAACTCCCGCCAGTCGTTCATCTTCCGCCGCCCCCGATCTAACGGTGGGCGGTCATTTCTAGATCAGAACCCACCTCCCTTTAACGTCTGGGGAAAGGGCGGTATGGGTGTTCGTACTCCGGACACGTGGCATGCGCTGGGGTTGTTTGGAGCCCCCCTCCCCGTTACCGCCTTTGACCAAAGGTGGTGCGGGGAGACCGCTTACCACCTCCCTGATACCGCCTATCCGGTGCCCGTCACCACCACGTCAACTACACGTCACCATGACGTTGTGCTACCTCCACCCACCCCCGCACCTCGTGGCCCTCCACGTAGCCCTGCCACTGTTCTCCGCCTGCCACTGTATCCGTCCACGCTGGCCTCTAGCTCAGCGTCCAGGTCACCCTCCATACCCTGGGCCCGCCATGACGTCATGCTGATGTCATCGGCAGAAAGGCACCAATGACCCTTTGGGTCCGAATTCGTCGTTAAAAATTGCGGTTTTAGCTATTTTATGTCATTTTCGAGTGAAAAAGACAGAGCTGTGGTCGTCGTTTCACCGCCGGGTCGCGTCCAACCTCCAAATTCGAACTTTCAACAGTCAGAACTCGTCAACTCAGCTACCTTGAGCCTTCACTGTTCGGCCCGCAGGCTTTCCAAGCTATTTATCCAGGTATTCATCGTAATTCTCTTGTTTTGCCCCAGGCATGCCATTTCTCTGCAAGTTCACCATTAAAGCACCTGTCAAATTCCAAATTAAAGACTGTCTGCTACTTGGAGTTGAAATAAAGTAACCTGCATTGCCCCGGCGCCATAATTTGATATTAAAACGATCAGTTCACCGATCAAAATTGTAAATTTGCCCTCGAGCTGCCCGGCATTGTTCCCTTTTGCCGGGTGTATACCAGCTGCAATTTCACCAAATTGAATCTTACATGCCCTCTGCAATTCATCCTGATCAATTCACAATCCCTGTGAATTTAGCCAAGCAAGGCAGAGACAGTCCTGCATAGCCTGCTCATTTCTACTTTGAAGAGAATCTCTATCACTGTCTATATTCAGTCTGTCACTTGAGTTTTGAAGAGCCTTGCAAACCATTTCACTCACCTTGTTCAAATTCAGACTACACAATGGCTGCTCCTGCACCCACATCCCTCAGTGCTGCTCCTATAAATGCACCAAATAAAGACCTGGAGTCCTTGCCTCTTGCTGATAGGGACTACCTCATCCAAGACTTTGTGGGTAACAGGGACTATTTGTAGACCTTCAGGAAATTAAGAGATGACTACCTGAATGGCCAGGATACATATGGGATATGGGAGTCAAATCTGCCACACTACTGTCTCCCCTCTGTCAATGTTTTTCCTGAGATTATTCGCCTATGTGCTGAAAATTATGATGTGCAGCACAGAGCTATTAAGTCTCCATCTGGGAACATCCTCTTTCACATCAATGCTGAGTCCATAAACCAAATGCTTAACTTCAATCAAACTGAGCTTCTATTCCCTTTCTCCATGAATTATCTGCTGGACACTGGTGCCAAGATGACCAGTGAGGATATTCAGAAAATCACCAAGATATTTATGAGACCTGAATGCCAGCCCGTAGGACCACCTCCCTACTTGGATGTTTATTTTACTGAGGTAGGCAGAATTTTGTTGGACATGATTGCTTATGTGCTGGGGTACAGAACCAGTGAGCATGTGGATGAAACAATGTTGATATTTTTAGCAGCTTATAGCCCAAGCCAACCCCCGGCCCGCAAATATAATTTTGCCAAGTTCATAGCTAACAAGATTCATGATCAGTTGTGCAAAGTAGACAGACAGGGCGTCTTCAAGTATTCATCTTATATCTATCACCTTTTCATGTACTATCAGTCTGAGGCCTTTCCATGCTACATTAAAAAGTTGGATTCTAAAGGGGAAAGAAGATCTGTTATCTTCTGGACATCTGTCTTCCATCAACTGGAAAGGTCACCATATTCATATTGTGAATTTATTGATCAGTTTGTTTTTCCAGTCTCTTGTTTGTTAATGAACTCCCCTCCTCCCAGAATATCATTTGATATGCAGAAAGTCCTGCAGCTCTCCAAGAATTACAAAATAGGTGATTGGTACCTATATGAAGATCATACAGTCATCAGAATTTATGGCTGTGAGCTCTGTCCATATAGGCTCCCAAAATATGTGCCCATGAGGATATTTTCCTTGGAGTATTACAGGCAGCTCATTCACTCTGATCTCACTCACTTTCAGAGCTCCAAAAAGAAAGCCCATCTCAAATTCAAACACCACCTAGGCCCATTCATAATGAATAAACAAGAGGGATGGCAAGATGCTGAGCTAATCCTAAAGGATAAGTACATGCTCTCTAAAAGCTTCTGTTGGGTCCCCTATGACCCTGAAGGCTTCATCACTGCTAGGAGAGTCAAGTACAGACTGCTAGGTTATGAGCACTACAAGTACCCACATATTGAGAAATATGCCAATAAGAAAGAATGGCTGCCAGATACATTAGTTGAAAAATTGACTGAAGAAGAGATAATGATAAAGAATGTCAAGGATTTGGAAAAGACTCTTGACTTCGATTGTGTGCAGCAGGTACCCTTCAAACGACCGTAGCCAGTAGGAGAAGGTACCTCGGCCTCAACAGCTGCACCAACCACACAGATATCTTCCACAGCAGCACCGGGTACAGATAAGAGAAAAGGAATAATGGGTGCTGAAGAGCAAACAGTGAAGGAACAGCCTGCCTCCTCAATAAGGCAGCAACAAGAGCGCACCCCTCCTCCACAAACTGAGCCACCAGTGGCACCAATTTTGCAGACCCCAGCACATGAGGAGAGGGGTATGAAAAGAGATAGAGAAGAGTCCACTCCTGCTAGTGGATCATCCCAACAACCCCAGGCCAAGAGACAAAGGGTTGATTCTCCAGAGATAGAAGAAATCAGTGAGGAAGTCCTTGACAGTTCAAGGAAAGATGGAGAAGGCAGCCAACATACAGGTACAAGCTCCTTTCAGCAGGAGCAGGGAGTGCAGCTTGGTTTGGAGGTGTCATCCTCCACTCAGCAGATCAAGAAGCCCAAAAGCACTAAGGCTTCTTTCAAGAAAATCAAGGCACAAAATGACTTGCTGAGGGTGGAAGTCTATAAACAATTTCTAAATGCAACACCAGCCCAGAAAGAAAGGCTAATGTCTGTATATGACATTCAAGAGGAGAAAATGATCCTCAGTCATTTCAAACCTACAGTGCGCCATCCAAAATCAGCTGCAAATTATGTGAAGACAAGGGTGGAAGTCATGGCAAAAGACATCCATCCCATGGACCAAATAGAACTCCACAAGCAGACTGGAGAGATGGTCTATGCCACCTTGGTGGACAGGGCATCCATGGCCCATGAGTTGAAAGAATCACTGAAAAATACCAACATTCAGTTGGATTTTGAGAGAATGTCCTCCCTGGCCAAGGACAACAGAATAAAATCGCTGGAGGACATCATCATTGACTTGGGACATGATCCTAAGGATCCAAAGGGCGTAAGGGCCCTCCTCAAGAAAAAAGAAGATGACCTCAATGCACTGAAAAAGAGGTTAAAACTGCTGCCCACATAGCACCCTCAAACATCAGAGTTACAAAAGGAAAAGCAGGTCGATGAGCAACTGGACCTCATAATGTAGCTAAACCAGAAGGTCCTCGATTTGGAGAAAGAGCTTGAAGGGGCATTACAAGATAAGCAGGGAGAGTCTACATCCCAAGCTCCTCCAACCACTTCAACCACTGCAACAACTACAGAGGCAGCAGTGGCCCCTGTAACAACAACAGCAACAACAGAAGCAGCAAAAACAACAGCTCCAGACTCCAGTACAAGCATGGAAGAGCTGACCAAGGCCATTAAAGAAATGGAGCTCCAGGCAAATGAGATAAAGCAGGCCAAGGAAAAGTTGGCAGAACTAGATGCCAAATATGATAAATCAAAAATAACTGTGGCAGAACAAGGCAGAGAAATAAAGGCCTTGAAAGAAAAAATAAAGACCTTGGAGAAGGAGCTCAAGCTAGAGACTGCTATGGCAGAAATCAAAAGAATTTTGTGGGCCCGCATTGACCAATCCATCACCAAGCAATGGAAATCAATTAAGACTATGCATGAGCAGATGGATTTGATTGGCCAAGCACAGACAGAGATTCAAAGGGCCAGAATAGTGTTGGGAAACAGGCCGGAGCTGGCCAGTAGATTGATAGATTTTTTGAACAGGCAGACAAAGGAAGAACTGGCAGCCATCAATATTGTCAACAGAACAGAGGCTGTCCTAACAGTTAAAAAGGTACTCACTCTCAGAAATTATGTACAAACTGTGGAGAGGAAGTGATATGAAATCCAGGTTGAGGTGGATGAGTACAAGGCTAAAATGGGAGCATTACAAGCAAAAGGACTGCCTAGCCTACTAAACAGCACCGGAAGACTGCTCCCCCGTGAGCAATATGCAAACAGGATGTCCACCTTTGTGGAAAATCAAATTACTGTAGCTGGCAGTACTTCGGAGGAGGCAGGCCCTCCAAAAGGGCAGAGTCTTCTGCAGAAACTCGAGAATATATTTTTCATTGAAAATGAAATCCACCACCTTTTTGAGACTCCTCCTAATTTTTATAGATATACTGAAGCAGATGAGACTTTGGTAAAGATCTGAAGACACCAAATGCCCAAGGAGGATTGGTGGCAAGCAATGCTTCAAATTTTGCCACATTAACTTCAGATGTTCCATCCCAGTCAGCTACTGCTCAGCAAAAGTCAAACATCATTTAAGGCAGCTGAAAGATGACTCAGCATAAGACAGCGACAGCAAGCAAAGGATAAGATATACGCACCTTTTTGACAGCGTATCCTCAACCGACTCCAGCAACCACAAAGTCAATATCTTCTGACTATTTTTGACAGCTAAGGCACTGAAGAGTTACTACAGCATTTACTCCCTCAGCTACTACGCTCCAGGAGTTGGCATGACATTAATGAAGCATTTACTCTTCAGCTAGATATTTTCTTATGTAAATTTTGTATATATACCTCCCCTAATAACGTATGAGGGGTTGGTGATTTTCAATCTGAGGCAAATGTATTGTATACTTTCAGATTACCTAATGCGAAGGGCTGGACCAGCTCAGTGATTTCCTGAATGTTTGATGTCTTGTTGATACCATGTGTGCTGTTACATAATTCTTGTGTTGTCTGATGGAAGAATAAGTTTTTCCCAATCTCTGTTTTGTCTTCTTATGTTATTAAATCATGCTCATGTTTCACTGATCTAGCAGTAGAGAAAAGGGATAGCGCAGGATATGTTTGGTTACACCTTGTGCTCAATCTTTTATTGCTGTAAATGTTTTCTTCAGAATTAATTATGGACATGAATTCTTAATTGCTCATGTTTTCATTAATTATATAAATATGAATGTTATCTAGAAATTCTTCACTGCTTCTAAATAATATTCTCACTTTTTCTCCATATCAGTTTATTGGAAGATTCTTAATTGCCTTTCATAAACTGGATACATCACATTCAATCACAATTCCAAAGTGTTGTTTCTCAGACACTTATCTAGCTCTGCAGCATCACTACTGTATTAACACAGCATACCAAACAACTAAAAGGACCACTGACTCCATGCCCAATGGCCTAGAACACTCTAGTGAGCACATACATATCTTGACTGAAATTATCATCCAACCAATTCTAAAAAAAAACCTTGAGCATCATAGCTAGCCTAAAATACTACACAAACAAAGCTAAAGCATAAAGAGAGAGCCCTCTCTGGTCATAGGTAGGCTAGAACCTGTGACCCAAAGATTGGTTAGTGGTTACCTCAGCCGTATTCCCTTGTGAGTCAAAGGGAACAACCTGAGTGATAAGAAAACCCCAAGTATTGGGTCCCTAGTATTGGTTCGCAATCGTTTTTGATGATGGTATTGAGTAAGGCCTAAGACTATAAAAGGAGAAGAAGATCATTAGGTAAAGGCATTCAGAAAGCCTTGAATATCTGATGATGTATGGGACCTAGTATGCAGGTTATGGGTTCATGATTCTTTGCTTGATCTGAGCTAAGGAGGAACCTCAGTAGTTGATGGAGAACAAGATCTAAAGATAGATTGGGATCAAATGGTTTGGATGAATCATCTCTATATGGTTTGATCATGCCTGTTCTAGATCTATATATTGATGCATGTAATGTTCTGATCTTGGTATAACTTTAGATTGAAATAGCTGCAAAACATGAATGAATATTTACAAATGTATACGCTGGTTGTCCTTGATAAAAGCGTGTACATACACAGGTTTGATACATCTAGGTAGTGTATAGAATATGAACTATGACATTTGAAGTTACAGGTGGTTCTGGTCGTTGATGCAAAGTCTGAGTTCTGGTGACTGTTTACTGGTGTCAGTATTCTGCATATTCAGTTTGGTTGATTATGTTTAGCTTTAGTGTTGATGGATGAGATCTATAATGGATCAAGATCATAATGAATTATCTTTATGTGATTTGATGGACTAGATCTAGTTGCTAACATATGTATTATCCTTGTATATGTAATGATCTGGGTATGTCTAAAGTCAGGAAGTGCAACGAAGTTATCAGTAAGTAATTGTTGACATATACGCTGGTTCACTTTGGTGAAGTTACGTATACACGCTTGTTCGGCTCTTCCAAGTAGCGTATGCATGATTTTTGATGATACAGTTGGTTCTGAATATTGTTGCAGAGTTCTGCATTCTGCTCTGTGTTCTGGTGATTGCAGTTTGTTGACTGGGTTTTAGTGATTTAGTATTGAGTGATTTAGAGATTGATGATGCTAGTGTTGATTGATTTTGTTCTTCAATGATATTGATGGGTCCAGTATGAAAATTGGATGAAACGTGGCCTTCAGATTATGATGATGTGTTCCATGAGTATCCAGTCTGAAAATTTATGAAACGTGGTACCTGGAGGAACAAAGAGAAGGCTGTATCCTTCTATAGGTCAGCACCTACGTACTAGTACATCAGCTAGTACAAGAGCTAAGGGGGTGGTAGCTCCCTTCCAGTAGTAGCTGGAAAACGAGTGAAGGTTGGAGCATTCAGTAGGCCGCCACCTACATACTAGTAAAAGGATCAGCTAGTACAAGAGCTAAGGTGGTTGTAGCTCCCTTCTAGGAGAGTGTGGAGAATGAGAGAAGGTTGTAGCCTTCTACATGTAGAAGCCTATATACTGGTATAAGACTGCACCAGTACAAAAATATTGTAAAAAGAAGTTTCTTATTAAAAGGAAGATAGAGACGACTCACAGCAGGTGGTTTTCACTGACATTGGGTTTCCACCTTACAGCATGGTGTTCATGTGTGCTTCTTTTGTGTGATGATATATTCTATTTTACTACTCATGTTTACTATTCATATGGTTAATAAAGTTATGATGCACTAACTAAAGATCAACATTTAATGAATTAACTGAATCATAAGTTTACTGGATATATGCTAGTTGCATTAGACACAATTGCGTGTACATGCAGGTTCCCTTAACTGAAGTAACGTATATGAATCTGAGTATGGAAATGAAAAAGTTATATTGATTTGATAATACTGATTCACCCCCCCCCCCTCTCTGTACTATTTCCAACAAAAACATGTCATGGGAGGATTCCATGCCCAATAGGCCCCTAACACAAACATCGTGACTCGCCCTCGAGTCACTCTATCGATGTGGCGATCTTGGTATGGAGTCCCTCCAACTGCCCTTGAACTGTGCTGATGTCGGCAGTACACTGCACTGCTGCTTGCTGAAGCTATTGCATCCTCTGTGTTGAGACCTTCGTGTCTAAATTGTTTCCTCACATCTGTACCGGCATCTACTTCATATGTTTATAGTCCCATGCCTTTGTTCGGCTCCTTGGAGTGTGAAGAATGTGCTTCGACCGACTAGTCAGATAGCTGGCCCACCTGTGTAGTGCTTCAAGTGGCTACCATTTACTTTTCTTGGGAAGGGTTCTCCATTTAGTTTGACTAGCGAGACTGCACCTCCGTGTGTGACCTCCTTAACCACATATGGTCCCAACTAATGCATTCTGAATTTTCTCGGGAATTTTTCAAAATTACTGTCATAAAGCAGCACTAAGTCATTTACCTTGAAGGTGCACAACTTGATATGGTGGTTGTTCCAGGCTTTTTCGTGCTACTTTTTTACCTATTGATGAAACCTAGCTAAAAACCATTCTTCCTCAAGTTCTTCCAATTACCCGAGCCTTTCCTCTAGAGCTTCGTGGTCTGTCATCCCTGTGAGCACTGCTATTCATAGACTAGGTATGATATATTCGATCGGCATGACAACTTCCATGCCATAAACTAACCAGAAAGGTGTCTGTCCCTTTAGCTTTTCACACGTTGTCTTGTAAGCCCATAGCACGACAGGTATGTGTAGGTCCCAGTTTTTCACTGCATGTTGCACACTTTGGTCAACGTAGTCTCCAGTATCTTGTTGAAAGCTTGTACAGTCCCATTGGCTTGTGGGTGGTACGGTGTACTTTTCTGATGATACACCTGGAATTCTTGTGAGCGCGCTGATGGTTTCATTTAGGAAATGTGTTCTGTGATCACTCATTAATATTTTTGGACAGGAAAATTAGGTCAGCACATTTTTTAGCAAAATCTTCATAGACATAGTAGTCATGCAGTCTTTGACTAGCTACGCTTCCACCCATCGTGTTAGGTACTCTATTGCAGTGATGATGTAGCATGTGCCCATCTTTCCCTGAGGTTTGATAGGTCCCACAAAGTCAATTCCCCATTTCTCGAATAGTTGCAGTGTCATTTACAGATTCAACAACATCTCGTCCCTTCACGATGGGTTTCTAGTCCTTTGACATATATCACAGGCCTTAGAGTATGCTTTTGAATCCTAGTGAAGGGTTGGCCACCATAACCCTGCGCGAAGTATATTTTGGGTGGTCGTGAATCCTGCATAGTGCCCTCCTGTAGTGCCCCCATGTGCTTCCATGAGGATCTGACTTCATTCAAATTCAAGTACATATCTTCGCAATATCTCATCATTTCCCATTTTGTATAGGTGCCCCGGGATGACAGAAAAATCCACCATGCACACCACCAATTCCTTCTTTTTTTGGATGGAATATTCCTTCGGCGTAGTCCCTGTTATAAAAAAGTGGATTATATCTTCGAAGTGCCCATCCGCAACGTGCACCTCAAAGAGTTGTGCATCAGGTAATCCTTCCTCCAAACTAGTAGGTTCCTCGCCCATCTTAATACATGACAAGTGATCCAGTCATGCGTTCAGGCCTCCAGGTTTGACTACGACCTCAAATTCATATTTCTAGAACAATAAGAGCCATCTACATATGCACCCCCCCAACACAAGCTTATTGACCAGGTATTTCAGTGCAGAATGGTCGGTATACATCTTGAAATGTTCTTCGAGCAAATAGTGTTGGTATATTTGGAGCGTGTACACCATCACCAACCACTCATTCTTGATGGTGGAATAGTTCTTCTCTACTTTGGACAACCTCCGACTTGAAAAGGAGATAGGGTGATCCAAGCCTTCCCCACCCTCCTGTGTGAGAACTGCTCCCAGCAAGATACACAATGCATCAACATGGACATGAAACTCTGCATCCCATTTTGGGAACATGATTAGAGTGGAGGCCAATTTCCCCTTTAGGACATCCAAAATTTTCATGCAATCATCATTCCAACAAAATGTAACATCCTTTTTCAATAGTTTTTCCATCAACATGGTGATTTGGGCATATCTTTTGATAAACTTTCTGTAGTACCCGGTTTGGCCCAAGGTAGCGCGTAGCTGTTTAACACTTCACAATGCTTCCAAATTTAGAATAATGGAAATCTTCACAGGGTACACCATCAGTCCCTGCTTGTGGACCACATGTCCCAACAAGTTTCCAAAGGGAACTAGGAATGTGCACTTCTTAAAGTTCAACAAAATCTGGTGTCATCGGCAAATATCCAGCATCAAGGATAAGCTTCCTACATGGTGCTTAACTAATACCAAGATAGTCCAATCATCCAGATAGACCTCCAAGAGTTTGTGGATGTATTCTTTCAACGCGGCAAGAACGATGTGTGAAAAGATGGTTGGTGTGTTCTTCAATCCAAATAGCATAATGGTGTATTGAAAGTAGCCCCATTCCATTTCGAAGGTCATTTTCTCCTGTCTTCCAGCAAGACCTTGATCTAGTGGTACCTCGAGAACCCATCCGTGAATGAGTATGCTTCTTGTCCGCCAACATTTTCCAAGACTTCATCTGTGAATGGTGTCGGGAATGGGTCATGTACACGGGCATCATTCAGCTTCCTTAGGTCCACATATATTCTTATTTCACCCTTCTGCTTTTTCTCTTGTACTACCATAGGACTCACCCAATCAAATTCTTCCACTGGCTCAATAATTCTAGCTGCAAGCATTTTGTCTAATTCTATCTGGACCTTTTCCTTATATTTCAGATTCAAGCAGTAAGGCCTTTTCTTAATCGGCTTCACGTCAGGTTTTAGGGTGATCTTCATCATCCCTAAATCGCCAACGATCCCTTTTAAATCCATAATTTTGGTCGGGAATAAGTCTTGGTATTTTTGGAGTAAATCAGCGACCTTATCCACTGTGGCATCATCCCAATAGTCTCCAAGAATTGCATACTTTGGTTCTGCCTCTGTTCCAATGTTTACTTGCTTCATTTTTAGGGGCACGGTGATGTCGGGATCCTCAATCAATGGTCCTCGAACCTCGTGACAAACATCTATTTCTAGAATGCTAATATTTCGTGGGACCTCATCATCCTTCTCAACATTTACATTGTAACACTTCAGCACGCAGCTCAGTTGTGTTGTCCATTCCAACTGAATCACTTCCAGTAGCTCCTGGGGTGTTTTGAAGATAGTTGCTTTCACTACTTGCAGTGCATCATCAACTGTATCCCACCACCAATATTCAAATGTAAAATTTAATAGAAATCCCTCATGCAAGATATCCCATCCCTCGTACCATGGTGGAGCTCTGTCTCAGTATACCAATTCATGGGTATGATATCTAGGGTATGAAGAAACAAATGCACCCATTCAGGTTGTGGCTCTTCCCCATAGACCTTGGTTCATTTCACAAGGTTTGTACGTGGATCATCGCATCTATCACATTTTTCTGTGAGCCACATCTGTTGTTTCCCAAATCATAGTCACCTCATCCTTCTGCATTCATGCCAGTCTCCGAAACTCTGCTAGTGCACACCCCACCACCTTGTAGGCATAGTGCGCAGTGCCCATTTTAGAGCATCGAACCACTGCTGTTATAGAACTTCGCTTTCAAATTTGTTCAAGAATTCATCCACTCTAGTCAACCTATCTTACACAGGTAGATCTCCCACCTCTGTTGCTACACATCGTAGTGACCTTATCATAATGTTGCAGTTTAGTGTGATTACCTCGTGTAACTAGTTCCACCATTGTTCTATTTCCCCATCCAAATCCGATGTGCAGGAGCTTTCGTGCTGCCATGAAATCCTTCCATCTACTGTTGGATTGAACCAGTCCTACTCTCGCATAGTTGTCTTGTAGATACAGTCAATATCGTCATCACTATCATCGTCACACACCAGTTTTGTGTAGCGCGCTCCTTCCACAGGGTCTAGCGGTACCACTACACTTAGTGACTTTTTCTCAAAAACCATTTCGCACTTATTCAGGTTTATCACTCCATTCATGTCAGTGGCCCAATCTATTCCTAGTAGTACAAGATAGTGATTGCTATCATCGAAAATCTACATCACTTCCAAATCTGCAAGCGCACTCGCACCTTCAATGTCTACCATTATTCCATGCAATCTTCCCATTGGTAGGATCTTCTGTTGGTTTTCCATTCACAATTGAATAGGGGACCATTGCAATGCAGGCCTGCTGATGTGCTCCCATTTCTGCTTTGGTAGTACATTCACGTTCGATCCTAAATCCATAATCACTTGATCCATTTCATATTCCTCGATTTGCGCAGTCAATCTAATTTCCCTTCCTATTCGCAATGTGTGCTTTCCGAGCTTCTAAACTAAATGCAGTTCTCCTGACCCAGCGCATCTTGTAATAAGCTCCTGCAGCCCCTTCACCACCTTAATGTCATGCAGTAGCTTCATGCATGTCTCCATAAAGGTAGTGAGCATTGGAGGATCCATCTCCAATTCTAGTTGATCCTTATTACCTGAAATGGAGGCCTCCGTGAAGCTCTTCTTATCTTCCATGAATGTCTCCTTCACGTGCTCCAAATCAAATTCAGGTTCTTTTTTAGGAGCCTTGTGAACCCACTCACTTTCTTCAAGCTGTTTACCTTTGCCATCTCCTGTCGTGATACTACTTCAGAGCATGATGTTTACATTTGGGTCATCTTTGCGCAGCTCAAACCTCATCATTTGGAAATTCTAAGTCGGGGGAGGCTAGAGTATCCCTTTGTCACACAACCTCACTATCAGTGTAGGGCAGTCCTCTGTCTCATGATATGTTGGGCAGCGAATCCCCCCATAGTGGATTTTTGGGGCTAGTAGCCCGAATTTAGGTCAAACGTAATGTAAGACCTCGCAAAATGCGGGCGCAGAGTGCGAGAGTCTAGGGTAGTCCACCCTAAAATATTGTAATTTAGTATAGAGTGTGTCAGACTACCCATGGTCCGCGGACCATGGGAATGTATAAAAAGACCGTGGCTCTAAGGGTAGAGATAGCATTTTTGAGGATTGATCTCAAGTGATATGGGTTTTTGAATGCGATATTCACTCTGAGTCTGTAAGTCTAAGTATTTAGTCATAGTAGTAGGAAGAGGATCTACAGTTATGTGTGCAAAGGCCTAGAAGAGTCTGTAGCTGTGTGCGTGGACCCCTGTAGTTGAGTGCATAGGGTGGAGTTGGGATTGTAACGGAACAAAAGTTTAATAAAAGCCAAGTTGATTCTGGAATATTGTTCATCTATTCCTAGATCTATATGTTTATGCTTCTGTTATAGTCTTATGTATCTCTTTACAGTTTATGATTGCACGCAGTTGTTATGGATGTTGAATGATTGCTAAGAATACTGGGCCCACAAAATTAAGTCAAGATCTATAATAATAATGCAGTAAGAACAAGGGATCTAGATTGTGCCTCTTCACACTCTTTACAAAGCTACATGAAGTTTAGATAGTTGTGCGGAGTAGAGTGAGCACACAAGATCAGTTTGCGAACCTCCTAGCCTTCATCAAGACATCCCTAGGGTGTGGAAACCTGGTTCCAGCACCCTCCAATACTAGCTTGGGTGAGACCTTAGTCCATGCACCACAAACTATTGTTGAATGGGCGTGTAGTTCTGGATTTTTTTGGCTAATTCACTTATGAACCTGTGTTAGGCCCCAACAAGCCAACAAATTGTTCTGTTGTCGGCACTAAGATCTGCCTAAGGGATGTCTAATGTTGGAACACTGGAACCCTATAAAGAAGGAAATCGAAGATTGGTTGGATCAAAAGCTTCATGAGTTCATGACACGGGAAAATAGAACTCCGCAGACATCCAAGAAGAGGTGTCTGGATCGCTACGTATATACGGAAATCCACGAGATCTTCTTCGCGTCCTTCTCTTTAGAGCTATATGATTGGATCACGAGGTTAGCTGACAGCCATGGAAGGTACAAGCTCGATCAACCGATAGTGTGGACTCTGAAATTAGTGTGAAGACTAGAGGCATCAGAAGATAATATTTCGTGGGCCATGGACCATTGGCTCAACCAGATAATAGGGGGGTTTATCACTGAGTTCACGATAGACACAACCGTGAGCTATAGTGAAGCAGAATGACACTTTCTCAAGGGACCACGAGGTAGGTACATCAAATCCCTAAATACATGGATTAAGATGTTGTTATGTGAAAATTAGGTTATGCGAATACATTAATGATTGGAATGACGTGGAGCGGAAAGATCTACAAAGGGATCGAAGGGTTAGGAAACAGTCCTTTAATTTCACCTCCGTGAGCGAGTGAGGAAGAGTGTGCTCGAGTTTCCTCAAGAAGTGTGGTTAATTTGATAAGGCAATGCATTCTGGAGTTATCACCTCCATTTACGCCTTCACCCGTTTCACCTATTTCACCTCCATCTTCACCCACGCCACCTCCAACCACCCCCATAGTTTAGCATGGCGAGCATGATCAAGCTACCCTTATTTAGAGGAGTAGGGAATGAGGATCCATACTAGTTTTGGTTCATGGTAAGAATAGTGTGGGAAGCACAAGGAGTCATGGATGACAATATTAAGAAGGCCACCTTGGTGAGCGTGGTACAGGATTGTGCGCTGACATGATATATCAAGCACTGAATGATCACCCAAATGCAGGGATAACAAAGATCCAGAATGCGCTAAATAGAGAATTTAGCCGACTGAAATCAGAAACACAGTCAATCATCAGATTTAAAGATATTGCAATGCTTCCATGAAAGACCCCCCGGGATATGGATCAGAGACTGAAGAGTACGATTTGCAAGGAAAATATGACGCTAACAGGTGCACAACACTGCACGTGGTTTGTGGCATCTTTGACACCACACCTAAGGATGGAACTGTCATGATAGAAGCTTTCAACCCAAGCCGCAACGTTGGAAATGGCGATGAGGTTGCATGAAACATCGATACAGGACCCAGGGTTGGGAGTCCAACAAATCCATGCGCAACAACAAAATCTATCCTTGAAGATGCAGAGTTTGAAGTAGGATAGGGCACCACGACCAGAGGCACATGAAGAAGTGTGGCGCATAAATGTAAAGGCTAGGGCCATGAAAAGGATCACTGTCCAGTATTTTTGAACTACTTGGTAGGAGGGGGACAAATGCAATTGAGGCCAGAGGCACATGCAGGGCCAAGTGCGGGACCCGCGCTCTAGTGTGCAATCTGTTAGGTGGGAGGAAAGCACACAATAGACAATTGTCGTTTGTTGCAGAAGTATACACAGACTCCCCAACGGCTGTTTTGTAATTTTTTGTAGATTGGTAGGCCATGAGGAGTATACTTGTCGCAACTACCAGTTAATGATGGAGCGGATCCGAGCATATAGAATGCAGGCAAAAACACGAGTCCTTGACCCAACCATGGGGATGGCACACACTAGATCTCAAGGGCAAGGTAAAGGATTAGGAGGAATGGGGCCAAGAAGGGGTCGCGGACAGTTAATCTGTTATAATTACGGAGGACCAGGGAACTACGCCCGTGACTATACCAATCCGACAAGACTATCTTGTTCATACTGTGCTCAATTTGATCATGAAGTAGTATATTTTCCTACGTTGATCATGCAAATGTGATAGAAAGGGGTACTTTAGCCTACTTTAACTCGGAATATCCAAATGATGAGCTCTAAAATGCAAAAAAGAAGATCCTAACATGATCATGGTGCTCAGAAGTAGCGTAACCACAGGGGAAGATAAGGGGAAGCAGCCTGAGGAAGATACATGGGTTTACAAGGCTCCTACAAAGGAACTTGAGTTTGACTTAGAATGTGCAAGGGAGACTTTTATGGAATCTAAGAAGAGCTTCATGGAGGCCTCTGCTTCAGGTAGTAAGGATCAACTAGAGTTGGGAATGGATCCTTCTATGCTTACTAACTTTTTAGAGACATGTATGAAGCTGTTGCGCAACAATAAGGGAATTAAAGGACTATAGGAGTTGATAACTAGGTACGCAGGCGGGTGAACCGTACGCAGTCCAAAAACAGGGAAAGCATGCATTGCACACCGAGAGTGAGATGAGATTGACAGCACAGATTGGCGAGTATGAAATGGATCAGGTAATACTGGACTTAGGTTGGGATGTAGATGTGTTACCAAAGTAGACATTGGAACGCATGGGCAGGCCCACATTACAGTGGTCTCCTATTCAATTACGGATGGCAAACCAACAAAATATCTTGCCCTTGGGGAGATTGCAAGGGGTAACAGTAGATATGGAAGTCCTGAACATGCAAATGGACTTTGAAATAATAGAGATTGTTGATGACAACAATCCTTATCCCGCATTGCTAGGAATAGACTGGGGCACTGATATGAATGGGGTAATCAACTTGAAGAAGCAGAAGATGATATTCGAAAAAAAATATCTATGTGTAGTAATTCCGCTAGATCCGGCCAAAGGAGCGTGCTACACTGAACCTGTGCATGGCGATGAGTTGGATTGCATTTACCAGATAATGGCACAAGACCAGGATCGGGTAAACCCGACAGCAGATCGAAGAATCTCATGGGAGCTCGATAGTTCCTGTACTTCAAATTCAGATGAAGAAATAGAATGCTGGCAGAACCAGTTGCACAAAGTAACAACGCAGAATTACAACATGATGATTAGATCACTATGCCACATGACAACCCAAGCAAGGGAACTGCCAACAGATGATGGGGTAATAAGATTGGATGAATCCTTAGTCAAATTTGAAAGTGCACTACAAGAACAATAGTAGTGCGATGCACTAGAATGGGCATTGCATGGGACACCTACACGATGGGGGCATACACCTCAGAAGACTACGGGGAACTGGCACAAATGTAGGAGAAGTATGCGCTTATGGTGTGGAAGTCACCAGTGTCAAATTCCAGATGGGTAGCCATGATGAAGTAGTTTTCGTGCTCACTTGTGTCGAGGGGTGTAGACGTGTGTGTTGTGTAAGCATACACGATACTATGGATAAAAAATCAGAACCCGACACAAGGAACACGATGCATGCCACAAAAATTCCACGTCAAAGCCTTCACAAAGCTATGTGGAGTCATGAACAAAGTTTACTAGACTGGACAAACTGATTGGGATCTACACATGCCAGTGGTCCGATGCACCTATGGGGCCACGTGCAGGAACTTGGGCATGGGAATGGTTTCGAAGATTATGAGCAAAGTCAAGGCTGGGGTTTTGGGAAAGAGTCCTCACGCAATCACTCCCATAATTGCAACAGCATGCAAGGACCAAAGTGAAGAGATTATGTAGCTGTGCGAGGACAAATGTATGTAGATTCAAGAGGCCATTCAACAAGGGAACATTGAGCTTCACGAACTCGAGGAAGATCGGGTACGACTAAAGCAGAAAAGAATATTAATGGATGAAGAGATCAGAGAATTGGAAACCAAAATCTTGCAGACATTACACGTCGACTGTAGGACGGGGCCACGTATGGGCAACCCTAGCACCGAAGATTGTCACTGGGGGTTTTTGGCCATACTACCATGGCTACAAACAAACCTTATCGGGCAAAACAGTTCAGGAGACGCACTGCATAAGGAAGAATGCGAAGCGATGATTAGCGCAAGGGTAATTAAGGGTAATTAAGGGAAGATGACTTGAAGCATCACACCAGTAGGATGAACACCTGACTATCTATAGGAAGCATAGTCTCAATGCTCCAAGTAGTTGAAAGAGAGTGTGGGACTCTAAAAGAGTCTATACAAGAGTTGTGCAACCTGAAAGTTGCGAGTAGGATCAGTATGATACACAGATCGCGTTCGCACACAAGGGACTACGCTGCCACATGGAGAGGGTGGAAAGCGATCATTGGTGTCATTGTTCATGACAAGATGTCCAATCTAAGGCAACAAGGAGTGGACAATGGGCAATTAAGACACGAAGTTAGAACTAGATTTGAAATGATATGCTGCCAGTATATCATTAATGAGCTAGAAAAGTAGGGAATGGTCGAATTTGAATTCTGACATGCCTATAAATCCCAAATGATCATCCACCGAACAAACATTGGCATCTTGAGAATTTAGTTATTGCACATGGACTTTATGGATTTAGAGGCTCTTGTTAGCACCTAAATCTGCCTTAGGCTGAAGGAAGGCAAAAATTAGGGTAACCACAAACCACGCTCAGTCTGGTAGCTAGCCCTACCAGAGCAGGAGAGTGCTCTCTCCAAGTCACGCTCAGTGAATAGATGATCGAAAATGGTCTGAGATGACTTACAATTCAATATTTACCTTAGCCTAGTAAGTGAATAGGGATTTGGGAAATAATTTTCATGAATGACCGAGCTTCTAGGATGTTATGGGATCGGTGCTCAGCAAAGAGTAGAGAATTGAATATGAAGGCATAGATTATTCCGTGAGGCAAGGTAGGTGGAAAGTGCAACAATTTCGGTTTAAGGTAACACGGAATGGAAATATTGCTGAAGAAAGTGAAAAGGGCATAGTCGCATGAATCCTTTTCAACAGAAGAATAACATTGTACATGATATTTTCCCACAAGGAGAGCAATATAAATTGAATTCTACCTAATCTCACTTAGAAAATTTCACTAAAATGAAACGTGAATTGAATTATGAAACATAACAAGATACATATGTAGCATAAGAACACATTTTCTACACTCACAACCACAAGAATCTCATGAAACAGAGCCGCTGCCTTTCATTAATTCTCTGTCAAAAATACACAGTGCAGAAATAGAGTTTCTTTCCCATAGTCTCCCAGAAGTTATAAGCCAGCCAACCCTTTGCAAATAACTTGCATACAATATATAGAATGTTTGAGGAAGAGATAGAACGCCCAAGGGTTGGGGAGTTACTCGAATCATTGCGAAATGGAGATGGAGAGCCAACCATTAGCTACAGGTGCAGCGCTGCAAACATGACATTTGGCTTCGGGTGACCATTTGCCTTCCTTCGCCACTTGGATAGAAGCCAATCTGGAGAAAAAACTCTTTAAATGCCACCTTTGGTGCCAAAAAACCAAAGTGTAGATGAGCTGGCCCACTTGGAGAAGTCGCGAACCGAAATTTCGTGAAACGGAAGAAAATTGGGCAATTTTTCCTCTGTGCGCCACGCCATTTTCTCTGTGCATTATGCTACTTTTGGGCGTCTTTTGGGGCACTTTCAGGTTTCAAAAATGTGCCCAAGTGTTCTTACTGGAAAGCCTGTCCTATCTACTTTCTAACCCAACTGGAATTTTCAAATTTGGTGCTCATTTGGCCCTCCAAATCTCCATTCTCCCGAGACTGCTTTCTGTGTGTCAAAAAAGTGGTAGAGAGGCCATTTTTGGGTCTTTTTTGAGCTTTTGGAGACTCATACCTTGCCAAAATTTCTTGCCCAGACACAAGTAGTTGTGATTTTCCATGTTGAATCCAAAAATGAAAGCCATTCCTCATTTGGAGCTCTAGAATTTTAGCGTCGCGGCAGTGGCGTGGCACACAGGGAGAAAATCCCTGTTTTTTGCCCAAAAAATTCACAACGTCACCAAAAATTCCCCAAATTTTTTTAAATTTGGGTTGGAGGTTCTCTATGGGGTGTTATGATGGTCCAAGGAAGCCTCAACCAAGATTCAAAGCTCATCTTGCACTTTTGCCATTTTTTCCCTTCTTGTTGCTTTCCTCAATTTCGCTTTCAAACTCCTTATTTGGGCCTGTGCACTCATGTTTCGCACCCTGTAACGGAAAGCCATATGTCTCAGTAGAGCAAGGTCCTAGTCAGCCTTGTCTAGTAGCCTCTCCAAATTCATGTTGACCTCTCGATATTGTCCTCCCGATCTTCATTGATTTCTTGCTCCAAAGATGTGAGCTCAACCCTTCTCCTTTGAGCAGCTTGGCGATGCTCACGAATGTTTTGCAGCTCCATGATCATCTGTTGGTCCTCAAGCTACTTGTTTCTCTACTCCAGGTACTTCATGTTCCACTTGGCCCTCTCCAAGCCAAGGGATAAGTCCTCAATCACTGATTGCTGCTCCTGGGTGATCTCTGTAAGCTCTACAGTTGTTGGTTCTGTATCTGTCTCATCATCATGGAGGAGAACGAATTCGGTCTCTCGCTCACCTGATGGCCCTTCCTCCTGCACTGGCTCCTTACCCTTGCGCTACTCCTGTGATGCTGATGTCGGAAGTGAGGCCCCTTCCACCCCGGGTAGAGATAACACTCGCTTTGCTGTTGCAAATAAGGGTCTACTGCCTCTCTGGTAGGTGATGTATACTGGCATAGTAGTAGTCTCATGTCGCTAATACTGATGAGATGGGCCCCCTATCTCATGCCCTACCTCTGATACCACCTGTGGAGCGCTAAAGAAGTCACAGGAGATGAAGTCCTCCCAAGCAATACCTTGCAATCCCAACTGATGGTCCACCAAAATCCGGATAAAGGCAAAGTGATAAACATTGTTGAGCTGCTATCGAGGGGTCTTATGCTGCATGAAATTCTTCATCCTCTCTATGTTCCCGCAGATGAAAAATGGGAGGTTTATCATCCGCACCCTGGTAAAGTGCATGAGCAACTTGATGTGATAGGCATAAAGGCGAGAAAACCTCCCTCACAACTGAAGTACTTCATGATCAATTTCATGAGTGGAGCATACTCATCTCTAAAAAATCTGAATGGAAAAACTCTCGTGAGATGGCTCAAACAACTGTCCTTAATGTAAGGCTCATAATGATGCCTCTCCTCCTTCTTCTTCTTATGATACTACTCTTCAATGTTTGGTATGCCTGTTGCAACTGATATGGTTTCGGGTGTCAATGTGAAACTGAACCCAGCCAAGATAAACTATCCTCCATGTAGGTGAAGTGCAAAAATACGGGCCAACTCATGATGAACTCTAACATTTGCACACTCTGACAAAATTCAAAACATGCTAAGTGTTGGAAACAAGACATAGCAAGAGGGCATGCCTGCAACTCAGTGAGGGTGTTTGGCTCATCTCTAAGATGTTTGCCACCACAGTGATGTATCCTGTGGGCCTTTTCTCCTGAAGCTGTGTCACTATGGGTCGCTTCCTCATATTCTGATGAAACCTCGGATGCCATGACTGTCGTTTGTACACTAAGTTTTAGGCTACCCTTTGATTTAAATGAAGCTGGTAGTTGCTTTGACAATCTGCCACCAAGGGAACAATTAAATAGGGAGTATTAGGAAGGGAATGATGTAATGGGAATAGGGGTTAAAGGGAGAGATTTTTTAGGGACTTGGGAGGAGTTTGGGTATAGTGTTGATGGGGTAGGGTTTGTGTTGTTTGCAAGGTAGGGTTTGGGTTTTTTTAGCAATAGGAAGGGGGAAAAGGGAGTATGATTTTTTGGTAGGGTTAGGGTAGTGATTATGGGGACAATAGTCATAGGGAATGAGAAATAGGGTTAGGGTAGGAAAAACACCTTGGAAGGACTGTCACTGTAGCACAAACCCTAGCATCATGGTTTTCTTGGTGTTTTCCTTTGTTTGCTTTATAAAAAAAAATTGCATTTGACTACAAGCATAAAAACCCTTATATCACCCATAAAATTTGATGAACAAGTGATGTTATAGAGCCTACCTTGCAATTTGATGGGCTTCATAGGCAACCTGAGGCAATTTTGCACAATTAAACGCCTTTTAGCCTTGTGCGCCGTTCTCTCTATGTGCGCCTCGCCAGTGTAAATTTACACTGGAAAATTTCTCCCAGTGCGTTGCGCTCCCTCTGTGCATCGCGCTCATTTCCAGGTGACTTTTGGAGGCCTTCCTAGTGTCCAAATTAGGCTCAGGATAGCTTTTTGTAAATTTCTTTGAGTCTACTTTCCAACCCGACCATAAGTTTTCAATTTGGAGTTCATTTGCCCTGTCAAAAATCAAATCTCCCAAGACTGGTCAAAATGTGCCGAATGAGGCTTCCTAAAGGCAGAGTGTTGTTACAGTCAACTTTTAAATGCCTTCCTCAACTCCAAATTGAGCTCATGATATCTCATTGGAAAGATATTTGTGTCTAGTTAGCATTTGGCTCATCAAACAAGTCATTTGGCCAACTGAGCTAGGAGAAAATTTTATTTTCCCAAGGTCACTTCAGAGGTGCATCAATTCTCCCAAGGCGATTATATTTTTGACATTTCTCCAAAACCATGACACCTGTGTAAAACATGAAGGAGGTTTTTCTTCCTTGGTCTGTTGTGGACAAAAAAATCTCTCAGGTTTCCCAAATTCATCTTTGATTGCTCAGAAACATCATTTGAGTTAAACCTATCCCGATGTGTGGGACAAGGGACTTGCCGAAATGAAGCAAAATGAGGGGTATAGGGAGCTTCTAAATTCTTGAGGAAATTTTGGGAAGTAGGGAGGGATGTTAGAAAGTAGGGGAAAGTGGAATCTCAGAAATTGAGTGAGGGGAAGGGGTCAAAAAAGGCAAAACACAGGTCCAACCTAGAAAATTGCCAAGTTGTAGCAAGAAACTAGGGTTTGTGTGAAAATGAGGAATTTGGGGGATCTCAGTAATGGGAAGTGTTTGATAAGGTACTTTAAGGATAAGGGAAGGTGTATGAACATCAAGATACAAGTTTTGCCAATGATTTGACCGTCCAAGGGAAATTAGCTTCAAAACCCTAGGAGAGGGAAATGAACCTTGTCTAGGCGCAACTGAAGCATGAACAAGGTGTAAAATGATCCAGTGGGACTTGACATGATAATTACAACTCTTTGAATGATGGTACACTCAGCTAAATGGTGACATGGACCGACATTTGGACAACTTCGACCAGGGTAAAATCAAACCCTAGACCTAATGCCTAGTGACCAAATTTTGCTTGAAGACTCACTGAAATGACAAAATTTGACCTTGACACCTTAAAATCACTTTGTAAGAGCATGTTTGATCACTGGAGGAAGGCTGCAAAGATTGAAGCTAACATTGGCCCCAGTAGGGATGGCAGCTCCTTGGAGGTGCCAAGAACTGCAGATCTTTGGGTGAGCAGATAGTGCCTTCGTCCATTGGGCTATGGAGTCCATTATTCTGACAAACCAACAGGACTCAATTTATTGACTGAAACTTGACTGAAACTGACTCAATGCGAACTGAAATGACTGAAAAACTTGACTCTATGCAAAAGGAAATGACTCATGACTGAGTTAACTAAAACAAGAACTGACAAAACTTATTCAATGGTAGCAGTCCATCAAGATTCAAGGGTTTCAAATCATGATGACATCCACCTGCGTACTAATGCAATATGTACAATCATGTGTAATGTGTATTCCAATGTAACCAATCAAGTAGATGCCTCCTTGATTGATTCTCTGGATTAGATCTTCTGGTCAACAACAGATACTGGTAATTGGGATTCCAAAAACATAATTGACCATGATCCCCTTCATCACTGAATAGTGAAATAATCACCTTCATTGCTGACTGCAACAAATCTGCCATTGGATCCTGAAAAACATGAAGATTTCCCTCGCGCTAAAGAAACAAGGTGTCCATTTCTTATGATGCTGATCACTTTTCACAAATAAGAGCATGTTCCTGGTCCTTAAAAAATTCGGAACAAGTAGATGAGCAACTCTCCGTTTCAAAGAACATTTCAAAACATGAAACATAGGAAGAAGAATGTGAAATGGCATCGTGAATGGTCAGATCTTCGATAGTCTGAAAATCTTGTAGGTTATCTTCATATGATATGGCAGCCAAATTCTCATTACATTCATTAATCATAAAAAAATAAACTTCAGATGTTTCATGAAACTCAAGCATGACATTTCAGTCATCTATCATAAATTCATCTAGAGAAACTTTTTCACCTACTTGAACAAAGATATCCTCTTGCTGTTAATGAATTGACTGGATTACCTTGTTAGGAAGGTTGTGTTCTGATGAGATGAGGGCAGTTAGGTCTGTAACTCTGTCTTCTTCATTTGAGGCAGCCTCAACAATGCAATTCTCTTCTATGAGATCCAGAACAACATGCTTTTCCTCATCAGAATCTATCTCTCGATCTGGTTTATCATCATCATTTTCTGAGATTGGAACATCATTTTCCTGCGTATCCTCATTTATTTCAACTGGATCAGAAATAAAACTCCTTCCTTCATCATTTTCAACCATATGGAAATCTGTAGCCTGCTGATCTATTTCATGTAATTCATGTTGACTGTCACGATGTAAAATTCCTTCATTTTCCACCGTACAAAGATCTTGATTCTGCTGCAATTTTTCCTGAGCATCTTGATGGGACTCCTCTAGTTTCTCTTCATGTTGCTGAAATGGATTCTCGCACAAGGCTTCCATGATCTCATCATCCATAAAATTATCATCCTCATGGTATTTTTCAAGGCTTTCAATGAAAGCAGAAGCATGTTTACAATAGTCATGAACTAGATTTAATGATGGATAAGATTCTTGATATCTTTCAATGAACAGAGCATGAAAATCCCTTAAACAGTAAATACAAGCAGGCGGTAAACTTTCATATCAATATTGGGCTTCACCTTCCAAAGTGGCCAAGAATATCTTCATCAAGAAATCTTCAGGGAAATCAACCTTCAACTTGCGAATATGCATTTGAAATCAAACTAGATGTAAAGTAGCATCCTTCTTACCATCATCCTTAAACGTAGGAAAATTCCTTGACCAATCTACTTTCGGAATCTTATTTGGAAAGCCTAGAATGTGATCTCGGCTCATGGGAGCATATCTTCTTGCAATCCGGTCCATATTGAAAATGTCAAAGCTACTGATCTCTCTGCAGTGGAGTCACCATGAAGCATCGATTGCTGGATTCTTCAGTGAATGGAGTCGCCAGGTGAATTCTTTCAGCCTTTCCAGTGTCTGATCGTCGTCCACCATCAGTAATCAGATAGAAACTTGAGATATGAACTGGGGTATGACAATCTACAAGTAAACTTCGATCCCCAGTATGGTTGCCACTATGTTAGCAGCTAAATCTGCCTTAGGCTGAAGGAAGGAAAAAATTAGGGTAACCACAAACCACGCTCAGTCTAGTAGCTAGCTCTACCAGAGCAGGAGAGGGCTCTCTCTGAGTCACGCTCAGTGAATAGATGATCGAAAACGGTCTGAGATGACTTACAATGCAATATTTGCCTTAGGCTAGTAAGTGAATAGGGATTCGAGAAACAATTTTCATGAATGACCAAGCTTCTGGGATGTTATGGGACCGGCGCTCAGCAAAGAACAGAGAATTGAATATGAAGGCACAGATTATTCCGTGAGGCAAGGTAGGCAGAAAGTGCAGCAATTTTGGTTTAAGGTAACGCGGAATGGAAAGATTGCTGAAGAAAGTGAAAAGGGCATAGTCGCATGAATCCTTTTCAACAGAAGAATAACACTATACATGAAATTTTCCCACAGGCAGAGCAATATAAATTGAATTCTACCTAATCTCACTTAGAAAATTTCACTGAAATGAAACGTGAATTGAATTATGAAACATAACAAGATACATATGGAACATAAGAACACATTTTCTACACTCACAACCACAAGAATCTCATGAAACAAAGCCGATGCCTTTCATTAATTCTCTGTCAAAAAATACACAGTGCAAAAACAGAGTTTCTTTCCCACAGTCTCCCAGAAGTTATCAGCCAGCCAACTCTTTGAAAATAACTTGCATACAATATATAGAATGTGTGAGGAAGAGATAGAATGCCAAGGGTTGGGGAGTTACTCGAATCATTGCGAAATGGAGATGGAGATCCAACCATCAGCTACAGGTGCAGCGTTGCAAACATGACATTTGGCTTTGGGTAACCATTTGCCTTCCTTCGCCACTTGGATAGAAGACAATATGGAGAAAAAACTCTTTAAATGCCACCTTTGGTGCCAAAAAACCGAAGTGTACAGATGAGCGGGCCCACTTGGAGAAGTTGCAAACCGAAATTTCACGAAACGGAAGCAAATTGGGCAATTTTTCCTCTGTGCGTTGCGCCATTTTCTTTGTGCGTCGTGCTACTTTGGGGCCTATTTCGGGGAACTTTCAGGTGTCCAAAATGTGCCCAAGTGCACTTGCTAGAAAGCTTGTCCTGTCTACTTTCTAACCCAACTCGAATTTTCAAATTTGTGCTCCTTTTCCCCTCCAAATCTCCATTCTGCCAAGACTGCTTTTTGTGTGTCAAAAAAGTGGCAGAGAGGCCATTTTTGCGTGTTTTTTGAGTTTTTGGAGACTCATACCTTGCCAAAATTTCTTGCCCGGACACCAGTAGTTGTGATTTTCCATGATGAATCCAAAATGCAAGCCATTCCTCATTTGGAGCTCTAGAATTTTAGCGTCGCGCCACAGGGAGAAAATCCCTGTTTTTTGCCCAAAAAATCACCATGTGACAAAAAATTACCCAAATTTTTTGAAATTTGGGCTGGAGGTTCTCTATGGGGTGTTATGATGGGCCAAGGAAGCCTCAGCCAAGATTTGAAGCCGATCTTGCTCTTTTGCCCTTTTTTCCCTTCTTGTTGCTTTCCTCAATTTCGCTTTCAAACTCCTTATTCGGGCCTATGAACTCATGTTTCGCACCCTGTAACAGAAAGCCATATGTCTGAGTAGATCAAGGTCCTAGTTGGCCTTGTCCAGCAGCATCTCCAAATGCATGTTGACCCTCTCAAGATTGGCCTCCCGATCTTCATTGATTTCTTGCTCCAAAGATGTGAGCTCAACCCTTCTCCTTTGAGCAGCTTGGCGATGCTCACGAATGTTTCGCAGCTCCATGATCGTTTGATGGTCCTCAAGCTACTTGTCTCTCTGCACCAGGTACTTCATGTTCCACTTGGCCCTCTCCAAGTCAAGGGATAAGTCCTCAATCACTCATTGCTGCTCCTGGATGATCTCTGTAAGCTCTGGAGTTGTTGGTTTTGTATCCGTCTCATCATCATGTAGGAGAACGAATTTGGTCTCTCGCTCACCTGATGGCCCTTCCTCCTACACTGGCTCCTTACCCTTGCCCTGCTTTTGTGATGCTGATGTTGGAAGCGAGGCCCCTTACACCCCGGGTGGAGATAACACTCGCTTTGCTGTTGCAAATAAGGGTCTACTGCCTCTCTGGTAGGTGATGTATACTGGCATAGTAGTAGTCTCATGTCACTCATACTAATGAGATGAGCCCCCTATCTCATGCTCTACCTCTGATACCACCTGTGGAGTGCTGAATAAGTCACGGGAGATGAAGTCCACCCAAGCAATACCCTGCAATCCCAACTGATGGTCCACCAAAATCCGAATAAGGGCAAAGTGATAAACACTTTTGAGCTACTGTCAAGGGGTCTTGTGCTGCATGAAATTCTTCATCCTCTCTCTGAACTTCCCGCAGATGAAAAATGGGAGGTTCATCATCCGCACCCTGGTAAGTGCATGAGCAACCTGATGTGATAGGCATAAAGGTGAGAAAACCTACCCTCACAACTGAAGTACTTCATGATCAATTTCATGAGTGGAGCATACTCATCTCTCAAAAATCTGAATGGAAAAACTCTCGTGAGATGGCTCAAATAGCTGTCCTTAATGTAAGGCTCATAATGATGCCTCTCCACCTTCTTCTTCTTATGCCACTGCTCTCCAATGTTTGGTATGCCTGTTGCCCCTGATATGGTTTCCGGTGTCAATGTGAAAGTGACCCCAGCCAAGATAGACTGTCATCCATGTAGGTGATGTGAAAAAAGATGGGCCAACTCGTGATGAACTCTAACATTTGCCACCCTCTGACAAAATTCAAAACATGCTAAGTGCTGGAAACAAGAGATAGAAATAGTGCATGCTTGCAACTCGGTGAGGGTGTTTCGCTCATCTCTAAGATGTCTGCCACTCCGGTGATGTCTCCTGTGGTCCCTTTCTCCTAAAGTTGTGTCACTGTGGGTCTCTTCCTCATATTCTGATGAAACCTCGGATGCCATGATTGTTGTTTGTACACTGAGTTTTAGGCTGCCCTTTGATTTAAATGAAGCTCGTAGTTGCTTTGACAATTTGCCACCAAGGGAACAATTAAACAGGGAGTATTAGGAAGGGAATGATGTAATGGGAATAGGGGTTAAAGGGATAGAATTGTCAGGGACTTGGGAGGAGTTTGGGTATAGTGTTGATGGGGTAGGGTTTGTGTTGTTTGCAAGGTAGGGTTTGGGGTTTTTTTTTTTTAGCAATAGGAAGGGGGGAAAGGGAGTACGATTTTTTGGTAGGGTTAGAGTAGTGATTATGGGGAAAATAGTCATAAGGTAATTAGTAATAGGTGCAGGGTAGGGAAAGCACCTTGGCAGCACTGTCACTGTAGCACAAACCCTAGCATCATGGTTTTCTTGGTGTTTTCCTTTGTTTGCTTTATAAAAAAAATTTGCATTTGACTACAGGCATAAAAACCCTTATATCACCCATAAAATTTGATGAACAAGTGATGTTATAGAGCCTACCTTGCAATTTGATGGGCTTCATAGGCAACTTGAGGCAATTTGGCACAATTTCAAGCCTTTTAGCCCGGTGTGCCGCGCTCTCTATGTGCGCCGCGCCAGTGTAAATTTACACTGGAAAAATTGGGTGCAGGATAGCTTGTTGGAAAGGTATTTGAGTCTACTTTCGAATCCAATCTTAATTTTTCAATTTGTAGTTCATTTGTCCTATCAAAAATCAAATCTCCCAAGACTGGTAAAAATGTGCCAAATGAGGCTGCCTAAAGGCAGAGTGATGTTACAATCAACTTTTGAATGCCTTCCTCAACTCCCAATTGAGCTCATGATAGCTCATTAGAAATATATTTTTGTCTAGTTATCATTTGCCTCATCAATAAAGTCATTTGGCCAACCTAGCTAGGAGAAAGATTGATTTTCCCAAGGTCACTTTAGAGGTGCATCAATTCTCCTGACGCGATTGTATTTTTGACATTTCTCCAAAAACATGACACCTGTGTAAAAAGTGAAGGATGTTTTTCTTCCTTGGTCTGTTGTGGACAAAAACCTCTCTCAATTTTCCCAAATTCATCTTTGATTGCTCAGAAACATCATTTGAGTGAAACCTATCCTGATGTGTGGGACAAGGGATTTGTCGAAATGATGCGAAATGAGGGGGATAGGGAGCTTCTAAATTCTTGAGGTAATTTTGGGAAGTAGGGAGGGATGTTAGAAAGTAGGGGAAAGTGGAATCTCAGAAATTGAGTGAGGGGAAGGGGTCCAGAAAGGCAAAACACAAGTCCAACCTAGAAAATTACCAGGTTGTAGCAAGAAACTAGGGTTTGTGCGAAAATGAGGAATTTGGGGGATCTCAATGATGGGAAGTGTTTGATAAGGTACTTTAAGGATAAGGGAAGGTGTATGAACATTAGGATACAAGTTTTGTCGATGATTTGACCTTCCAAGAGAAATTAGCTTCAAAACCCTAGGAGAGGGAAATGAGCCTTGTCTAGGCACAACTGAAGCATGAACAAGGTGTAAAATGACCTAGTGGGACTTGACATGATAATGAAAACTATCTAAATGATGCTACAATTAGCTGAACGGTGACATGGACCGACATTTGGACAACTTTGACAAGGGTAAAATCAAACCCTAGACCTAATGCCTAGTGACCAAATTTTGCTTGAAGACTCACTGAAATGACAAAATTTGACCTTGACACCTTCAAATCACTTTGTAAGAGCATGTTTGATCACTGGAGGAAGGCTGTAAAGATTGACACTAACAACTCTGACAGCAGGTTTATTATTTGAAGAATTACCGAAAGAGACGCAGGACCTGCTGACCAGAGCAATATCGGATGCCAAGGAAGATGCACCGAGCTCTATGTCACCGGTGGGGGACAAGCCAAAAATTCCAAAATTTCCCTGGACAATGAGTCCCAAAAAGGATCCATAGGGAGTAGTACCAGTCTGTATGTCTCTACATAATCTACATGGTTTTCCAAACTTTCGATGGAAGAAAACGAAATACAGTTAATAGTGAGAGCGATGATGAGGAGGAGGAGCCTTAGACCTTTGTAGAAGAGATAGGATCAGAGGAAGAGATGGAAGAAGACATCCAACTAGTACGCACCACAAAAAAGCTATCCAAGTACGTCCCTCCACGGAAAGGGAGGGTAGACGTACCTTAAGATTTGGATGTCGTTAAAAGCACACTTAACACCCCATTCCTCCCCGCGGGAGTTCTATTCGAAGGTTCGGTTGTGGGCCACGTACTCACTATGAAGTTTGAACATTGGGACCTCGTGGATAGCGAGAAGTTACCTCATTTGGAAACTAGCCAGCTAATGAAACAAAGCACGAAGGGGGTAGTTACAACACTACAACCATGGAAATCGTTGCACGGGGTGGAGGAAGCCAAGCTACTCTACCTCCTATCGATTCCACACTTTCATCGGGCCCTAATCATGATATTTGTCATCAAGCAACTACTGTGCCTAGTGCATGATGGGTACTTATGGCTGGGGGAGCCCATTCCCATCATGGCAGATCTCATTCATAGGATTTCTTGACTTCCCTGTATGGGAAGGGATGCCGTAGAAATAGCTGGTACAAGTGGAGACTTGGCAATTGCAGAGGTGATTAAAAAGAAATATAAGTTTGAGAAAAAGCAGAGGGGTTACATTATTACTAGCATTCAAGACAAAGGGGTTCGTGTCGCTACCCATTTGTTGGCAGGAATGTTGATGAGAAAATGCCGTGGAAATGAGGTACCAACAATGGTCATCACGCTGGCTAAGAAATGCGCAGAAGGGGTACGATTCAACTAGTCGCAATTCCTCTACGAGGAGTTCTTGATGAACTGTAGGGAGGCCCAGGAGCAGGGTAAGACCTTCCACTACATGTGGTTGCTCTTATCCATCCTGTTGGTTATAGGATAATTGCTTGAGGATAGTCACTTTGCTCCCCTTGACCAAGACTGGGCAAAGGCAACAAAATATGCGTTGCTATGGGAAACGAAGGATGCCACGTGCATTTGAGAAACCAAGGTCTTCTGTGTACTGATAGAGGAAAGTGTACGACTATGGATCAACACATGGTTGTGCCTATCCCCCTTGGTAAACGACAGTATAAGGAGATTTGTAGACTTTAAAGAAGATATGCACAATGTGTATATTAGGGTAGGGAAGGATCTAGAGTAGAAGTGGACCACGCTTCCCTTCATCACAATAAATGATGTTGTGTTCATGGTGCTCGATACATGGCCACCAGAATCGCGCATACTAGATGTGGTAGTACGTGATGAGATGGAGATTTAGAAATATAAGGTTACTGCTAAGTGGCTAGCACAACAGAAGCAGAATGAATAACTAGCTGAGGAAGTAGGGGCGTCCTGGGAGGCAGTGAAGGATGCCACAGAAAAGGTAGTGACAGTAGGGGCCACTATGATGCAGGAAGAAAGAGGCCTGGACGTAACCATAGGATAGGGGAAAAATGATACAATGGAAGGTGCGGACCCAAGCACCACCTCGACACTATTGAAACAACTGCGCAAGACAGAATGAAGAGGGCCGCGGAAGCAGACGAAGTCTTCCAAGTTGGATGGGGAGCCTATTACACTAACCGAGGGTGACGTATATGACATCAGCAACATAGTTCACGAAGTCACTAGGGAGGTGCTCTAGGAGGCAATGACAGAGTAGCAGAATGTGTTGGGGGAGCTCAAGGCGCAACTCTAGGAACTTCAGGTGTGGGCCCCATAGTAGGGAACGGTAGTTGGGGTTATGGGTACATCAGCAACTGAGAAATTGCTGCAAGCCAAAATGGAAAATACCATTACACTACTAGAAGGAGAACTGATAGTGGACAGAGCCATGGTAAGCTGGCTCAGGGGACCGGGTTTAAACTTGACTGCCCTGCCGTAAGAAATATTAGACCAGCCATAGGATGGAGTGGCAAGAGAGCTCTCCGCTAGGGAAGGATGCATAGTACAGGTGCTTAGTGAACAATTAATCAACATCGAGCAGCTGAGCCTCCAACACGATGAAGCGGTAGCATAGGCTTAGCACTTGGAGCAAATCATCAAGGAAGCATGTCGCCGCATCCCTAAGCTAGAGATTACAGTAGACTTACCAGTACATATCTGGATCCAAAAACTGGCCAATGGATTCCGCTAAGCACAGGAGGAAGCAACAATGATCTAGATGGACCTCAACCTAGAGATTGCAGAGCTGAGGCTAAAAGCGCAACCCTCTACACCGCCAGAAGTCAGAGAGCAGCGGCACCACGTCATTCAATTAGTGTTCAAAATAATAGAGTGCACCATACAGGATTGCACAAGCTTATTAGATTAATCACTCTTCACCCTCACTTTACTACAGGAAGACCCAATGCTATAGCGGTTAGAGACAGAAGCACGAGAATTACAGCAGGCCTACAACAATGTCTAGGGGACCATGCAGAAAGTTGCCCTTACTTAGCGACTAGCCAAGATGAGGGAGGCCCATGGTCTCAAGAAGTAGGTGGATGCCATGTGTCAGAAAGAAGCATTGCTTAAAGAACACATCCAGCCTTGGCTCGAGGAAGTGTTCACGGTCATAGCCAAGATCAAGGGAAAGCTGGCACAGGTGTAGGGAATATACACACTCAGGTAAGGAACTATGGTTGACAATGAAGCATCAGAGATATGAGCATAATGTTTACAGTGGACAGCAAAAGAATGTGCCACGAACGTAAGTGAAGCACAAAGGTTGTTGGACGAACTTTGCGTGAAGATCACTGCACCAGCCGAGTGACTCGGTATGAGTCATGATGATTGTGTTGGGGGATTGTTGGGCAGCGGATCCCCCCATAGCAGATTTTTGGGGTTGGTAGCCTGAATTTTGGTCAAATGTAATGTAAGACCCGTAAAATGTGGGTGTGGAGTGTGAAAGTCTAGGGTAGTCCACCCTAAAATATTGTAATTTAATATACAATGTGTTAGCCTACCCATGGTCCGTAGACCATGGGAATGTATAAAAAGAGCAAGGCTCTAAGGGTAGAGGTAGAGTTTTTGAGGATTGATCTTAAGTGATATGGGTTTTTGAATGCGATATTCGCTCTGAGTCTGTAAGTCTGAGTCTTTGGTCATAGTAGTAGGAAGAGGTTCTGCAGTTGTGTACGTAGAGGTCTGGAAGAGTCCGCAGCTGTGTGCGCGGACCCCTGTAGCTGAGTGCGCAGGGCTGAGTTGGGATTGTAATGGAAAAGAATTTTAATAAAAGCTAAGGTTATTCTAGAATATTTTGCATCTATTCTTACATCTGTATGTTTATCCTTCTATTATAGTCTTATGCATCTCTTTATAGTTTATGATTGCATACGCTTGTTATGAATGTTGAATGATTGATAAGAGTATTGGGCCCACAAAATTAAGTCAAGATCTATAATAATAACGTAGTAAGAATAAGGGATCTAGACTGAACCTCTTTGCGCTCTTTACAGAGCTACACAAAGGTTAGACAGCTGCGCAAAGTAGGGTGAGCATCTAGGATCAGTTTGCAAACCTCCCAGCCTTCATCAAGACATTCCCAGGGTGAAAAAACCTGGTTCCAGCACCCCCCCATACTACCTTGGGTGAGACCTCAATCCATGCACCACGGAATGTTGCTGAAAGGGCTAGTATTTTCGAGATTTGTTTGGCCAAATCACTTCTAAACCTGGGTCAGGCCCCAACAAGGCAGCATGATAAAGCTAAGTACAATATAAACATGATGCTCTCATTGGATTTGTACAACCACGGGCATAATGTCTTGGCCCTCCGCAATTGTAACAAATTAGTTGTTCGTGACCCCTTCCCAGTCCCATTCGACCTCAACCTTGTTCGCGGCCCTGAAATTCAGTGCGCACCATCCCTGTATTTTGATCAAGGGCTCGTATTTCGATCTGCACTCTGTAGGTAGGAGTTTGATCCATCATCAGTTCATAACTTCTACAGGTGCACTCAGCATGGCCTACTGGCCTGGAGAAATTACAGAACAACTGATGGGACGTCTGTGCATACTTCTATAATAGATGATAATTATTCATAGCATGTTTTCCTCCTATTTGAAAAATCACGCACGATAATGCAGGTGTTGCACTCAGTCCTGCTTGTGCCTCTGGTCTTAATGGCATCGATGCTCCTCTCATCAAGTAGTTCACGAAGACTACACAATGGTCCTTGTCATGCCCCCGGCCTTTGCATTTTATGCACCATACCTCCTTGCACGCCTCTGGCTAAGCTGTCCTATCTTGTTTCAAATTCTGCATTTCCAGACACAAATTTTGCTGTTGCACATGGATTTGTTGGACTCCCAGGCTAGGATCTTGTATTTGGGTCTCATGCGGTCTCATTGCAATATCCAAAGCTTTGGCCTGGGTGGATAACATCTGATGTGACAGCACCATCCTTAAATGTGGTGTTAGTGACGCTACAAACCATGCACAGTGCTACCAATCTATCAAGGTCATGTTGGCCTTGCAAATCATACTCTTCAGTCTCTGATCCAGATCCCATGGGGTCTTGCCTGAGAGCATCATGATTTCCTTAAACCTAATATCGATTGTGTCTCCGATTTTGGTCTGCTAAATTCCATGTTCAGTGCAGCCTGGATATCTGTGATCCCTGCATTTGGATGGTCAATAGAATGCTTAATGTACCATGTTAGTGCGCGATCCTGCAACGTTCTTACCAACATTTCCTTATTTATATTGTCATCCACCACTACTTGTGCTCCCCATATAGCTTTTACCATGAACCAAAATTGGCCCAGATCTTTTTTCCCTACTCCTTTGAATACCGAAAATTTTATCGTGCTTGCCATACTAAACTGTGGTGGTGGCAGAGGTTATGTGGGCAGAGATGGAGGTGAAGATGGTGAGACTAGTGGTGGTGTAGGTGGAGGTAGTATGCACAAAATTCATTGCCATATCAGATTGATCACACTTCTTGGTGAAACTTTCGTGAGCTCTTCCTCACTTTTTCGCTAAGGTGAAATAAAGGGGTTATTTTCTATCTCCGTGCTACCTTCGTTTCTATAGATCCTCCCACTTCACATAACCACAAACATCATTTTATTTGCATAACCCGCTTTTCACACAATAGCATTTTAATCCAAGTGTTCAAAGATTTAATGTACTTACCTCGCAGTCCTTTGAGGAAGCATGGTTCTGCCTCCTGTAGCTGACTGAAATATCTACCACGAATTTGGTGATAAACCCTCCTATAATTCGATCAAGCCAATGGTCCATAGTGCACGTGATCTCATCTTCTGATGCTTCTAGTCTACGCACAAATTATGGAGTCCACACAATCGGTTTGTTGAGCCTACACCTCTCCTAACTGTCTGCTGGCTTCGCGATCCACTCATAAAACTCAAAGGGGAATGATGCAAATAAAATTTCATGGATTTCCATATATAAGTAGCGCTCTAAACACTATTCCTTTGATACTCATGGATTCCTGTTTTCTTGTGCCGTGAACTCATGAATATTTCTGTCCAACCACCCTTCAATTTCTTTCTTTGTCAGATTCCAGTGACATGAAATCAGACATCCCTTATGCAGATCCCAGTCCTAGCAACATAACCATTTGTTGGCTTGTTGGGGCCTGACACCAGGTTCGGAGATGATTTAGCCAAACAAATCCCGGTACTATTGGCCCTTTTAGAAATAGTTAGTGGAGCGTGGACTGAGGTATCACCCAAAGTAGTATGGGAGGGTGCTAGAAGTAGGTTTCCGCACCCTAGACATGTCTGATGGTATTAAGCAGGTCGGCAGTTCGACCCTTCGTGCACATCGCTATGTGCACTTACCCATTCCTCATAGCCTAAGGTGCTGCCTTCACGCAGCCCTGCCTGGGGGCCAAGCAACGTTATTACCCAAGTCCTTATTAGTAATACAATATTAGTTGATTAACTTAGCTTACTGACATGTGTAAAGTATACATAGCAACATAAATCATTTGTACTAGTGTGCACAGTAAATAAACAATACATTAGAAATTGATATCAAACATGTAATAACTCAAGAATAGATACACAGAATTTCGAATGAACCTCTTTTATTATTCTCTTCTCCTGTTACAGACTAGACTCCTCCCTTCGCACTTAGCTACAGGGGTCCGCGCACTCAACTGTAGAAAAATATGCCTCTGTGCACTCAGCTGCAGAGCCTTCTCCTACTCTACGACTCAAGACACACTTCACACTTTGAATTAATCTCTAAGACCTTTCATGCCCATCCTCTATTCGATTATCTATCTTTACAACTTAGAGCCTTGCTCTATTTATACAATCCCATGGTTCACAAACCATTGGTAGACTGACATTACATTCAAAACTAGGGCAGACAACCCTATGACTCTAACATACATTTCGTGCCCGCAATTCATGGAACTTTACAAAAATATCAACTCAAAACTTGGGCTTCAAGCCCCAAAACATGCCGTGGGGGGATTCCATGCCCAACACAGTTATTTCCTATGATGAATAATGTTGAATGTTTTATATGTCATAATGTTTGACATGTTGCAGCCAGATGCAAAAGTAGAATGGTTCAAGATAATAACCCTCACACAGAAAGATCATCAGCTTCCAGGTACGTTAAGGGATATTATTTTTCTTGCAATATGTTTGGTCACAAATTCGTTGATTTCCTTAGAAGGAATATGAAACATATAAGATATTATACTTGTAAAACATTTGGGCATATAGCAAAAGAATGCACGAGAAAATTTCAGCCAGCATACCAAAATGAGAAAACATCATCAGACTCCAAGGTATTGTTTAGGGATAAGTTACCCTAGGGTCTTGCATCAATACCCTAGCAGATCAGGGGTTACCTATAAATAGAAGCAAGCATTCCACATAGCCATGATGCTAACATAAACAAACTATGCAAAGAGAAGTGCACCTGGGGGTCCTTTGTTTGGGAAGATCCAGCTTGGGGCCAAAGCCTCTTCAAGTTCCTTTCGGTCCTTCAACCTGCAAAAAAGTAATTTCCAGAAAGCACAGTAGTATATTGACCAAGAATCATAAATAAATCATCTTCATAGCATATTGAAAGGTAGTTAGTTATACAATTAAAACAACCATTCATATGTGAATCATAACATTGACATCATAAACATGAAGAAGATTTATATCAGGAACAAGACAAGTGTTTCTTTTATTATAGATAACCAAAGTACAGAAAGGAATGATTTCACCTGACTCTTCCTTTTGCAGGCTCCAAGCGGAACCTTCCCCTGGATTCGTCCAATCTCAAGCCTTCAACAAGCTCCTTCCATAACTCACTCAAGGATATCTCAATTAATGGAAAGACATCATTTCCTATAATGGGGAAGTGCTGGAAGCACAAGGATCCTTAGACCTAGTCAGGTATAATCTCAACAGAGTGATTTTTCTCTCTATTCTCTCTCCTCCTTAGGCCTTCCCATTGAAGCCTTTTTATACTTCTCCCAAAGTAGTTTTTTAGTTGGGAATTCATTGGGAATAGTTGGGCCACAGGTACTAACAAGTAATCAACAGGTAAAACCCATGATCTCCGCCTGAAATTAAGGAGATTTAAATTTTTTAAGTGTTTTAAGACATATACATGGGTTGGGTATACATAGACCCACGTATACATGCATTTAGTTTAAGGCAATGTCGCGTATAGGGAGTAAAACACTATTTTTTTAAGTATTTGGACCAGGTCTGGAAGGACGGGTTGCCCTAGGCCATGAGTGCAGCATCACAAACATCAAGAGTGAGATTTGGAGCTATAAAAGATGCCCCCTAATATATGAGGTCAGAACGGGTACATGATGGCCGAAACATATTAAGTAAGTACATGGAAAGGAAACTTGTCAAAAAATGAGAAGGACTTCAACAGAGTTCAACCTGCCAAGCCACAAAAGGAGATAAACAAGAAACACTGTCTAAGGCAAGCATACCCATGCTCAAAGAAAGTAAAGCATTTCCCCATATCAAGTACAAGCAGATCCACTAAGTATACAAGTATAAAAGACTGAAAAATACACAGTGGATCATCTGATCACGATCGAACAAGTACATGTCTGAATATCACATATAAGAATGTCAATGATGCTGAAAGATGAAGCGGATCACTAATATCAAAGACTGATCCCAAAAATACCAAATGAACATGATGGAATAGGATGGTACTACACTACAAACTTAGGTGCTAGAATATAAAATGTCACCATGAATGACTGCAACATATAAGGTGAAGTGGTATCAACTAGTAGCAACAGAAGCAACTGTCAAGTGGACCAATGAATGCTGATGCAACCTGAGGTCTTCATCGACCGCCATGGTACATTTCTACACCATGGGAATAAATGATCTGAAGTCAACCATGTGAGAAAGAAAGGTACTGCATGAATCCCAATGTGTGATAGTGTAAGCTGATGTCGAACACAAGGGAAACCACTCAGTCAAAGGCCCATGATACTGATCAATGTTGAGCACAAGGTGACCTATAAATAATGAAATTAGGGCCAGGGTGTGGCTCTAGGCCTGTTCTCAGAGCAAGATTTCATTGTCGATAAGGACAAGGCCCAACAGCAAGAAGTCAATGGGGACCTTCTCAAACTGCCACGAGTAAAGGAACAACATAGCTAATGTGATGATAGACAAGACACTAAAAACTAGGGATTCCCGACTGAAAAATAAGTCAAGAGACACCATAGAGAGGCCGACTTAGGCTAACTTCCCTTGAACAAAAGCATGACTCAATGTGACTATGTGGCAATATATGATGACTCTGTATAAGTTCGTCATGCAGGAGGCATGAACAAACCCTCCATATGATTGGAAGAGATAACCAATCAGGGAAGAACTGACTCAATAACAAGGTTAAGGTGTACCTAAGTCAAACTAAATCCTGCCCAAACGGAGGAGACTTTGTTTTGAGTGCTTTGTTTAAGGGCGACACGACTGATTCTAGCTGCCAACAATAAGTGGAAATATTGTCCTGTTCTCACTCTTTTTGGAATATATTTTTTTTTTGTCTTTTTCTTTAAGCTGGAAAAAGAATAAAATAATGCTATAGCACAGTGGAAAGAACAAGTGTTGGTGAAACAGATGATCTGGTTCCTGGGATTGGAACAATCCTATGCTCAATGCAGGGAGGTGAAAACTGGTCAAAGACACTCAAAGGTGTGTTCCTTCCACGGGTCAAGGAGTGTCAAGATGCAGAAGTCAAGGGCATGCAAGTTTGATTTTGTAGTTGATATGGTCAAAAGTTGGCTTAAACAGGAGTCTAAGTGAAGCTAGCTCAAGGCCAAAAGGTGCAAATAGTCAAAATGCAATGTAGTAGTACAACTCAACACAAAGGAGCCTCTAGGGTATAAGGCTAGAACAAAGCGAAGAAGAAAAGGGGAATGAGTCTTCATCGCATAAGTCATGGCAGGACTATAGAGGACTCCCGAGCCTACTCAGATTGAAGCAACATGGGCAACGAATGTCAGTGAGGTGCTAACTATGATGCCCATGAAAAGGATGGTTCTACCATCATGTCATGATTTAAAATTCAGTGAGTGAAGATGAATTATGAACCATAACACGATGGGATCGACACTATGGCAAGTGTATCAACAAATGGAGGCTAGAATGCATAATGCAATGGAAAAATGGTTTCCCTAACCTATATGCTAGTGAGAAAATGATACCTGCCATGATGGGTCAGCAGTTATGGAACCGTCTCAAAACTATCAAAAGGGTGTCCAAAATGTCCTAAAAATCAAACAATTCTTGACATTCCAAGCTCCCAAGTTAAAAGTTACATGAGATAAAACAAAATCAAGGTTTGAAATTTTTTTTCATTTTCAAAGCCTATAAAATAGTTTTTGGACTCACCGATTTCATCATTTGATTTGAGAGCAAAGGAGTGGAGAAAAAGGAGCAAACTTTACCATATGCCAAATTCAACCGTTCAAATCCTCCCAAAATCACCAGGTAACCCTTAGACTTATCTTGCATAAGAGAGCATGCCTTAGTGGATGATGAGGTTATGAACGATGATAATGCCCTAGATGCCTTAAGAGGATGTGGTTTGCTAAAGTTCTTTAAAATGCCAAATATGAAAGAAAACACTTGCTTGCTCGAAATGCTCATTCACTACTAGAGCATCGAGGATGGATTGTTTATGATTGATCAAATGCCACTCAACATAGAGGTTGAAGATATTTATTTCATCATAGGCCTTTCCCGAAGGGGAGAGGTAGTACATTCCATGGGCAGATCATGAGACAATCTCTCTATCGGGGACTACGTACATATATATTGCTTGGGGCATCCAGAAAAGGTTGGAAGTCAAATTATAATCAAGCATGTGGAGATTTTAGCACCGTGGATCATCCTGTTCACTATAGCCAGAGTGAACGGATCAACTTCCTTGCACCAGGCTTCATGGCTAGCCATGAGCTTGGTGGTAGACTATCTCACCACCGTGTTTATTGGTGTACTCCTCTTCTCGCCAACCTGAAGAGTCAGCGTACTTCTATCAAGAAAGGGCAGACTAAATATTTCAGATATGGAACCATTTTGTGCTCTTTCTTCTTTGAGAGGGTCCTGACACTCCGTCCTAGGGTATTAGTTTCAATCAACACCCCACGAGATCCACAGATGGCGAGGTGGGCTAACTTAATGAAACGACTAGGAGGTGGGGACATTCCACGGACTGCATTTGACGATGACTTCTTCTCCTGGTCATAGTAGCAGATCATTGCCATAGACAACTACCCTTATGCTAGGCTGGACTTCCGAGGAGATCCAGATCTAGCTTTACCACCAACCATAGCATGAGGTGATATAGGTAAATGTTTTTTGATTTTATGATTTTTATGGTTTTTTTTAATGATTTTTCAAGTATAATAATAAACTTTGAAAAAATATTTTTGATATGATTCAAATGACTAATATGATGATCATGTTCCAGATTTTGGGCCAGTGCGACTAGATGGGTTCCCACAGCATGGACATCACGACCGAGGTACCGAAGAGGCAGCTGCAAAGACAGAGTGACTTCTACACACAGTTCAGTGGCACTTGGTGAGACTAACTCACCAAGTACCGATGGAGGCCATTGAAGATCTCCCTATAGATATGCAGCGTCATGTGGTTGGGATGCCATGAGACTCAGTTCACACTCTTAGGCGTGTGGACAAAGCAGTAGTTTCCTACTTAACCACTCATCCTGAGCTAGGGTATTAGATGTATTGGACATGATTATGGGCATTTGAGTCCCAATTTTTGTATATTATTTTGGACACACTTATGTACACTCGACATATTTTATGATATATATATATATATATATATATATATATATATATATATATATATATATATATATATATATATATATATATATAGTTTGACTTTTTGATGCTTAATTTTATTGTGATCAATGAATGATGTGCCAGTCTAATGCTTGATTAGCGATAGAATCCTCTAACTAATCATGAGATCTTGGAATGTGAAAATAATTAATATAAGAAAATGATCTTTGCAACAACCTCACCCCTAAATACTGGCGATATAAACATGGATCCCTTACTTGATAAATGTTATTCAATTGTGACACTATTAATTGTGAATCGAGATAGACTACTAACAAATCGATTTCATAAGAAATTGCTTCAGATAGTAAATTAATGATGGAAGTATACTCAGCCATATTATTTGAAGTGGGACCAATGCATACTCCCCTTGACACCATCAACTTAGTTTAATAGTAGATTACCCATGTTACGGAAGCAAGGTTACGAGTGTGCTGACTAGCACCATCAACGAATCCAAAATAAACCAAGTCATCCATCAACACCTGACACAATAGACCAAAAGTGTCGATATAAAAAAACTCTTGATAAGATATGTACAAAAATACAAAATGTACAAATAAGCCATTACCTAGCTGCTACTTAAGAAAAGTACTTTTTGAGGTAGAACCCATTACGGGGCTCTGCCAACTTGTTTCCTTCAAAATTGATTAACTCATACACCCCTTTTTCTAAAAATCGTTTAATCATGAAGGGACCGTACCACATAGGCCTGAAATTTCCTACCCCCAAGGCGTCCTTATCTTGGTCATAGACCAAGAAAAGGTTACCTTCAGAAAAAACTCGAGGATGGACAACTTTTTTTTACTGAGTTTTAACCCTTTTCTTATGAGCCTCATTGATTGTGGCAGCATCTCGATGCTGCTCATCAAGATGTTCCAAATGAAGGAGGCTCTCTTCGAGACTAGAAGTCTCTGGAAGGATCTCGAAAGCTAACTTAAGAGATGGAATTTCACATTCAATAGGAAAGATAAATTCCATCCCATAAAATAACTGAAAAGGTGTAAAATCTGTAGCAGTGTTTACGGAGGTTCAGTATGCCTAAAGAGCTAGATACAACATAATATGCCAATTGGACCGATTTTTGTTGATCTTCCTTTGTAGGATCATTTTAAGGGTTTTGTTCACTAGCTTGACCTGTCCATTAGCCTAAGGATAATATTGAGATGAGTGCTCCTGTTGGAAACCCAATTTAAGAGCCAATTCAGAGATTAGTTGGTTCTAGAAATGACTGCCATGGTCAGTGACAATCTCTCTCAAGATAGTGAACCTTGAGATAATCTGATTAAAAAGGAACAATGCCACTATTTCACTATCATTTTTATAAGTGGGCATGGCCTCATCCCACTTCGTGAAGTAGTCTGCGAGCACGATAATGTACTTGCGATGTACTGCTGAAGGCGGATTACAAGTTGTAAAATCAATACCCCACTTAGTAAAATGACCGACAGTGACAACAGGAAAAGCAGGAGCTGGATGTTCACATCTTTCAAGTATAAAATTGACAGGGGTGACAACATTTGACCGCTTCAACACAATCTTTGAAGAGCGAAGACAAAAAATAGCAGGCGCACAAGATACGCTGGGCTGTAGCAAGCCTTGAAAGATGACCATCGCAAACTCCACTATGGCAGTCATTGAGCACTGAATTTGCTTCCTCTAGGGTTAAAAAGTGCTGAAGGATTGAATCAACCCCTTAACAATATAATGTATCACCAATGATGACATAGTTTTTAGCCAGGTGATGTAATTTTTGGTGTTCATCCTTAGAGAAAGTAGAGGGAAACTTTGAAGTCTGGAGATAGACAATGATATCTCCATACCAAGGGTCGAGTGAAGAGATGAGGAATAAATGTTTGTCGGGAAAAATTTCCTCATAAATAGTATCTTCTCCATAAGGGAGCTCAGAAATTAACTCTGCAAAAACCATAGATTTCTTAGACATGGCGGACAAGAACTCGAGATTGAATTCTTGTAAAATGACTATCCATTGATTATATTTGCCCCCAAAATCTCACCTACTGAGGACAAATTGGAATGGATTGACCGCCGCTAAGACAAAAGTTTTGTGTAGCAGGATATAATGGCGGAGCCATTGGACAACATGGATAGCTGCCAAGGCCAACTTCTCAACGGGAGAATAGAAAAGTTTAGGAGCTATGAAGCCTCAGCTCAAACAATAAATCACATGCTCCATGAGAGCATCGTCTTCCTGAACAAGAACCATACCTATGGTTGATTCTGCTTCAGCGAGATATAAAAGGAAATCCCTACCATAATCTGGTGGACTCAAAAGCAGGGCAAAGACTAATGCCTTCTTCAAGGCATTAAACGACTGCTGCGCAAAGTCATCCCATACATATGGAACTACTTTCCGTAGCAAACACATAAACCCTTTAGTGATCTCGGCATAATTCTCTATAAACCCTCTTAAGAAATTATCCTTCTCTTGAAGACTTTGAAGTTGTCAAATTCAGGACGGGGGAGGCAACTGAATTATTGCTTCTCCCTTGAAGGGATCAACCCTATTCCCTTCATTTGACACAATGAACCCTAATAACCGACTAGATGTAACCGCGAAAACACACTTATTGGGATTTAACCAGATTTTGTAAAATAAACATCACTCAAAAACCAATCGAAGGTGACTCGTGTGATCAGTTCTCTTTCGAGAATGAGCACCTAGATCATCCAGGTATGCTTCAATGATATGTTTAATGTTGTGGGAAGCATATGACATGGCCTGTTAAAAGGTGGCTGCAACATTTTTGAGACCAAAAGGCATATTTTTGTATGCAAAGGTACCCCAGGGACATATAAAAGCTGTCTTATGCTGATCTTCCAGACAGATAGAGATCTGATTATAACCAGGAAAACCATCCATGAAGGAGAAAATCTCATTACCCGCACACTCATAATTTATCTAATCAATAAATGGCGTGCGGTAATTATCTTTGGGACAAGCTTTGTTTAGGTCCCTAAAGTCAATGCATACTCGGATTGTTCCTTTCTTTTTATCCATAGGGACTGGATTAGAAACCTAATCGGTAAGAGGAACAGGGTATATGAAAGCCACCTTAAGCAGCATCTCTACTTTGGCTTTAGTGGCTACTGATTTCCTAGGATTAACTGGTCAAAGCCTCTGATGAATTGGTTTGGCGTTTTCATACGTCTTGATCTCATGTTGAACTATGGATGGATCAATGCCAGGCATTTCTTCATAAGACCAAGGAAATACATCTAGAAATTCCTTAAAAAGGTCAGTGTAAATTTGAATTTCTTCAAGGGAACATTCAGCTCCGATGAAGAGATTCTCGATCACATTAGGGGTCCTAGAGATGTTTATAGATATCATTTTTTAAATCACTGAAATATTACATTTGGCACAAAAGTGTGTTGGAGCCAAAGGGTTTGATATCGTAAAAACATCCCTAGTAAACAACTCAGAGAACCTAGATTCTACTTTCTGCAATGGAGGAAGAAAATATGAAAGATGGTGTAAGTATTCCCAAGGTCGATCTACACCCATCATTACTTCTAGGACTGCTTCTTCGGATGGTAAAACCATATCTAAGTAGTCCATAACAGAGGTAGAATCAAGGGTCCAAGCTGGGGCCACATCACCATCTAACTCCTCCTCAGAGAAAGGAGTAGAATGGTTATCTGCAGAGTTAACGATAGACTCATATCTAAGCTCTGCTACAGATATAGGAAACGCCATTCTGCCAACTTTTCTTTCAACTAATGTGCTTATAGGTGAAGGCAAGGTCCAAGGGTCTAAAAAATAATGAGTTTGGAGGAACTCTTCTTGTGAAGACTCCTTGGATGTGAAATGACATTGATTCTAGTGATAGGAGAGGGAAAATCAAAGGTACCCATCAATGAATAATACATCCCAACTCCTAGATTCTCAGTAGGTGGACGAGGGTTATCCACTAAAGGAACAGTAGAATCTGAGGTTGCCCTAGGGTCAGCTAAGGAATAATCCAATTGATCATCCTTGATGATTTTCCCCTCATGAGGAAAGAAAATGACATGAAACAGAGTCGAAACAACGACATCCATTTCGTATACCTAGTTCCTTCCTAAGAGAATATTGTAATCTAGTTTAGCGTTAATGACTTCTACTTCGATATTGACGATCTCCCCCCCAACACATAGGGGAAAGGCCAGGATAATCCCATGTGGCTTTTGAGAATGCCCATCAAATGCAGTCAGGAGGGTAGGTCAAGGAACAACAGAAGGCGATCCGATGGCCTTCCAACGTGACATTGACATGACACACGTGGAAGCTCCTTCATCAATAACTGTACGAAAAGTGTTAATTTTCTGATATGTAGACTTTATTTGAAAAGCCATGTGATGAGGGAGTTGCTTTTTGACATTAAGCATGTCGAAAGTGAGCACTAAAGAGTTATTTGGATCAACTGCCCCAATCGTTGAAAGAAAAGCACTTGGTTGAGCTGGACACGACTGGAGAACCTCTAAAGCAGACATGGCGCATGGACTTTGAGCCATATCCTCAACAATGGAGTAATTATGGGTGCCCCTAACATTAGGACTGATAGTCACACGTTTAGCGAAACCTTTCGGTATCTGTGTTATAGTCTCAATGGTGGGTTGCTCAATATGAAGGTCAGTATTTCTGAGAGTAGTTTTGCCCTTGGAAGTTTCAACTTCACCATAATCATGCGACCAAGTGGCCACATGGACATTAGAACCCATCATGAAAACATTTGATGATTTCTCCCCTTCTTGGTTGCCCCCTACGGAGGTACAAGGATTTGAACTTGTGCCAACAAGCAGTTGCTGCCCTTGGGGAAAAGGGTTGGTTAACACAGCTTGAGAGCTAGAAGTCCCTTGCTACACTAACAAGCACTGAGTGTCTTGAATCTTTGGGCAGAGATGAGTTAAATGGTCTCCACTACATTGCTTGCATAGAAACTTTACTTTCTTTCTAGACCCATTTCCACCACCACCAGTGTAATTGCTCGGTTTATTTGCATGAGTATTCCCGTCTTGATTCTTTTTCTTACCTAGTCCTCTCTTTTTCCCATTGGAATTTTGATTTCCTTTGGGGTTGGAAGATTGGATGGCATTAACCGAAGAGGGTTGAGAAGACGAAGGGTTAGACGATGTGACTTGGTTGTTTGAAGCAATTTGTAAAGACAACTGCTACGATTGGCTCAACAGGTTAACCGCATTTGTGTCTACAGATCCAATGATACCATCCTCATGGGGACCTGGCTTTGACTTAGCTATATCAACCTTGGTCCCAGGAGCATCTGGTAAAATATTATGTAGAATCCCAGACTGAGAGCAAATCAATTCTAACTACTGGGCCCTAAAAATAGCTTGCTCCTCAGAATAGACTCCAAACAATGAGACATCCTTAGATATTTCAGGTTGTAAAGATTTCAAAAACCATTCGAGACAGTCTTTTGGGGAAATTTCAGCTTTAATTAGCCTCTTTCTCCATCTCCATTCCTGAATATGATTAGAAATGTGATTTGCCATGTCCTGACAAAAATTGGCCAGAGGTTCAGTTCCGACATCATAACGGATGGGCAAATGGAAATGATTTAGGAAAATGTTAGCCAAATCAGCGAAAGATGTAAAGCTGCCCCCTGGAAACTCTATATACCACTTGGTTGCATTTCCAGTCAAGGTGCATTGCAAAGGTCTGAACCTAATCGAGTCATCGATAAGGGAGTTTGATGAGCACCATAGATGGAATGTGGTTACATGGTCACCCGGGTCTTCACCGCCCCTCCCTTAAAACTTAGGAATGTCTGAAGGGAGTTTGGTTGGGACCAGAGGCTAGGCCAGATTGTATTTGATTGGATCATTTGTTAATTTCATGAGATCTGTAAAGTTCAATGTTGTTAGAAAAGGAAGCCTAGGAGGACCTTGGGGATTCCGCCTAGACTAGGCAGAGCTCCCAAAGTTCTGAAAGGATTGGCCTGGATTTTGGAAGGCACTAGGCTACTCGAAGTAACCAGCAGAACCAGGTGAACCAAAAGGCAGACCTTGTGATCCAGCAAAACTCGGAGTTTTACCAACTTTGGTCGAAAAACCTCCATAACTGGTGAAGTTCCCTCCTAAAGGATTATAAGGAGTGTATAACCCTTGATAAGGATTCCAAGCAGAAGCTAAGGGAGGAATAGTTTGAAACAAGCTAACTGTGGAGTATGGCCTATTCCCTTATTGGCCAAAAAACGGATTCCCAGTTCCCATGCCACTAACCGCAGGGTTAGTCCAACCTTGAAAGGGATTGCTGCCTTGTCCTATAGAAGGAAAATGCATAGATCCTATTATCGGGTTGGAATGTGGCATATGAGAACTTCCAAAAGGGAAACCCTGAAATGAAGCTGAACCACCCATCATGGATGTGGAGGCACTAAAAGGAACTGATGGAATACCCTGTGAATGGGTGCAAAATAGGAAGAACCCAGAACTAAAAGCGTTGGCTTGGGAATTTCCACTCGTAGAAGGAATGGAGGTAGACCCAACTAAATATGTTCTAGCAAAAGACCCAAATAGATATGTAGAGGGGATGGAAATAGTTCCTCCCCCTTGTACTGATGTTGGAGTCTACATAGTTGTAGCACTCGTGGTAGAAGCCATGCTTCCAGTAGTGGCCATTGATGATAGGTGCGTAATATGACCTAAACTTGATGGTCTATGCGTCAGAGTTCCAACATATTGTAATATGTCTGGATAGTTAGATGGTAGAGGAGAATTCAAAGCCGCTAATGACTCTCAGAGTTCTTCTAACTCTATGTTATCTCTCAATTGAAAGAGAACTCGAGAAAGAACTGGAGTGTTCCTCTCTAGTTCTGCGGAAGTACCAAGCCTATGCTAAACACTAATGCCCCCCAGAGGAGGATCAATCCCTGATGCGTCAGCTACCACAGGATGAAGCCCACTGGCAGCATTACCTCTGTGCCTTCTAGGAGAAGGCTCTAAACTTGGTGGTGAAAGACCACGAAGTCTTTAAGACCATCTAGGTGATCAGTCGGTCACTTTGAATTTTTTATTAAGATCTAATTAAGAACACAAGAAAAAATGAAAGCTAGGCCAAATAAGAGAACAAAGCACACACTAAGAAGTCCCTAAAGGACGTTAGTCAATCAAACAACTTTCAAGTATTTCCACTCCGAGTGATGAGGAACGGACACCAAAATACAAGAAAGTGAAGTAAGGGGCGTTCTGAAGATAGTCTGGGATAATGACAGCCCAGTCCTACCAGTGAAGGTAACAAAGGAAGTTACGTTGACCTCCTAACAACAACTTGTGCTAGTATGAGCCCACAAGCTTCACAAGGGTACCCTCCAGTAATACCATTGAGAGTGATACATCGTCAACCTCAGGTGCCACGAGATTCCCCTCCGTAGCCACCTATGTAGATCCCTAGGAGAAGCAACTCAAGTTACCAACTCGTGTCGAAGCCAAGTGGAACAATCTTGAGGTAAGATCTGACAAGTATGAGAGGGGGTATAAATCTTCCTTATCTTCAAAAACCCTCGTGCTTAACTCCCAGATCTGGAGCTTTCCTGGTCTTCCTAATGCTATTGGATTTTCGCTCACTATTCAGACTCCTACGTTTGACAGTTTAAATGGCCTTGGAGAGTTTTCTCTCCACTCACCTAATCCAAGGCCCTAAAATATCGTAAAACTTGTTGGTGTGTCTAAATTGATAATTATAAAAAATTTCTAGTGTATTTTAGTTAGTGCTTGTTTTTAAATGGGTTGTTCTTTAAGTCAAGGGATAAGCGGAAGTGAAACTTGTGGTGTTTTGACGCAAAAGAAATTAATAAAAACCAAACTATATGCAAATGCACTTGTTTTGTTCTTCGATGAAAGAAATTTCTACTAGGTTCTAAGGAACTTCTAAGAAAGCAATAAATTCTTCTTTTCTTTTCTTTTACTCAAGCTTCACACTCACAAAAATTAACAAAACTATGGATGCCCTAAAAGATGCACAAATTTATCCTAATGCAATGAGTACATGCTAATGCAAAACTTAAGACTACTCTAAATCAAATAATGAAAGTAACTTGTCTATCAATTCAAATTTGCCACTTAAGATGTTTCGATAGAATATAAGTTGCTAATGCTCATTTTTGTCCAAACATTAAAAGCAAGTTTAAAGACAAACAAAAATGCACTTTCACTCGCGAAAAGGAAACTAAATCCAAACAAAGCCAAAGAAAGAAAAAACTAAGTTTTCAAGAAGTTTTCTTCAAAAGCAAAAACAAAAATGACTTTTCAAAAGTGCTCCAACTAAGACTGAAACTTTATGATTGAAGAATAGGCAACAAAACACTTTGCAAGTTTACAACACAAAACGGTGAAAGCTCAACAAAAAGTGTGTTTCAAGATCCTCTTAACAATCAGAAAGCAGCCCAAAAAGCTTGGTGATAATGATCAAAGGATCAATAAAGAGAACTCTCAAAACCATCACACAAAAACTTTCAAAAAGCAAGAAAAGTAAATGGTCACAAAGGTGCAGTTTTGACATGAAAATAAAAATATCACCAAAACAAGATTTGCCACAAAGATTGAGACCAATCTTTCTGTCCTAGAAGACTAGAACAGCCAAGATTCCTAGGAAGAAATCTTGTGTGTTTAAACAAAAAGTGATGACCCTTGCAACAAAACAGAACAAGACCAATACTTTCTACAAGCGGAGAGAATTTGAAATCACGAACTTGTTGTAGAAATAAAGACTGATACGGAAAAGTAATTGTTCAGGAAAGACTCAGACCAGCAAAAAGATCTTCAGAAACAAAAATATTTGAAAAATCTTGAAAACTATAGGTTATATGCGACTGTGTCAATGCAAATGCATGTATATTCTATTCAGCTGAAGGAAACATGCGTATATGGGGGTTCACTTCAGGAAACTTGAGTATATACACTTCTGTAAACTGGAAAAACAATGTATATAAAAGATCATAAGAAAAAACAAAAAATGGTCTGAATAAATTTATCAAACTTACAGTTCAAGTTCCTACAGGAATAGACTACAAACTCACATCAAGCAAATAAATAGCTGATCCCTGATTGGTTTGAATAAACCCAAACTATGAACAACAATACTATTGTCCCCAACAGATTCTCCAATTCTATTTAGGGATAAATTCCACTAGGGTCTTGGGTCAATACCCTAGCAGATTGGGGTTATATATAAATAAAAGCAAGCATTCCACACTGCTATGATGCTCATATAAACAAACTACGTGAAGAGAAGTGCACCTGGGGGTCCTTCATTTGGGAAGATCCAGCCAAGGTCCAAACCTTCTTGGAGTTCCTTTCGGTCCTTCAACCTGCAAAACAATCAATTCCAAAAAGCACAACAGTATATTGACCAAGCATCATAAAGAAATCATCTTCATAGCATATTTAAAGGTAGTTAGTTGTACAATTAAAACAACCATTCATATGTGAATCATAACATTGACATCATAAACATGAAGAAGATTTATATCAGGAAGATGACAAGTGTTTCTTTTATTATAGATAACTAAAGTACAGAAAGGAATGATTTCACCTTAGTCTTCCTTTCGCAGGCTCCAAGTGGAACCATCCTCCGGATTCGTCCAATCTCAAGCCTTCAACAAGCTCCTTCCATAACTCACTCAAGGATATCTCAACTAATGGAAAGACATCATAACTCAAGGAAACAAGCATTTCCCATAAGGGGGGAAGTGCTGGAAGCACAAGGATCTTTAGACCTATTCAGGGATAATCTCAACAGAGTGATTTTTCTCTCTATTCTCTCTCCTCCTTAGGCCTTTCCATTGAAGCCTTTTTATACTTCTCCCAAAGTAGTTTTTTAGTTGGGAATTCATTGGGAACAGTTGGGCCACGGGAACTAATAGGTAATCAATAGGTAAAACCTGTGATCTACGCCTGAAATTAAGGAGATTTAATTTTTTTTAGTGTTTTAAGACATATATGTAGGTTGGGTATACACAGACCCTCTTACACAAGCATGTAGCTCAGGGAAATGTCACATATAGGGAGTAAAACACTGTTTTTTTAAGTCTTTGGACCAGTTCTGGAAGGAGGGGTTGCCCTAGGCCATGAGTGCAGCATCACAAACATCAAGAGTGAGATTTGGAGCTATAACAGGTATGGAAGAAGAAGGAATCACAGTCATAAATATGTGGCATAGCTCAGTATACAGATAAAACAGACTCAGGAGGTATTGAAAGTATGAAATTTTAGTGTTCTAATTATCATACAATGTTATCATGAAGATAGTTTGCATATATACATGAGTTAAAAGCTGAATAGTCGTGTATATGTTGGATTAATGAAGAAGCTGTGGGACAGACTTAGAAAAGGGGTCTGATATGGTTCAACCAATTATCAATTGTATTTTTTGTCTTGATGATAGATGATTACACTGTATGGATGTTATTTGGAAGTTATTTTGATCCTCATAAATGGTTGATGACATTATGTATATCTAATTTATGATGATGCCTTGATGATTATTACTAATATTTGCAATGATCAGATCTAACAATGAACAATTAGCACAGTTTTATGGGGAGAATATGTTATGCTTCTAATAATGCATTATTGGCATTATGATTAGAAGGCTTTGGTACATAATGATTCTTATCAATGGTGAGGATGCTTATGTTGTTGAAGTGTTCAAATGATACAACATGCTATGCTGCAGTCATGAGTTTCCTATGATGGAATCTCAAATGATACTTATATTACTTGAGCCACATAGTTGTTATTCAGATCAGATTTATGGATCATTGTGCATGACCCTTTTGATGATGCATACAATACGTATGGTACGTTTCTTACATGGTGATCTTCATAAGGACAAGGAGAAGAACAAATGTTGAGTACGCAACTTAATTATTTGATAATTGTCATTTATTTTATGCTGTTGTCATCATGCCTTCAAAGATGCATAAAATTCATATGGTGTAGTTATGGATGAGGATTCCTATAGTTCTTGGTTCTCACATGGTTGAGGATTGTTGTTGTTGATGGTATCAAGAAAGCTTGACAAATGAATATGAGCTCATGGTCTTCTAGATACATATTATTATCCCCTTGATGGATAGACATTATGCTAGATACATGGATGATCTCTTAAAGTTGAATATTGATAAATATTGTTGGTTGGCCAAGAGAATGGTGTTCTTGCACGTCTCATGAAGATATAGCTATTTGAAGACATGGATATTCGGAAACATGACTTACTTAGTCACATAATGATGATGACTTCTTACTTTACGATGATAGGTTTGATACTCATATATGTTGATTATCATGGTTTATGCTTATCAGATGTGAGATGTTTCCTAGTGATTATACATGGTTGATATTTTGATGGTTCTTGTGGAAATATCATGCAGTTCTTGATGATGATGTTATGATCAAAGATGATGACTATGGTTTTTTCACATACATATGATATGATGTGAACGATTTTGTGTTACTTCTTGGAGATATAACATATGCTTAGTTGAGTCATGGAAGGTTATGGTAATTCTTTTTCTAATAAGGAAATGAAGCAAGTTGATCTTGATGAGATGAAGAGGATGAGTTGATATCTACATGCAACATACTTTGTCACAGGTTGATGATATTTACATTTTCATATCTTGGGAACTGATGATGGACATATATAGGTTGTTTGTCTAGATGTTGCTAACAGAGGTTTATGGTGCAGATAATATATGGTGTATGATAGTTGTTGATGATTATCATGGTATTGTTTAGATCTTTGGTCTTTGTTATAAATGTCATGTATATCATTCTATGTAAAGGTAATATAAAGGCCCATAATGTAATAATATGCAGGGAAAATTTTAAGGATGGAAATTTATCTTAAAGTTTAGAAACTTTGGCGAATCCCACTAGTCCATAATGTGAAATCTACAAAATGTCTGGAGATATTTTTGTAAAATTATTGAAACTTATAATATTTTTATATAGTATATATATAATTTTTTGGTGATTTTAATGGTAAAATAATCTCATTCCATAAAATTTGTGTGAATCATTTTTACAAAAAAATGGAAATAAGCAAATCTTTTTTTTGGAAAAAGTATAGAAAATTAGCCCATGGGCGAATATTAGCCCCTAAAATTTTCCCTGATAATATGTCTTTGTCTATCATAGTATTTTAATAAGTTATTTTTGGTCATATGATGTGTACCCCCACTATGGATGGGAAGGATGATGTAATAATTTCTATATTTTATTTATGTATAAACAATTGGTATATCCCCACTTGGTTGGGAGATTAATGTATGTATGAGTTATTGGTGATAGGAAGGTCATACTCACATAGTTGAGTTATAGAGTCATGTTATTCTTTTGGAAAATATCTTTGCAAACTTTGCATGTGCTCAGGGGGAGGATGGACGGTTTAGTGCATCTCAGCATGTACAAAGGGGCAGTTCAATTAGATAATTCAGGATCTGCCTAGGGGAAGCATGATCAAGGTTCATATTTAGCTGTTCAAATATGGAAGTCTTCATTTTGGTCAACCCTTTTCCATTGATCTCAAAAGGAGAGAATATCTTGGTCCGCCCTTTGTCCTTGATGTCCAAGGGGGAGAGTATCTTGGTGTTGCTTGATACATCTAAGAGGTTCTACAACTTGAAGTAATCAACACCAATATCATTGCCATCAAGTCCAAAGGGGGAGATTGTTGGCATTATGATGCATGTGTTGTAGTTTATGGCAACCCACTTGTAGTAGAACAACTCACTTGTATATAGTAACTAGATGAATCTACGATATCATATGTGACAATTGTGTTTACAGATGAGACAAAATGAAGGGTAGTTCAAAGGAATCATCTTAGAACTAATATACAATGGAAAATCACATTATAACAGGTCTATTGAGAGGGAACAAAGTAATGGTGCAAAAGAATATGATGAAGAAACAAAGGACTACATATCAGAATAAAAAAGTTGAAGAAAAAAGACATTTTCAAGTATGTTAAGTTGTATACGCAGGTTCACTGTACAAAAAGAGTGTATACACGCGGGTTCACAGTATAAAAAGAGTGTATACATATGCACACACTTTCTCAAGAGGAAAAGCATGTATGGGTTGGAAAGTCAAGGAAATTCAAGATTAAAGAATAAGAACGGTCAATACCATGGTATTAGCCCACAATATCGATAAAAATAATGGTTATTTGATCCTGTCTAAGAATACCATAGGTTTTGAATCAGTGACCGGAAAATCCACAGTATGAACATTTTTATACCAATGTTTCAAATCCCAAATGGGATCCATCATCAGGATTTTAGAATGATGATAAAAGAAGAGCTTCTTAGGGAATAAATAATAATGAGGATAAATTTTTAGGGAACAACATGCTGTCCGCTTGGAATAATAATTTTATTTTATTTTATTTTAATAAATTACTTTTATTTTTATATTAAAATTTTTATTGAAGAGTTAATATATTAATTCATAACCTAAAGATTAAATTAGGGAATTGAACTAATACTAAAATTAGTTTATTGAACTAAAATATAATAATTTCTATATAAATTAAATTAATATATTAAACTACTTCATATTAACAATTATAAATAATAAATATTTATAATTGATTAATATAATAATTAATATATTAATTAATAATTATATCGAAATTATTATATTATAGCATTATAATGCTAATTTTTATATTAAAAAGCTTATTTCTAAAAATATTAGGGAAATCTATATTAATTTCTATATAAATTAAACTAATATATTAAACCAAATCATATTAACAATTATAAATAATTAATATTTATAATTAATTAATATAATAATTAATATATTAATTAATAGCTATATAGAAATCAATATATTATAGTATTTTAATGCTAATTCTTCAACTTTGATATTAATAAAAAGTACTGACTAATAAAAATAGAAAAGGAGAGGGATAACTTACCTATTGAATGCTTTACCTGGGGATGTGTTGGCGATTTTGATTTCCCTGATCAAGGGAAGCCAGCTCCCACTAATCTCCATACCATTGTCTCTGTTCCGATTATGAGGATGCTTGATAATTTCAAGTGCTTCTCTGATCTTTCATCTCTGATGCTGCTCTTCCCTTGCGATAGTTGATGCGCTTTCCAGGCAGATATGGTGGTTAGTCTTTGAGGAGTGTTCTGCCAGGGCTGAAGTACGAGATCTTCCATTCCTAATATCAGCGCCATGTTCCTTGAGCCTTGTCTGGAGGGAGCGACCTGTTTCACCAATGTAGCTTTTTCCACAAGAACAATCTATTTTATAGACTCCTTTAAGCTGATGATTGTCAATATCATCTTTTACAGACTTCAAACCTTGCCTGATAGTACCAGGTGCTGAGAAATGCGTGATAATGTTTTTCTTTCTTAGGATTTTAGCGATTTTGTCTGTAACTCCATGGATATAAGGAAGAAAAACCTTACCATATTGAGGTTGGTCTTGAGCCTTGGGCTCATGAGATAACAACTTTCTTTCAGCTTTCTCTATGGCTTTTTTAATTTCTTGCTCTTTGTAGCCTATACTCTTAAAAGTTAAAACTAAATGCTTCTTTTCTTCGTTCAGATGCTCTGAGTCAGAAATTCGAAGGGCTCTCATGGCAAGAGTGTTTAGAACACCAAACTTCTGGGCTGGGTGGTGGTGGGAATCAGCATGGAGGTAACTTTCTGTGTGGGTTGACTTCCTGAAAACCTTATGGCCCAGCGAGCCATCCTCTTTTCTGATGATTAGAACGTCTAAAAAAGGAATGCTCATGTTTTCTTCAAGCTCCATCGTAAATTTTATTTCTGGAGAGATAGAATTTAAGTGAATGAAAAACTTGTCAAGTTCTGCTTTACCATGAGTCCATTTTATATTGGTATCATCGACAAAACGCTTCCACCAAGCTGGTTTTAACGGATATGATTCCAGGGCCTTCTTTTCAAAGTATTCCATGTATAGGTTGGCCACGATTGGCGAAAGGGGTGATCCCATTGCCACACCAGATGTCTGCTCATAAAATATTCCTTGGAAGGTGAACACAGTTGACCTTAAGCAGATTTCAGCCAGCTTTGCAGTCCCTGGATCAGTAACATCTTTTATAACCTGAATGGCTTCATCAAGAGGAATCTTTGTGAATAACGATACCACGTCAAAGCTTACAAGGATGTCATCACGCTCCATCTTTTCATTTTTAATAAGATTCACAAAGTCCTGGGAGTCTTTGATGAAGGAATCAGTATTTCCGACAAGGGGTTTAAGAATTTTAGCAACATATTTAGCAAGTTCATAGGTTGGGGAACCAATAGTATTAACTATCGGTCTAAGGGGGACCCCTTCCTTATGGATCTTGGGTAATCCATAGATTCTAGGGATAGTTTCACAAGAGGGGATTAATTTCTTCTTTAATTTTTCGTCAAGGTTGGAATCTGAGATGATCTTTTTTACATCCTTCATGATTTTGGGGATGGGATTATTGTTCAGCTTCTTATAACTGCCACAATTTAGGTGATCATTCATTTTACGTACATAGTCTTCTTTATCCAAGATGACCGCTGCTCCTCCTTTATCTGCTTTAAGAACCACAACCTTGTCATTGTTCCGCAAGGATTTGAAGGCTTTATGTTCTTCTTTACTCAAGTTGCTTCTAGGAGTTTTGGCTTTTCTCATGATGAGAGAAAATTCTTGCCTCAATGTTTCTTTATCTTCCAAAGGAAGGTTACTAATCCCATCCTCTATGCTACATATCATCTTTTCAATGGGAAGGTTTTTAGGAGCCACCGCAAACCCCATACCTTTGCTGAGAACATTAATGACTATAGGATCTAATTCCTGGGAAGACAGGTTGACCACTTTTCTTTTTAATTTTGACTCACAGGTGTTTTCTGAAGACAAACTTTTTTCTTTCTGGAAACTCTTGTCTAAGCCTTGATTGCTATTGACTCTCGTGCTATCTTTGGAACACCCTGAATGCTAATTGTGCACACCTTGATTGCTTCTGTCATTTGTGATATTATTTATGCACTCATTGTCTAACCAATTCTCATGGTCACCCTTGCTCGGCGCATTACCTTCGACCCTCTCATACTGGTTAAAACTGCCCTTTCCAATGCTTAAGCCATGAATCTGCGCACCACCATTGAAATTGCTGACTAAGTCATGAGCATTTACTTTGGAATCCTGCATCCTCTCCAGTGTATCATTGCCATCTGTGCTGTGATTGCTAAATGCAATGTGCGAACCGTGGGTCAACGCATTAACTTCGGCATTCTGCGCCCTATCCAGCGTGTTGTCATTATCAGTACCGCTGTTATTCATCATATTTGGATCTGTTTTGTGCAACTCATTATGCTTAATATCACCTGCGCAGTTTTTAATGGACATATTTTCAATGCTGTCATATTTTGAATTAACATTACATGTGTTAATGCCTTCACGATTTCCGCTGTCAATCTTCATTGTTTTGCCTTCGCTCTGACCGTGGGTATTAAACGCATTGACTTCAGCATTCTACGTCCTATCCATCATGTTGTCATAACCAATAACGTTGTTTTTCACCATACTCGGTTCTGGTATATTATCTGCACAGTTTATAATGTCGTTCTCTCTACAGTTGACATCCTTTGAATTATGATCTCCGCTGCCAGTCTTCATTGCTATGCTTACGTTCTGACCGTGGGTATTAAACGCATTGATTTCAGTAATCTGCATCCTATTCAGCATGCTGTCATAACCAGTAACGCTGTTTATCACCCTACTCGGATCTGGAATGTGCAACTCATTCTGTTTAATATTATCTGCGCAGTTTATAATGTCGTTCTCTCTAACGTTGACATCCTTTGAATTATGATCTCCGCTGCCAATCTTCATTGTTATGCTTTGGTTCTGGGAATTGACAACGCTATCAGAATTATGAAGAGTTAGTGGTTCTAATAATGCCGAGAGACCTTTGCCCTCTGTGCTGTGCTTGTCATCAGTGCTGAGCGAACTGTGGGTATTCAACGACTTTACTATGGAATTCTGCGCCCTATCCAACGTGTTGTTATTTGGATCCGGTCTGTGCAACTTGTTATGTTCAATGTCAACTGCGCAGTTTTTAATGACATTATTTTTAACGCTGACATTCTGTGCAGATTCAATGGCGGGGTTCAGAGTTTTGATTATCTCATGAGATCTATTTAATAGCTTGGACAATTTCTTGCGCTGCCTTGCCTGAGCATTCTGTCCCTCATTATCTGCTTTCAGAGCAGTCCTGGCATCGATAATAGCCCAGAGATTCTTATTGATGCTGTTAGCTAGTTTAAGGTGGGTTGAGAGGGCTAAACGTCCAAGATTTTCCAGAGAAGCCCTAACCCTTCTAATTTCTGACCGAATTAGAGAGAAGCTTAGTTGAAAAAACGCCTTACTATTATATCTGTTCTGCAATCTATGCTTTACTTGTGCAAATGGAGGAATGAGATTATTGTCCCGACAGTTTTTAAGAAAATGCAGATCTGCAGCCCTTCTTGCTATCCTCACTCTAAATCTTTCGAGTAAAAGGATTTCACTCCAAGTATCCCCTCCGTACAGGGACAAGATTTTGGATTTAAGAGATCTGTGGTTTGCATCTTTTGAATCAGTGACCGGAGAATCCACAGTATGAACATTTTTATACCAACGTTTCAAATCCCAAATGGGATCCATCATCAGGATTTTAGAATGATGATAAAAGAAGAGCTTCTTAGGGAATAAATAATAATGAGGATAAATTTTTAGGGAACAACATACTGTCGGCTTGGACTAATAATTTTATTTTAATAAATTACTTTTATTTTAATAAATTACTTTTATTTTTATATTAAAATTTTTATTGAAGAGTTAATATATTAATTAATAACCTAAAGATTAAATTAGGGAATTGAACTAATACTAAAATTAGTTTATTGAACTAAAATATAATAATTTCTATATAAATTAAATTAATATATTAAACTACTTCATATTAACAATTATAAATAATAAATATTTATATTTGATTAATATATTAATTAATAGTTATATCGAAATTATTATATTATAGCATTATAATGCTAATTTTTATATTAAAAAGGTTATTTCTAAAAATATTAGCGAAATCTATATTAATTTCTATATAAATTAAACTAATATATTAAACCAAATCATATTAACAATTATAAATAATTAATATTTATAATTAATTAATATAATAATTAATATATTAATTAATAGCTATATAGAAATCAATATATTATAGTATTTTAATGCTAATTCTTCAACTTTGATATTAATAAAAAGTACTGACTAATAAAAATAGAAAAGGAGAGGGATAACTTACCTATTGAATGCTTTACCTGGGGATGTGTTGGCGATTTTGATTTCCCTGATCAAGGGAAGCCAGCTCCCGCTAATCTCCATACCATTGTCTCTGTTCAGATTATGAGGATGCTTGATAATTTCAAGTGCTTCTCTGATCTTTCGTCTCTGATGCTGCTCTTCCCTTGCGATAATTGATGCGCTTTCCAGGCAGATATGGTGCTTAGTCTTTGAGGAGTGTTCTGCCAGGGCTGAAGTACGAGATCTTCCATTCCTAATATCAGCACCATGTTCCTTGAGCCTTGTCTGGAGGGAGCGACCTGTTTCACCAATGTAGCTTTTTCCACAAGAACAATCTATTTTCTTCCAAGGTAATGGTCCAAGGTATTGAGAAAGGCTAAAACTATATAAGGAGGAGAAGATAAAAGGGTTTTAAGCACAAGTAATGCATATCTTATGAGGTGTTAGATTGAAATAAAATATGCATGTTATGGGTTTCTGATGCTTTTCTTGATCTAGACTAACTATCCACTTGAGTGTTTTGATAATGGATTAGATCTAATGATGGATCAGGATCATAATGACTTATCAATATGTGATCTCATAATGTATAGGCTAGATATGAGTGCTAACAAATGTTTTTCCCTTTAAATGCTATGATATGGGAATATCTGAAGTTTCGAATAGCTGCAAAGTTATAAGTTTGTATTTGCAAATCTATATGATGGTTCGCCTTGGTGAAGGTGCGTATACACATAGGTTATACTCTTCCAAGTAGTATATGGAAAATAAAATCCTATTGTTTAGAGATGATTGATCTATCTTATCAGTGCTACTATTTTACGGTTGTTTGTCAATGATGTCTTCTTTAGATCTGAATGTAGAACTAAATGTATATGAAGATTGATTCTGGTTGATTAATTGATTGAGAAATAAGGGTGATCCTTACTACTATCTGTTTGGTACATATTTGATTCAAAAGTTTTATGTTTTAGTAATTTTGGAGGTATACCCAAGTTGAGTTATAGGAAGTAGCATATACACATAGGTTGACTTCATTGAAGCAGCATATATATTCTAACACATGATTTTTGAGGTTGTAGTTGGTTCTGGTTGTCGACGTAGTGTTCTAGGTTCAGATCTGTGTATTGGTTATAGTGATATGTCTATTCTAGTTGATTGGTTGAACTTTGATTAATTAACAGTTGAATGGTTTTGAGTGAATGGTTGATTCAGTTGTATCAGAAGTTAAACGATTTCTTGATTTAGTGTTTGATATTTATGAGTGATTGATTGATTCAGTTGTGGTTGATTCAGAGATTGATGATTGGGTTTGAGTTATATCATAGATTGATGACTGGGTTTCAATGATTGGTTGATGCAGATGTATTTGATGGTTGTATTGCAGTGATGATTGTTTTTTGAGCTTCAATGTTACTTATGGGTCCAGCATGAAAATTTGATGAAATGTGGCCTTCATAGTGTGTTGTTGTGTACCAGGAGTATCCAGTATGACAATTTCTGAAACATGGTCCCTGAAGGATATTAAGGGTTGGAGCCTTCAGTGAGGAAGTTGAAGCTTCGTGCCAATAGTGGCTAGTGATTATATCAGGGGGTTGGAGCTATCTTCTAGTAGCAGCTAGAGCATGAGTGAAGGTTGGAGCCTTCCATAGGCTGGCGCCTATGTACTGGTAAACCTATAGGCTAGTACAAGAGCTAGGGGGTTGTAGCTTCCTTCTAGTAGAAGCTGGAGCACAAGAGAAGGTTGTAGCCTTCTATAGGTGGGCGCCTACATATTAGTATGAATTTTCACTAGTACAAGATTGTAAATAAGTTTTTTCTTATATTAAAAGACAATAGAGACAACAACAACGGGTGGTTTTTCTCCCGCATTAGGTTTCCACCTTAAGTCTTGGTGTTCATCTGTGTTGCTTAAGTGTGATGGTTTATTATGTTATTAATACACATGGTTACTGTTCAATGTTTAATAAAGTACTGATGTAGTGATTAAATATCAACATATTATGATATTGTAGCAGCTACAACCACCCTCCAAAATTTTGGCCTGCACCAATTTCAAAGCCTCCCTTAGACAGTTTCACTTAATGACTGCACACACTCAGGTTCACTACATGACCTCGTGTGAGTCTTTACATTCGCCTTGCTTGTTTATTGCACTCAAGTCTCTACGTGTTGATGACTAAGTGATGCTTGCGACCATTTTCTAGTTATCCTGAAAGTCTTTGCTTCGTATGTGTTTGTTGTGTTCACCATGAAGGCATCTGTCGCACTCACACATGGAGTCATATTCACTGTTGCGAAAGTGTTTAATCGATCATGAATGATGAATCACGAGTGTCACACTTGTCGCTTTCAGTGTCAGTCACTCATGTTGGACATCTGTGTCCTGATGGTTTGGTCACTTCATTGTTAGGTCATGCGAGTGTGTCTCTGTATGATCAACTGTGCATCTTTCGAATGTTCACACACTTAGTCATTTTCACTGAAGTTTAGACAACTAGACTCCTCATTGACAACTGAACCATCACCTTACTTTCGACTTGATCGATTGTCAACCAGAATACCGCAGAAGCACCAAGCTAGTTCTTTCAAGTTGTGCTGCCCACAAGCAATTCAATCAGCACTCATGTTGGTCACCTAGACAATTGACTATCTGTTCATATCAGAAATTGCGTAGTTCTTGTGAGTAGGCTTCCTACTACCCATGAGTCAGCTCAGCTCAAAAATTGTGCAGAGATGATCAGCAGGCTAGCCTCCTGGCCTTAATGCAGTTCTCCCAGCCAATAGATCCCAACAGAAAACTGCTTGTTCCCTCAAGGAGTTGCACAACTTCTGCTGCCAGTGACTGAGCAACCAACTGGTAGTTCCCTCTAGGAATTTGGCAAGTCTGCCTGGCAGTGACCCCAACAGCCAACTGGCAGTTCCCTATGGGAATTATGCAACTCTGATTGTTAGTGACTCTAACAGCCAACTGGAAGTTCCCTCTGGGAATTGCACAAGTCTGGCTGCTAGTGACCCCAGCAGCCAACTGGCAGTTCCCTCTAGAAATTGCGCAGATGAAGGTTCCAGTCTCCTGGGAAGTGTTGGATACCTATAGTAATAGGTTTCATATTTCATGATTAGCAAGAGAAAAGCCAAATATGCTCTGCTTTGGTATCCCAAAGATCCCATATTTGCTAGAAAGCAAGAGCTGGGTAAAGTGTTTCAAGTATTGAGGACCTTATTTCAATTTTTGTGGATGATTCAACAGTTTAATCTGGATCATGCCATGTTTCAATTTTGTGTTGTAGAATAGAGAAAGAGGTCTGTCCAAACAGCTTAATCTTGGCAGACAAGTAGTTCAGGTAGAGAAGCAAAGGTTCCCAAAAGTTTAATCTGGGACCTTGGAAGACATAAGGGTAGAAGTAGATAGAGAGAAAAGGAAAAAGCCAAAGAAAAGAAAAGGCAATTGAGGGTTGCAAGTCCAAGTGCCCCTCCAAGAAGAAACAAAAAATGCTAGGAAGATAGTTGGGTAGGCAGTTGTGGTTGCAGAAAGAATATGATCACCATTACACAGGCATCAATAGGTCTCTTGCCAAGGCAATAAAGCTATCAGCAAACAAAGTGGTGAATTCCATGAAATTACAGCAAAGAGGATCACTAACTTCTTTTCTTTTCCCTCTCTAGTCCATCACTAACACCCCCTTTCTAATTCCCCTCCTTCATTCATGTTAACTCCTAATTCTACTATATAACCTCCCTTATCTTACCCCACCCCTAATAGTATTAACACTAAGGTGTATAAAACCCCAAATCTTATGTATATTCCCTCCCCTAGGCATAATAGCCGTGTATTTCTCAAAAGGGACCAAATGGCATCTGGCCACTTTGGTGAACCTATTCCACCCTTTTTCCCCTTTGCTGCAAGTTAATTTGCCCTCAAATCACCTCTGCATTGCTAAAACCCCCTTTCCAAACCCATTTTGCCCATAAAACCTTTGCAAAGGTTAATGCCCGCCTCTGGCACGTTTCCCAATCCTACCGCATTGTGGTTGAGCCAAAACATTTGCAAAAACCCACATAAAACCCATAAAGTTTGATTTTTCCGCCCGCAGTATTAAAGGCGCATGTTTCCCCTCCGCCAGCCGTCGGATCAAGCCCATCAGATCCGACGGCCCACAGCAATATCGGAGCGCTTCCCGTGGCTGCACGTTAACTTCCGGGAAAGTGACGTTGCGCCTTGTCACGCCTCCTCCACGCGTCGAGCAATGAACCATCTCGGAGCCCGCTCTGACAGCCCCTGCGCCGTACCTAAACCGCCCCGAGAAACCGCGGCGGTTAAGGCTTTAACCGTGACCGCTGCACTTTAACTGCCACCTCGCCGCCCCCTTGACCAATCACCCACTGCCACGTCGCCCAATGACGTCATGCTGACGTCAGCAGGAAAAAGCGCCAAATTGGTAAAATAACCCATATTTACCAATTTTACCCGTGTTTTTACCATTTTACTGTGATTTCTGCTGAACGCTCTGCATGACCGTTTGAACTCAAATTTTCGCCAATCAGTCGATTAGCCCGGGCGACCTCCTCAAAAAGCAACTGTGCACCTGTGTTTCAACCTCTGCTCGTCGAATTACAGGTATTTAGACCATTTCGCCCTCCATACGACCTTCATTAAGCTCAGATTTGCTCAGAGGGATAATAGAACCATAAAAACGATATTTACACCGTTCATTTCCCTCCATTCATCCACCATTGTCATTGTGAGGGCCAAGAAACACCGGCAGAGCTTTAGAAACCCGCAATTCGCATATAACCTCTGTAATTCTGCGTTTTCCCAGCAGAATTCCTAATAGACATAATTCACCCGGTTGGAGAGTTCAGTTAGACCACAGAGAGGTTCTGTCACTAGACTCCAGTAGTATTTCAATTGCTATTGAGAGAATTCCCCTTGAACACTCAAAACCTCATCTGTTTCTACAGAGGACTGCCTCCAGACTGTGTTTTTGCCATTCCACCTGTCTACCTACAATTCTTGCAACTTGAAGAGCTATGGAGACTCCTATTGCACTAAATATTAAGCCCATCAATGCCCCTCACCAGGAACTAGCATGGAAAGCCCTGGGGGACATGGACTACCAAATGCTGGATTGGTTCCCCATGGGAACCAAGTATAATGTGCTAATGTTGAATGAACTAAGAGCCCAGCACCTCAGTGGGGCAGATATCTTGGGGATTTGGGAGTCAAATTTGCCCATATACAACCTTCCCCAAGTCAATCCAATGCCAGAGCTTATTTATAGCTGCCAGGAATGCTATGACCCCAGCCAAAGAGCAGTCATGAGCCCCACAGGCCTAGTCCTGTTCCAGATCACCCCAGAGAGCATAAACCAGATGCTGTGTTTCAATACAGCCAAGAAATTGACCCCTCTGTCCATGCAGAATCTGATTAACACAGGGATCAAGCTGTCCAGTGACCAGATTGTCAAAATCAACCAACTGTTTGTCACACCAGGCTCTGAAATAGTCAGAACCCCTCCTATTGGGTACCATTGTCTGAATGAGTTGGGCAGAATGTTGGTGGATCTAATTGGCTATGTCCTAGGATTCAGGGGGCTGGAAGATGTAGATGAAAGCATAATGGCAATGCTGTCCATATTTGCCCCTGGTAAGCCTCCAGCTGTGCAGTATGATTATGCAACTTACATAGCAGAGAAAATCCATGATCAGTTCATGAATTTGAAAAGGGAGAGACTGTTCAGGTACTCCTCCTATATATATCATTTATTCCTTTTCTATCAGCCGGCTACCTTCTCTGTTCCTTTGAGGCCACTCAATGCCCAAGGAAGCCCAAGATCAGTTGTTTTCTGGACCTCTGTTTTTCATTTTACCTCAGTATCACCCTATACATACTGTGAATTTATTGATTTATTTGTTCATCCGGCCCTAACAGCTCTGCAAGGTACTCCTCCTCCTAGATTAACCGATGAAATGAAGAGGATTCTACATTTGAACAAATCTTACAATATTGGCAACTGGTACTTCTACCAGAACCACACAGTCATTAGGATATATGGCTGTGAATTGAACCCATTTAGATTGCCAAGGTATGTCCCCATGAGGCTTTTTGCCTTAGAGTATTTCAGGCAGTTTGGGAACTCAGATTACCTTCACTTTCAGAGTAGAAACAAGAAGTCACAATTGAAGGTAAGAAGTCAGCTAGGTTCCTTCCTGTATAACAAGAAAGAGGAAGGGTGGAAAGAGGCACACAGCATCCTGGAAGGCCTCAGATTGCAGACCAGTTTTGAATGGATTCCCTATGACCCCAATCATTCTATCTCCCTCAGGAGAATTAGATACAAATTGGGCAACTATGCACATAAAAGACAACCTGAAATTGAACAGTATGCCAATGCACTAGATTGGGAAGAGGGTACACTAGTAGAACAAGTCACTGAGGTAGAATTACTTGAGAAAGAAGCTAGGAATGTGCAAAAAGAAGCTGACTTGGAAACTTGTGGACAGGTGCCCCTCTCCTACAGAAAGCAAAGTGGAACAGCGGCTGGATCTTCAGCAGCACAACAGCAAACTACTGAGAAGACATCCCAGGCAGCAAGCAAAGACAAAGGTAAACAGGTGGAACAGCCACCTGTATTGACAGAGGAACAAGTTGACACCTTGCTACAACAGCAAGAAGAAATGGAACAACAAGAACTGGGGCAGCAACAAGAAAAAGCACAGTCCAGTGAACAGCCATTGCAGCAGGAAAAGGGGACAGATCAACCTGGTAACACTGAGCAGCAGCCTCAAACAAAGGTGCCTCCCAGGACAGACACCAATATAGACACATCAGTCCTCCAAACACCACAGAAGGAGGATGTGACAAGGAAAAGGGAAAGAGAGACCCCCCACACCTCATCCTTCATCAGAGGAGAGAAGAGACAAAGACTGAATGACTCCCAAGAGGAGGACATAGCAGTAAGGCAAGCCATGGGCATGGGCCCGCCCAGTGGAGAACTTTCGGCCAGCTCATCTCAGCGAGGACATGACATGACTATGGGAGGAGAGGTCAGCTCCTTCGGTCAAACTAGAAAAGGGCAGTCAAGTATAAAACAGCAATTCATTGACATCAAGAGGAGGAGTGATCCAATAAAAGTGCAGCTGTACGATCACTTGTTGAACCTAGCTCCTAGCAACCAGCAGAGACTCATGTCTGCTTTCGATGTGAGTGAAGGCAAAATGATAATGAGCCACTTCATGCCTACAACTTTGCAGCCTCAGTCCACCTCAGACTATCTAAGAACCAACATGGAGGTTCTTGCCAAAGACATACACCCCATGGACAAGATTGAACTACATAAGCAGACTGGTGAAATGGTGTATGCCTCCCTGGCAGATGAGACATTGGAAAACTATAAACTAAAGAGCAGCCTGGATAACACAGCTTCTCAGCTGGAGTTAGAAAGAGCATCATCACAAGCCAAGGACAATAGGATCAAGTCCTTGGAAGAGGTAATTATAGAGATAGGGCATGACCCTAAAGATGTCAAAGGCATCCAAGAACTCCTGAAGATAAGGGATGCAGACATGGCAGCCCTAAGAAAGAAGATCAAACTCCCGGCCACCATCCATCCACAAACAGATGAAGTTGCCCAGCAAAGGCAAGAAAAGGATGCTACAGATCTGCTGGTGTCCTTATACAAAGAGCTGGTCAGGACTCAGGACCAGCTAGGACAAACTGAAGCTGCAAAGGCAGCACTGCAAGAAACCCTGAAGCAAAGAGAAGAGGGCCAACCCTCCCAGCCTCCTCCTGTCATAATAAATCTTGAGGAAACCCCTCCAAAGATTACTCCTCCTCCTCAGCAAACAGAAGCTACAGCACCATCCACAGCAGCAACAACTACAACATCAGAACAGGCTGCTAGTTTAGACATGCAAAAGCTGCAAGCTGAGATCCAAGCCATGGAATCTCAAATGAAAGAGCTGGATGAGCTTAAGAAAACCTTGACTAAGGTAAATGAAAGGTTTGACAAGAGCAAACAGAATGAGGCAGCCAAGGACAGAGAGGTAAAAGCTCTTAAGAGGAGAATTGCTGAAGTAGAGAAGGAGCTTGCACTAGAAAAGGTGACAGCTGAAATGAAAGCAGTGCTATGGAGCAATATTGGGAGTTCCATTGCCAACCAGTGGCAATATATTGAGACCATGGATGAGCAAATGGTGCTCATCACTAAAGCAAACAAAGAAATACAGAGAGCCAGGGCAAGCCTCGGACACATGCCAGAAGCTGCTACTAGGATAATCAATACTCTGAACTATAAGACTAGCTCTCAATTAGCTGTCATGGGAATCACTAACAGGACAGAAACAATTGATGTAGCCAAAAGAGTCATTACATTGAGGAAATTGGTTGGAACACTGGAGAGGAGGACACAGGATATGCAAACTGAAATCAACAGATTCCTGGAAAAATTCGTGGCACTACAGAACAGAGGCCTCCCCAGCATTTTAAGCAGTGTAGGAAGACTGCTCACCCTAGAGAATTACAATAAGAGAATTGATGCCCAGGCAGTAGCAGAGATTGCACAACCACCCAGCACTTCAGCAGAGCCAGGGCCAGCCACCGGGCAGAGTATGTATGACAGGGTGGAGAACCTGTTTTTCCTCATGAATGAAGTTGACCATCTGTTTGATACACCACCTAACTTCTTCAAATTCACAGAAGCAGATGAAACTCTAGGGGCAATCTTAGCACACCAACTGCCCACACAGGATGCCTGGAGAAATTTGACACAGACAGTTTTGTCAGGCCAGAATCAGTAACGCCATTTCTACAGGCAAATAAGCATACATGCGCAGGCACAATTTTGAAGAAAGATATCTACAGAGAAGAGGCAGAGGCTGAGCCAACTCAGCAGGACCATTGACTCACCACAAGCAACAGTCACAATGACAGGTGACAAGTCCAGGATACAGCGTACAAAGCCTTAAAGACAGATCTTCCAGCATTTATTCAGAATATCTCGACCGACTTAGCTGTCTCCAAAGGCTAAAATATCTTCTAACAGAGCATTAAAATGCCTGTACTCTGTAATCAATGCTGCATTAAATTTTGATCTTAATATCTTAAGTAGTTGGTAAGAATGTAAAATCTGAGATAACTCAGAACTCAGATATTTTGTAAATCACCGCAAGTATATATTCACCCTTCACAGCAGTTGAAGAGGTTGTTGCAATTTTCTTTTGAAGAGCTCTTGCTCGTTGTAATATTTTCATAGAAGTAATACAAAGGAGGAATGGAATTTCCAAGGCTTGGTGTTCTTTGATGTATTGTGGTGAAAGATGAATGTTACAGGATTCCAGGGTGTTGCATAAAACAGCAAGTATTCTCACATCTCTTTGTTATATGTTTTCGAGTCTTTTGTTCTCTTTTGTTGTTCAAATGCATTACACTTGATAGCAAGGTGAAAGGATAGTCCCAGGATTTAACCATGTTTACCCTGGACTCAAACTGAGCTATTATACATGTTTTCCTCAGATACAGTGACAGAATTGTAATTCTTAATTGCTGCATTTCAAAACTGTGTCTTTTACTGTGATAGGCATTCTCAGGGATTCAATTTTTGCCCCTGAGACCTCCGTCTTTCTCCTCTTAAAGTTGTCTGTTGGAAATATATAGACAATAAGTGAAAATTCTTAAATGCTTTCACTGTTTGTGTTACCTGTTTCCAGCCATTTAATCAAAAAATCTGTTCTATTAAACACTCAAATGGCCCTGTAAGTTCCATCTTTCATCTCAAAACTTCAAACACATATAGCCACAGACTCCATTGCCCAATGGTACTCAACCTCTCTGAAAACTACATCAATAGAATCTAAAAGGAGTTTCATCAACCAAAACATAAACAAAACCAGTGCATAATAGCTAGCCTAAAACCCTATCATAAACAGTTACAAATCATAAAGAGAGAGCCCTCTCTGATCACAGTTTGGCTAGAAACAGTGATCCAAAGATTGGTTAGTGGTTACCCCGGCCGTATTCCCTTGGGAGTCATAGGGAACAACCTGGGTGTTAACATAATTGGCGACTCCGCTGGGGAGTTAAGATTTTTTCAATTACTATATATTTTCAAAAGCTACCATCAAGCCTGAAACTAGCCAAGAGGCCTTAGGACTGTTTCTGTAAACACAGGGACAGCTTTAGGGAAGAGCTAACTAGGGAATCTTCATCTTAGCTTTGAGAAATATATAGTCATTCCAGAATTCTTACCTAGTCCTTGTACATACAAAACTTTCTGTATAAAGTTCTAAAGAATACTTAGAAGCTGGCTCCCAAAAGAAACCCAAGGCACACTAGGGCAAACCCTGACCCTGATCAACCCATCATTGTTGATAATCCAAATATCATACCAAAGAACATAAGGAGACAGCTAAAGCAGGAAAAGCTTGCTGATTCAGATATAAGTTTAGACCAACCTATCCTCATTCCAACTCCTTGCAAAGTTCTTTTCCGTTCCACACCCAATTCCCCCAGTTCACCATCAACCTCTCAAAGTCCTCTCCTTCCATCTTCACCATCTGTACACACTCCCTCAACCAGTTCCCCACTTATTACCCATCCTCTTAACCCGGTTATACCTGTAATCCCTGTTGTCCCATTTGTTCCTATTAACCCTATAAATCCCATAAACATGGCTAACAGATATGCACCTCTGCAGATACCAGCCAATGCTCCAGCTCTACCCCAAGACTACCAAACTAGACTCTCATTTTTTGACTCCCATGGCCCTTTGACAGCCATCCAGCATGCTAAAAAGATGCAAGACCACTTTGAGACCTATGAAATAGATGATGACAGTGTTAGGATGAGAATTTTTGTTCAAAGCTTAACTGGGGATGTCAGAACTTGGTTTAGATCCTTAAATGCAAATTCCATTGCAACCCCTGAAGTTCTATACCAGGAATTTACCAACAGATGGGAGAAAAAGAGAGATCCGCACCATATACTTGGTGAATATAACACTATTAAAAGAGGTCCCCAAGAAACGGTTTTGGAGTATTGTGCTAGGTTTAACAACATATACAATGCTATCCCCCAGAACTTAAGGCCCCCTCCTGATTTGGCCCTTTATAACTTCCCTGATGGTTTTGATTCTGATATGGCCTATCAGTTGAGAGAAAGAGACCCTCCAACCCTCGCAGAAGCCCAAAGAGTTGCAGTCACTGTAGAGGCCAACCTAATTGCCAAAAGAAACAGGGCAAAGCTTGAAAAGAAGGTTGGTTTCAAAGAAGAGCCCTCAGGCTTTGATCAAAAGTTGGATGCAATACTAAACAGCATGAAAAGACTAGGTGAAAGAGTGGAATCAGTTGAAAGAAAGTCATCATGGGAGGCACCACAAAACAATCCTCCTAGAAACCCAAATTTTAGGAGAACACAGAACCCCAATATAGGAAAGACAGGTGCTGACCAAGATATCAGACCCCCTTTTCAAGAAAATTATGCAGAAACTTCCTCAGCTAATCAGCTCAATGAAGATCCTGACATCAACTTAATAGGTCTGGATGGTAAAAGCCATGTTTTCTTAACACAAGAAGACCATGAGGAGGATGAAAACAAAACATTCCAAACACAATCAGGAGAGTCTTTTGACTTTAAACAAGGGTATGATACTGCTGTCTATGAAGTCCATAAACAATACAAACTAAGAAGTCGGACTGTAAATGCAAATCAGCCTGAGAAGGTAAAGGAGAAACAGCAATCTAAAGAAACCTTAGTCACTGAACCTGATGACAAAACAAGCTTGCCTGCAAAGGAAGTAGTGGTTGAGGAGGTCACTGAACTACTGTCCACACCACAACAGCCCACGACAACCTCATCCTCCCACCCAAATCCGAACATTACCCCTCAAGTCATGGGCATGAGGGGCAGGTTCCAAAATCAAGATGAAATCCAACAAGAAGATTCAATGAACAGAGAAAGGACTGCTATCCGTGACTCTAAAATTCAGGTGGATAAACCCTTTGACCTAGGAACAGAGATTGGCAAGTTAAAGATAGCAATTCCCCTGTCAGAGCTAGCCAAGCATGACATATATAAGCAACAGATCAAAAAATCCCTTCAGCTCACCAACAGCAAAGATGATGTAAATGTGCTAGATGACACTCCAGAATTACTGTTTGGCCCAGAGGTAGATGGAAAAGCAGTAGTCACAGGGGTTTTACCGTTTTATGTCAGCTTGCATATACATGACAAAATACTGCACAATGCAATGTTTGACTCAGGTGCCTCTCACAACCTTATGCCAAAAGCGGTCATGGAAAGGTTAAACTTAGACATCACGAGACCATACAAAGACCTGTTTTCTTTTGATTCTAGTCAAGTCAAATGCTTGGGCCTAATTAAGGATTTATGTGTGTCCTTGGTTCAATTTCCCAACAAAACCATTTTAATGGATGTTGTGGTTGCTGATATCCCACCCAAATATGGGATGCTCTTATCAAGATCATGGGGAGCCAAACTCCAAGGCTCCCTGCAATTGGACATGTCATATGCAACCATTTCTGTATTTGGGCAACCAAAAAGACTTTATAGGGAAACACTCATGAAATATATGGTCAGCAGTGAAGAAAAGCCTCAAAATTTCCCAATATATGCTGTCCATTCAGACATAGACTCCTTCATCCTTTTCAATGACAGCACAAGCTCCTCAAACAATGACATTAAGACCGAAACACCCATACAAGAACAAAACATTGATCAAACAAGTGGCTCCTGCCAAATTTTAATCAGCCCAACAATACCCATTCACCCTCCTTTAGTTATCAAAAATTGTCAAATAAATGATGAAATTATCCTAGGAGACAAATGGGAAAAGAAACCTCAACTCATGCTCACATTGCCATCCCATGAAAAGAATTTAAAATCTCCTGACCAGCAAGATAGTCTGTGGGTCCTAGAGTTTGATGGCTCAGTTAACAAGTTAGGGGCAGGAGCTGGAGTATGGATACATAACAAAGAGAAAGCCTGTGCACAAGGCCGGGCTTATAGATTGAACTTTAAATGCACTAACAACATGGCAGAATATGAGGCTCTGCTACTAGGCCTCAAGATTGCAAAATCATTACAAGCACATAGCCTCTCAATCATGGGGGACTCTGATCTAGTAATTCAACAAGTAAAAGGGGATTTTGTCACCAATGACAAAAGATTAAGGTCCTATAGGTCTGCTGTAATTGAAATACTAGAAACTTTCTCCGAGTTTGTTCTCACAAAGATTCCAAGGGGCCACAATCTCCATGCTCACAGCTTGGCAACATTTGCCAGCACCTTCAAATTCCCACTACAACCCAACAATTGTTTCACAGCAGAGGTCAAATATAGGCCTTCTATTCCAAACAATGTCAAAGAGTGGCAAGTATTTGAGAATGACAGGCAAATAAACAACTTTTTTACCTTGCAACAAGAGTTTACAGGATTAAATATTGACCTTGAGACAGCAAGTCAATCTCAAATAGTTGATGGAGCAAGTCAATCACAATTACAGTTTCAACAGTCTGCCCACCCAATGTCACCTAGAACAGCCAAACAACTACTCAGTCCAACCATTTTCAACAAAGAAAACATTCAGCAAATTCACCAAATTGACTGTGAAGAGCTGAGCAACGCTGGAGATGAAATCATACAACTCAAAGACAATCTTCTTCCAGCAGGTCTTACCCCACTAGAGGATATTTTTGACTCAAATGATGTCCCCAGGAAACCAAAGATGCAGCCATTAGATGCAACAATTGAAGAATGTAACATTGGTACCGCTGACAAGCCTAAAATAATAAAGCTATCTGCTGCTTTGCCCCCTGACCAAAAACCCAAATATATTGATCTCTTTAAAGAGTTCCAAGATGTCTTTGCCTGGGGTTATGAGGACTTGAAGTCTTATGATACCTCTGTTATCCAGCACACCATTCCCCTCAAGCCTAATCAAAAACCATTCAAACAGAAATTGAGAAGAATCAATCCTGTGCTTCTTCCTTCCATTGAAAAGGAATTACAAAAAATGTTCAAAGCTGGTATCATAGCACCAATCAGGTTTTCTGAGTGGATTTCAAATTTGGTCCCTACAAGAAAGAAAACTGGTGAGATTAGACTTTGTGTAGACTTAAGGAATTTGAACCTAGTGTCACTCAAAGACAACTACCCCTTACCCAAAATGGACCACATCCTTCAAAGAGTAGTAGGAGCCTCAAGAATATCATTGTTGGATGGTTTCTCAGGTTTCAATCAAATCCTGGTGCACCCTGATGATCAAGACAAGACTGCATTTACTACCCCATGGGGCACTTTCAAGTATGTGAAGATGCCCTTTGGATTGAAAAATGCAGGGGCAACATTTCAAAGAGCAATGGACATTGCTTTTGCAAAGGAAATTCATGATTTCTTGGTCATTTACTTAGATGATCTTACACCCTTTTCAAAATCTGACCAAGAACACTTGAAACATTTGAGACAAATTTTCATAACATGCAGGAAATATGGTATTTCCTTAAACCCCAAGAAGTCATTATTTGGCTTGGAAGAAGGGAAACTTTTAGGACACATCATTTCGAAAGATGGCATAAGAATTGATCCAGATAGGATACAAGCTATCCTACAAATGCCTCACCCAAGGAATGTCAAGGAGCTGCAAGGATTCTTAGGAAAAATCAACTTTTTGAGAAGGTTTATCCCAAATTTAGCAGAGTTAATCAGATTACTAAACAATATGCTAAAGAAAGATTCAAAGGTCAAATGGACTGTTGAAGCAAAACAAGCTTTTGAAAGTATAAAATTGGCCTTGACTCAAACCCCAGTGTTAACTAACCCTCAGTTTGACAGAGACTTCATCATTTTCTCCTTTGCCTCCCAACATACTATTGCTGCTGTTTTATTACAGAAAGATGACCAAGGGAATGAAAAGCCCATTGCTTTTTTCAGCAGAGCTCTTAGAGATGCCCCCCTAAAGTACCAAATAATGGAGAAACAAGCCTATGCCTTAATCAAAGCTATCAAAGACTTTAGGATTTACATCCTTTACTCCCATGTTGTGGCTTATGTACCAAGTCCTATTGTCAAAGACATCCTCACACAAGAAAACTTAGAGGGAAGAAGAGGAAAATGGATTGCGAATATACTTGAATTTGACATTGAAATAAAGCCTACAAAGCTGATAAAAGGGCAAGGTTTGGCCAAGTTAATGACAGAAGCAAATTTCCAAGCCTTAGATATCAACCAACTGGACAGTGAAACAGAGCTGGCGACTCCAAAGATCAATGTAGCCTTTGAACAATCTCCTTGGTATTCTGATATCTGTTATGTGTTACAAAACCTGTGTGCTCCCCCAGGACTGTCCAGAACTAAGTCTAGGTTCCTAAAAATGAAAACATCTAAATTTTGTGTGATAGATGAGAATCTGCTCTGGAAAAACCATGAAGGTATTTTGCTGCACTATCTTCTTGAGAGTGAAACTGACAATATCATGCAAGAATTCCATGCTGGAAACTGTGGTGGACATTTGTACTGGAAGTCCACCGTAGACAAGATATTAAGGGCTGGTTATTACTGGCCCACTATGTTCTCTGATGTGAAGAAATTCACAACATCATGCCACAAGTGCCAACTGTTTGAAGGCAAAAGACAGTTGCTGCCACTTCCTTTGAGGCCCATTGCAACAGAGAGACCTTTTCAACAATGGGGCTTGGATTTCATTGGAGAAATTCATCCCTCATCTTCAGGACAACACAGATGGATCTTGACAGCAACAGACTACTTCACCAAGTGGATTGAAGCTGCCCCATGCAGACAAGCAAATGATTCAGTAATCATTCAATTTTTGGAAAACAATATACTGGCTAGATTTGGCTGCCCAGACAAGATAATAACAGACAATGCTGCTGCCTTTAGATCCAAGAAGATGGTGAACTTCTGCCATAAATTTCACATTACTTTGGGCCATTCTACAGCTTACTATCCTCAAGGAAATGGCCTTGCTGAATCATCAAACAAAAGCCTGATAAACATCATAAAGAAAGTGCTGGAAGAGAACAAAAAGAACTGGCATAAGAAACTAGTAAATGCTTTATGGGCAGACAGATTAACCACTAAAAGATCAATTGGGACCAGCCCATATGAGTTAGTCTATGGATTAGAGGCCAGATTTCCTTCATCACTAGGAGTGCCGGTTATGAAACTCCTACAAGAAAGCCAAGCAGAGCCAAATGACATGCAAAGAAGGATTAACCAGATAATCTGTTTACAACAGACCAGAGAACAAGTTTTCAGCAGAGTGCAGATACTACAAGAGAAACTGAAAAAGGCCTTTGATAGACGAACCAAAGCAGAGGATTTCAATGTAGGGGACAAAGTTTTAAAGTGGGATGCAAGAAGAGAAGAGAAAGGAAAACATGGGAAGTTTGATTCTTTATGGAAAGGACCATTTTCTGTCCAAGCAGTACAAGGTAATAACACCTACTTCCTAAAAAGTTTGACTGTGACTGAAATGGATGAAGGTCCTGTCAATGGCAGGATGCTGAAGCACTATTTTGACTGTTCACTATGATAGAAATTCAGAGGTTCATTGTATATATGCAGTTGTACATATTCCTTTTTGATTTAAATTGTATAAAGAAGTTTTTCCCAAATGCTGCACCTAGCAGCAACAGGCAGATAGAATCAGAGGTTCTCCAAGAAAAGGCACACAATTTTGACAGATTATATGCAGCAGGTTTCAAAGACAAAGATGGGCAGTCAAGGAACAAGGCAATCTGACCTGCTGTTCTTGGTCTTTCAAAAGAAAAACCATCCCCATGTGGAGCCACTGTTGGATACCTATAGTAATAGGTTTCATATTTCATGATTAGCAAGAGAAAAGCCAAATATGCTCTGCTTTGGTATCCCAAAGATCCCATATTTGCTAGAAAGCAAGAGCTGGGTAAAGTGTTTCAAGTATTGAGGACCTTATTTCAATTTTTGTGGATGATTCAACAGTTTAATCTGGATCATGCCATGTTTCAATTTTGTGTTGTAGAATAGAGAAAGAGGTCTGTCCAAACAGCTTAATCTTGGCAGACAAGTAGTTCAGGTAGAGAAGCAAAGGTTCCCAAAAGTTTAATCTGGGACCTTGGAAGACATAAGGGTAGAAGTAGATAGAGAGAAAAGGAAAAAGCCAAAGAAAAGAAAAGGCAATTGAGGGTTGCAAGTCCAAGTGCCCCTCCAAGAAGAAACAAAAAATGCTAGGAAGATAGTTGGGTAGGCAGTTGTGGTTGCAGAAAGAATATGATCACCATTACACAGGCATCAATAGGTCTCTTGCCAAGGCAATAAAGCTATCAGCAAACAAAGTGGTGAATTCCATGAAATTACAGCAAAGAGGATCACTAACTTCTTTTCTTTTCCCTCTCTAGTCCATCACTAACACCCCCTTTCTAATTCCCCTCCTTCATTCATGTTAACTCCTAATTCTACTATATAACCTCCCTTATCTTACCCCACCCCTAATAGTATTAACACTAAGGTGTATAAAACCCCAAATCTTATGTATATTCCCTCCCCTAGGCATAATAGCCGTGTATTTCTCAAAAGGGACCAAATGGCATCTGGCCACTTTGGTGAACCTATTCCACCCTTTTTCCCCTTTGCTGCAAGTTAATTTGCCCTCAAATCACCTCTGCATTGCTAAAACCCCCTTTCCAAACCCATTTTGCCCATAAAACCTTTGCAAAGGTTAATGCCCGCCTCTGGCACGTTTCCCAATCCTACCGCATTGTGGTTGAGCCAAAACATTTGCAAAAACCCACATAAAACCCATAAAGTTTGATTTTTCCGCCCGCAGTATTAAAGGCGCATGTTTCCCCTCCGCCAGCCGTCGGATCAAGCCCATCAGATCCGACGGCCCACAGCAATATCGGAGCGCTTCCCGTGGCTGCACGTTAACTTCCGGGAAAGTGACGTTGCGCCTTGTCACGCCTCCTCCACGCGTCGAGCAATGAACCATCTCGGAGCCCGCTCTGACAGCCCCTGCGCCATACCTAAACCGCCCCGAGAAACCGCGGCGGTTAAGGCTTTAACCGTGACCGCTGCACTTTAACTGCCACCTCGCCGCCCCCTTGACCAATCACCCACTGCCACGTCGCCCAATGACGTCATGCTGACGTCAGCAGGAAAAAGCGCCAAATTGGTAAAATAACCCATATTTACCAATTTTACCCGTGTTTTTACCATTTTACTGTGATTTCTGCTGAACGCTCTGCATGACCGTTTGAACTCAAATTTTCGCCAATCAGTCGATTAGCCAGGGCGACCTCCTCAAAAAGCAACTGTGCACCTGTGTTTCAACCTCTGCTCGTCGAATTACAGGTATTTAGACCATTTCGCCCTCCATACGACCTTCATTAAGCTCAGATTTGCTCAGAGGGATAATAGAACCATAAAAACGATATTTACACCGTTCATTTCCCTCCATTCATCCACCATTGTCATTGTGAGGGCCAAGAAACACTGGCAGAGCTTTAGAAACCCGCAATTCGCATATAACCTCTGTAATTCTGCGTTTTCCCAGCAGAATTCCTAATAGACATAATTCACCCGGTTGGAGAGTTCAGTTAGACCACAGAGAGGTTCTGTCACTAGACTCCAGTAGTATTTCAATTGCTATTGAGAGAATTCCCCTTGAACACTCAAAACCTCATCTGTTTCTACAGAGGACTGCCTCCAGACTGTGTTTTTGCCATTCCACCTGTCTACCTACAATTCTTGCAACTTGAAGAGCTATGGAGACTCCTATTGCACTAAATATTAAGCCCATCAATGCCCCTCACCAGGAACTAGCATGGAAAGCCCTGGGGGACATGGACTACCAAATGCTGGATTGGTTCCCCATGGGAACCAAGTATAATGTGCTAATGTTGAATGAACTAAGAGCCCAGCACCTCAGTGGGGCAGATATCTTGGGGATTTGGGAGTCAAATTTGCCCATATACAACCTTCCCCAAGTCAATCCAATGCCAGAGCTTATTTATAGCTGCCAGGAATGCTATGACCCCAGCCAAAGAGCAGTCATGAGCCCCACAGGCCTAGTCCTGTTCCAGATCACCCCAGAGAGCATAAACCAGATGCTGTGTTTCAATACAGCCAAGAAATTGACCCCTCTGTCCATGCAGAATCTGATTAACACAGGGATCAAGCTGTCCAGTGACCAGATTGTCAAAATCAACCAACTGTTTGTCACACCAGGCTCTGAAACAGTCAGAACCCCTCCTATTGGGTACCATTGTCTGAATGAGTTGGGCAGAATGTTGGTGGATCTAATTGGCTATGTCCTAGGATTCAGGGGGCTGGAAGATGTAGATGAAAGCATAATGGCAATGCTGTCCATATTTGCCCCTAGTAAGCCTCCAGCTGTGCAGTATGATTATGCAACTTACATAGCAGAGAAAATCCATGATCAGTTCATGAATTTGAAAAGGGAGAGACTGTTCAGGTACTCCTCCTATATATATCATTTATTCCTTTTCTATCAGCCGGCTACCTTCTCTGTTCCTTTGAGGCCACTCAATGCCCAAGGAAGCCCAAGATCAGTTGTTTTCTGGACCTCTGTTTTTCATTTTACCTCAGTATCACCCTATACATACTGTGAATTTATTGATTTATTTGTTCATCCGGCCCTAACAGCTCTGCAAGGTACTCCTCCTCCTAGATTAACCGATGAAATGAAGAGGATTCTACATTTGAACAAATCTTACAATATTGGCAACTGATACTTCTACCAGAACCACACAGTCATTAGGATATATGGCTGTGAATTGAACCCATTTAGATTGCCAAGGTATGTCCCCATGAGGCTTTTTGCCTTAGAGTATTTCAGGCAGTTTGGGAACTCAGATTACCTTCACTTTCAGAGTAGAAACAAGAAGTCACAATTGAAGGTAAGAAGTCAGCTAGGTTCCTTCCTGTATAACAAGAAAGAGGAAGGGTGGAAAGAGGCACACAGCATCCTGGAAGGCCTCAGATTGCAGACCAGTTTTGAATGGATTCCCTATGACCCCAATCATTCTATCTCCCTCAGGAGAATTAGATACAAATTGGGCAACTATGCACATAAAAGACAACCTGAAATTGAACAGTATGCCAATGCACTAGATTGGGAAGAGGGTACACTAGTAGAACAAGTCACTGAGGTAGAATTACTTGAGAAAGAAGCTAGGAATGTGCAAAAAGAAGCTGACTTGGAAACTTGTGGACAGGTGCCCCTCTCCTACAGAAAGCAAAGTGGAACAGCGGCTGGATCTTCAGCAGCACAGCAGCAAACTACTGAGAAGACATCCCAGGCAGCAAGCAAAGACAAAGGTAAACAGGTGGAACAGCCACCTGTATTGACAGAGGAACAAGTTGACACCTTGCTACAACAGCAAGAAGAAATGGAACAACAAGAACTGGGGCAGCAACAAGAAAAAGCACAGTCCAGTGAACAGCCATTGCAGCAGGAAAAGGGGACAGATCAACCTGGTAACACTGAGCAGCAGCCTCAAACAAAGGTGCCTCCCAGGACAGACACCAATATAGACACATCAGTCCTCCAAACACCACAGAAGGAGGATGTGACAAGGAAAAGGGAAAGAGAGACCCCCCACACCTCATCCTTCATCAGAGGAGAGAAGAGACAAAGACTGAATGACTCCCAAGAGGAGGACATAGCAGTAAGGCAAGCCATGGGCATGGGCCCGCCCAGTGGAGAACTTTCGGCCAGCTCATCTCAGCGAGGACATGACATGACTATGGGAGGAGAGGTCAGCTCCTCCGGTCAAACTAGAAAAGGGCAGTCAAGTATAAAACAGCAATTCATTGACATCAAGAGGAGGAGTGATCCAATAAAAGTGCAGCTGTACGATCACTTGTTGAACCTAGCTCCTAGCAACCAGCAGAGACTCATGTCTGCTTTCGATGTGAGTGAAGGCAAAATGATAATGAGCCACTTCATGCCTACAACTTTGCAGCCTCAGTCCACCTCAGACTATCTAAGAACCAACATGGAGGTTCTTGCCAAAGACATACACCCCATGGACAAGATTGAACTACATAAGCAGACTGGTGAAATGGTGTATGCCTCCCTGGCAGATGAGACATTGGAAAACTATAAACTAAAGAGCAGCCTGGATAACACAGCTTCTCAGCTGGAGTTAGAAAGAGCATCATCACAAGCCAAGGACAATAGGATCAAGTCCTTGGAAGAGGTAATTATAGAGATAGGGCATGACCCTAAAGATGTCAAAGGCATCCAAGAACTCCTGAAGATAAGGGATGCAGACATGGCAGCCCTAAGAAAGAAGATCAAACTCCCGGCCACCATCCATCCACAAACAGATGAAGTTGCCCAGCAAAGGCAAGAAAAGAATGCTACAGATCTGCTGGTGTCCTTATACAAAGAGCTGGTCAGGACTCAGGACCAGCTAGGACAAACTGAAGCTGCAAAGGCAGCACTGCAAGAAACCCTGAAGCAAAGAGAAGAGGGCCAACCCTCCCAGCCTCCTCCTGTCATAATAAATCTTGAGGAAACCCCTCCAAAGATTACTCCTCCTCCTCAGCAAACAGAAGCTACAGCACCATCCACAGCAGCAACAACTACAACATCAGAACAGGCTGCTAGTTTAGACATGCAAAAGCTGCAAGCTGAGATCCAAGCCATGGAATCTCAAATGAAAGAGCTGGATGAGCTTAAGAAAACCTTGACTAAGGTAAATGAAAGGTTTGACAAGAGCAAACAGAATGAGGCAGCCAAGGACAGAGAGGTAAAAGCTCTTAAGAGGAGAATTGCTGAACTAGAGAAGGAGCTTGCACTAGAAAAGGTGACAGCTGAAATGAAAGCAGTGCTATGGAGCAATATTGGGAGGTCCATTGCCAACCAGTGGCAATATATTGAGACCATGGATGAGCAAATGGTGCTCATCACTAAAGCAAACAAAGAAATACAGAGAGCCAGGGCAAGCCTCGGACACATGCCAGAAGCTGCTACTAGGATAATCAATACTCTGAACTATAAGACTAGCTCTCAATTAGCTGTCATGGGAATCACTAACAGGACAGAAACAATTGCTGTAGCCAAAAGAGTCATTACATTGAGGAACTTGGTTGGAACACTGGAGAGGAGGACACAGGATATGCAAACTGAAATCAACAGATTCCTGGAAAAATTCGTGGCACTACAGAACAGAGGCCTCCCCAGCATTTTAAGCAGTGTAGGAAGACTGCTCACCCTAGAGAATTACAATAAGAGAATTGATGCCCAGGCAGTAGCAGAGATTGCACAACCAACCAGCACTTCAGCAGAGCCAGGGCCAGCCACCGGGCAGAGTATGTATGACAGGGTGGAGAACCTGTTTTTCCTCATGAATGAAGTTGACCATCTGTTTGATACACCACCTAACTTATTCAAATTCACAGAAGCAGATGAAACTCTAGGGGCAATCTTAGCACACCAACTGCCCACACAGGATGCCTGGAGAAATTTGACACAGACAGTTTTGTGAGGCCAGAATCAATAACGCCATTTCTACAGGCAAATAAGCATACATGCGCAGGCACAATTTTGAAGAAAGATATCTACAGAGAAGAGGCAGAGGCTGAGCCAACTCAGCAGGACCATTGACTCACCACAAGCAACAGTCACAATCACAGGTGACAAGTCCAGGATACAGCGTACAAAGCCTTAAAGACAGATCTTCCAGCATTTATTCAGAATATCTCGACCGACTTAGCTGTCTCCAAAGGCTAAAATATCTTCTGACAGAGCATTAAAATGCCTGTACTCTGTAATCAATGCTGCATTAAATTTTGATCTTAATATCTTAAGTAGTTGGTAAGAATGTAAAATCTGAGATAACTCAGAACTCAGATATTTTGTAAATCACCGCAAGTATATATTCACCCTTCACAGTAGTTGAAGAGGTTGTTGCAATTTTCTTTTGAAGAGCTCTTGCTCGTTGTAATATTTTCAGAGAAGTAATACAAAGGAGGAATGGAATTTCCAAGGCTTGGTGTTCTTTGATGTATTGTGGTGAAAGATGAATGTTACAGGATTCCAGGGTGTTGCATAAAACAGCAAGTATTCTCACATCTCTTTGTTATATGTTTTCGAGTCTTTTGTTCTCTTTTGTTGTTCAAATGCATTACACTTGATAGCAAGGTGAAAGGATAGTCCCAGGATTTAACCATGTTTACCCTGGACTCAAACTGAGCTATTATACATGTTTTCCTCAGATACAGTGACAGAATTGTAATTCTTAATTGCTGCATTTCAAAACTGTGTCTTTTACTGTGATAGGCATTCTCAGGGATTCCATTTTTGCCCCTGAGACCTCCGTCTTTCTCCTCTTAAAGTTGTCTGTTGGAAATATATAGACAATAAGTGAAAATTCTTAAATGCTTTCACTGTTTGTGTTACCTGTTTCCAGCCATTTAATCAAAAAATCTGTTCTATTAAACACTCAAATGGCCCTGTAAGTTCCATCTTTCATCTCAAAACTTCAAACACATATAGCCACAGACTCCATTGCCCAATGGTACTCAACCTCTCTGAAAACTACATCAATAGAATCTAAAAGGAGTTTCATCAACCAAAACATAAACAAAACCAGTGCATAATAGCTAGCCTAAAACCCTATCATAAACAGTTACAAATCATAAAGAGAGAGCCCTCTCTGATCACAGTTTGGCTAGAAACAGTGATCCAAAGATTGGTTAGTGGTTACCCCGGCCGTATTCCCTTGGGAGTCATAGGGAACAACCTGGGTGTTAACAGGAAGTTCCCCAGAAAATTTGTGCAATCCTTGCCTGTTGACCCCTCATGCAGCCTGACCCATTCCTCTAGAAAATTGCACAAATTTGGCTGTCTAGCCCCTACTGACTATTCATTCTGGAAAATTCATAGAGCATGCATACCTTGCCCTCCGGCAGCTTGGACTGTTCCCCCCAAAATTTACGCAAACTTGCCTCCCATCTGAGCAAGACCTTGCAGTCAGTCACTGTCGACTCACATTGCCTGTCTCCATCTCTTAGTGACTCTTGCACAGTTTTCATCAGCAGTTTCTCGGAGCCATAATGCCGCATCACAGCCCTACTGCTTCTCTTAGTCACTTGCATTCGAATCATCATGTGTCATGTTAGACTAGGACGTTTTGGATTTGACGTCATCTTGTCATGAGTGACTACAGGTATAGGTACACCAAAAAACATATCAAGATGATTAACAGGATGAATGAAGAGAGCACATGCAGATGGATAGGTTCACCAATAGACCAATGAACAAAGCATGCGAAGTAGATGAACGTGATGAACATGCACCTTTGCGAACAAGTGAGCCTATCAAGCCTTCCAACATGAAAGAAAGGAACAACATGCTAAAGCTGCATTAAGCGAACCAAGGAAAATTGAAGACTCAGCACACTTTGCCATGCGGGGGTGAAGTTATGGTACACCATGAACATATCCAACACTCATCAACACTTTAGCTTGACATGCACTCTAGCAGCAGCACAAATGAACCACCAATGTCATGTCAAGTCATGTCGAGTCAATTCATGATTCATGTTTCCCACATCTATACTATGGGCTTGTTGTCAATCAATGTGATGTAACATGGAAGTCCAAGAGACCCACTTGTTGAACATAGAGTCATGTAAGTCAAAATTTCATGGAATTCAAATGGTCATAAGGGTAGTCAAACAACCACAAGGGTTAGCTTAACCCTGGCTATAAATACCCCCTCATTTGTACATGAAAGGACTTTTCACCTCAGCTCCTCCCACATAGCCAAGAGAGTCTATAATATTTTCTTTGAGGAGTAAGTAGTGGCTCTAATGGCCCACTGAAGGGGTTAGTGATGTATGGTGTAACGATGTGTCTTTGAAATTTCTTTTAATTTAGAATCTTGTTAACAGGGCAACACGTTTTCACACATGTATTGGATTTGTTGTAAGCCTGATCTTTAACACTTGTAATGCATGTTTCTTTAACCATGTGTTCTACATCTGACGTGATTCATTTTTTGTAATGCATAATATATTTATGGAAATGTGTTCTATATGCTATTAATGTTGTCCCGGCCGTGTTGACTTCTCTGTTGGACATCAGATAAACCTTTCACATGAACCTTGTTGTAACAACCGTCACACTCATTTCGAACTGATCCACGAGTGATGTGCGTGTTATCTTACCTTGTATGTTGTGACTGCCACATCCGAGTGGAATATTCCACCAGAATCTATGTATGTCCTTTGTGTTGTGTGTTCCTAGCTAAGTTGGGATTTATCCCTTTCAACCTGGAACTCACCTTCACCTTTTTCCCATCACAACGAAAGAACCATTGGCACAAGTACACTTACACTCACTAGGCACGTGAACCTCACTTCTCGAAGACAAATCAAACCACTCTCCTGTGGTGACAAGCAAGAGTTGAGCCAAATCCTTAAGACAATGGCAACCGGGCCATAATACCAGATGGGACTCCCACACCAAACGGTGTGAGGTCTAGTTGGGACTTCATACCGGGGTGATCCCTTGAATGTTGGTGGGTCCAGCACCATCAACATTTTTGGCACTAGAAGGAGGGCAGCTACTTGTACATGGTTGAAATTCCCCACACTCACTTATCAACCATATGGTCAAGGCAGTAACTCGCAACCCCTCTCTCATGACTCTACAATTGGTTACTCCTCACCTCCCATAATTGAACATGAAATTTCATATCGACACCTTTGCTCCGTCCATTCCATCACTCGCCATCTCACGAAAGCAGTTGGACTGATCCAAAGCATACAGTACCTTCCACACACATCTAAGAAGCCAAAATCCACTACCACAAGGTTATGGAGCGAAACATCCGTGAGAATCATCCAACTTGATAGAACATCAGTACCAACCATTAGTGAACTATGAGATGTGATCATCCAACTATCCCATGAGAGTCAAGTTTGCCAGTGCATCAACATAATTGTTATGGACATACCGGAAGCATATTGTCTGCTGCTCAACAGAGACTGGTCCAACAAGCTAGATGGATACATTTCTACAGACTGGTCTCACCTATGGCTTCTGTACAAGGGAAAATCAAACCAAATCCAAGTGTTATCCAAGAGGTATATGAAACAAAATGTCACTCCCCTTGATGGTGAGAAAAAATGATTGGCCTTCATAGAACTCATGTTTGGAAACTACTTCCTAGAAAAGACATTGGAGTGTTATCTCACACGGCCAACTCCAAACTCATCAAAGAAGCAGTTGGGACTCCTTCCTCACCCAAATGCTGATAATGAAAATTGTACAACTTGTTTTTCTGTTAATAGTGGTAGTAGCAACACCAGTATTAGCAGTAGTACTAGCACGCCAAATGGTCCATATATAGACAAGTTGTGGACCATGAGTCTTGATAAATCAGGAATGCATGATGACACAAGGACTGAGTGCACCTCAGTCATCCAAAACATTGAACTATGCATGATTTTGAGCTATTTGAAGTTCAGAGTTACAAACAATGATACTGAAGCACTCATGCTAAACATACAGAATACCAACACTATGAACAAACAAAGCAACTTGGGGATCCACCATGATTCAAGGATGGCTAATCTTGGTACAAGTTATGCATTGTAGCAGTGACCAATCATCGACTTCTTGATCAAACAGTACCAAGATGTGCTTGCACGAGTAGATGATGACCTGAGTACCCAATACATGTGAAGAATCCAACATGAGATTCCAGGTAAAGGAGAAGATAAGCCATTACAACAAAGAATAGGTAAGATATGCATGTTGTTTTTATTCCTTTCACTGAATAGATTGATTAACATTTTAAGTGTTTGGTTAACTTACAAAATTCGTCATCACACTTGGTTTTCTGATTTAAATCCTTCACATAGGAAATATAGGAAGATCTGCTTACGCATTGACTTCAGAAACTTGAACCCTTCATGGAGTAAAAATAATTACCCCGTGCCATCATCCGAGCCCATGTTGCACATAGTCCCTAAGGTATTAGTGTTGTCTTCACTTGAAGGTTTTCCAGAATCTCACCAAGTTTCGGTAGCGGAGCCCAATGGACTGGCACTAGTAAACGAGAAACTTGGCTCATGCACCTATCATTTGCAATCACTCGATGGGAGGATTGGTAATCTTCCTATCAAATGGCCAAGTTCTCAAACATTGGTTTAGTAGGTCGGGTTGTGCTTGTGCCTTGTACATAGTCTACTTGTTACTTGTTGTTTCATTTGATTTGCACAATACCTCTTCTGCTCTCAATAAGTTGGGATCCCTCTTCCACCCCACAAATAAATAAGTGCCTATGCATAGTTCTCTTAAAAAATACAAAGGCAAAAGATGAGAAAGGCATCCTCTGTAGAGAGGCGAAGCATGGAACTCCACCGGGGTACTACCCATGATCGCTAGTAGGGTTGCAATGTGTGTGTTACTACATGACTCTACCAGGGTATTGTCCAGGCCTGCTCACAGTGGAGCAACACCAGAGATGAAAACTTATACTCTGAAAATTTCAACTCGTGAACTAAACTATGATTCCCATATTCAAAACATTGAGATCTATGTTGAACTTTTGATTGTGTTTGATTGAGTTGGGAAAGGGTGAACCATGTATGTCCTTGGGGTAAGTGGGGAAATTGAAGTAACCTACACATCGATTGAATACTTCCTGAAAAACCAAGGCCCTGTGCTAGCATTGAACCAGAACATAGAAGCTGGAGTTCTACTAGTGTGTCACCAAGTGTTGTAGTGGCTACAACCACCCTCCAAAATTCTCACCTGCACCAATTTTGGAGCCTCCCTTGGAGAGTTTCAATTGATGACTACACACACTCGGGTTCACTTAGTGAGCTCATGTGATTCTTTACATTCACCTTACTTCTTTATTGCACTCAAGTCTCTTCATGTTGATGTCTAAGTCATGCTTGTGACCATCTTCTGGTTATGCTCGATGTCTTTGATTTGTATGTGTTTGTTGTGTTCGTCATGAAGGCATATATCACACTCACACATGGAGTCATATTCATTATCGCGCAAGTGTCTTCTTGATCATGAACGATCAATCACGAGTCGCACTTTTTTCTTGCACCATTAGCCAATCATGTTGAACATGTGTGTCCTGATGGTTTGGTCATTTTGTCGTCAAGTCATGCAGGTGTGTCTGTATGATCACCTGTGCATCTTTTGGCTGTTTAGACGTAGTGATTTTCGCTAAAGTTTTGACAACCAGACTCCTCACTAACAGCCAAACCATCACCTTACTTTCGACTATCAACCAGAACAACGTAGAAACACCAAGCTTGTTCTTTCAAGTTGTTTTACCCATAAGCAATTCAATCAACACTCATGCTGGCAACCCAGCCAATCAACCAGCAGTTCATCTCATAAATTTCACAGTTCTCATGAATAGGCCTCCCACTTCCCATTAGTCAGCTCAGCTCAGAAATTACGCAGAGATGATCAGCAAGTCAGCCTCCTGGCCTTAATACAATTTTCCCAACCAACATCTCCCAGCAGCACACTTCGTGTTCCTTCTAGGAATTGCACAGTTTCTGCTGCCAGTGACTGAGCAACCAACTAGCAGTTCCCTTTGGGAATTGTGCAAGTCTCGCTGCCAGTAACCCCAGTAGCCAACAGGCAGTTCCCTTTTGGAATTGCACAAGTCCGGCTGCCAGTGACCCCGATAGCCAACTAGCAGTTCCCTCTAGGAATTGTGCAAGTCTGGCCGCCAGTGACCCTAATAGCTACTTGGTAGTTCCCTCTAGGAATTGCGTAGATCTCACTGCCAGTGACCTAAGTAGCCAACTAGCAGTTCCATCTATGAATTGCACAGATCTTGCTCCCAGTCTCCCAGGAAGTTCCCTAGAAGAATTTCACAATCCCTTCCTACTGACCCCTTCTGCAGCTCGGCCCGTTCCTCTAGAAAATTGCACAAATTCGGATGTCTAGCCCTTACTGACTGTTCGTTCTTGAAAATGCATAGATCATGCCTACCTTGCCTTCTAGTAGCCCCAACTATTCCCCCAAATATTTGCACAAATTTGCCTTCCAGTCGAGCTAGACCTTGCAGGCAGTGACTGTCGACTCAAATCATCTATCTCCATCTCTCAGTGACTCTTACGCAATTTGCATCAGCATTTTCTTGGAGCCATCATCCCACATCACAACCCTGCTACCTCTCCTGGTCACTTGCATTCAAATGATCATGTGTCATGGTAGACTAGGAGGTTTTGGATTTGATGTCCTCTCATCATGAGTGATTGTAGATACAAGTACAACAAAAAACATGTCAAGACAAAAAACAGGGTGAACAAATGGAGCACATGCAGATGAACAGGTTCACTAACAGATGAATGAATGAAGCATGTGAAGTGGACGAATGCAATGGACATGCACCTTCGCGAACTAGTGACCCTGTTAAGACTTATAGCATGAAAGAAAGGAACAACATGATAAAGCATCATCAAGAGAACGAAGGACCATTGAGGACTCCATGCACTTTGCCATGTAGAGTTGAAGCTATGGTACACCATGAAGACATCCATCACTCAGCAACACTCTAGCTCGACATGCACTCCAGTAGGAGCATGAATACACTAACAACATCATGTCAAGTCATGAGTCATGTTGCCCATATCTCTACTATGGGCTTGTTTTCAATAAATGTGAAGTAATGTCGAAGTCCAAGAGACCCACTCATTGAACATAGAGTCATGTAGGTCAGAAAGTCATGGAATTCGAATGGTCATGAGGGTAGTTGAACAACCACAAGGGCTAGTTTCAACCTTGGATATAAATGCCCCCCTCATTTCTACATGAAAGGACTTTTTGCCTCAGCTCCTCCCACATAGCCAAGAGAGTCTATAATATTTTCTTTGAGGAGTAAGCTCCACTGCCCCGCTGTCGGGGTTAGTGATGTATGGTGTAACAATGTGTCTTGGAAGTTTCACTTAAGTCAGAATCTTATCAACAGGCTAGCACATTTTCACACATGTATTGTAATTGTTGTAAGAGTGATCTTTAACAATTGTAATTCATGTTTCTTTAACCGTGTGTTCTACATCTGAAATGATTCATTTTTTGTAATGCACAATCTATTGATGGACATGTGTTGTATATGCTTTTAGTGTTGTCCCATCTGTGTCGACTGCTCTGTCAGACATCAGATAGACCTTTCACATCAACCTTGCTATAACAACCGTTGCGCTAATATCATACTGATCCATGGGTACTATACATGTTATCTTACCTTGTATGCTGTAACTGCCACATTCGAGTGGACTACTTCGTCGGAAGCTATGTATGTGCTTTGTGTTGTGTGTTCCTAGCCGAGTTGGGACTGCTCCCTTTCAACCTGGAACTCACCTTCACCTTGTTACCCTCACACTAAAAGAACCATTGACACAAGTACAATTACACTCACTAGGCACATGAACCTCACTTCTTTAAGACAAACCGAACCACTCTTTTGTGATGACAAGTAAGAGTTGAGGAAAATCCTTAAGACAATGGAAACCGGGCTATCATACCGGATGGGACTCCCACACCAAACGGTGTGAGGTTTAGTTTGGATTTCATTCTGGGGTGATCCCTTGAATGTTGGTGGGTACAACACCATTAATAGATGAATTAACTGAATCACAAGTTCACTGGATACACACTGGTTACCTTAATAATAGTTGTGTTCACACATGAGTTCCCTTCACTCAAGTAGCATATATAAATCTGATTATGGAAATGAAAATGTTAGTGATTTGTAAATATTGATTCACCCCCCCCTCTCGGTATTATTCCCAACATGCCATGTACTATATTCTCGACCAAGGCAGTCTATCCAACTATTTAATCAATTTAGGCACCACAATGCCATGGACTAGATTCCTTACTAGGGAAATCTATCCAACTAATCACTCAATAGTTTACGCACTAGAATTCCATGGACTAGATTCCTGACCAGGGAAATTTATCCCTGTGGGACTAAGATGTACTCAAGATTTTAGCCCCTCTAGGTACCATGAGGATTACATCCTAACCATCAACCCAAAAATCCATGTATGTATCCAAAACATAGTGCTTTGATCAACACCAGCTTTCCAACTTCTAGACATCAACACAATGTGCAGCCATATGTCCTTCAAGGTAATGCTTCACTCACAAAGCCTCAACACCTCTTCATCCAACAAATAAAGAATGACCAATCTCTCACAATCAAACTCATTGGAAACCTACATGATTTTATTCGAGAAATTCACATGTACAAACACAACCCCAATCAATAACATAATTTTTCATGTACATAAACAATTACAAACCTTTGAGGCCTTACAAGCAACAAATTTTGCTTCTCAACTTTCCATAGTAGGAATATCAGCCGAATATTTGATAGAAGATTCCTCAATCATATATTTTTCCTTTCCTACTTCTCATGTAGCAACATATCCTCTGAAATACCAAGCTATGCCCTCCCTCACAATCAAGAAACATTTCTTTATTCAGACCCTTCTTTTCTTCTTTCAACAGCACTTCAAAATTCATTCTCCAATTTCCTTTTCTTGCTCATGGCCTTCACTCATAATTATGACTATTATTCCTATTATAGTGCATGACACATGAAGCACAAAACCATATTTGTCACTCCCTCTCAACCAGGAAGCACCTCTTTATCCGAACTCCCTCTTAATCTTAAGGAGATCTCTTCTAATCAAGCTTCCTCTGGGAGATCAACTTATTCTTTTTTGAAATCATAGAATCTTTCATTGCTTCCAATAATTTCATCGTAGTTATCATTATCCTTATCATGCTCATCAAATATTCTCTGAGTTTAATATTATGTACTTGCACAACTTTCTTGTCACATCGAGCATCTTCGCCAATTTTAAGATTGTGTACCTACACAACTTATAGAGAAAATACAACCAAATATATAGAAGCATGATGTTATATCAAAATCACGGAAGAATTGAATCTTTATACATGTCAAATACCCAAACTTAATAACAAACAAGAGACATATACTCTTTAATGTCTTGCTAGCGACTTTGTTATACACCCTAAACTATTTCATAATAACATTCATTCCATCTAGGGTTTCAATATCTCTTCCAAATGTATGAAATAACTTACTACAACATATAGAAAATCCTAGAAACCATTCATGTAAATATCTATCTACAAATCATCTAACAACCTTCCAAAATAAACATGTTATACTTCTCACTAGGGATTCATATAAATCCTATATTTTATACAAAAGAATCAATCAAAGTTAATCACAACTTAGTCATTACCCTGACTAGCTTCCACTAGGGTTAGTTCCAAACCCCTAGATTTCAATCAACCATCAATAATTCAATAACATGACCAACTACTACTAAGGTTAGTTGCAAACCTTAGATTTCCGAGAAATCATCATACTCAACCAAAAGTTCAAAATTTAACAATTTCTTCACAAATCTTAAATCATTATATTCCAAAGATTTTACTTTGACCTTAGAATTCCAATCTCAACAATCATTACATGCATAAATTTCAAATTGTTATATATACTAAGAAATTTTTAACTTCACTAGGGTTTAGCTATAACACCCTAGATTACCATCTTACGACTTATGGCCATTAATGACTAGGTCATCACACATATCTAGGAATTCATAACCAAGCATAATCATATCATATGTCTAGTAATATAAATACATATGACCTAGACCAAGCTAGGGATTCAACCACAAGGAAATATCTCTATATTCTTAGATTTCATAACTATTCAAATACATTTATATCATGAGATAGTCAAACCCAACATCACAAACATCAATAAGTGTTAGACACACAAACATATTAATTATACTAGGGTTTGACTAGACAACACACACACATACCATGTAAATCAATTCTAAGAAAATATAAGGGACTTTCTTGCACATTCCACCAAATGCTAATGAATTAGGGTTCCAATGTAGAACACACATTCCACCAAGCCCCAATGAGCTATGGTTGCAATGTCGAAACATGTATTATATCAACCCCTAATGTGTTAGGATTTCAATGTAGAAACATAGAAAACCCTATATTACCAAAACTTCAAAGGTTTCGAGATTTTAGAACTTATCATTCCATCTTAACAAGTTAGGATTCCCCAATCACACCAAAATCCCAAATATGAAATCATCAATAAAGACTTCAACTAGCATTTCATAATATCGCTAATTATCTTAGGGTTTCCCACATTCACAACAACATACCCTTCGGTTAGGTTATTCCATAACCTCTCTAGGGTTCTACCAAATTGAATAAGAGTGGGGTGGGTAGATTTATCAAGAGATGAATCACCCAAACAAGAATTACTATGATTCAAAACTGCTAGTCTTAACAAAGATGGTAATAGATCATCAAATGAATAATATTTTCTATCAATGAATTGAAAACATACCTTTGTTTCTTGACTAACCTTGTCTTGAGATATCCTCCTTCTTGCAGATGTATTTTTCTGAAACAATCTCATTAATGGCAAAGATATCATCCTTGAGTCTACCTATCTTCACAAAGAAGGTTTCCATAGTATCTTCCTTTGTCATATTTGCATTCCTCAACTCATTCTTCAAACTTGCTACTTGATCTATGTTCTTAATAGTGAACATATTTGACAATATTTCGTACATCGCCTAAGCATGATTGACATTATCTATTAATGGGACAATATGGCCTTTTATCCCTTCTACCATTAGAGTCATAGCCACTAATTCTAGATCCGTAAATTTCTATTTGTCAACATCACTAGCTTGTTCGGTAGGCTTCTTTACATTTCCTTTTACTAGATCTAATATGTTCTTCTTCTCGAGGATTAGGTCAATCCTCTTCTTCCAGGATCTGAAGTTAGATGATCCTTCAAGATTTTTCTCACCCTTGATATAGTTATACATGTTCCTTGAATACGATATATTCCCTCCGTGAGATAGTGAATATGAATAGATGAGCATTTTTCTTCTTTCGCCACCAAAGCTCTCATTCCATGTTGGAAAATTAAAAAGGAAGTATGTATTTTCTCAATATTGGTAATCCCTTGTGATGTTACTTATTATGATGATTCTTTATATCTTCTTTCTTTAGTTCATCAACCAATTATACAAAAGCAGTAGCACATAAAACAATGGACACAAGATGTAGGCACATGGCAAGGCAAAAGCCCCCTTGAGGGGAAAACTGAGTCAAAGTAATTATTCCTTTCAGTAGTATTCTTTGAGACTCTTCACCCTATACCTTGACCAAACGTTCCCTCCACACCAAGTGAGCCTCAAGAAGATTGACCTCTTCCCAACAACTTCGAGCACTGAGCAGTTTCGAGGAGCAGTCCAACTTGGAAGACTTCGTTCTCCCAATCTAGAGCACGAAACAGTGAGACCACCACCAAAATTTATATTTTTCTCTTCTCCTTATACTCCTCCAACCTTTTATTTACTTTGGTTTCCCGTAAACATACTTTCTGAGCTATCCACTTCGCACTTCTACCCAACAACAATAGTTTTGCATTTGTGCAGAGAAGAGAGAGAATGAGAAGTCATGCTCCAAATGAATTCGCAGTCCTTCCTTTTATAGGATTATTGTGGGGTATAATAGGTACTTAGGCCAACTTTATCTTCTTAGGCTCACATGGTGTGAAGGTTCCATAATTAATATTTGACTCAATACTAAACCGATTTACGTGATTCAAAATCCTAGGAAGGGTCTCTTTAAATGTACAATAATTTTATAGACTCGTGATAAATCCTAGGAGTCCTTAATGGGGACTTTGACCTAAAAAATGGTTACACAAGCATCAAAATCATGCTTTAATAAGTCACAACAATAATAATAAAAAAATATTTTCTTTATTCTTTTGACAAGTACATTACATAATGACTCAAGTACATTATTGAAGGCCAAATATAGTTACTTTCTCCAACATTAGAGAGGGTTTTCAAGAAGTAAAAGGAACCATCTCAAAGATACTAAAAGGGAATATTTTTATTCAACCATTCTTCCTAGTTATTGTTACTCATATTCATACCTTTCCATTGGATCAGTAAATGAGTATTGGTGTTTCCCCAAATATTTTTATTTAAATGTTATACATTTAGTTTAATTTATAGTTTGAACCTTATGTGTGGTGACCCATTTCATTCTTATTGTAGTAGGACGGTTCTATCAGTCTCATAACTAACCATTATCTATTTTTTACCTATTAAGATGGCCATAAAAAGGATTTTTTTTTTTTTATCCATGTAAAATATCTATTAAATGAGGAATGATATTTAGAAAAACCTAGAGGTTCTTCCATGCATATTTATGCATTTGATTCTCCACGTATAAAATCACTCATTCATTAAGCATTCAATGTTTTTTCAACTACACGATTATGTCATTAAATATAGTGTCGAATATGGTGCCTTTTAATGGCATGTGTTGCATAAATACCATTGAATTATTTATTGACATATTCTCCATGATTGCAAGTGAAAATTCTCTTGTTTATATGTCCAAACTAATTTTCATGTTATGAAGTAAAGAATCTTAAAATTATACTTAATTAAATAAGCTCATGTAAATTGAGTATGATCATCAATGAAATTGATAATATATCATGAATGTGAAAAAAATGGAGTGGGAAATGTTCTAATTACATCATTATAAACCAATTCTAATTGTGATTGTTCTTCTAATGATTTATTAAATGGAGATCGATATTTGTGATGCTTACCCAAGATACAACCATGGTACTCATCATGATTGAAAAAAACATGTGAGGCCATTGACCATTTAATGCATTGAGAAACATTTAGAGTGGTGGTATTTCAAATGACTAAATTTCTCGTGCAAAATTTTTCTCAATTTATCAACATGAAAAATGAAGATGGTGATAAGTGATCAAGGTTGAAATATTTCAAATTTGAAAACCATAAAGAATCATCCATGTGTCTTGCATGTCTTGCAGATGTTAAATGTGTATGTTTCTTTACATATCCAAATAAAACATCATGAGGTCAAACATCAATGGTTTTTCCATGACTTAAATGAGTAATTTGAAAATTTGAAAGCAAATTGGCTAAGAGAGAATGAACACAAAAGACATTGTTAATTCACCCATTTGTGAGATTTATTATTCTTTGTTTTACAACATCTTAAGGATAATTGTGACTAACAAAAATATATGTGTTTTATAATCATTAGGAGTATAAAATAAAGTATTTTCACTACCAATTTGATGATAAACCCCTATGTCTAAAATCATCTCATTGTTAGTTTGACACACCATTGCAAAAAAGGCATGAGATTTAGAAGAAGAAGAAGAAGAATGGGAGGAATAATAAACTTGAATATTGTTTTTCTTTATGGATACTTACAACAATCTCGTATTCTTCCAATAATATGTATCAATATTTCCATATGTATCACAAGCACATCAAGCACCGCTTCTTATATTTCTACTTTGTTCCTTTATGGGATTGTTGAGGAGGAGTCATTGTAGGAGATTTAGTGGTATTGGGTGGTGTGGTTCTGTTGGACTACTTTGTGGAGGGATTTGTACCTTTAGTTGTGGTGATCAACCTATTTCAAGGGAAATCATGCATAATATATTGTTTTGATAAATGCTAATTGTTCAGAAAAAACTCAAAAGAAGGAATCCCATAATTTTTATATAATGCATATCTAGTAGAATAAAATTTAGAGAGAAATATATTAAAATGAGCTTTCATTTTAGAAAGAATAACTTTCATTCTTTGATCATTTGAATTAGTGGTTCCACAATCACCAATTTTAAGTTTGAAGAACTTTAATTTAGTAAAGTAATCTTCAATTTTATGAATTTTTATTGGATTAAGGGAGATGAGCTAATTTTCCAACTATTGAGTGTGATCTAGATTAGTTTTCCCAAACTGCTAATCAAAATTGGACCTTAATTCCTATGTTTTATAAATGGTCTAAAATGAAATTCTATATTGTTATAGATGGACATGCCAATAAGGTTTTGTGATTTTTTATATTGATTTAATCATTTCACGCATTTCTCCATATTTAATGGTGTATGATATATCCCAAGTGTGATTTAATAAAAAAATCAACAGTCTTATCAATAATACTTCAATCTCCCCCAATGCTCAACTCAATGCCATTACATATCAAGTATATAACTCTATGATTAACCTCTCATAGATTTCAGTATTAAATTCAATCATTCACCAAAATTTATCTACAACTATACATGATAATTTAACAGCTATTGGTCTCAATATGCATCTTGATTGTGAAGAGTATTATAACAAATCATATGAAAAAGGCATATCAGTAGACTATTTCAAAAAAATTAATTGAAAACAATAACAAGCACGATTCCAATAAGAGCATAATAGGCATACATCATTCCAATGAAACATTGAATTCTAACGAAAGCTTAATATGCATAAAACCTCACAAAGAAGATTCCAATGAGAGCATAATGTGTATAGATCCCTCCAATGAAACATTGAATTATAATGATAGTTTAATATGAATATAACCTCACAGAGAAACATTAATTAACAAGGAATACATCCACTCTTTTTTTGAAGCTAACAATAATACCACCCACATTTCCAAGGAGATTTTAATATGTACAAATCATTTCAAAGATACATTGAATAATTACAACCACAATTCTAATGAAAATTTAATATTCATGGAACCTTACAATAGTAATGTACACAACCTCTATTCCGTAGAGAGTTTAAACTAGAGTATATCTACTTCTAAAACCTTACAATACAATCTTGACCCTAGTACATCCCCAAATCTGCTATCCAATTCGAAGAATATTTTGTCACTTATATCTTCAAGTATTTTCGATCATCCTTACATTTCCAACAATTCAAAAAACCAATATTGGTTACCCAACACCAATGCTTCCACTATTAAACTAAATCTACCTTCATCTAACTATCTATATTCAAATATCCATGCTTCACTATCCCTCAATTGCAAGCCTCCTCCTCTATTGATAAACATTTCCTCATGCCTAATTCCTGATGCAGGAGGTTGATGAAAATGAGGTGGTAGTCTGTAATTCGACTACTAGTTAGATTTAGAGCCAATCATCCGTGCACAAACAAGTTCTCTACGTGGATTTTCACCCTGAGGGTCCCGCTTATCTAACCAATTATTGTCGGTCCCTCGTTGACTTCTCCTTTTATCAATCACTTCAATCCACATCATTGATCTCACTTCTCTAGATCCAACAGATATCACATTGTCCTCTCACCAACTAACCCAGACAATCTCCTCCATCGATGTGACCCGTCCAATCAAATGACTGTCGCGCAATCTCGCATAGATTCTTGCACGACCAATATCAGGTTGAGAGCATGCGCAAAAAGTAGTTTTATTGTGCCACATGTCACCCACTTAGGCTAATCACATGAAATTTAGGAATATTGCTTACCGCCTTTAGGGCGCACAAGATACCGCTTCCCACTTATTGAATACTACCACATGATTAATTCACAATTTTAATAACGACGCTTAAGGAAATTTTAATGCTTAAGCTCAATATTAATCATTAATATTAATCGACTGTGATATTCAATAAAATGTACGAATAGAGAAAAAATGCTTGATTAGGGTCCAGAACACCAATACACAGCTAAAAAAGGATTTTTGCACTAGAACAATGCGTCCACACCACACTTCAATCAATTATTCAACAAAATGGAAATTTCAGAGTCTTGGCCCTCTTGGCTCGATTAAAATAGTTTTTATGATCTCTGTTTCAATCTCAAGCCCTATCTCTCACTCAAACTCTTCCTTACTCACTCTATTCTCAATCATCTCCTCTTTTTGTCATTACATTCTTTCCTCTATTATGAATCAAATCCTATCCTAACTGCATTAACAACTCAATCTCTATTTTTATCAACTCAACCATTAAATCCATATTCTCAAGCTCCGATACACACCTATAATAACAACTTATCTCCTATCCTAAAAATAATACAATGATCTAATTATATAATAATTAAAGAAAAGATAAATTCGAGAGATCCAACCCTCCCTACTAAAACTGATTTTGACCACTCAGGTCGATGAAATTCATCTCTTGTTAGCCACAACATGTGAACATACAATCACATTGCTAGCTAAGTCTGGATTCTCCTGCATTAGACTCCTGGGGAAGAAGATAATCCTTCGTCAAACTTTCAAGATTGTCTCCATACTTTTGTAATTCTGCCGTTGTTATCCAACTCACATCCTCCATTGGTTGTCCCCTCCATTTGACTAAATATTGGAAATAAACCTTTCCTCTAGTTCTTTTGGATACTCTTTTTTCCAAAATAGCTTCCACCTCTTTCTTTACTATCTTTGGCATTTGTTCTTCTGAATTTAAAGTTTGAGCTTCATCTCCTATAGGTTCCTTCTATAGCTCTGACTTTGTCTCCTTGTATGGATACAAATCTACAACATTAAAGATAAGTGATATTCCAATCCCTTGTGGCAATTCAATTTCATAAGCATTAGTTGAAAACTTCCTCACAATTCTGAATGGCTCTATCTTTCTCATCTTTATTTTATTGTAAGTCCCAACAGGAAATATTTATTTTCTCAAGTATACCATCACTAGATCTCCCACTTGGAATTATTTCTCTCCTCCTCATATAATCTCTATGTTCATATTTTCCACTGCTTTCCTACAATCTATCTTTGACATCTTCTTGTAGTCTCTGCATATACTCTGCAAACTCTTCAACTTTTTCACTTCTTGTCTCCTATTTACCCAAATTTATGAGTTCATACACACCTCTTGGATTCATTCCAAAAACAATCTGAAATGGACTCATCCAAGTACTTTGGTTTGGAGTGTCATTATAAGCAAACTCGTCTTGAGCAAGTGATAAATCCCACTTCTTAGGATTGTTATACACTAAAGTCCTCAATATGTTTCCCAAGCTTTTGTTTACCACTTCGGTCTGTCCATCTGTTTGAGGGTGATATGCTGAACTAAAACTAAGGTTGGCACCTAATTTCTTCCAAAGATTTCTCTAGAAATGACCAACAAACTTTGTATCCCTATCAGACATAATACTTACAGGCAATCCATGTAACCTTACAACTTGCGAAAAAAAGATTAGTAATATGTGTTGCATCACTAGTCTTTTACATGCAATGAAATGTGCCATTTTGGAAAATCTATCTACCACAACATAAATGGAATCTTTCCCTCTTTGAGTACTAGGTAACCCCAAAAAAAATTCCATACTAATTGTATCCCATGGTCGGTCTCGTATTGGTAATGGCTGGTACAATCCTGTATTTTGGCTTTTCTGTTTAGCATGCTGACAAATTCTGCACTTCTCAACAAATTTCTTAACATCAGCTTGCATCTTTGGCCAATATTAAAAATCATTTACCTGAGCAAAGGTTTTGTGTTGTCCAAAGTGACTAGATAATACTCCACTATGTTTCTCCTTGATTATTTTTTCCCTCATAGAACATTTGGGAATGCACAATTTGTTACCTTTAAACAATAAACCTCCATGGATAAGATAATCTAACCACTAACTTCTCTTATGAATTGTTGGATTTTGTACAACTGCATAAATATATTTGAATTTTGCATCATCTTTAAACATATCAACCATTTCTTTAAATCCTATGACACCAACTCTTAATTCTTGTACAATGAAATTTACCCTGCTCAAAGCATCAGTGACTTTGTTCAACTTACCACTTTTGTTTTTTATCACAAAGGTAAAACTCTGTAAAAACTCTACCCACTTGGCATGTGTCTAGTTCAATTTTAGGTGGTTGTTTATGAACTGTAATGCATTATTGTTAGAATATAATACAAACTCCTTTGGTAGAAAATAATGTATCCATTTTTTAAAGCTTGCACAATAGGATAAAATTCTTTAAAATAAGAAGAATAATTCTTCTTAGCTTCATTTATTTTCTCACTAAAGTAGGCTATTGTTCCTTGTTCCTTACTCAAAACTGCTCCAATTGCAACTCCACTAGCATCAGTTTCAACTTGGAAACTTTCCCAAAATCAGGTAAAGCTAAAACTGGATTTTCTATAATTTTCTTCTTCAGTAATTTAAAACTTATCTCTGTTGCTTTTGTCCACTTGAATGGCTTATTAGTCTCTTTTATTGTTTGAATAATTGGGGTGCACAAATCTGACTAAAACTTCTGATAATTTTTCTATAAAAGCTTGCAAGACCATGAAAGCTTCTTACCTCAAATATGTTTCTTGGAGTATGCTAGTTCCAAATTACTTGGACTTTCTCTGGATCCATTTTCAAACCTTCTTTAGAAAATACAAAACGCAAATAGATTAATCCTTCTTTCATGAAACTACATTTCTTCATATTTATTAGCAGTTTCTCTTTCTGTGGAGTTCTTAAAACCAACTTAAGATGCTCCAGATGTTCTTCTTTGCTTCTACTAAAAACTAGAATATCATCAAGATAAACAATGACAAACTTGCCTAAATATTCCTTCAATACTTCATTCATTAATCTCATGAATGTGCTAGGTACATTAGTGAGTCCAAAAGGCATCACTAACCATTCATACAACCCACAATTTGTTTTAAATGAAGTCTTCCATTCATCTCCTTCTCTAATCCTTATTTGATGATATCCACTCTTCAGATATATTTTAGAAACATACTTTGACCCACTTAAACAATCCATCAAATCATCCATGCGTGGTAAAGGAAATCTATACCTAATAGTAATCTTTTTTATGGCTCTGGAATCTGTACACATACGCCATTCACCACCTTTCTTTGGACTGAGTATTGTTGGTACAGTACATGGACTAAGACTCTCTTTTTATTAATCCCTTATCCATCAGTTCCTATACTTGTCTTCCAAATTTTGCATGTTCTTAACGAGTTAACCTGTATGCTACTTTATTTGGCAAACTTTCTCCAGGTATTAGACCAATATGATGACTAATACTCATGATTGGTAGTAATGCACTTGGCAACTCATCCACAATAATATCAACAAAATCATTCAACTGAGTTTTGATTGCTTCAGATAAATCATCTAAGTTTGTGGAATTTAAAATTACCTTAGATCTCCTTATGATAACAAAATGCATTTGTTCATCCTTCTTTACTTCTTGCAACAATTATTTCCCACTCATCAACATAACACTGTTTCCAGGTGCTTCTTTTCCTACTTCACCCTTCAATGGCAGCAATGTGTGTCTATTTCCATCCTTCTCTAGAGTGTAAGTATTTATCTCCCTTCATGAATAGCTTTGCGATCAAACTGCCAAGGTCTTCCTAGAAACACATTGTATAAATCCATTGGCATTACATCACACAATATCTCATCCTTACAAGTACCAATCTGTATCTCTACCTTGCATTGTTCTGTCACAATAAGTTGATGTCCTTTTTGCAGCCATGATACTTTCTACGGAGTAGGGTGTACTATTTTCACTAATCCTAACTTGTTCACCATTTTCGTAGAAACAAGGTTATTAGTGCTTCCACTATCAATTATCACTTCACAACATTTTCCATTGGATTTGCATGTAGTTCTAAATAAACTCTTTCTCTGAGCTAGTTCGCCTATCTCTTTCTCTGGCTTAAGAAATACCCTTTTCAACAACAAGGATTCTCCTACTTCAGGTGACTCTTCCTTGTTTGCAATTTGAGGTTTTTCTTCCCTTGCCTTAGCCACATTCACATTCCTCTAATTTGTTACTTTATTATGAGGAGAGTCCCTTGATCCATGTCCCCATTCTCCACATGTGTAACACCGAATTTCTCCTCCTCGGCCTCTTCCTCTGGGTGCAAATATTCCTCTATTAAATTCTTCTCTCCCTGGTGGTCTACTACTTGAACCTCCTACTTCACCCTAAGGATGCCGAAATCTTGATCTGGTACTCCCTCTAACTCTTGTTGAACCTTTTACTCTATTCCTCTGATTTTCCTTCCTCAACATCTTGTCTTTTGGCTTCAAAGCTGCTTGATAGGCATGTTCAATTGTCTTCAGACTCAGCAAGCTGATTTCATCCTGTATGTCATATCTCAACCCATTTATGTATCTATCTACCTTTTCTACATCATCCTCTGCATGTCTCGCTCTAATGCTCAGCTTATAAAACTCTTTTGTGTATTCTTTGATAGTCATTCTTTTTTTCCTCAAATTTTGTAATTGTCTCAAAAGATTTAACTGATAATCGTTTGGCATAAATTTGGCTTTTAATATACTTACCAATTTATCTCATTGTTTGATCTTCGACTTTCCATTTCTCTCTCTCGATGTTTGTAATTCATCCCACCATATAGTTGCATGACCCTTTAATCTGGTAACTATAAATTTCACCTTCTTTTTATCATCAACCTCGTCATGGTCAAAATATTTGTCCCATGAACTGATCCAGTCCATCATTTCTTCTACATTGATATTCTCATCATACAAAGGTATTTCCACCTTTTTTCTTCCACTTGCTTTGGCAAATATCTTGAGAACTTTGGCAGCTTCACTTTAATCCTCTTCTTCTTCATCAAAAGATTCTTCTGCAGCACTGGCATCTCCTTCATCAGGTGCTCTCCTCTGAGAAGTCTCCATTGTCTCCATCCTTGTATTAAGATTTTAGATCTTATCTAATAGAACTGCATTTGCTACAGGTCTTCCTCGACCTATGCCTCCTTCTCTCCTCAGTGGCATGTTTACTATAGAAAAACTTAACCTCTGTGCTCTGATACCAAATGTTGCACAAGGTTGATGAAAATGAGGTGGTAGTCTGTAATTTGACTACTGGTTATCTTTAGAGCCAATCAACTGTGTAGAAACATATTCTGTACCTGGATTTTCCCCCTGAGGGTCCCGCTTATATGACCAATTACTGTTGGTCCCTCATTCACTTCTCCCTTTCTCAAGCGCTTCAATCCATGTTGTTGATCTCACTTTTCTAAATCCAATGGATATTGTGTCGTCCGCTCACCAACTAACTCGGACGATCTCCACTGTCGATGTGACCCATCCAATCAAACAACTGTTGCATAATCTTGCACAAATTCTTGCACGACTGATATCAGATCGAGAGCGCATGAGAAAAATAGTTTTCTCTTGCTACATGTCACCCACTTGGGCTAATCGTATGAAATTTAGGAATACCGCTTACCACCTTTAGGGTGCACGAAATACCACTTCCCACTTATCGAATGCTACCACATGATTAATTCACAATTTTAATAAAGACGCTTAAGGAAATTTTAACACTTAAGCTCAATATAAATCATTAATATTAATTTACTGTGATATTCAATGAAATGTATGAATAGAGAAAAAATACTCGATTAGAATCCATAACACTGATACACAACTACAAATGAATTTCTGCACCAGAACAGTGCATCCACACCACACTTCAATCAATTATCCAACAAAATGGAAATTACAGAGTCTTGGCCCTCTCATCTTGATTACAACATCTTGTTTGACCTCTGTTTCAATCTCAAACCCTACCTCTCACTCAAACTCTCGCTTACTGACTCTGTTCTTGATCATCTCCTCTTTTTGTCATTACATTCTTTCCTCTTTTAGGAATCAAATCCTATCCTAACTGCATTGACAAATCAATCCTTATTTTTATCAACTCAACTATTAAATCCCTATTCTCCAACTCTGATACACACCTATACTAACAACTTATCTCCTATTATAAAAATAATACAATGATATAATTATTACAATAATTAAAGAAAAGATAAATTCGAGAGATCCAACCCTCTCTACTAAAACTAATGTTGACCACTCAGGTCAATGGAATTCATCTCTTGTTAGCCACAACATGTGGACATACAATCACATTGTTGGCTAAGTCTAGATGCTCCTGCATCAATTCCTATTGAATCCAATCCCTATATTATTACCAATCCCTCCACCACCTTCGATTGTAACAATGACAACCTTTCTATCCATCTTGTTGTGAATTTATTAAACACCCAAATAGATGGTCACACCATAAATTTTCTAGAAACGTGATTGAATTTTGCTTTATTAGAAGTTGTAACATTCCATTTGAAGGCATCATTTGTAGCATTGAATATGATTTTAACAATTTACCTCATAATGCCAAAGAAAGAATTAGGCAAGATTGCTCCATTATCCTCAGGAAAACTAAATATCCCAAAAGTAACATCTCGAAAAAAGAATACCTTTCTCCAGAAGCCTTAAATAACGACCCCAACATTGTTGTTTTAGAAACACACAAAGGTGGAGATACAGTAATTATGAATACAACTAATTATAATAATAAAATGTTGTACCATCTTAACAGGAGTCGATTCTATAGAAATCTAAATAAGAATCCCTTAAAGGAAATTTATATATATGTATGCAACTAGATCAAAGCTAGTAATGAACGTGCCAATAAAGAGTTGATAGAAAGCAATGCCTATACAGCTAGGATTTTTGGAGCACCAAAAATCCACAAGAATGGGGTTCCCTTTAGATCCATTGTCATTATTTGTTGAACTACATACCATCTTGCTAAACACCTTGTTGCTAAACTTAAACCCATGGTAGCTAATATAAGTTCCTTAGTTAAGCACTCTACCTTCTTTATCACTGAAATTAAATATTTAAGACTTGATGAGAATGATATTTTTATAACTTCTTGTGTGAAGTACCTATACACGAACATTCCTATATATGGAGATATGGAAGGTTTTGCCAAGATTACTGATCCCGGCATGGCTAAGTTGATAGAAATTTGCCATAAATCCACATTTTTCTGTTTCATGGGTGAAATCTATGAACAAACATGTGGAGTAGCTATGGGATCTCATCTTCCACAAGTTATTGCAAATATTTTCATGGAATATTTTGAAGAAAAATAAATTGATTCCTCTCCCTTGAATCCTAAACTGTAAAAAATATTTATTGATGTCACCTTCATCGTATAGCCACATTGACTAGAAAATTTAAAATTTTTCTTGGAACACCTAAACAACCAATTTGATTTTATCAAATTCTTAATGGAACTAGAGGAGGATAAAAGACTTCCCTTTCTTGACATTCTCATGACCATAAATCAATATGGCTCCATGTCTCACCAAGTTTATCCTAAAAAGACTCATACCAAAACAATACCTCCATGCTAGATCCCACCATTATCCTAGTGAGAGAATTGGTGTTCTTAATACTTCATGATTTCTGACAAAGAATATTTGGACAATGAAAATACCCTTCTTATGGATGTATTCATAAGGAATGGGTACAAGAGACACCAAGGATCAAATATTTCAATAATTCCTATAAAGGACCTAGAAATAAAGATAAAAAGGACAATATTACTAGCAAAGTACACTTACCCTATGTCATGGGAAGAAACTAGAAATAAAGAAAAATATGAAAATATTATTAGCAAAGTACACTTACCCTAATTCATGGGAACTACCGACCAAAATTACTCACATTCTACTAAAGAACAATATTAAGTCTACCTTCGAACTTATGAGCACCATTCACCAATGCATCAAATTTGTTAATGATGACATCGATCCCAAATGTCAAAAACGTGTTTATCTTATTCCTTGTTCATGTCCGAGACCCTATGTTGGTGAAACTCTAAGTTCCATTTTGACTAGGACACATGAACACTCAATAAATATAATGCGTAATCGTTCTAAAACTTTTGCTTTGGTCGACGATTCTAATAATACAAAACAACAAATTTGCATTGAAAATTCCTGAATCTTTGCTAAAATTGATCACTATCACCATAGAAAATTTAAGGAGGCTATACAAATAAGTAGACATCCTAACAACCTTAATTGAGATGAAGGCTAGAAAACAAGTGAGAATTGGATTCCCACCTTGACCTCCAAATTTGTCTCTAACTAACTTACTATGATCCAATTTTATAACAAATTTAAAAAAACAAATCTTCATATGTAACAATAACTATTATCATCCCATTTCTCTTAATAATAATATTAGCTCTACCAAATTAATTTTTTATAATAATAATTATTAACATACTATGTTCACTTAATCATATTATTTCACACTAACTTCTCTTTCAACTTTATTTTTTAATATATTAGTTTACATAATAAATCCTTAGATTTACATGAAATTTTATTTTTTTCATTTATTCATTTTTAATATGTTGCTTTCCATATATATATATATATATATATATATATATATATATATATATATATATATATATATATATATATCCTCTCCTTTTTTATTATTATTTTATTTTAATGAATATTTATCAATTCCTTTTATAATTTGCCTCCTCCATATTAATTACCTTGTGATTTATTTATTAATGTATTTAATTTATTTTTAATTTATTTTAAATATTAAATATCAATAACTTTTAGTTATTCATATATTTCATTAAAATTTTCATGATCATTTTTAGGGTTTTTACGATTTCCATTTTCCTTTTCTTGTTGGCTTTACCATTATCACTACACTTACTATATATGTGTGTGTGTTTGTGTGACCTTTTTATCAGACCTTAGCATCTCTCTCTTAATCCCGATGATGAACCACATATTATGGTTCGAAAGGACAATGAAACACCAGTATTTATATGATGAATATGTAAATAAATTTTACACTTAATAACAACTTTTAAATTGTAGCCTACATAAAGGATTTGTAGAGTAATAATTTTTTATGTTAACCTAACCTCATGAAGGTTATTAGAGGCCATATTTCAATCAAAATATTATAAAGAAAAACTATTTGCTATAAAGTATAAGACTATGTAGACCTATAAAAATGGAGGTAAATTTAAAATTTAGAACAAGAGTCAAAACCAAGTTTGCATCAAATTTGTTTCCATTGAAAAACATAAGAAATGAGGATGATACTTCTCTACACACACACACACATGTGCAAACATGCTTGCACGCACACGCCCACATGCACACACACACCAAATTCAACATGGAAAGAAAAATAAACCATCCATACCACTTTTCAGAGAATTTAAAATACATAATTTGAAAAAATATACCAAAATTTGATTCTATATGAAAAATAAACTTAATTTGATGTTCCATCAAAACATTAAATGTGAAACAATAATGGATTAGTTAAAGTGCCACATGGTGACCTATAAGTGACTTTATGACTAGATAGTTGAGCATACTTGCTAACTAGGTTGGTGACATGGCCCTAAATAATCCATGTGGCCTTGTGTTGATAACATAGGTTGAGGTGAGGTTGTAGCAACATGTAGGCGTACATGGTGAGATTGTTTCCATGTAAGTGATGGATGTGGGCTTGACTATTATGATGGAGGATGTATATTAGTATATCTAATGGAGGAGGAGAATGCATTAAAAATTCTGAAGAGGAGTGGGGTCTCAACCCTTGGAGAATTCATACACATGAAGAGACTAAGATGATTCTAGTAGGAAATTGGCATTTAGATGGTTTAAATGACATTGCTAGTGGTTAGAGCCTATTGGTAGGGTCAAAGAGGTATCTTGGTTATTCAGGGTGTGTTTGAAATTTATTTGTGATAAACACTATAGATGTGGCTAATGATATGGAGAAATTGATAATAAGTAGTTGGGGACCATCTATGGAAAGGAGGTCAATGTCGAAAAGAGGCTAGATGCATTCACACCATATTATTGAAATCAATTGGGGCAAGAGAGTTGAGTTGAAACCTCTACTGTAGCATGTGTGTACAATGAAAAAGAATAAACTAGGTAGGGAGAGTTATAAATGATGGTTGAAAAGTCCTAAGTTCATTAGAAAAACAGAGAACATCAGAAATTGATTTTTTTAAAATAAATTTTAGAAATGTTAATTTTTTTTTTTCAAAATGAAGCCTATAAAACATCATGTGGATGATAACATAACCAAATATGGACAATTTTAGGATATGTTTTATAAAACAAGAAGTGTTATTGGGTAATTTGGATACTCTAAACTTAATTATGCAACTAGATCTATTTTCCATAATCATGAGAACGTGTGAGTTTGAAAATTCCCCACATGACTAGCTTCCAAATGTTGATGATATATATGATTAAACAATCAAATTTTAGTCACTAGCCACTTTGATACCATGTTCAATATTATTATACATTGTCACGAGATCATAAAATAACAACAAATGCCCATATGAAACAACATATAAATGGTCAAAATATCGACAGATAAATTACTATAGAGTAAAGGGAAACCTTAATTTTTTGTTGATCAACTCTTTGTTTGCGATTACTACTCTAGTTGTTTATTTATAAAGGATATGTTTTCATACAACTTACTCATTTTGTTTTTAGTTCACTAAGACATAGCTAGAGGATTGTATAAGTTATATTTACATAAACTTGGTATATATTGATGGTTGTATAGATCAATATAACTTTATTTTGGGAATCCATTTGTTAGTTATGATTACAAAGCTTCTTTTTATGTATTAAATATTTATTAGTGTACATAACATTAAATAATATGAACATAATTACACATAACCAACAATTGTTCACTCCTATTACAAGTGCCCAATATATGGAAAGTGAGCTATGAGGAAAGGTCCCCTTATAAAAATCTTTGTCATTAATGTGTTCACTTACAATAATCATCAACACTATGTAAAAATAAACTGAGGTAACACAAGGTATATTGATTTCATACCTTTGGTTAATTTTGATCCAACAAAAAATGCCTAGACATTATACCATTTCTAAGGATCCAATAAGGCTCACATTAAGGTAGTTGAGTCTAGTAACATATAGATTAGATTAACAACCTTGGTTTGTTAGGGTCGAATTAACAGTGCCTTTAGCTAGTTGCCGATATCAAGGTATATTATGATTTAGATCTTGGGGGCTAACTTGTAGAAGGCTTGAAAGGTGAAAGAGGAGGAGAGAAAGCACATAGATATGCCATGAAACTCATAACAGGAACATTGGAAGATATAAATCAACATAATAACTCACAAAAATATGAAAAGATAGAGAGAGAGAGAATTGGAGAAGGATTCCATTGAGAAGACGCATTACATGGAATGAGCCCAGTTTTTGGCACTTCTCCTTCCCGACCTTCAGTCTCTATTGCCAAGTGTTAATTAAGTCAAGGATTTTGTAAGGTTGATTGATAATCATGGGTTTTATTATTACCCATAACTATGATGGAAAAGTTAAGCATGGAGAAGGTGTTTGTGTAGTTTACCCATAGTTGTGGGTTTACGGATGACCCATAACCTTGGTTTAAAAAAAAAGAATCTAGAAATCGACATTTCGCTACAAATTATTGATAAATTTTGTTACATGCTAATAATTCAAATGGATTGAAGGCCCATTTGATGTATTGAAGTTATGTTTCCATTGGTATAAAATACTTTCTTTGTAATGATACATGTGGTGAGTAATAATTCCTGAAATTCGAGGTGCATAAGGTTGTGTTTCTTTACACACGTGTAACTATAATAAATGATGTCTCTTAAACTAGGAAATGAGATAAACATATGTGTAAAACTCATTTTAGCTAATTGGAAATCCTTTAAACTGAGTTATAAGCACCCTATAAAAGGATTTGTAGAAGTTGTGTCTCCCACATTAATTTTGATGAAGATTGTTTTCTTACATTCCATCCATTATTGTGCTTCTATGGTAGTGATACCATTATGGGAAATCTAATAAATGGCTGAAATTAGGTTCCCAAATCTTCTAGATGCTAAATGTAAATGAATTTTAAGATATGGTATGGTTCTATAAATATGCAATAATGTTGAATATGAGAACATTGAGTGGAGGGGACTATAAAGGATGCCAAGGGTAGGTAGAGAAACATGAGTCATTTTATTGGTCATCAAAACTCCATGGGCATCATGGAAACCATAAAAATGTCATGTTGCACACTAATGGATGTACTGAATCCATTTGAGAATACTTTTGTTGTGGTGAGTGAAAGTTTGAGGGTAGAAATCCTTGTAATGCTCATTGAAAACTATGATATGTTCATTGCATGGCCTCAAAAATTGATTCTAACATTGCCAAAATAAGGTTGTATATTGTTGCAAAACTTCAAAACCAAAATACACTTCAAACCTTAGTTGCAATGGATTTGTAACACATGGTGATATACATGATATGGATATTGGGGGAAAAGATCTATTAGGATGTAATGCCGACAAAGGAGGAGAGAAAAGATACATATTTTCCAATGCAAGAAATAAATACATCACAAAAATATGAAAAGAGAGAAAGAATTAGAGAAGAATGGTTCCATTAAAAAGAACCATTACATCCAATCAAACCAATTTTGGAAACTCTTCTTCATGACCTTAACTCTCTTCCTATTGCCTTCTTATAAGGTATCATGTTGATGAAGTCAACATTATTTAGATTTGAGTCCATCAATTACATATCTATCAAGTTTGCTTTTACATAAGAAAACAATTTTATTACTATATAGATGAACTTAGAATGTAATCTTCCCTAAGGTTCTTATCATATTAAATTCACAACCTTAATTGGAATATATTATTTTGTGCTGGAAAAATTGAATAATATCTTCACCCTTGATTTGGAATGTATTTAGATAACTATTCATAAGACTAACAATTTTCTTTGATGGTTGATGCAAAAATTTTCTTGATAGTCGTGCTAATATGAAATATGTATGACAACTTTATAGATGTTTGTTTTTAGATGAAAATTGATAAATGCACTTAATACTATTAGAGTTTCAATACCCTTAAATATGTTGATTAACATTCATAATAACTAATTACCTCATACTATTTGGATTTGCGAGACTATAAACACTAGAATGAAAGGCAAGTGTGACTGCATTTTTCATTAAAATGATACTGATATAATTACATTGGTTATGACCAGTGCATTCATAATATAAGGTCTCTGAGACTTTCGATGATGGTTCATATTCCTCACCATAACCCTAATGGGTTAGGTGTCTAACATTCCAACCCTTGATTCAAAGGGGTTCTTGTTAGTACAAGTACATATATTAATACAACTACCAATAGATGAATGTTCTCTCTCAATCTACTTGTTTTAGGATGATCACAAAATGAATGGATTAAAAAATTGAAGACTCTAATAAATGGTGGTTAAAGGATGATGACCAAGTTTAGTATCCTGTAGAATATGAAATGTCCTCTTTAAGTTAGCTCATAAGCCAACATAACTATGAAGAAAGATACATATAAAAAAGATGAACAAATAAAACATAGTTACTGTGTGAGCTCAAACCTGCTGTAAATCTCATATATAATTAAACCATTAACTACATTCTTATATAGTAAAATTATTACTAATATGATTATCAATCAACTGTCTAATCTGAAACAAATCTACTAACACTACCAATCTTGTGAAAGCTAATTTCCAGCACTGACCACCCTAATAATTTGTTGCCCTAATTTTGCACAGAGAACACAAAATCTACTGACTAATTTGTCAGCAATTTACATAACAAAATTAAGCATTATTCCCAACACTCCCCCTTAATGATTAATGAGGATTTACTATCTTATCTCGTAGTGCCAAAAATTGAGTTTTTGCAACTGCTTTGGTGAAGATATCTACTAGCTGATGCTAAGTATTTATATGCTTCAATTCAATATCCTTCTTCTGCACCAAATCTCGAATGAAGTGATATTTCATGTCAAAATTCTTTGTACTATTGTGATGAACTGGATTCTTTCTAAATTGATGGCACTTACATTATCATAATAAATCACTGTAGGCTGAATTTGTTTTTCTCCAATTTCTTCGAAAATTTTTTTGAGCCAAAGAGCTTGTGTACCTGCTAACGTAACTGTAACACACTCCACTTCTATGGATGAGAGGGCAACAATGTTTTTTTTTTTTTTAGCTCCATGTAATCAAACCAAAACCAAAAGAGAAAAAATTTCCAGATGTGGACTTACGGTCATCAATACTACCTCCCTAATCTGAATCACTAAATCCAACAAGACTGAAATTTTCAAAAGAGTAGTAATGAATACCAAAATTTAGAGTGACTTTTACATACCTTAAAATCCTCTTGGCTACCTTCATATGTATTTTATATGGATTTTTCGTATAACTTGAAACAAGTGAAACTTAATATGTAATATAAGGCCTTATGTGGGTTAGAAATATCAAGCTCCCCACAATACTTCTGTAAGTTTTCTCATTAACTAAATCAGCACCATCATCTCTATGTAACACCTCTCCATGAGAACTTGGAGTAGGGGATGGATTACAATCAAGCATATCAAATTTATTTAGCATACCATGTGCATACTTTCTTTGACAAATCAAAATCTCATCCTTACTCCGATAAACCTCCATTCCTAGAAAATATTTCATGATGACAAACTTATGGATAGAATATCAATACCTTCTTACTTCTCTGGAAGCCATTTTCCTAAAAGCATCAATCAATCCTTGCATATCACGCTCTTGGTGCTTGCTTGAGACCATGCAAATCCTTCTTCAACTTGCAGACATTATTCTCCTTTGATTCCACTTCAAAGACTTGTGGCTTCTCCACATATACTTCCTCTTCTAAGTACCCATTCAAGAAGGCACTTTTCACGTCCATATGATATATGCTCCACTTTTTCTGATCTGCTAATGAAATCAACATTCTAATGGTCTCATGTCTTGCTACTGGTGCAAATTTTTCTTCGTAATCAATTTCATACTTTGGTGTGAATCCTTTAGCAACTAATCTTGCTTTGTGTCTTTCAACACTCCCATCACTGTTAAAATTAGTCTTATAGACCCATTTGGTGCCAACCTTTTTCTTGTCATGTAGAAGCTCTGTCAACTTCCAAGTCTCATCGCTTTGAATGGAATCCATATATTCTTGCATGGCTTGTTCCCAAACCTCATTAGTACATGCATCTTAAAAACATGATGATTCAAAATCAGCCTTGCCTAATGAAGAGAAATTTACTATCTCACCTATTGGGCTTTCTTCATGTGCTTGATTTGCACTCCTCTGATAAATATCACTCAATATTTTTACCTTCCTTGTATAACTTGGAGAAGAATTCGGACTTGAACTTGATGTGGAAGAAATTGATGAAGGGATGCTTGGTGGAGTTAACCCACTAGTTACAGAAACATTAGTTGGCTGCTCATGATCAATATCAAAAATTATATCATCATTCAAAACAGATTTTTTCTTCTCAACATGGCCTTTTTGATGACCATAAACTCCCCCTTCATAAAAAAAATTACATCTCTTGAGACAATAAGCTTGTTATTTAGATGATTATACAAATTATAAGCCTTGCTTGTGTCACTATACCCAATAAAAATACATAACTCACTCTTTGCACCTAACTTTCTTCTATTCTGATCAAGTACATGCACATAAGCCAAACAACCAAAAACTTTGAAATGATTAACATTAGGCCTTTTTCCATACCAAGCTTCATAAGGAGTTTCCTTTTCCAGTGCACTAGTGGGGATAAAGTTGAGGATGTACACTGTTGTAGCAACTGCATCTCCCCAATAAGAATTGCTCAACCCCTTAGTTTGTAACATGCATCTAGCCATTTCAACCACAATCTGATTCTTCCTTTTAGCTATGCCATTGTGTTGGGGTATGTATGTTGTAGTGTGCTGTGTCGTGATGCCATTCATTTCACAATAACTCTCAAAAGCTTTTGAGAAAAATTCTCCTCCATAGTAAGTCTGCAAACATTTGATCTTGCACCTTTTCTCATTTTCCATGAGGGATTTGAACTTCCTGAATGTATGCAAGGCCTCACTTTTTGCCTTCAAAAAATATGCCCAACAATTCCATGAGTAATCATCAATAAAGGTGATGAAATATGATGACTTCCCCAAACTTTTAGTCTACATAGGACCACATATGTCTGAATGAACAAGCTAAAGTGGGTGATGAGCCCTCCGCCCAATGCCCTTTGGAAACCTTTCCCTTGCATTCTTTCCTTTAGCACATCCTTCACAAACCTCCTTATGCTCTTCTACCTTGGGCAAACCAGAAACTAATGCATGTGAGGTTAGAATCTTCAAACTGTCAAAATTTAAATGTACATACGTGAGATGCCATAACCAACTTGAATCCTTATAAGCCATATTTGCAAGATTGTTTTTATGTTCATTAAACCTCAATGGAGACATCCTATTTCTTGTCATAGGCACAACAATTATCACCCTATTTCCCTTATTCTTATCATAGATAGTACATGTCTTATTTTCAAAGATTACTTTACAAATTTTCTCACATAGCTGCCCAATGCTCAACAAATTATGCTTCAATTGTGGATTATAATAAATGTCACAAATACTCTTTATACCTTCTTTTCTTTGGACCTCCATAGCTCTTTTAACAGCAATCTCCAATGATTTATCATCACCAAGTTGGATCTTGGATTTTAAACTTCCATCCTTTGTTGAAAGCAACTTCACATTCCCTATCATATGGTTAGAGGATCCAAAATCTAGGTACCAAACAACTTTACTAGTATTTTCACCTTTGGCATAAGATAAAAATAGGCGATCTCGAGGATATTCACCACTTTCTTGAGTATAGTTAGCATTTTTAGGTTATTTCAATCTGCAATCTCTTTCAAAATGGCCATACCAGTTACAATAGTAACATTGAACATTTATCTTATCAAATCTACCTCTACCTCTTCCACTTGAGGAACTTCTCCATCTACCTCTTGAAAAGTTTTGGCTTTTCCATTTACCTTGACCTTGATTTATTTTGGTACTACTGCTGCTTGCATCTTCATTATTTGTAATTTGTAATTTCGAGGAAAAATCTTTCTCTACAACTTCAAAAATTACCTTCAATATTTCTTCATGAGACATCGAAGATCCAACCAATTGATCAAAATGTAGTTTTGTCAAATCCTTACTTTCTTCCATGATTATGGAAACATGATTCGATGTATGTGTTAAAGATGTGAGTAATTTTTTAAATAAAACTTCATTATTTACAATTTTAGCAAGTGTAGCCATTTTATTGACCACATCTTTGACTCTCACACAATAGTCACTAACACTTGCGGCTTCTTGCATCTTCAAATTCTCAAACTATCACTTCAATGTCTGAAGCTTAACCACCTTAACTTGATCACTACCTTGGTAAGCTTCTTGTAGAGTCTCCTATGCATCTTTGGTAGTCTTTGCTCATTCTTGGAAATAAGCTCTTATCAAGAGTTACCTGAATGTGAAACAAAGCTTGAGAATTCTTCTTCCTTGTGTCCTTTCTTGTTTTTATTTCATTGGTTGTAAGGTCGTTCCAATTAGTTCGATCCTCATAACCTCATTCAACAATCTCCCACAAATATTTTCCATTCTAAAAGGTCAGCATCTTAATGCACCAATAATCATAATCATTCCAATCAAATTCTAGAACTCACATCTCGTTAGATTTCAACATGATTAACTTTGGCTAAATTTCAACAATAAAACTTTAACCCAAAACAATTTTACCCTCTCTGATACCACTTGTAGAATATGAAATGTCCTGTTTAACCCATCTGATAAGTCAACATAACTATGAAGAAAAATACATATAAAAAAATGAACAAATAAAACACAGTTATTGTGTGAGGTCAAACCTGTTGTAAATCTCATATATATTAAACCATTAACTACATTCTTATATAGTAAAATTATTACCAATATGATTATCAATCAACTGTCTAATGTGAAACAAATCTACTTACACTATCAATCTTGTGAAAGCTAATTTCAATCACTCACCACCCAAATAGTTTGTTGCCCTAATTTCACACAGAGAACACAAAATCTGATGACTAATTTGTCACCAATTTACATAACAAAATTAAGCATTATTCCCAACAAATTCTAGTGTAAGGCTAAACGTTTCTTGGGACGTGTACTATTTTGGATGGAAGTTGGTGCTTTATACTAATTGGATGTGCTCACAAACAAAAATTTGAATATGAAAAAAAGCTCTAGAACTTGATTATAATGATAAATAGTTCTCAAAACATTTCCAAAATAGGTTAGAAGTTGATGCCTTCATCTAATTGGAAGTGCTCACCAATAGAGAAAATCTGAAAAAGAAATGAAGGGGCAATGCATTAAATAAATCTAATTGCACATTAATGGAATAAAAAAAAATGGGAGTTAACTGAGATGTGGTACCAAAGTAGCGTTAGTTTTCTATAACTTCTTTCTTCCATCTACTCATTTTTTTCCCTACATTTCTTCATGTCAGTTTTTCTGATTCTCTGTCACATCTTTCAAAAGCTTTTTCCAACATTTTTTCAATTATGGAGTTTTTAGTGATAAAAGTTATGTTGATCCCTGATGCTTATCTAGTTTTAAATGGTGGATGGGATACTCTCTTGCATGAAAGAGAATTTCATTTCATTAATGTTATAGCCATTCACATTTCATATAGCCTTTTTCTCTAAAGTAAGTTGGAAGATGACTTTACATTCCCATTCGTAGCCACTCTTTTATTATTTTATGCTTCCAAGGATTGAAAGTTAAACTTATTAGTAATTTTAGTCTCATTGATCTGAGAGGTTTATTCTATAGTCTAACCTAAAGTCAATGTAAGTAAGTTTGTCTCTCTTAATATAAAAATAAAATATTTTCTAAATAGAAAGTCTATGTGGGCTATAGTAATATTTTCCAAATAGAAAATCAATGTGGGCTATAGTAAAAAGGAAAACAAAATATGCTATATATATTTAATTAGCTATCCATATGACCTAATATAATTTCGTGTAAAGTAACTAGAAATAAAAAAATATTTTAAAATAAAATATTTAATGTTGTATAGAAAAAAATATCCAATGTCAATTATGAGTAAAATATTTTAATATGAATTAATATTGATGTATACTTAAAAATGTATTAATTAAAAAAAATAAAATTAATGTGGGCTCATAAAATGACTAAATACATATGTTATGTAATCTTTATAACATTGAAAAATACAATTTAAACAATAAAAAATTATACATTGTTTTCTACACTCTAAAATAAATTTCACATAAAGAAAATTGATCCCTTTAAGCTCATGTTAAATTTGTGCTTAAGATGGATCTGTACTGGTATACTTTCTAAACATTCCAACTATCCCCACATCATTTGTTTTCATCCAAATCTACATCCAAAAGATGTGCAATGATACAACACATTAGTTTGATAATATCAATAATGAAGCTTAACATTGATTACAGTGATAGCAATGACAATAAGGCGCCATTGCACTACAACTTTTCTATTTATAAATATGGTTAATCTACATGGATGGGACATTTAATCATTGTGACTATACATACATAGGTGATCAAATAATTACTGAAATTCTAACTTAGAGTAAATCAATGTTCCATATAATCAACTCATTCTTAGCACAACTGTTTGTAAATTGAACAAATGATATAACGATTCATTGATCAAATGAATATGAGATTCATTCTTATCAGTAACATGGATAAGGAGGGATTTTTTATTACATAGATAATAATTATTATTGGGGGGGCATTTTAACTTGCCAATAATGAAGCATTTATCTTTCTTTGTGTATTGTCTACTGATATCCTATGAATATTATTACATATTGGTTATCACCCACCACATAAGTTGTGTATTTTCCGCTACTAAGCTTTGAATATTAATATGTACTAGTTATTAACCATCGTATAAGATGTGTATTCTTAATTGAAAACCATTGGATATTATTTTTTATTTTTTTAATCATTATATAAGCCTGGATTATTTGCAGGTTTTTCTCATTTTTCTGTTGAGAGAGTGAGGGAGGAGTTTGGAGACCTTGGTGGCTCAATTTCCCACACTATTTCCTTCACTAGATTTAATGGTGATGCATTGATAAATACTATTTCACTTGCTAATTCCCATGGATAAATTGAAATTTTTTTCTTGTTCCCAACACTAGCTCAAAGATTTGTTGAATATGAATTCCCTAATCTCTATTGTCATTGTTGTGATAAGTTTCTTGTTCCCAACCCTAGCTCAATGATTTGTGGAATATGCATTCCCTAATCTCTATTGTTATTTTTGAGATAACTCACAAAGAGAACTATAGATAATGATATAGAAATACCAACAACGCTAATTTTTAATGATTTGTGGAAACGAATATGTGAAGGAGAGAAGGACAATAGACCTAGCAAGGCTACATCATATAAGAACTAATTATTTTGGAAAACAAGAAAAATGAATTCTATTTCCTTGTTGTTTTTTTTTTATAAGTGAAGAGGTATTCCATCATTTATTTTCCATTATAAATTCCTATGGTGCATTAAAGAAGTTAAAATAGTTGTATAAATCAATACCCTAAATTAGAGATTTGTCCCACTAATCGTTAACCTATTTAAAATTGAGTTAAAATATGACGATCCTCTCGCCTTACCCTCTTAAATGAGAGCCATCATGTAATATGTAGATGCAATTGGAGTGAAGATGGAAATTTCTCTCATATCCTTCATTGTTACTCTACCATACATACTCTCATTATCCTGAATCCATTCAAGATAGTGAGTAAATCAACTCCATTACTTTAGACACTCTCATGGAGAAGATTGCATAATGACAGAAAGCATAATGAGAGAAAGCTTATGGGAAGATGAAGGAAATAACAAAATCCCCTAAAGAAGAGATGTTCCTTGATGAGAAAAGGAAGAATGAGCCACATGATTATCCTAGAGAAATTTGGATTGAAATAAAATGTCTAATAAAGAATTTAAGATGGAGGAGTGCCAAGCACCATCATGGGGAAATACCTAATCTTCAATTTATTTGTTGTGGAAAAGATGGACATAATTTATCAACATGTAGAATCTCCTAAGAGAAAATCAAAGACAATAGAAACAAAAATAAAGACATAGGTAAAACACCAAATATGACTAAAGATAAGGCACTTGAGTCTACTCATTATAATTTTTTCATTTCAATATTGGATGAGCTAAACATTTTATTTCATGTGTGGTCTTCTTCTAGGAGGTATGCAACACTACTTAATACATGCGCAACATACCACATACCTTCCAAAGAGGATTTTTTAATGACTTAAGTGACTATGTAGTTGGAACAATGTATTTTGTAGATAAATCAATTATGAATACCTTGGGACTTAGAATCATTAGGCTTAAACTGCTCGATTTCCTAAAATTCTTCTACATGATTTACTCTATCTTTGAAAGCTTTCAGGAAATCTATTGCCCCTTGTTTAGATTCACTATGAAGGCCATTCTATTGATATTGATGATTGTAAAGTGGAATAAGAAAGTCACATAATTACATGGTTGCAATGACTAGAGTGGAGTACCAAAGATTATTGAAGTGGAAAGGAACATCTTCTCATACAGGGAATTACGTATGCATCTATAACCATGATGAATGTACATTTCCATCTATCCTTTTATGGCATGCTATAATTTGACATATTATTTATGATAACCTTCATTTATTGAAAATGAATGTGATGCTTGTATTTTTGGAAATCATAACAAACAACCATTTCATAATTCCACTTCTAGAGCATATAAAAAACTTTGATTGATGCACTCTAATTGGTGTGGCCCTATCATTGTTACTTCAACTAATGGAAATAAATATATAATGATTTCTACTCATGATTACTCTAAAATGTATTGGATATATTATTGTATAGTAAGCTTAAATTCTTTAAATAGTTAAAAAAAAAAATCTCTTATGGATTGAAAGAGAAGGACAATCACATATTGGCTCTCTTCATAATGATAATGGAAGAGAATACAACTCTAATGAATTTAGAAACTATATTTTCCAACATTGGATTCAACATAAAACCATGGCTCCATACAATCCTTAAAAAATGGTGTAGTTAGAAAAACGAACATGGGTATGTTGAATGTGGTTAACTCAATGATGTTTTTCCCAAAATGGGAAGTTGATGTTTTGGGCTGACGTGGTTCTAAATGCATTTTATGTGAAAAAAAAAATCCATCTCATGCTCTCCTAAGTAAGACTCGTTATGAATTGTGGTATGGATACATTGCTTAAGTAAGGCATCTGGGTCATTAGCTAGGCCTATTATGCAGTGATTCCTAACGAATAAATAAGCAAAATTGATGCAAGAAGTTGGAAGTGCATCTTGGTAGGGTTGTGAGCGATAACCAAGGAATATCTTCCTTACATTGTGGTAAACAAGAAGTTCATTCTTTATATATATGTAAGTGGGTTTAAGTGAGCAAGTATAAATGAGATGCCTCACTTCACAACCACAAAGAAAGGCTTATGGAGAAATTGTTTGCATAGAGAGAGGTTGTTGGTTATTAAGAAATTTTTGCCCCTAGAACAAAATGGACCACCATCCAAACTCCCTTGATATTGCTAGCTTAGAATGGATGGAATTTTTTTCAAATAGATATGAGGACTACTTTCTTGAATGGATAGGTGAAAGAGAATGTCTTTATGGATCAACAGAAAGGTCTTTTTGTGAATGAAAAGGGAAAAAATATGTAAACTTATCAAATCCTTATATGGATGAAAACAAGCACTAGGAGCTTGGTAGGAAAATATGGTTGATCATATTTTGGAATTGAGTTACACTTTAATCTTCATGATGCAATTCTTCTTGTTAATAATGTTGACAAAACTATTTAAACCTTGTGGTAAATCTATATGATTTGTTGATGATAGGGAAAGTTAAAACCATATAGAATCCTTAAAGAAAAAGTTCAAGAATGCCTTTCACATGAAAGATTTGAGACACCTTCACTACTGCTTGGGAATTGAGGTGACTTGACATCCAATGTATATATTCCTCTTCCAAAATTAGTAGATTGGAGAATCTTTGAATTTTTTTGGCATGGCTAATGCAACACTCCATCTACTATAATACAAAAAAACTTGAAGCTCATACTAAAGGAAGAGAAAGAATTTGACGATGCTACCAAGTACAAAGAGCTTGTGGGAAGTCAAATATACCTCACAACTACTAGACCAAATATATCATTTCTTGTTGGAAATCTCTCATGTTTAATGCAAAAGTATTCTCAAGTAAAGTGGTCTCCTACATAAAGGATTCTAAAGTACTTGACATGAACTCAAGACTTTGGACCCAAACATTCACATGTGGATGACTTAGGTTTGATTCTATATTCAAACTTAGACTTTGAAAAAGACAAATATAATGGACTGTCTACTTTAGGTTATCTCATGGCTCATAGATTAATAGTTGTCTCGTAAAGATCATGGAAACAATAAGTTCTAGTAGACTCCATGATAGAAACTATTATGCAGTAGTTGTATGGGAAAAAAATGAGATTTTTTAGCTTAGAAAAACACTTGAATATTACTAGGAGAAACAACTGAATTATAGTCCTCTTCTCATCAACAATACTTCTACAATAAAGTTCGCCAACAATCTTAGATTCTATAATGGAACCAAATACATCAATAGAAAACATCAATTGATTCAATATCATGTACAGGTCAAGACTATCGTTTTAATACATTGTTCCACTAATGAGAAAATTGCATACATTTCACCAAAACACTTGAAAAGAAAAGTTAAAAGAATTCAAAATAATGCTTAGGCTCACAAACAACCGTTCAACATACCCAAGTGAACGTTGAACATAACCTTTCAAAATTTTATCCCACAAATATAAATGTAAATATATACAATAAAAGCCAACCCCCAATAATCATTACACATCATTACTTCAATAACACACCTGAAATCTTAACATTATTGTCACATAATGCATCATTTCTATCAATGTTATCTATATGCTGCTACATTAATTATGCACAGCAATCAAGTTTATTTTCTCCATGATCATATTTTATATATTTTTAAAACACGGATGAAAAGTTTCCACACTTGTAAGGGATGGGTTAATGACTTTTGAGGACCTCAAAAAACTAATTCACATGATCTTTGTAAGTATCACTTATAATATTATTGAAAAATAGACCTTGTTTAACTTGGCTATCATTGAGAGAGAAAACCACATCGAGTTTCTCTTGAGAAACAGAATCGTTTATACAAGATGAGCTAATTATTTTTGAAAGTTGCCATACTTCTAAGAATGTTCTACTCACAAATTCAACCAAAAAATAATTATATCACTAAACTCCATGTTTCAGAGTTTCAAGCATATAATTCATCCATAACTTCATTAAAAAACACATTACCAACAAATCTCAAGTTGTTTATCTCATTTTGCTTTCTTTCGCTGCCACTAAAATAGGAGGACCAATTCAACTATATTCAATACAGGGATAAGACGATAAATATCTTTACTTCAACGAAACGAATAACGGAAGCTTTTGGGCATAATTATACGTAACTCGTCAAACTGCGCCGTTAACTAATTATTTATATAGAAAGAAGAGATCACTATGGGAATTACACGTCTTCGATCACTTGTACGAAGTTTACGATTTCTTAAAAACTGCGAGATTTTATTTTATCCCTACCTACGTCTGGAAGCTTGGGAAAGTTGAACCTCTCTGTATTCTAGATCAAAATCTGCCCAGGCTCGATACTATTTTAGCATACACATATATCTGCCATTGATTTCTTGTGGCGCCCCATAGGCTTCTTTAACTGTATATTTTAGAGTTTATAGTATTTCGGAATGATGCAGCCAAATCCCACGACATCACCAGGGATTGACTCCAATCAGCAGCAACTTGAACAACAGTTTATGAGGATGCCCTCGTCTCCTCCTCACCAAATCCCACGGCATCACCCGATATTGATCCCCAGCAGCAGCAACTGGAACAACAGTTTATGACGACACCCCTGTCTCCTCCTCAGTCTGGGTCTGCCCTCGAAGAACCCCAGCACCAACGTCAGATTCTTATTGTGCCGCCATTCCGTCAACAAGTAAACTCTGTGGATGAGATTAGGACCCTCTCGATCGTTGGTTTGGAGCATTGGATGGATGAAAATTATTTGCATCAGTGTTTTGCTACCACCAGAAACCTTCTTTCTCTTAAGATAATTCGCAATAAGTAGACTGGACAATCAGAGGGTTATGGCTTCTTGGAGTTTTTAAGCCATGCAGCCATAGAAATAGTTGAAAATAATTAATATTATTTTGTATTAATGGAGAAATGGTTATATAGTTGTAACGTATCTCCTTAGTTTAGGATTTGTTCCTAGAGTTTAGGAGTGTGGTTGCAACTTCCTGATTTCCAGAGTTGTATTTAATGATGTAATCTTTTCATTGATGATAATAGAGTGTACGAGAGTGATCTCTCTATTTTGTGAGTGTGGTCTCGAGGTGCAGGCCACATCTGTGAGCTACATCTCCTTATTTTCAATTCTGTTCACATTTTATCTTGGTATCAGAGCTCAGATTACATCTCCTTCTTTTCAATTATGTTCACATTTTATCTTGGTATCAGAGCTCAGATTGGGTGAGCCTGATCTTTTATCACCTTTGTGGTTGAACTGCCTTTTTAGCCAGCTTGCCTGTGTGGTAGAATTGCCTGTGTGGCTTGAAGTGCCTTTGTGGCCACGTGTACACAAGAGCTTTGTGCTCAATTGAGCAGGTGGACTGCAGAACACTTGGCTCGGACTCGGAATTTTTTTTTCCTGAGTAGAAGGGAATTGGCGCACTTTTCAGGCTGACACTAATGCTAGGAGGCAGAATTGGCACGATTGTTTGGGGATTAATCGCGCCAGAGCGCCAGAACACCCGATTGGCGCGAAATTTCACAGATTAATCATGCCAGCAAATTTTACTCTAAGCGATTTTTCCTTGGCGTGGTTTTTTAGCTTGTGAAAGCACCAATACGCTCGTGGACACGCTAATCTACCTTCAAGGGGATTTGTGGGAAGCCTCATCTTTGTTTGGCGATTTGCGAGGGGTGCAGATCGGCAAAGTTGCAGATCTATCTGGGAGAGGCAGATCGGATCAATTTTGATCAGATCAATTCTTCGGCTGTATTGAAAACGCCGAATTTGCTCATCAGAGCGGGATTGCCAGACACTGTAGACCAGTGGCAGAAGTGACAGATTGATCTGACAGGTATCGTTTTTTGTTGTTAGGTAGATTCATTTTGTAGATCTGATCAGAATGAGTAATACGATGGAATCTTACCTTCACGAGTTTGGTAAACTCGATGGATCTAACTTCACGAACTGGAAGTTTAAGATCCAGACCTTGCTTGAGGGTGCGAATGCTTGGTCCATAGTTACAGGCGATGAGCAGAAGCCAAATGCGGGGATGCAGGAGCAAGACTGGGATAAACGAGAGAACAAGGTGAAAGTTTTGTTGGAAATGTCTGTGAAGGACAATGTTATTGCGCACATCAGAGACTGTAAAATGTCCGCGAAGATCTGGACGACCATCAAAAATCTGTATCAGACCCAGAACACAAGCCGAGTTTTGGCACTTAAAAGCAAGCTATTTTCGATGAGGATGAACGAAAATGAGACTGCTGCTGCATTTGTTGCACGAATCAACGATGTGAAATATGGATTGGGGAACATCGGAGTGACAGTGTCTGACTTTGATCTTGTCGCAATCACACTGAATGGGATGCGAGATGAATTTCAAATGTTCATCACTGGATTGGCGGCAAGGGAGAAAGTGCCCACATTTGATGATCTGACAGGGATCTTGCAGCAAGAGGAGGAGCGGCGGCAGAACTTGAACCCCCAGAGTGATGATCTTGCACTGATGGCGAAACGACGATCATTCGAAGGAAAGCATTCAGAGTAGCAATCAAAGCAGAAAGGAGGAACATCACATAAGAATTCACATTCACATAAAGATATGCTTGCAAATCATTCTGATAAGAAATGTTATTATTGTGGAAAGAAGGGTCACATACAGAGTGAATGTTATAAGAAGCAGGCTGATGATGCAAAGAGGAAGCAGGAAAATGCAAAGCACAGAGGATACTTTGTTGAAGAAGAAGATAAAGACTTCAGTCATGAATTTCGACTATTCACAGTCGACGGTTCCCTTTCAGCATCTAATGAGGACGATATTTGGTATGTCGATTCTGGAGCATCCTCTCACATGACAGGTAAAATGAATTTTTTGATAGTCTTGAAGAAAGTATAAATGGATTAAAAATATACCTAGGAGATGATAGTGGATACGAGATTAAAGGTTATGGGGTGATTTCACTTAAGTTACCAAATGGGAAAATTAGTCACCTTAAAGATGCTTTATATGTACCTGGAATTAAGAAAAATCTAATATCTGTATCCATGATGGCTGATCAAGATATGCAAGTTGAGTTCTTTAAGACTCATTGTGTGATAAAGGATTGCAGGAATGAAATAGTTGCAACAGGCATGCGAGTTGGAAGCCTATACAGACTGGACGCAAAAAGTATACCAAAGCAAGCCATGGTTGTAGGAGGATCGACAGCCGAACAACTTTGGCATCAGAGGTTTGGTCATTTGAATTTGCAGGACCTCATGTTATTGCAGAAGAAAGGTATGGTTGAGGGGCTCCCTATCTTTCATAATATTCAGTTAAATTGTGATGGTTGTGCCTTAGGAGAAATGCATAGAGAACAGTTTCCTGTGCATGATAGGAGGAAGGAAACAGATATTTTAGAACTAGTGCACACTGATGTATCGGACCTATGCAGACAAGGTCGCTAGGAGGAGCATATTATTTCTGTTATTTACTAATGACTGCACTAGATATTCATGGGTTTATTTTTTGAACAAGAAAAGTCAGACTTTCCAGTGCTTTATAGAATTTAAAGCCTTGGTGGAAAAACAGTTTGGTAAGAGTATAAAAATTCTCCGATGTGATCAAGGGGGAGAATACAAGCTAAGGGAGTTCATGGAATTTTTCAAATCTCACGGGATTTTTCAGCATTATACAATGCCACACACACCACAGCAGAATGGAGTTGCAGAGCGCAAAAGTAGAACCTTGGTGGAGTGCGCAAGGAGCATGTTAAAAGGTAAGGGTCTGTCTAATAGTTTTTGGGCAGAGGCTATTAACACTGTTGTATATTTGAAGAACAGAAGTCATACCAGGCATCTTGGCTTCAAAACTCCTTTTGAAGCTCTATATGGATTTAAGTCAGTAGTAAACCATCTAAGAGTATTTGGGTCAAAAGCATTTGCCCATATACCCAAAGCTGATAGGAAGAAATTAGACCCTAAAGCAGTTAGATGCATCTTTGTTGGTCATGGCACAGAATTTAAAGCATATAAATTATTCAATCCTGAGTCTCGTAAGACATTTGCAAGCAGGGATGTAGTGTTTCATGAACAGGTATAGGAAGGGAAAGATGACGTTGGTGATGATTGGCACATTCCATTGTTGTTGGAGGAAAGCAGCGAGGATGAAAGAGAGCAGGAGCAGAAAGAATAACATGAGAAAGGTGATAAAGCAAGCCCATCTAGAGCTGACAAATTTGAGGTAAGTCCCCTACCAAGGAGATCTGGTAGGAAGACTCAATTACCATTAAAATTGAGAGACTATGCTTTGATATCAAAAATTTTGAACATTGTAGAGCCCACTAATTACAAAGAAGCTAGTCAATTTAAGGAGTGGAGAGCTGCAATGAATGAAGAGATGGAATCAATTCTTAGAAATGATACTTGGGATTTAGTTGAGCTATCTAAGAATAAAACACCCATAGGATGTAAATGGCTGTTTAAACCAAAAATGAATGCAGACGAAAGTATAGAGAAATTAAAAGCTAGGCTGGCTGCAAAAGGATATTCACAGCAGGAAGGTATAGATTTTGATGATACTTTTGCACCTGTAGAAAAGTTAAATACAATCAGAATGCTTATTGCTTTAGCTAGTAAATGTAATTGGGAATTACACCAGCTTGATGTTAAATCTGAATTTTTAAACGGTGATTTAAAAGAGGAAATTTACTTAGTACAGCCAGAAGGATTTGTAAAGCAGGGGCAGGAACATCTTGTTTGCAGATTGAAAAAGGCTTTATATGGTTTAAAGCAAGCACCCAGGTCTTGGTACGAAAAGGTTGATTCTTTCCTTTTAGAGCATGGCTTCCATATAAGTTTAAATGACCCAAATTTGTATACCAAGTACAATAATCAGGGGCAGATTAGTTTGATTTCTTTGTATGTGGATGACATGATTATAACAGGAGATGCAGATGATTTAATCAGAGGAATCAAAAGGCTTATGGCACAAGTTTTTGAGATGAAAGATCTCGGAAGCCTTCATTACTGTCTGGGATTAGAAGTATGTAGATATACTGGGAAAACTTTTCTTACCCAAGGGAAGTATGCCAGAAATCTATTGGAAAAGTTTGGTATGGATCAGTGTAGATTAGCAGCGACACCTTTGCAGTAGAATCTGAAGTTGAGCAGTGACGATGGCACTAAAGAGATTGATGCTACAATGTACAGACAGATGGTTGGAAGCTTGATATATCTTACAACAACCAGACCTGACTTGGCATACTCTGTTAGTGTGTTGAGCCAATTCATGTCGAAACCACTTGAAAGTCACTGGCTAGCAGCAAAAAGCATGTTGAGGTATCTTTGTGGTATTGTTAATTATGGTATTTTATACACTGATGCATCTGATGTTACTCTAGCAGGTTTTTCAGACTCAGACTGGGCAGGTAACTTGGATGATCGAAGGTCCATCACAGGTTACGCATTTAGCATAGGATCTGGGGTCATAGCATGGAGCAGTAAGAAGAAGAGTACTGTAGCTTTGTCTTCGTGTGAAGCTGAGTATCAAGCATTGTGTGCAGCGACGTGTGAAGCGATCTGGTTGAGAAGGCTTCTCAAAGATGCAGGAAAAGAACAGAAGAATCCCACTTCCATCAAAAGCGAAAACTAGAGCACCATTAAATTGGCATATAATCCAGTGTTTCACAAAAACACCAAACATATAGACACTCAGTTCCATTTTGTTAAAGAGAAAATACAGTCAAAACAAATCGTTGTTGAATATTGTAAAACTTGTGACAATGTGGCTGATATTTTTACAAAGCCTCTTTCACGAGTGAAATTTGAACTGTTTAGAGGGATATTAGGAGTTCAGGAGAACCCTTTCTCCATTAAGGGGGGGAGTTGAAAATAATTAATATTATTTTGTATTAATGGAGAAATGGTTACATAGTTGTAACGTATCTCCTTAGTTTAGGATTTGTTCCTACAGTTTAGGAGTGTGGTTGCAACTTCCTAATTTCCAGAGTTGTATTTAATGATGTAATCTTTTCATTGATGATAATAGAGTGTACGAGAGTGATCTCTCTATTTTGTGAGTGTAGTCTCCAGGTGCAAGCCACACCTGTGAGCTACGTCTCCTTCTTTTCAGTTTTGTTCACATTTTATCTGAAATGGCTCTGCAAAATTACAATGGTCTACCCATGGCCAAGGCTGAAGAATTTTACAAGCTAAATTGGGCAACTTATGGCAGTGGAGAAAAGCGTGTCGAAGAATTTACTATATTCGTGGGAGATTTGGTATGTGATGACACCGACGAATTGTTGCAATAGACCTTCATAGCTAAATACCCATCTGTAAAAGGAGCAAAGCTTATTACTGACAAGAATGCAGGCAGTTCAAAAGGGTATGGGTTTGTAATGTTTGTGGATGAGAATGAGCAAGCTCGGGCTATAAGAGAGATGAATAGAAAGCATTGTTCTTCCATACCTATGCGAATAGTTCCTGCCATGAGAAAGCATACTCCAACGTATGAGCAATCGTCAAGTAAAGTGGATGAGTCAGCCTCAGGGGATGATCCAAGCAATATGACTCTATTTGTTGGTGGCTTAGGCCCCACTCTAACAACAGAAAAGCTGACGGAGACATTTGGCCAATTTGGAGGTCTTGTGTATGCAAAGATACCTCTAGCCAAGCGTTGTGGATTTTTCCAGTTTAGCAACAGGGCATCTGCAGAGTTACATGGTTCAGTTCTTGGTCAGCGACCAGTTAGGGTTTCCTGGAAACGAAGTCCTGCAAAGGAACAAGTGCAGCATCCTCAAATACAACGACCAGATCTAAACCAATGGAATGGGACTTATCATGGTCATGGACAAGGATACAATGCTAGCTATGGTTATCTCGCACAACCTCAACGAATATATTCATATCAATGGACTGGGCTTGATTATGGTGGTATACAATGATCCAATGTTCTTTATAGTTATGCCACACAACCTCAAAATTCAGTTAGGTACATTAATACCTCTGCGAATGAAAATTATCAGCAACAACCACAGTAAACTAGTTATAATTTTTTCTCATTATTGTTACATTTAGATATTGAGATATTATTATGTTTTGTTCTTAAAAAGTAAATAACATGTTTTTTAATATAAGAAAAAATTTCTTTCATATACATATTTCAGATACATATCTAAATAACTTAAGACATCTTACATGGTTGTTTATGATGGGGCCACAAGATCTCTTTAAATGTCTCTATGTGTGGCAATTTGTACAATATTCCTGGTAAGTTGGAAGTTCCATCTTATGCATTAGATTGTTTAACAATAAATAAACTCATTATGCTTTTAACTCAATTTAGATAAGCTATAATAAACAACTTTATAGAGGTTCATATCACTCCTTTTAGAAATAACATTTCATAAAGGCTCATAACATTTCATGCATGCTCATATCACCTTTTCTTTTTTTTTGTGATAACAATGTATTAGAATAAAAAACTTTAGGGTATAACAATGCACAACCAAATTTAGAACTCTACTCTAAGGCTAAATATTTTTTTAAGACATGTCTTAATTTGGATAGAAGTTTATGCTTTCTACCAATTGGATTTGCTCACAAATGGAAATGTGAATATGAACAAAAGTTCTAGGACTTGGTTCTAACTATAAATAGTTCTCAAAGCATTTCCAAATTAGTTTAGAATTTGATGCCTTCATCTAATTGGATGTGCACAAGAATGGTCATTAGTGTTTCTAGGAAGATAAAAAATCAAATCATAATCATGAGTGTCCCTTTGGATTATGATTGATTCCTTATTTCTTGTTGTGGCTCAAGCTCACTTGTGCATGCTTGGTTGATAAGGATCAAAACTAAAAGTATCATTGCAATTTTTAGTATTATTCCCCGATCAAATGCAATGTGAAAATGTGAAATTATTTCCACAATGCTCCCCAGGATGAAGATCAAAAGCACTAATGTTCCATATAATTAGTTCAATGATGATCTGAGCTTCTATAGAAAATATACTTGAGTACAAATAACTTCAGCTAATAAACATAAGAAAAACTATTTACAAATTATATTATTCTTCTAATGTTATAGTTAAATTTATATTAAATGTGTCCATAAAAAACATAATAATGAGAAAACTAGATACAACATAATTGTATAAAATATTCCACTAGAAAACCCGAATAAAAAGCACTTACAATGAGATTAAAAATCTAATCCATTCATTAATTATGTCAATGGAGACCAGAATTAATACATTTAAAACCAATCCATTTATTAATTATGTCAATGGAAACTAGAACTAATACATTTAAAGTATTTGATATGAACTTCATATGAACGTTAGTATTTATAGTATTTATAGATAAACTTAAAAAAAATCATAACAAAATAAATGGAATCATAAGACATGCCTCCCCTTAAAACACCATATACCAACTCACAAGGATTCCTGCCAAAGATCAATATGCATAATCAATGTTGATTCTCCATACCACCCAACGTCATTTGTTTTCGTGGGAATCTACGTCCAAAGGATGTGCAAACGATACAATAGATTAGTTTGATAAAATCAATAATGAAGCGTGGTAGCCATGACAATAAGGCAGCATTGCACAAAAACTTTTCTATTTGAAAATATTTTGACTCTACGTGGTTGAGCCATTAAAGCATTGTGACTATAAATGGGCGATCAAATAATTAATGAAATTCAAACACCGTCTAGAGTAAATCAATGTTCCATATAATCAATTCATTCAGAGCATAACTCTTTGTAATTTAAACAAATGATATAGCCATTCAGTTTCGTTCTTATTAGTAACACACATAATGAGGGATTTTTCATTACATAGATAATAATTATTGTTGGGGTGACGTTTTTAACATGCCAATAATGAAGCATTTATTTTTCTTTGTGTATTGTACCAATATCCTTTGAATATTAGTGTATTGGTTATATTTTTTTTTGTGTAAGTCAGATAGATATATTATAAAACAAAATATGGTACAAAAAATCTGCTATTGCAGATCGAGACCTGAGGAAGACAGGTCCGCAGACACAAGACACAAGCACTAAGACATCAAAATACTCTAAAAGTTCAAATTGCTAACCGCACACCACGCAGGGTGGCATGGCCATTTATCTACTGCGCATAGTGTGTTGGCATTATGTTTCAAGTGTTGTCCTTGATGGCAACTCACTCAGAGGTTGGTACAGGTGCTCAGAGGTTGGTACAGGTGATGGCAATTTGATCAGAGGACAAATCTCAGTACAGCAGGACAAGAAAGAGATATACGCATGTTCAGCAAGGCGAATCCGCGTGTACACGCAGGTTGGCTTCAGTAAAAGCGCGTACATGTGAAAAGTACCTTTGGTCCGTGGTAGTTAGACCTTGGAAGTTGTGCCTATGGTTTTTGGACCATAATGTCTCGACGGACGTGTTGATCCCTAGTTTCGAGGTTGATGGTATTGTGTTTCTATGGTTTTGGCTCTTGGTATTGAACAAGGCCTAAGGCTATATAAGGAGAAGATCACTAGGCAAAGATATGTGTGTGGGTGTCTGACGCAGTGAGAGGATCTGGTATTGCTGGTTATCTGTTCGGGACGCTTGGCAAGGGTCGGATCTGACAGCAAAGGCAGAAGTAATCATTTCTAGATCTGCACGCGGGTTGCCTTTGGAGAAAGCGCGTATACACGCGGTTTTGGTACAGTGAAGTAGCGTATGCATGATAAGGGTTGATATTTCAGGTTGTTGCTAATTCTGATGGTTGTTGCAGAGTTCTAGATTCTGGTTTGGGTTCTGTGTTCTTGATGACAGGGTTTCAGTGATTCGGTATTAGGTTGTTTAATGAATTATGATGCAAGTATAAGTTGATGATTGTATTGCGGTAATGTTTGCTTTGTACTCTTGGATCCAGTCTGAAAATTGATGAAACGTGGTCCCTGAAGGTTGTAGGGTCAGCACCTACGTACTAGTAAATGGATCAGCTAGTACAAGAGCTGAGGGGGTTGTAGCTCCCTTCCAAAAGTAGTTGGAAAACGAGAGAGAGGGTTGTAGCCCTCTGCAGGTTGTAGCCTGCATACTGGTAAAGGACTGCACCAGTATATTGTAAAAGAAGTTTCTCATTAAAGAAGAAAGAGACGAATTGCAGCAGGTGGTTTTCACCCACATTGGGTTTCCACCTTATATCATGGTGTTCATGTGTGTGGCTCTTGTGTGATGTTCTGTTCTGTTATACTGCACCTGTTTACTGCTAAATTGCTTAATAATGTTCTGATGCATTTACTGAAGATAAGATTAACTGAATCATAAGATATCTGCATATACGCTAGTTGCTTTAGACACAGTCGCGTGTACACGCGGGTTCACTTAACTGAAGTCGCGTATATGTTTCTGAGTATGAAATTGAAAAGGTTTTATTGATCTGATAATAGTGATTCACCCCCCCTCTCAGTATTATTTCCAACAATTGGTATCAGAGCCGGTCCTTCAGAGGAAGCTTGATCGCTTGAAGGAAAAGATCCATCAAAATGGCTAATCCAGAAAGAGAGGCACACATCAGGCCACCAGTCTTTGACGGGAACAATTTTACTCACTGGAAGATAAGAACCACTGCATATCTACAGTCTCTTGGAGCAGAAGTTTGGGGACTCATAGAAGGAGGATACAAATTCCCATCAGCAACTCCTACAGATCCAGCAGAGAAAAAGCAATATGAGCTCAATGCCAAAGTAGTTAATGTCCTATTGAGTACTTTGACTCAATCAGAATTTATGAAGATCATGCATCTCAAATCAGCTAAGGAAATATGGGACAAAATCGTTACAAGCTACGAAGGAGATGATCAGGTAAAAATAGCGAAGCTTCAAACTCTCAGAATCCGGTATGAAACTCTTAAGATGCGAAGTAATGAAAGCGTAGCTAATTATTTCCTGCGTATGGATGAGATTGTGAATTGTATGAGGGATCTGGGTGAAGAATTTGAGGAAGTTGTCTTAGTTCAAAAGGTTTTGAGATCTCTGTCTACTAAATTTGATTCTAAAGTATCTGCCATAGAAGAAAAGGAGAATGTGCGAAAAATTACCATGTCACAGCTTCACGGGATCTTAACTGCTTTTGAAATGCGACTAGAGGTACCACCAGAGGCCGCATTCGAAGTGTCAGAGGAAGAAGATGAGGTAAATTTTGTCAAGAATCTTGAACGGGGAACTGGACGGTTCAAAGATAAGCTGCCTTTCAAATGTTTTCTATGTGGTAGAGTTGGTCACTATGCTGCTAGATGTCCTCATAACAAAGAAAGGATATATGAAGAAGATGGTAGAAGCTATTATTCCCATATTAAAAGTTCATTTAATGATAGTGAAGATATTAGAAGTCTCATGGCACACAAGAAGAAGAATGCTTCATCCAATGATAGCGAGGATATTAAAAGTCTCATGGCACATGAAGAGAAGAATGCAGAAACTGAAGAAGCTGCCAAATTAAAAGAACTATTGGAAACAGAAACCAGGGTAAGGGAGAAATTGCAGGATATAGCAAAAGATCAGAGCACAACTATTCAGAGACTTGAATCAAAGATCCTCTCTCTAAAAGAAGATCTTGAAGATCAAGAACATGAAGTGATCAAACTAAAGCGACAAGTAGAAGAAGGGAGAAAAGTTGAAGAAGACCTAAGGAAGCAGTATCTGAAAAAGGAAGAACAAAATCAAGTTGAGGTAAATATCTTGAAAGGTAAACTAGAAGAAAAGGATAAGCGTTTACGATTTCAAGATAGTTCTAAAGTCTTGGATGATATTCTTAATAGTCAAATATCTCCTGTTATCAAGACTGGTCTTGGTTTTCATGAATATGTTGAAGGTGAATCTAGTTCACAAGGTGAGACAAGAAACTCTAATGAGAAATCTGAAATGCTCAAGGAACAACCAAGAAAAGAAATTCCTCAAGGAAGATCCTTTACTCCTAACTATGGACGTGATAGACGATTATTTCCTCCGCTGAATAAAGTTGAATGTTATGTATGTCATAATCTTGGACATGTTGCAGCCAGATGCAGAAGTAGAATGGTTCAAGAAAGATCATCTCATCCCAGGTATTTCAGAGGGTATTGCTTTGCCTGTAATGCATATGGACACAAAGCAATTGATTGTGATAGAAGGAACATGAAAAATATAAGGTGTTATACATGCAACAACTATGGGCATAAAGCAAGGGAATGCAGAAGCAGATTTCAAAATTCAAGACAAAGGGACCATACATCATCACAGTTGCAGGAATTGAAGAAGACAGAGACAGAAAGGTGTGGGATAGCTCAGTCAGCTGACATAACAGACACAGGGGAATCTGAAAGTGAAATTCAGTATTCCATCCTGCATACGCTTATATAATGAAGACAAGTCGCGTATATACGCGAGTTACAGGCTGCAAAGTCGCGTATATGAAGAAAGGGCAGCAGAACAGACCCAGGTTCAGTCATGGTTGGCTCAGGCTCAGGGGGAGCAGAACAGACTCAGGAAATGGTTCAGACATGGTTGGCTCACACTCAGGGGGAGAATATTCTTCAAATAATTCATTGTTGGCACTATGGTTAGAAGTTGATGATACATCTTGTTGTTTGATCAAAGGAATGATATTGCAGGCTGATGCTTATGATACATATCTGAATGGCTGGTCTTAGAACTTGCATCTGCTCAAGGGGAGCGTGGATAGATTGGTACACTTTGGCATATACAAAGGGGGAGCCAAATCAGAAACTTCAGCATGTACTCAGGGGGAGTATGGACAGCAGTATGGACAGAAGAAGGTATACCAAAGAAGAGCATATCTTGGTACGCCCTTTGCCCTTGATGTCAAAGGGGGAGAGTGACTTGGTGTGGTGGTTGCCATCAAGTCCAAAGGGGGAGATTGTTGGCATTATGTTTCAAGTGTTTTCCTTGATGGCAACTCACTCAGAGGTTGGTACAGGTGCTCAGAGGTTGGTACAGGTGATGGCAATTTGATCAGAGGACAGATCTCAGTACAGCAGGACAAGAAAGAGATATACGCATGTTCAGCAAGGCGAATCCGCGTGTACACGCAGGTTGGCTTCAGTAAAAGCGCGTACATGTGAAAAGTACCTTTGGTCCGTGGTAGTTAGACCTTGGAAGTTGTGCCTATGGTTTTTGGACCATAATGTCTCGACGGACGTGTTGATCCCTAGTTTCGAGGTTGATGGTATTGTGTTTCTATGGTTTTGGCTCTTGGTATTGAACAAGGCCTAAGGCTATATAAGGAGAAGATCACTAGGCAAAGATATGTGTGTGGGTGTCTGACGCAGTGAGAGGATCTGGTATTGCTGGTTATCTGTTCGGGACGCTTGGCAAGGGTCGGATCTGACAGCAAAGGAAGAAGTAATCATTTCTAGATCTGCACGCGGGTTGCCTTTGGAGAAAGCGCGTATACACGCGGTTTTGGTACAGTGAAGTAGCGTATGCATGATAAGGGTTGATATTTCAGGTTGTTGCTGATTCTGATGGTTGTTGCAGAGTTCTAGATTCTGGTTTGGGTTCTGTGTTCTTGATGACAGGGTTTCAGTGATTCGGTATTAGGTTGTTTAATGAATTATGATGCAAGTATAAGTTGATGATTGTATTGCGGTAATGTTTGCTTTGTACTCTTGGATCCAGTCTGAAAATTGATGAAACGTGGTCCCTGAAGGTTGTAGGGTCAGCACCTACGTACTAGTAAATGGATCAGCTAGTACAAGAGCTGAGGGGGTTGTAGCTCCCTTCCAAAAGTAGTTGGAAAACGAGAGAGAGGGTTGTAGCCCTCTGCAGGTTGTAGCCTGCATACTGGTAAAGGACTGCACCAGTATATTGTAAAAGAAGTTTCTCATTAAAGAAGAAAGAGACGAATTGCAGCAGGTGGTTTTCACCCACATTGGGTTTCCACCTTATATCATGGTGTTCATGTGTGTGGCTCTTGTGTGATGTTCTGTTCTGTTATACTGCACCTGTTTACTGCTAAATTCCTTAATAATGTTCTGATGCATTTACTGAAGATAAGATTAACTGAATCATAAGATATCTGCATATACGCTAGTTGCTTTAGACACAGTCGCGTGTACACGCGGGTTCACTTAACTGAAGTCGCGTATATGTTTCTGAGTATGAAATTGAAAAGGTTTTATTGATCTGATAATACTGATTCACCCCCCCTCTCAGTATTATTTCCAACATAGTGTAAACACAATCTATCCTTGAACTACGCCACTGTAACAAAAATACTTTCAGGAAATGACAGAGTTACAGTCCAAGAAGACCACCGAAACAGTCTGCAAAAACAAAAGAGATGGAACAGACAGCCCTGACTTACTGCGGGGGCATCCCGAATCTGCTTGCAATATCCAAACCCTGTTCCAGGACGTGCTTGTCCACTCTCTCCTGCAAGGAACGATAATTATGAATTTCCTTCGGCGGTGCCTGCTGCTGACCATCAGAGCTCGGGGGATCCGGACTCAGCGTCTGCCGTAGAAGTCTAATAAGCAAAGTTAACTTTTTGTTAACAGATTCCGCAACATCATGCACTGCCGAAATTTTGTGGTCTAACGCCTCATAGATCTCATACAGACCTTTCAGTTGGGCCTCAGAGATGAAGTTCTCCCCTTGAGAATGCTGGTTCCCTTCATCCCTGGATTCCAAAGCTCTCGCCAATAGGGTTTTAATCCTCCAGCTTTCCGCTTGAGTACGCATGAGTTGCATAGCTCACCTAGAGGCAGTGCCTGGGTCCATCAATCAGTCGACCTCCCTTGCAACGTCCTCCTCTATGCGCGACCGTTCCTCCTCCTTAACCGCAGCTTCCATATTAGCAATCCTTCGTTTATTTCTCGTTGTCGTTCGGGTCTCATACATGCTCCTCGTAGTATGAAGTTCCTGGTTTGCAGTTATGCTTCGACAGCTTCCAGTATCCATGTTGCCCCTATTATCCGTTTCTTGATGACCAGCTCGGAGCCAAGAAAAATAGTAACCCAGAGTGATGCCCTTAGAAAGAGTGATGGATTCGTTGCTATGACTGTTTGCTAAATAGCCTTTCGCCTTGAAGTTTCCCATGATGGGCCTCACCTCCCGAAACGACGTGGGAGTACTATCATCATAGTTTTTGTAGATGGCCGTGAATGCTACGTGATGCCTCCAGATCTAAAAATAAATGTTGCTTATGCCTTCCTGAATGTGTCCGTGCCAAGTGTCCATCCTACTGAAGAGGCAGCTACAGTAGTCCCTTCGATATATCATATTGAAGATATGATCTCTGTGCACCTTCTGTTGCCATAAATGCTTCCGCCGAACTTGTCCTTTCGTCCTGTGCCAACTTTCACCACTCATATCGTCTTCAGTATGTTCCATTTTGTGGTGCTGTAATACTCTGCCATTTTCTGGTTAAGCCCGGTTTGTATTGCCCAAGTCCTCTCTTGCCAGCTGTAAGCATCTCTCCTTAAGGCTCGGACTATCCGCTTGCTGCCAATAGCTGTCCCATCCGTTGTCTTGGTTGTCAATGCTGTAATTTGCCAAGTAATTAGCCAGCCCATTTGCCTTACGCCTCACCGTCTGAAAGACTAATCCTTTCATTCCGCCAATTAACTGTGCAATGTTCTCCGTCACCTTAGCTAGCCTCCAGTGTTTCATAGCTTTGCAAGCCTGAGTGCCTGCCTGGATTTTCTTTGCGACTGAGATGACCAGGGACGAGTCGCCTTCCACCACTGCATTGCTATTCTGTAAATTCTTTAGAATTCTCAACCCTTTTTCTAACGCCGCGAACTCCATCTCATTGTTCGTGCCTTCTCCCAGCACCCTGCAGTAAATATGAAGAATTTCTCCTTCCTGGTCTCTAATAACACCTCCTATGCCAGCTATCCCAGGGTTGCCTCTGGATGCACCATCAAAATTCAACTTCAGACCTTCCTCCGGTGGACAATTCCATCTGTTGGCCTCCGAATTTGGTTGTTGTTGGTGACTCGGCGTCGTTATGCTTTGGTTGGCTTCCAGTTGAAAGCACTTCAAGATATGTAAGTCCCGAACCGATGGCTTCTCATTGGGATCCACCTTGCATTTTGTCTGAATTAATTGTTTAATGTTTGTTAGTATAGTTACTTTTGATTGCTCTGTATTTCTGTATTCATCCTGAAATATTCTCCTGTTGCGCTCTTTCCATATTGTCCACAATAAGAAGCCTGGCATGGCTTTCCAGATGCTATTGACTCTCTGGTTTTTGGAAAAATTGTTTTGCCAATTTAGAATAGTATTTCGGATGGAATCTCTGTCACGGTTTGATTTTCGTAGAATTCCCTCCATCCAGTTCCATAAATGGTTTGCCCAGTCACAAGAATTAAATAGGTGGTTTATAGTTTCTTCTTCTCCTAAGCACATTGGGCATCTGGATGGTCCACCGAACCCTTTTCTGCACAGATTGTCCCATGTCAGGGTTTTGTTCCGCATTAGTAGCCATAGGAATGTTTTAATTTTCGGCCAAAATAGGTTGTCCCACACTTTGTTGCACCAGGGCACTGCTTCCTCCTGTTCTGCCTTTTCTATCATTTCCCTTGCTTCTTTTAGTGTGAAATTGCCATTTCCTGTCATGCCCCATCTTAGCTGATCATCTTCCTCTGTTTTCCTTATCTTTCTTTTAAGAATCTGACTATTGAGTTGCTTAGTGCTTTCATTTCCTTCAATGTCGTTGTCAACATTGAGATGTATCCATTCTCGCCAACTTGAATCTCTTCTGCTCTGATTCCAGTAATGGCAGACTCTGTTTCTGCCTTCATTCTGGCTAATCTGTTTAAGAGAAATTAGCTCTGGGGTGTCCAATTTTGGGAATTGTTGCCATGCATCTTCCCAAAACAGGGCCAACCTTCCATTGTGTATTTCCCAGAAGATGTTCTCCTGCACTAAGCTACGGTTTTGTCTTGCAAGGTTCCATATGGGCGAGCCCTCCGGAACCTCCTGCAGTCTTATGAGATCCTGATGATTGCAGTTTGGGATGTATTTTTCTTTCCAATGTCTGGCCCATGGCATATTGGGCTCTTTAATCCATCTCCACCATAGCTTTGCACCACAGGTCCTGTTGACGACTAACGGATCCACTAAATTTAGTCCCCTCATAGATTTCGGCTTGCATACATTGTTCCAGGCTATGAGCGCCCATTTTCTCTTGTCCCCATTTCCATTCCATAAAAAGGATCTCTGTATAGCTCTGATTTGTTGGAGTATCCCCTTAGGAGCCGGTAGGATGGATAATAAGTACTGCGGTATAGCCTGTAACACAGCCTTGGTGAGGATTAATCTTTCGACAAAGTTGAGTGCCGTGTGCGTCCAGTGTTTGCATCTATTTTCCATGTTGGCTATGATCTTTTCCCATTACACTTTCTGCCAAGGTCGGAGAGTAAGGGGAGCTCCTAAATATCTCGAAGGTAACCCGCCTATCCGGAAACCTAGAAGTTGAGAAAGGTGAGCCTGAATAGCATGATGAGTATTGAAGAAGAAAATCGTTGATTTGGAGAAATTGATTTCCATTCCTGAGGCTCTGCTAAAGAGATCTAAGATTTCCTTGAATGCCAAGGCCTCTTTCACTATGGGGATGCCGTGTAACATTGTGTCATCCACAAACTGCTGATGGGTAGTAGCAGGTATAGACTGGATTGGTTGAAGACCCTTAATTACCCCTTCAGCTTTCTTTTTGGCTATGATTCTGCTGAGACCCTCCATGAGGATAATGAATAGGAAAGGGGATAGAGGATCACCCTGTCTTATTCCTCGCGAGGGTGAGAATGGTTCAGAGGGGGCTCCATTAACTAAGATCGAGAACCTTGATGATTTGATGAGGGCAAGAATCCAGTTAACCCAATGCCTACAGAATCTGAAAGCGTCCAAAATAGCTTCAAGGTATTTCCAGCTCACCTTGTCATAAGCTTTTGATAGATCAAGCTGCATTAACATCCCTGCTTCTTTCCTTGAATGGAGAGTGTGGATCATCTCTTGAGCAAGAATAATATTGTCTAATATCTGCCTTCCCTCTACATAGCCCGATTGCTCTTCAGAGATGATGCCCGGAAGAATGGGCTTTAGCCTATTGGCAATAACTTTTGATATTATTTTATAGATGACATTGCAGAGAGCAATAGGTCTGAACTTTTCAGGAGTGTTGGCTTCCTCTACCTTTGGGATTAGCACTATAAAGGTTGAATTAATGGATTTGAGAATTGTTCCAGAGCGTCTAGAGTCCTCTACAACATCCCAAACATCTTGCTTCACAATGTTCCAGCAAGCCTTGTAAAAATTGATTGTAAACCCATCCGACCCAGGGGCTTTATCGTTTGGCATGCTTCTAACAGCTTCCTCCACCTCATCCAATGTGATTTCCCTGCTAAGGGCCCAGTTCTGCTCAGAAGTGACAACTTTAGGAATGGCTTTTAGAAGTTCCCTAATGGCTTCCTCTCTACTTATCTGCAGTTCCTATGCTATGGAACTGAAATGAGCTGAGAGCAACTCTGATATGTCATGGTGGTTCTTCACAGACTCCCCATTTTCATTTCTCATCTCAAGAATTTTGTTTGAACTTCTGTAATCTAGAGCAGATCTGTGAAAAAATTTGGTGTTCTGCTCTCCCTCTTTTAGCCACTAAATTCTTGATTTTTGCCTCCAGAGAATTTCTTCCTGCCGACATCGACTGTGCCACTGTTGAGTTAGAGTTTTTTCCTGTTCGATAGATTCCTCACTGTTTTGCCCAGCTGCCCACTCTCTGTGAATTTGTTCCACCTTATCTTCTATAAGGGTTTTCTCCCTGAAGATGTCTCCAAAAACTGTTCTATTCCACTCTTTTATCTTATCCTTGATGAGTCTTAATTTCTTCTGCAGATTGAAAATTTTAGAACCTTTACCTTCCATAGGTTCTAACCACCAGTTCTCTACCAGCTGAAGGAAGTTGGGATGATCCAACCAGAATTTTTCAAATCTAAAGGGTTTATTCCTTGGTGTGCCATGAACAGCAACTATGAGCGATATAGGCCAATGGTCCGATCCTCCACTTGGAAGGATGTCTGACTCTACAAGGATACCATCCATTATGATGCTTTCAGAGATCAAAAATCTGTCCAAGCGAGAGGCTATCATTCTATTTCCCCCTCTTCTGTTATTCCAAGTGAGATTGCCACTCTTGGTGTGAATGTCTACCAATTTGGCGTTCTCAATGAAACTGGTGAAAGACTCCGCGTCCCTGTTAAGTTTCCTTAGACCCCCTTTCTTCTCTAGAAGGGTTGTTATCATGTTGAAATCACCCCCCAAAATACACTTGGACATTGGATGCCTAATAATAAGTCTATTTAAGGAGTTCAGAAAACTTATTTTATCTTCTATCTTCTGTGGTCCATAAACATTTACACATAAAAATGATTCAGAATTACCTGTGGGTTGAGCTTCCACAGCAATGAAGTGCTTGTTTGCTTCTGCAGATAGTATTTGAATTTCTCTTGTGTCCCATAGTGTTGCTAGGCCTCCTTCTCTGCCCTAACTTTCAACTTCTAGAAAGTTCGTTTGTCTTCCGATCTTCTTGGTAATCCTTGCCATACTGGAATCGCTACATTTGGTTTCCTGTAAGAACATGATTTCCGGTCTATATTTCTGGAATTTGCGTTTCAGTAGTCTGTGCTTTTCTTGGCTATTTAGCCCTCTTACATTCCAAGATATGATCTTCATGACTAACTTGTGGTTTTATTGATAGGACGGGAAGGCGCTAAGAGCCTTCATCTTTCTTGAGTTGATCATTATCATTCCTAGCTCCTGCAAAGCTTCATTGCTTGTCTTTCGGCCCCTTTTCTTCTTTTTCCTTGAGCTTGATGAGTTCCATAGAAGACTCTTCGGGTGGAGACCATTTCCTCTTGCTATGCCTAGCTTCCTGTGCTGCATTTCTAGTTCTGCTTTCTGCCTTGCTGTAGACAGATCATTGATTTTTTTGATTTCGTCTTCTGATGCAGTTTCTATACCGCGAGTCTTACAGTTCTCCACTATGACGGGTAGATTCATCCCTTCTCGGGCTAAAGCTTCCTCCAGCTCAATGTCCTCGCTTCCTCCATCACTGGTCAGCATGTCTGCATCCTCCTCTGGCACTTATGGTCGCTCCCTCATTTGGATTTCGTTGTTGCTTTTGTCCTCTTCCTCTTCTTTTTGGGTTTGTTCTTCCTTGTCTTTTAGCCCCTTATCTGCTGTTAGGGTTTTCTGTATCTCCTCTGAATCTGTTTCCAAATCCAAGATTTCAAAGGTATTGCTGTTGTTGTTTCTATCTATGCCTGTTTTGTATGCTCTTCTACTGTTGGCTCTCTGCCTTGACTTCGGGGTTATAAAGTTATCTTTGCCTTTATTTGCTTGTTCTGTTTTAAAATATTCCTCCTTCTTGTTCATGGGGCATTCCCTTATTAAATGTCCGTGTTCATGACATTTACGGCATCGAAACGGGATCTGCTCATAATCTATTGCCTAAAAATAATCCTCATCCCTATACTCGAGCCATAGCCCCTCATACAGTGCTCATGATACATCCATTTCCACGCATATTCTTGCGTATGAGGTGTATTTCTTCTGCAATGTTGCCTCTGAGGCTTTGATAAAAGTTCCCAACTGATCTCCAATTTGTTTTAGAGCATTCAGACCCCAATAGTCTATCAGGAGAGAGAACAAGCGGATCCACACTAGAACCTGAGTAAAAGATTCTTTCTCTGGAACGAAGTTCGGTTTCCATGGTCGCATGTATAGACCAACTGAGGCCATGAAATACAGGCCTCCATCGAAAATCATGTCCTTGTCTTCCAGGTTAGTAAACACAACTGTGAAGAAACCTTTGGCTCCCAAGTGCAGTTTAACATCTCCTCTGGGCTTCCAATGCTGTCTGATCCACTGACATAAGGCTCTTTCAGTTGGCCACATTCCCATGAACTTGCATATGACTGCATGTTCTGCCATGTGCTCTCTATAGGCTTGTATCTCTGGATCCGTTATCACAACTCTGAGACTTTCAGCTTTTCTTGGTTTACAAATACCGTTTGTTGTTGAGTTTTTGTTGGGGTTCGGGCTTGTGTCCCCTTCCTTCTCTTTATTCCCCCGCCTGCTGTCTGTGGGCTCCCCGTTTGCTTCTGGTTGTTTTTCCTTGTTTCCTGTCAGATTTTGACCTGAAGCATTTCTGTCTTCATTATCTTCCAAACCCTCATCTTCTTGTCCTTTGATTCTTGTGTTGCTGCTTGGTTCATTGTCTTCCACTTGTGATTTCTCCTTGTTTTTCCCGCCGCTCTGCTTGAACCTGTCATTCCCTGAGATTCTGACTCCTTCCTTCGCTTGTTGCCTCTGTTTCTGCATGATTATTTGTTTATAGGTGGGGGTCCCAATGGACCCCTCTGCACCCATCTGGATAGTCAGCTCTTGTCCCCTGCTTAACTGTGCTGTTATCCGTGATCTGTGCACTTCCAGCTCTGAAACAGTTACAGTTACTCAGAAACCCTCGTTTTCGCCCAGTGTATTGGTTATATTACCCACCACATAAGTTGTGTATTTTCTGTTACTAACTTTTGAATATTATTATGTACTCGTTATAATTCCTGGTATAAGATTTGTATTGTTTGTTGAAAATCATTGGATATATATTGTTTCTTATTTTTTAATCATCATATTAGTTTACATTTATTTGCTAAGTTTGTTTGTAGGCTTTTTTGTTTTATTTTTGGAGTAAGAGAGTGAGGGAGTTTAGACATTTTGGTGGTTACATTTCCCATACAATTTATTTTTCTAGTTTTAATGATGATGCATTGATAACTACTATTTCACTTTCTAATGCCCATGAGTAGACTACAATTTTTTTCTTGTCCCTCACTCTAGCCCAAAGATTTGTTGAATATGCATTCCCTCATCTCTATTGTAATTGTTGTGATGGCTCATAAAGAGAACTATAGATAATGGTATAGAAAGACCATGAACCCTCATTTTTAATGATTTGTGGAAATTAATATATGAAGGCTAGAAGGTATTTCATTAAAAATGAAGTTTATTCCCTTATTGTTTCTTTTTTATAAGTAAAGAGGTATTGCATCATTTACTTTCCATTATAAATTCCTATAGTGCATTAAAGAACTAAAATATTTGTTTAACTCAATACAATAAATTAGAGCTTTGTCCAACTAATGGTTAATTTATTTAACATTGAGTTAAAATATGATGATCCTAGCCTTACCATTTTAAATTAGATCCATCATGTAAGATGTAGATGCCATTAGAGTGAACATACCCTCATTATCTTCAATACTTGCAAGCTAGTGAGAAACTCAAGTCCATTGCTTTAGACACCCTTGTGGAGAGGATTGCATAATGCGAGAAAGCTTCTGAGAAGACGAAGGCAAGAACCCAATCGGGTGAAGAAGAAATGTTCCTTGATGAGAAAAGGAAGAATGAGTCCCATGATTATCTTAAAGAAAGTTGTAATAAAATAGGATGTGGAATAAAGAATTTGAGATGGAGGGGTGCCAAACACCATCACGAAGAAATGCATGTTCTTCACTTTATTTTTTGTGGAAGAGATAGACATGATTCATCAACATGTAGAATCCTCTAAGAGAGAATAGAAGACAATAGAAACAAAAATGAAGACATGTGTAACACCAAATCTTACTAAAAGTAAAGCTCTTGAGTCTACTCATTATAATTTTTTTCATTGCAATATTGGATGAACTAAACATTTGTTTCATGTGTTTTTTTCTTCTATGAGTGATGCAAGGCTACTTAATACATGCAGAACATTCCACATACCTTCCAAACAAGATTGTTTTATTCCTTAAGTGACTATGTATATGAAACAATGCATTTTGTACATCAATCTAGTATGAATAAGTTGGGATATGGAATCATTAGGCTTAAACTGCTTGATTTCCTAATTTTCTTCTACATGATTTTCTCTATCTTTGAAAGCTTTCAAGAAACCTATTTCCCCTTATTTAGATTCTCTAGAAATGTCATTCTATTGGTAATGATGATGGTAAAATGGAAATAAGAAAGTCACCTAACTACATGGTTGCAAAGACTAGAGTGGAGTATGAAAGATTATGGAAGTTGAAAGGGACATCTCATCATAGAGTGAATTATGTATGAGTCTCCCATCATGATTAATGTACATTTCCATCTAGCCTTTTATGGCATGCTAGAATCAGACATATTATTTATGATAAACTTCATTTATTGAAAATGAATTTGATGGTTGTATTTTTGGAAAGCATAGAAAACAACCATTTTATTATTCCACTTCTAGGGCATACAAAAAAAATGATTGATGTACTCTAAATGGTCTGGCCTTATGCATGTTGGTTCAACTAATGGAAGTAAATATATAGCGATATTTATTGATGATTACCCTATAATATACTCGATATATTATTGTAAAGTAAATCTAAAGTCTTTAAAACATTCAAAAAAATGCATTTATAGATTGAAAGAGGAGGACAATCACATATTGGATCTCCTCATATTGATAATGCAAGATAATACAACTCTAATGAATTTGAAAAATATATTTTCCAACATTGGACTCAACATAAAACAATGGTTCCATACTATCCTCAAAAAATGAAGTAGTTCGAAGAATTAACATGACTATGTTGAATATGGTTCGCTTAATGGCATTTTTCCAAAAATGTGAAGTTGATGTTTTTGGCCAATGTGGCTCTAAATGTGCATGTGAAAAACAAATGTCCATCTCATGAACTTGTAAGTAAGACTCCTTATGAATTATGGTATGGATACATTCCTTTAGCAAGGCATCTCACCGTCATTATTTTTTCCTCTTATGACTTGATTCCTAATGAATAAAGAAGAAAACTTGATGCAAGAAGTTGGAAGTGCATCTTCTTAGGGTTGTGAAGTAGTACCATGGAATATCTTATTTACAATGAGGTAAACAAGAAGTTCATTCTTTTTATATATGTATGTGGGTCTACCCGAACAAGTACTAATTAGACCTCTCATTTGAAAACCCCAAAGCAAGGCTTATGGAGAAATGGTTTGCATAGAGAGAAGGTGTTGCTTATGAAGGGACTCTTGCTCGTAGAACAAAATGGACCACCATCTCAACTTTCTTTGTGTTGATACCTTAGAATTGATGGAAATTTCTTCAAATAGATACAAGGAAAACTTTCTTGAATGGATACATGAAAGAGAATGTCTTCATGGATCAACATGAAGGTTTTTTTGTGAATGAAAACGAAAAAAATATGTAAACTTATCAAATCCTTATATGGATGAAAACAAGCATGAGGAGCTTGGTATGAAAATATTATTGATCATATTTTGGAATTGAATTTAAAGCACTTTAATCTTGATGATGCAACTCTTCTTGTTAAGAAAGTTGACAAAACTATTTATAGCTTGTGGTAAATGCATATGATTTGTTGATGATAGGGAAAAATTAAAACCATATAGAATCCATAAAGAAAGAGTTGAAGAATGGATTTCAAATGAAATATCTAGGACACCTTCACTATTACTTTGGAATTGAGGTGACTTCACATCGAAAATATATATTCCTCTTCCGAAATAAGTACATTGGAGAATCGTTGAATATGTTTGGCATGGTTAAGGAAACCCTCTATTTACTATAATGGAACAAAATTTGAAGCTCACACTAAAGGAAGGGAAGGAATTTGAGGACGCTACCAAGTACAAATAGCTTGTGGGAAGTATAATCTACCTCCCAAATACTAGACCAAATATTTCATTTGTTGTTGGAATTCTCTCAATTTTAATACAAAAGCACTATGATAGTATAGTCGTCTACTACAGAAAGGGTTCTAAAGTACTTGAGAGGAACTCAAGATTTTGGACGCAAATATTCATAGGTGGATGACTTCGTTTTGATTGGATATTCAAACTTATACTTTGAAAAAGAAAAAGAAAATGGAGTTTCGACTTTAGGTTATCTCATGAGTATTAGACTAATAGTTGTCTCCTAGAGGTCATGCAAACAATAAGTTCTATCAGATTCCAAATATACAGTAGTTGTATAAGAAAAAAAGAAGATTTTTTAGCTTAGGAAAATACTTGAATATTTGTAGAAGAAACAAGTGAATTATACTCATCTTCTCATCAACAATACTTCTACAATCAAGTTGGCCAAGAATCCTAGATTCTATGATGGAACTAAACACATCAACAGAAAACATCATTTGATTTAATGTCATGTACAGACCAAGACTATTGTTTTAATAAATTGTTCCACTAATGAGAAAATTGTATACATTTCACAAAAGCACTTGAAAGAAAAGTTTGAAACTTTCAAATAATTCTTACACTTACAAACAACCCTTCGACTTAATGCAAGGGAACATAGGGCATGACTCTTTAGTATTTTGTCTTAGAAATATATTATAAATATATAAAATAACGGATTACACCCAACAATCATTACTCATGATTATGTTAAAATGACACATGAAATTTAATTGTACAATGTGACAATATTATTGTCACATGTTGTCACATATTGTATCATGTCTCTCAATGTTATCCGTATGCTCCTATATAAATTATGCACAACAATATTTATTGTCTCAGTGATCATATTATATATATTTAACATTGACGGAATGGTAAGAGATGGGTTAATGGCTTTTCAGGTACCTCAAAACCTAATGAAATGTTCATTGTAAATATCACTTATAATATTACCAAAAAATTGACCCTGTTTAACTTGGTTATCATTCAAGGTAAAACTAATTCGACTTCCTTTGGAGAAACAAAATCGTATATATGAGATGTGATAATGATTATTTAAAGTAACCATAAGTAGAAGGTAACATATTCAACGAAAAGAAATTATAAAACTAAATTCCATGTTTCAAAGTTTTAAGAATATAATTCATCCATAACCCAAAAGATTTTGAGATTGTTTGAATGAAGCTCATTCCTTAAAAGCACATTACCAACATATCTCAAGTTGTGTATCTCATTTTGCTTCACTCCCACTCACATAGGAGGATGAGTTCAACTATCAATACACAAATAGGATAATGAAATTTTTTACTTCAATGAAATGAACAAAGCTTTTGGGCGTAATTATCCTTAACACGTCTAACTACCCTGTTATAGTTTCACGAGTCTAGTGGAAGTGCAACTTGACCTATTTTTCATGTTTTGATATTTTGGAAAGAGGTTGAAAAATAAAACTCCAACTGCTTCTTTTTGTAAATTTAGTCTATTGAGTTATAAAAGGAATAAAACTATACTCAAGAGAACTTTTTATCCATGTTTTACTAAAATATTTATTTTTCGTAAATAATATATTCTAGTTAAGAAAAGGGTTAAACTTATACTCGACATATGTATTTTCATTTACTATAATGAGTTCGAAAAGACAAGTTTTCAACAAGCTTTTCATGTTTTGACAGTGTGACAAAATGATAAACTTGTACCCTTTCATCAAAATGAAATGTATTTAACTTATAATCAACATTACATCCTTCCATTACCTTTTAACATGCTTAGAATACCACCAAAAGATTAAAAACACATGATACATGATAAAAATTAGGTTAAAATATTAAAAAATATTAAAATAATCTAATTTGACCATAAAAAGTGAAAAGGTAATTTCATTTATTACCATTGTGAGTGATCTCTTAGGAGTTTTTACCTTTGATCTTCAACACTTGATTACAACTTCTCTCATGGAGCATTTCAAGATGTTTCAATTCCAGGTGAATGGTCTATCCTTTCTCATCAATTTCTTGGTTTCCATTTCGTGTTTCATGAAGTTTTTGGGAAGATATTTGCTTTTTTTGGAGTTAGGATGTGCTCTAGGCCCATCACTATCTCCTTATATAAGGAAGTGTGATGGGTCAGTAAAATTTACACTAATGAGTGCAAACTAGCACACTTTCCAAGGAAGACAAGTGTGATTGGTGACTTTTTCCAGTGGGGGATAGTGTGATGGATGCAATGAAGTTCAAGGATAATTGATTCTTAAGTTGATTTTTGCCCAATTTTTTCATGTGACTCATTCTATGTATTTTTCATGCCATTTGGAGGTGTTCAATTAAAGCGAAAATGGTTCTAACATGGAGAGAAAGAGAGCATGAAGCTTAGGGCATGGCTATTGCCAATGAACCAACAACAGTTCACACTTTGAGAAATCATGTGCTTCTCAAGTTCTTCATGATTGTGGGTATGAGGGAAAAGCTAGAGTTGCTGGAGCATTTGGTGAGAACGTGGGACATACATTGAGAGTTCTTCAGCATTAGAGAACATATTTTCACAACAGATGTTAAGGACATCTATTTCTTCATAAGGATTTCTTGTATAGGGTCCTGTATCCCACTATCTAGATACACGAGAGTAGGAGAAACAATGAATGATTACATAACCATTCATTCCTAGCCTCACTCTTAGATTACCAAGAATGGAAAAATATAGATAAAGGATGTCATGCAACTTCCACTTACGACAATCTTGTTTAGTATCACCTGGTTGTCCAATAACGTTTCTTTACATATAGCTCCCAAATCTCAAATGTAGTACAGTTTAGAGTGCTTCACACCTACAATATTTAACTTGTGTCAAGGAGTTTTGATCAATATGAAAGAACAACTCAATTGGGCAAAGATAGGATGATTGAAGAAATTTTGATATGGTTCTATTATATTGTCTTTCTCTTTGGAGAGAGTGCCACTAGTGTGACCCTAGCGGCTACTACTAAACAATATTATTAGTCAACAAACTGATACAAATTCTTTGTAGACTCACTAGCTCGTCATTTAGAGCATAGATTTCCCAGGTTGTAGAGAAAAGGTTCCACGTACAATGACTTACACCATGAGCATAAAAAACATATGGCCAAGGGAATGCAACATCTACAAATAAAATGTAATCCAAGATGAGAAAAGGTGGTAGAAAACTCTAGAAAACCACACTGTAAACACATTATGATACCTATTAAATATGTACATAGAAACTATGCAGAAGAAAAGTAAGCACAATATTTTTTTAGCTAAAACTCATTTGAGGTTTGTGCGAAGGAAATTCCATTAAAGTCAATGAGCTCATAGGCCCCTTTTTTCTAGTACACATTTCACTATATATGGACCTAACCACAACACTCCAAGCTTCCCAAACCCTAATTTGTAAGCTTCCTAGTTGTATAAAAGGAGTAGCACACTTGCCGACCAGGGAGAGGGTTTAATATTATTGTCAAATTTTGCTTTCAAACAATCTTTTTGCCTTGTTGGCCATTGTGACATCATGTCGAGTCTCATCTAGGTGAGTTAGGTGAAAAAAAATTCTTCTTTGGAAAATGCAGGCAACATTCCAATGGAAACATTTAAGGATGGAATTTCACATTCAATCGGGACAATCGTTTCTAGACCATACACCAATTAAAAGGGTGTGAATCTAGTCATAGTTTGGATAGATGTTTGGTATGCACACAAAGCAGAAAAAAGAATAGTATGCTAATTCATCTTATAAATCCCTACCATGCATTCAAGCATCATTTTAAAATCCTTATTAATGGCTTCTCCTTGCTTGTTAGATTGCAATTAATAAGGATTCACTGTCATGCTGAAGATCCAACTCGGTAGTGAGTCCAAACATCATGTAATTTCCAAAATGGTTTCCATGGTCTAGAATGATGGCTTGTGGCACACTAAACATGGCAATAACATTGTTGAAAACGAATAATGCAACATTTTGGTTGTTTTTGTGATGTGTAGGCATCATTTAGGCCTATTTAATAACATAGTTTGCAAAAACGATAATGTAGCCATGTCGTATGGATTAGTGAGAGTTATAGGTCGTGAATTCAATGCCCCATCTGGAAAAGGGTCCAACAAAAATAATAAGACATATGGGAGAAGATGGAGCATAGGCTTTCCTATTATAGATCTGGCATACATGACACTTTTGGACCACTGGGATGAAATCTCAAAACATGGTCAGCCAGAAGTAACCATCATGTAATTTCTTTTGGGCAGTCGCATACCCATACATGTGTCAAGTGCATGCCTAGCAGGATAGTCATTTAAAGCTCTCTCAACCTCCTCATTAGTAATACACCTTCGAACGATCCTATCAACACCACATGGGTAAAGATTGTCACTAATTATGATATATTTGAAAGCCTGGTATCAAATTTGATGTTGATTAGAACGAGTAGTCTTAGGCCAGAAAGATTGGGTCTAGAGATAAATGATGATATCTCCATACCAAGGGTTGCAAAACTTAATCAGAAAAACCATTTCTTCTACAATATAATATTCAATTGTTGATTCTCCCACAGAGGAGGGAAGGTTACAAATCAGTTCGGTGAACATTAAAGATTTTGTAGATTTGGATTTGATGAATTACAAATCAAACTCTTGGAGGACAACTATCGATATCAAGTACTTACCTCCCACTAATTGATGTGCAAAATGTAAGTCATTGGGTTGCAACCATAAACCAAAAATGTCTTCTGAAGCATAATATAATGGTGAAATATTTGTAAAACTTGGAAAACTTCCAAAGCTAACTTTTTGATGTGTGAGTACTTGGCTTTAGTCTTAGTCAAGTTTCGACTCGAGTAATATATGGGGTGCTTGTCTCCTAAGACATATTCTTGTACTAACACCATAGAAATGGTGGCAACTGGTGCAACTAAATAGAGGAAATGGTATTGTTGATAGTTAGGAGGATATAATAAAAATCCTCAAGCTAACACATCTGAGAGAACATTGAAATCTTTTTGAGAAGTGTGATCCCAATGGAACGGAAGCCTTTCTTTAAGTAAGCAAGTAAATCCTTTTGTAAGCTATGCATAGTTAAGGACAAATCTACATAGAAAGCTAGCCTTCCCTTGGAGGCATTGTAACTAAACAACTGAGGAGGGACAAGTAAAATCAATTATTTCTTGTGCTTCCCTAGGACCAATGTGGATCCAATTCTTGGGCACTACAAATCCTAGAAGTCAACTAGGTTGAACACAAAAAATACATTTATGTAGTTTTAATCATGTGTTATAATGTCGATATTATAGGAGGATGGTTGCGAGATGTATCAGGTGGTATTTAAAATGTTTAGAGCGAGTAGGAAATTCATTAAGGTATGGTTGTACTATATGCATAATATCATGGAAATCATATTTCATTTCCATTTGGAAAGTTGTGTTAGTGTTCTTGAGACCAAAAGGAAGTTTGCGGTAGGAAAACATACCCCATGGACAAATGAACAAATTTTTGTGTTGGTGAGATGGGAGTATGTTGATTTATTTGTAACTGAAAATTCATCCATAAATGAAAAAATTTCGCTTTAGGAAGAGTCATCCACAATTTGGTTGATGAAAGGGGTTAGATAATTGTCTTTCGAACAAGCACAATTAATATCCTGATAGTCAACACATACTCAGATTTTCCCTTGTTTCTTCATTGTAAGAACTATATTTAAGTCCCAATTAGTTAAAGGAACATGGTAAATAAAACCAACATGAAAAATATTTTCAACTTTAGCTTTTATGAAAGCATCTTTCTTTGATTAAACTAGATGTAAACATTGTCGAATGGGTTTAACACCCGGATAAGTTTTAATCTCATGTACCGTGATATTTCACTCAATGCCTAGAATCTCTTCGTATGAGCAAGCGAAAATTTCACATAATTCTTGAAAAATGGCTTTATAAATCTTAATCTCATCGAGAGAACAAGATGCGCTAATATGGAAATTTTCAATAACACTGGGTTTAATCAAAATATCGAGGAGAATGGTCTCCTCAATATTTTCTAAGTTCTTCTCAGAATTCACTTCATGAATGTCAATAGAATCCTCAAGTGTCTGAGTAATATTGGGTGAGTAAAAGTCTTCAAGATTATTCTCAAGGTTTTTAGGTAAGAGGGGTGATGAAGATTATCATCCCATAGTGCTTTGTCTGAGATCATGATATTCATGATGCTTTCGTCAGCAGAAAATATGTCATTGAAAAGGTCAAAAATTGAAACTAAATCTTGGGAATGATGAAACCAATTTAGTGAGGTATCAATGTCATAATTTCTCAAATGGGTTGAGTAAATTGCTTCATACTCTAAATCAACAGGATTTACCAGTATATGGTTGCCAAAAGAGTCAATGTTAGAGATGTTCGATACTATCTATGGATCATATTAAATAGTACAAGATGAAGTCATGTTGATAGGGAAAACTAGATTGGAAATGTAAAGAGGAAGGAGCATAAAAGTTCCCATTAAGTATGAATCTTTAAGCAATCCTATCCCAACATGTTGGTAAGGATGTGGAGGTTCGCCCACAAGTGGAATTCTTCTAGGAGTTTAGGAATCAATGACAAGAAAGAAAAGTTGATCTATGGCCACAATGACCCCCATGGAGAAGGAAGGTAATGACACTAAAATAGGTTGATACCATTGCTTCCATGGCATAAATCCATGTTCGACCGAGTAATGTGTTATGATCTAAAGGTCTACCAATGACTTCAACCTCTCCTGAGATTGTTTTCCTAGATAGTTTTATTTGTAATGAATTCAATATCCCATAATTTTTAAATGTTATTTAATCAAAAGCCTTAAGGGTTGCCAACGACTGATTAAACTGTGGAGAACCAACGGATTTCTAGCATGAAAGTGATATGATGAAAGTTGAGGCACCTTCATCTATGATTGTGGGATGGATATTTTTACTTCTAATGAGCACCTCAATTATTCATGCTAGCTGGGGAAAAAATTTAGGAGTAGGGTTCTCATGATAAAACACAACAAGAATCGAATATGAAGGATCTACTCCCCCACTCACTAGTAGTAAATATGTTTTTCGATAGGACAACTTTGCAACACCTTGAGGGCTAATATAATTGAATGGGCCTAAGAAAAATCCTCAACTATGTTATAATTTTCTGCAGCTCTCGCACCAGGATTAAATACGGATTTATGAATCATTCCTTTAGGAGGTTTGATAGTCAATTCAACAGCCAATTTCTCTATATGGAAAGGACCATAAGCAAGTAGAGTAGAGTTGGAAGGTTTAGCAATAGCATTTTCAGTCAAAGGATTCAGGTTTCCATAGTCCTTATTCCTTGTATCCACGATGACATTATCCTTATTTCTGGTAGCATCTAACATCAGTACCTAGGAAGAGGGGGATGGATCTCGTCCAACTAGATCTATCTCCTTCTTGGGAAAGGATATTTCAAAATGACAGGTGCAGTGGATAAATCTTTCAAAAATCTATTTACCTCTGCACAATGTGGAGAGTCCCTCATAAAATGTTAGTCATTAAAGATTAGACATGCACAACAAGGCTTTCTCTTCTTGTAAGGAAAATAATTCTTCTGCTTTTCTTTTGGAGGGTTCTCTTGTTTATTCTTTCCTTTACCCTTTTTCTTACTTCTAGGTTGCTCCAATTTTCCTTTATTGGAATGAACAACATTTATCTTAGTAGTACCCACAGGAGAAATATTGGGAGGGTTTTGATTGATGACAATGGGAGAAAATTTTGAATTAGCTTGACTAGGAGATTATCTCACTGATCATTGATAAACATAACCAATAACGCCTTCAGCGGAATGTGATTACTCAGAGGGAGGAGGTGGAATAGTATTTGAAGGGTTCAAACCATTAGGTATCTTATAATACAAAATTTTACATTTAGTGTTAATAAAATATAAATATTGAGCATGAACGACGACTTGCTCTTCAATAACAACCATTGCTTTGGCAGTATGCTTAGTTATAGATGTCTCAAAGATTTGACAAACCATTATGCCAATAATTGATCAGTAATATAATTTTTCACAATTCGATGTAGAGTCCTTCACTCATGTATATGATCAGATATATGGGTGGATTCAAACTATTTTAATGACGTCAAAATCCGAGTTTCAGTTTCGTAATGAATACGAAATTATAAATGGGTTAGAAACATGGTTGCTAAGGCATTAAATTTGTTCAATGAAGATCATGGAAATTCAACATACCACTTAGCTGTTGTAGCGGTAAGAGTTCTCTCAAAAAGCCATAAATAAAAAGAATCATCATTTAAGGAGTTGGATGAACACCGTAAATGATAGTTCATAACGTGATTCTAGAGATATTCTCTTGGATTCCAATTTATTTTCTAGATATCACTCGGTAATTTTGTAGGAATGAATGGAAACCAAGGAGAATGATAAATTGGATCATTCATTAGCTAGGATAAATCTAGTATCTCAAGTGTTGTAGTGAATGGAAATAATTTATTAAAATCCATTTGTGGAGGTTGACCATGTGGATAAAGGTTAACCGACTGTGTAGGATATCCTGGAGATGATGAAATAGGTTGAGAAACTGGTATTTTCATTCCAGGATAAGGAGGATTTTGATAACCAAGATACTCATAACCAGGCTTTCCAGTTCCATGAAGACCTTGGTAAGGTGGGAAGGGTTGATTTTGAACCTGTTGGCTTTGATAAGGCATTCTTGGTAGAGTGGTTTAACCAACAGGAATTTGTATAATTCCTTGGAATGGTTGCTCAGATGGAATTTGCATCATTCCAATATTGGGCTGAATGGTTGGTACCTGTGGCATGCTATGCACATGTTGGTTTACATGCATATGAGGTATCGACTAACTGAGGGGTGGAGTTTGTAATGCACACTGAAGAGGCTGGGTAGATATGATTTGATAAATCATAGATATCACTAGAGTAGTTTGTATTTGGCATACAACCTGAACATGTTGACGTGATTGAAAGGTAAATTGGGAAGGTTGACGTATAGACTGGAAAAATTTAGTAGGAACATGGGACATAGCTAGAACATGTTTAACAATCAATATTTGATTTAGGAATGAACCAAGTTGAACAAACAAGGTAGGATTCCAAGGAGTAATAACCATTTCTGGAAATGGAGCACCCATAGGAAGAGGACTAGTAATAGGTAAAGAACCAACCTATAACATTTGATGATGGGATGGGAACATTCCAACAAGCTGTCCCGAGTGGGAGGGTATCCATGATAAGATGCATTAGGTTTTTGTGGATTCCCTCATCCACTCAGGAATGAACCATACTATTTCTCCAAAGGTGTTTGGGGTGCAAAATTTAATCTTATTTTTCATTATTAGTTTGTAGTGAAATGGTTTTTTAGGTTGTTTTGTATGCCTTCTAAGTTATGTCATTCAATTTCAATATACTAAAATGGTTCGACTCGCATTTTCTAAGAGATGGAAGAAGTATGATCTAAAATAGTTGAGTTCTTGATCCCTCCACCAAAAGGCTATAGGATACCAATTAGATGGTGAAAGATAAAGAATAAGTGTTCATATAGGTACATACTTGATCCATCTTTATTGTTTCTTCCATCCCTGTTTAAAAAGTACAAAAATCTTGAAGTTCTAAAGAAATGGTAACTGCATATTCTTTCACCCAAATGTTGTAGAGGATATATGATAATAAATTGGCATTATTTCCATACTTACTTATTCTTAAAAAAAAAATATTGGGACAAGAATCTCCCTTATGAATGGATCAATAATGAAAAATCAAATCAATATTGGTTGAGGAAAGAAGGGGAGAAATTCCTCTTCACAGGTGGAGGTACAATTTGCATTCTTTACAGGTATGTTTTGTGTTATCTTGCATTCACATTCAATATTTTGTTATGCACAATAAAATTCTAAGTAATATTGGATGAATATTCTGAGTTTTTTGATTCTCTTAGTTTTTCTTAAATTGGTTTACTTAAGGTATTTGTAGTTTCCACATGTGATGCTCGTATCTTCTAATTTTTTAAATATTTTATGGAAATATCTTCAGTGGCTGTAAACATTTATCGGATTTATATAAAGAAAGGTTTGGAAATTATTAGTATCTTTAATATATTTATTATTTCAGAGGCATACAAATCATGTGCACTCAGTTTGATGAGATACAAGTGGAGAATATTTTGCAGCTGTAAGTGAGGATTTTGTTAGGGCATGGTCTTTTCATTATGGAAAAGGTGGTGAATGTGTACATCATGAACTGAGTTGTAGTGGAAATAAATTCCATTCGCATTTCGTTCATTTAAGCTATCCAAAACTTTTGGTAATTGGATGTTATCAGGTTAGTCACATTTGATATTTGACTTCAAAACTATTACTTATTTAATGTGGTATTTTTTCCTTGTAAGAGTTGGTAACTTTTGGTAATTGGATGCTATTAGGTTAGTCACATTCAGTATTTGACTTCAAAACTATTACTTATTTAATACGGGATTTTTCCTTGTAAGAGTTGGTAATGATAGATGTTGTGATTGAGATATTTGATTTGTTGATCTTTATTGTGTTTGATTGCAGTCATTGGAGCTATGGAATATGGCAGAAAACAAGAGTATGACCCTTCTTGCACACAATACCCAAGCAAGAATTGAAGAAAGAGGATAATAATATAATGTTGGAGCAACAAATGCAAGAAGAGAGAGAGAAGAGAACCAATCTAGTGATACCCTTAAATATAATATCCTGCATGAGACATACACATATAGGCTGATGGTCAAACCTTTAGAGTTGGTAAATTCATCTACCATGCCTTGGAAACACAATGATAATGTTTCGAAACAATATTTCATATGTAAATTCTAGTCCAACCAATATTAAGTTGGAAACTCATATTGTAATACTTGACATTTCACATAATATAATTTATGTGGTTGAAGTTATTTATAGTAGTAATTAATATTATTTAGTTTTGTAATTAAGATATGTAATTTTGTGTTTTCATAGTGGATGAACATGCACATTGTATGACATTTTATTTTAAATTTAGTCACAAAATAATACTAATTAATCTATGTTGATTAATAATGAACATATAAAATCAATCTAAAAATACTAAATTAGTATTTTATATTGATTAATGATGAACACAAATAAAATGAATATAAACTACTAAATTAGTCATTTATATAATGAATACGAAAGTACTAAAAAAATATAAATGGCTATTGTAAATGGAAAATTTGTGATTAAAAATGATGAATATATTTTGAATATATATGACTATCAGTACCTAATTTAGAGTATCTCATAACATGACCAAAATTATGTCATATTTCTTTAGTCATTAATTGGTTTCAAATGATGACTAAAATTTTCACATAGATGACTATTAGTAGCTAGTTTACAGTATCTTATAATGCAACCAACATTTTGGTCATATTTATTTGGTCATTAATTGGTTTTCTCGGGTGATCATGTAGTAATATATATTTTAATTTATTTTGTCATTAATTGTGAAAATTAATGCCTAAATCAATGACTACAATACTGAAAACAATTATGATTAAATATACTACTAGACGATAAAATTGAAACAACGAAGTAATGAAGAAGCTAAATACAACTAAATGTTGGTCGCGTTATAAGATATTGTAAATTAGTCAGTATTAGTCACCAACTGAAAAAGGGTCATTTATATGAAAATTTTAGTTGTTTATTTAGTAACTAATTATCCATTTTGTACTAGTGTATTATAGATATCAAAATCTCAAAATATGCCTAGCCAGAAATAACCAACACGTAATATTTTTTGGGTGGTCGCATGCCCATACCTATGTCTACCGCGTGCTCCAACATGACAGTAATTTAGAACTTTCTCGACCTCCTCATGAGTAAAAAACCTTCAAAAGATCCTATTAGCACCATGCCAGTAAAATGTGTCACCAATTATGATATATTAGTTAGCGTGGTATTGAATTTGACGTTGACCATAACGAGTACTATAAGGCTAGAATGTTTAGTTATGGAGATAAATGATGATATCTCTATACCAAGGGTTCAAAGAGTCAATCAGAAGCAATGCTTTGTTTAGAATAGAATATTCAGTTGTTGATTCCGACTCAGAAGAGGGAAGGTCACAAATCAATTTGACGAAGATTAAATACTTCTTAGACTTGGATTTGATGAATCTCAAATCAAACTCTTGGTGGAAAACTATCCATTTTGAATACTCTCCTCTGAGTAACTGATGCAACAGAATGTAAGTCATCGGGTTACAATCAGAAACTAAAATAGTATTAAAAAGCATAATATAATGGTGAAATATTTTTACAACTTCCAAAGCTAACTTTTCAACATGTCAATACTTGGCTTCAGTCTTTGTCAAGTTTTGGCTCAAGTAATATATGGGTGTTCATCTTCTAAGTTTTATTATTGTACCAAAACCATAGCGATGGTGGTAACTGTCATAATTAAATAGAGGAAATAGTCTCATTGATATTCAAGAGGATATAATAAGGATGCTCAAGCTAACACATCTTTTAGGGCATGAAAATATTTTGGAGCAGTGTGATCCCAATGGAAGGGAACCCTTTTTTAAGTAAGCGAGTAAATCCTTTTGTAAGTTCTACATAGCTAAGGATGAATCTACGTAGAAAGATAGCCTTCCCTTGGAGGCTTTGTAACTGAATGAGTGAGGAGGGAGAAGAAAATTCCATGATTGCCTAGAATTTCATAGTGATGGTGCACTAAGATGTCTTTTTACAGGCAATCTTAATTCCTACTTTAATTTTCAACGCAAGTCAAGTATTTTTATTTCAAGAGTGTCAGCACTATATATGCAATGAATTCAGAGGTTAACTAATAACAAATCATTGCAAGCTAATGACTATCTTCTTCAAACTCAATCCAAAAAATTCTGAAGGAAGTCACTCTGAAAGAAACTCATAACATACTTTGTAATTCTACTTAACCTATCATGAAAGAAAATGGATCTGAATGCAACTTATAAAGAATCGCTCTTAGTAGTCTTAAATAGAATTGAAGCTAAATCACTCACTCATGAAAGAGAACTGTAACAATTGACAACAATGGTAATTGAAAAACAAATCTTAATTTAACAAAAAATCTGAATTGAACAACAAATCTGAATTGAACAACAAATCCTAATTAAACAACAAATGATACTGGAATAACAAATGGTATCTAAATAGAAAATGACTGTGTAAGCATAAAACGATAAATTCTATCACTAAAATATATGATAACATTACCTGAAATGAATAGTGATCTAATTTGGAACTAGGATAACCAATTCAATCAAAACAATTCTTCATATATAACACATGGATCAATCTGAACCTTAAATGAGCAGCAAAATAAAATTGAATCGACAATCCTTACGATAATCAGAAGTAATATTAACTTAACATTAACAAGCAGTAAAGAATAAAATATAAAATATTATGACATAGGTGAAGCAGTAGATCTTCTCTTGACTCGGCCCAAAGTCATCAAAAGTCAACGCTAAGAGATACTCAGAATATAAGTACGAGTTAAACACAGTCTTTCTTCATTAAAATAAGTAACCAAGTTACAACATCCAAGATCACAGTACTATACGTCCAAAAGAATAATTACAGACTGTGAAATTCTGAACTCCCATATAGTTTTGCCTTTCAGCCTTATATATTACATTTAGAATGTAAATAGATAAAAGTGAATCCTCAGGATCAGGCAAATCCTCAGGATCAGGCGATCCTGAGGATTTCGCTATACTTGATCTAATTTTGTCATAAAATAGTCATTGGTTTTTCCAGTCTTTTGTTGTCCCGCCTTTCCTCTGACACTGTCTCTTTCCCTTATGAGATGTTGTTGTTCCTTCGATTGAGCAGCTATTGATCAATTCATGTCTTCTACACATAAAGATAGTAAAAATCAATTTCTCCTACTTAGATTCATCTAATTTGTTACATATTACTTTTACCCGACTTTAGCTATTATTTCCTCTACTTTTATTCATAAACAGAGATAATCATGCGACAATGAGTGCTAAATAAGGATATCATCAAGGAGAAAACATACCTTTTTCTTGACCCAACATACTCCCCAACTTACCTTGTTGCATGAACTCATGCAATTAAATGGTTTAGGTGTAGATGAGTTAGGGAATAGACAGGATATACCTCCTCCCTATAAATTTTGAAGCCATTTTTCTTCTTAAGTACAACAAAATCTTGGTTAAGTTCTTGATCCTTCAAGCTATATTCACTACGATACTTATCTTCAGGGTACCATATGATTGGATTTCTATACCTACATGCTATCCATTTAGTCCCCATGGTTAAGACCATGTTACTATACTTATGGAAATGAGAGGAGGCGAGTTTAAATTTCCAGTATCCAAATCATTCTCGGTTTCTAACAGTAGCACTAGAGACTTCCCACCTTTGTCTGGATGCAGACAAGGCTTACTCCTTGATTTCTTGGAAGTACTCCTTTCCAGTTTGTATAATAGCTATGTTAAATGGCCCCAATTGGCCCACAACACCATCTTGCTTCATAAATTTCTTGTGCCTAACAGAGAGATGCAGGGATTTTGTAGGTTCCCCTCTAACCCATAGCTTGATTCCATATTCATGCTTTCTAAAAGTATTGTGAGCCTTGGCCCACTTGAGCTGGTTATTAGCAAAAGAGAGAAATTCCTAGAATTGGACATCCCCTATATAGGGGTCAAGGTTGTTGTCCCATTCATCTTCCAAAAAGAAATTTTGCATATAAAGTTCACATAGGAGGCGTTGGACCTGGCCATTCTGCTCTCTAAAGCACTTGACAAAGTCTGGGGTAGTTGTGATTTCCACAAACTTCCTAGCCTTAAAAACTTTGATTTTGAGTAGGAGGTACCTTTCCAGGAGGAATAATGCATAGTTTGTAGCAAGGGCATGCACGACAGGGTGTCTGAATAAAGAGAGTAGATAGTTTCCAACTTCTCTTTAGCCTTTTGTAATTTTTCCTGTGCTTTCTCAACCTTTTTTTGTTTAGCCTTGTACTAAACAAAGGTCTCATCTTCAGTCACTGTGAGTGCCTCAAACATTTTCCTTAATTCTTGATGTATACGTAGGGGCTCTACCTCCTCATTATGCTGAGTTAATTCTTGTTGAACCTTTAGTAGTTCATTTTGCAGTATCCTAATAAATGCCTCCCTTACTAAGGCAATGTAAGCAGGTTTCTCCTCTATTTGGGCTTCATTATCTTATGTCTCCATAGGCTCAGTTTGGACAGCAACCCTGACTTCTTCTTGAGTTATGCAACAATCAATTGGGATGCTTTATTTAGCATCAGTCTGAACGGAAATGTTCATTGTAGGGTAGTCTGTTTGGGTCTCCTGTGAAAAAACATAGGGGTCTTCAGTCTACTTTTCAGTGTCCTCTACAAGACATGGCTTTGTCTGATTTTCCTTTGAAGATACCAAAAGAATCTCAGTTTCGGTTTCAGTGTCCTTTCCAAAACAATGTTCTTTTTATGTTCTTGTGGTCTCCCTTTCCACTTTCAATTTTTTGGCCTCGATTGCTTCTTTTAACCACTGTCTTAGATTCCCAATTATTCGCTTTTGTTTTCTATATATTTTTAAGAATTTTTATGAGCCTGTCCTTGTAGGACTTCTTTATTCTGGGAATTCCAACTGGCGATGGTGCAACTGCATTTTCCTCAGGTTCATGCTCGCGTGGTATTGTGTTAGCATCAAGGAGGGTTTCGACTGTTTCTGTGTCTCCCGATGGTGCTTCACCTTCTAGCTCTTTTTCGTCGTGATTTTTTCTCTCAGGAGACCCCAATAAAATGGTGTCTCCTGAGCAGTTATCTTTCTCTAGGTTTTCTTCTGGGTAGGCCTCGCCCTCAAGGGACATAGAAAAAATATTATTTCCTGGTTGATTTTCATCTCCCAGGGTTTCATAGAGAGGGTTTTCTTCAGCTGGGGGGTCCAGTGGATGGTATCTCTGTCTGATTTTCTTCTCTAATGGATTCTTCTTCATCCACCTCGGCTTCAAGGGGTTTTTCCACAGAAGGGACTATTTCCCTCTGTTCTTCCAAGAAATGGGTAAATGGTAGGGTTTGATCACAACTAGGGCTATCAGTAGAGGCAAACTAGTTGGGGGTACGATTCTGTCCTTTAACATTCTCAAATTGTTCTCTTCCCTCGCCAAACATTCCCATGTTTTCCAATACCCTAGCCACCTCTTCAGCATAGTCTTTCAAAGGGGTTTTCTATGGACTTGGAGGTGGTGTGAGCGATGGATTGACCTCATTTGTTTGAATTGGGGTATGTTGTTGGGACTTCACCCACACAAAATGCCTTCGTTTTGCTGTGTTCAAGGGCATAGAGGAATTTTTCCTCTTCAGTTTCCTTCTCAGACTTGGGGTTCTAGGCCCTTGTTGCTCAGTTCATGGTGACTAATGATGGTGTGTGGGTCCTTAGCTTTCCTAACTCATCAAGTGACGTCATGAAATATAGAATTCAAATAAAACGACAAATTAACTAAAATTTTATGTTTTAGGATGGCTAAAAATTTGAGTTGGCGGGGCTTTACCAAATCTTGGTGACCATTGCATGTGATATACCGTTGCACAACGACTAGGAATTACTGCCATTGTTGTCTTAATGTTGAAGGGTGAATACCTTTCCTTGTTCGCACTAATTCCTCACCTGGGTCCTGGAACACTTCAACTGCATTGTGCAAAAGGACATGCTTGTCTGTCCACTTTGTTCCCTCAATTGGAAGTCTTGTGACTTATGCTATGAATGCTTCAGAGACAGTTATGTCCCTGCCTCTTACTATGGTGCTGCCATTCTGCAAATTCTGCAAGAATTCGAGTGTCATTTCTTCGTGAAATCCCTGCAATTTATTCATGTATTGTAGCCAGCCAGTGCAGTCGAGAATTACACAACCCTGGTCTGATACGATGAGTAATGTGGGTTCATTTTTGATAGCTCTACCTCCCATGGCTATTGTGTTCCTATGACTAGTTCACCTACATGGAATTCTCTTGCACTTTCGCAATTTAGAAAAACAACAAAGATTGTTAAAGAAATTAATAGGAAAATGACGTTGATTTGGGAATTAACAACATATACAGTCAAGTCATTTGTCTCGTAAACCATATTTGATGCAGGCTCATAATCAATTCGCATGCCATCCATAATGGTCACCGTCATTTCTCCAATCAGAAATATCTTGATAATTATTACGCATAGCCAATTATCATGCAATCCTTTACTCGAAAATCAATTTAATAATTATCGTTCAATTATCCATAACTGTCACACATGTTTTTCATACGCAGACCATCCCCCCTCCAATGAGAAAAGGGCATACACTTCCGCCTAGCATGTGAAAAGAAAGCTAATGAATTGATAATTCATAAATGCGGGCAACCAATCCAGAAAACCGGTGCGATTTATGACAAAGCAATTAAAGAAATACATGTATCAGAGGTAAAAATGGCCGAAAAAATAAAAACAGATATTTAAATCATTATGTAAAAAGATTTTCACGTTAAGTGGTATTAGTAATAAACTCATACTTGGTGGTAAGTAGTAATGACTGTGATAAATCTATTGGACAAATATAATATAATGAATATATAACATAAGATACCATGCATGTTGGCTTGTAAGAGTGTTGTTCAAATGGGAAACCTGCTTAGAAATGAATCCATAGGTGGCAATATAATAGAGAGAATTCAGCAGTGTAAGAGAATACTCTAATACCACAAGCAGAGCCACTGCTACCAGTAGGCGTTCATAGCCTCGATAGGGTTGCTTTTTAACCCCACAAATGAGCCAGAGTCCTCCTTTTAGTATGTAGATGATTCTTGTTTTCCTTCCATAAAGAGACCACTATGTTGGCATGGTGATGAGATGATCATAATTCCATTCACAAAGATATAACAAAGTGACGAAGGGCTAGCCTGCAATACCCAGGATCTTCAAATCACCACACATATAAGAATGCATTTCATCTATTTCCCCAACAAACTAAATCTGGCAATCTCAACTTTTCCTATCAGAAGCTCATAGGATTTAAAAATATTAATCCATAATCAAATTCTTTTATTGTCTCTCAATTCCCATTCAATTTAAAATATTCACATATGGCTATATTTAAAACCAATGTAACCATGCTTTAAGTCTCATCTTGACCACATATGAATTAATCTCCTCATAAAATCAGATTCCATATAATATTCTGTTTGCATAATATCATTGCAAATATTTATTATATCTGCACTTAACAATTTCCACATATCACAATTGATTCAATTGTGCAAGAGATCAATCCATTCATTTCAACAATAAAACCTCCATATGCTACAAGGTGCTTACCTCAACAAACACCTCTGCAAATTCATAATTTGCCCCAAAGAATCCAAACTCACACCTTCGTGGTTAAGATGGAGTGCGCTTGATCTTGTAATCTCTGTAATTTGACCAGAACTTCATAATTCTTCTGCTACATCTGATTCAAGTGCTTTCATCTTCTCTAGACCGATTTTCATCAGTTGTGTTCTATTTACAAATGCCCTTCAATTTCAATTGGCCTCCTCGCTTTGTTGTGTTCATTACAGAACTCGACATTTACAGCTCAACACTGCAATTTAAATTGTATGAATCCCTGCACAGTTTTCTATATGCAAATTCAATTAAATTCAGAACATATTCCAATAAAAAAATGCTTTGTGCCCTTATGAAGCTCTACGTTTCATATTACTGTGCGTTTTATTTGTTTTTAAAACACCACTGCTTAACTCAATTCAGCATCTGATCGAAGTTACTATGAGCTCACCTCACCGCTCACGATTCTTCAACAATCAATTTCTATTTGCAAACTTAATAAACATTCAAAACACATTAAATTACCTCTGTTCCCATTGCAACTCACCTTTGAATCGAGTCACTATATTCAGATTCACACTTGTGCCCTTCCACATCGACCATTTATCGCTTGCCATTATCTCTCAACAATTTTCTAGTTGTTAAAAGCCCTTCAACGTCTATAGACCCACGAGCATGTATCCCGTTTATTCCAACCTTCCACTTGCAACTTCTTTACAAGTACTCCGGCAAATTGTGTCTTCCACCTTCTGTCCACGCTGTCAATTCCGCCTTTTCTCAATTTCAATACTTTTCTGTAAATCGACTTCCAAAAGTCAATACCAATTTGGATTGAATTTGATTCGATCCACTTCCAAGCTGATCGATCCAATTTGCAATCTGGGTTTTAAACTTACTCCATTTTCAATCTTGAAGACTATCTCATCGAACGCTCCTTTATGTTCTATTCTCTTGATTCATTCAGGACTCGACCATTTTAATGGAATTGCATTCCAGTTCCACGCTTTACTGTATTTCCTGCAACTTCTTCAGTCTATGATTATCGACCTTCCATGTCATATCCTATCATATCGAATTCTATTACATAGCAGTTTAATCAACGGATTTCACACAAAAGATTCTATTTCAATATGAGCTTAAGAATTCGATTTCACACAAAATTAGTTATATTAAATAACCACCAGTCTTCAAGCTAGATAATGAATTCCAAAAGGTTGCGCTACACAAGCTTTAATCCATACTGAACTGTGGATTCATTCAAATTAGGAACAACCAATCCAGCACCTATTCCATGCATTCCACATTCAATAGTTTTACATTTTGGGTTTTAATAATATCCATGCCAAGTATTCAAGCTGAACTGCCAATCCCTTGCAAAGTTGATTCATTCAATTGTTCTTAAACTCATAAACAACGATTTCACAAACAAATTATACAAAGCGTGCATTCTCTGTTTTAAACCCAGTTATAGAAAAATATACACCACTCCATAAATCGAACCATATAATTTCTGAAATCACCTTTCACCTTAACATTAAAAATACTTACAAATTTTCTTCGTGGCCAGATATTCAACAGTTGGGGCCCTTACAATTTGCTGAAGGCTTACAGCCCTGTTGTTCAAGCCTCCTCCCAATCTCACACTCTCCAACTATCTCAATGTATTTTCCTCTCAAACCCCTTCCTATTTATACAATTTTAAAAAATGATCTAATTAAATTCTCAATCCCCTTAATATCTCAACAAATCCCTAAATCTCTCAACATCCCTAAAAGATAGATTCTCATCCCTAAAACTTAGAAACTAATTCCAACTTAGGCTCGCTCATTAATTCTAAATAATCTAGAAACTAATTTCTCTCACATTTACAATTTTTCACAAATAATTAATTAATCACTCAAAATAATATGAATATTTACATGAAATTTTAATATTTCTTCAAAACATGAAACCCCCTAGCTTAGGTAAAATACAAGGTGTTTTTCAGATATGATGCTCCTGCATCAGACTCCCCATGTAAGAAAATTCATGACCACCTAGTCATAAGTCTGGATATTTCCTCCTGGATCCCAAATTTTATTTTGTAATCTTTCTTTGCTTGTCAATTGCTTTATTTCTGTTGTTAACTGTTGTTGTCCTCTAGGCTTCCATTTTGTGCTGTAGTGCTCCACTTGCTCTGCTCTTGCAATCTTTTGTTGTCTTTCTCTTATTGTCTTTCCTTTTCTTTTTTTCTACTGCTGGTCTCTTCCAGGATTATTTTGTCATCAATCTTCTGATACTTTCAATCTCTCGGTCCAAATAATCTCCCGACTGTTGATTTCTTGCTGCCTGCTGAGCTAAGACGGCTTGCTCAGTTTTTACTTCCTCTATCTGTACTGTCACTTGTTCACTTCTTGCTTCTATGCTTGTTTCTGTTATGACTTCCACCCGATCATCCATGCCCTCTTGTCTTCTGGGATAGAAAACTTCTTCTTCCTTCATTTGACTGCTCAACTGAGTCAAATGTTCTGCAACAATACCTGCATTCACAAAACACTTATTAGAATAAAAATCAGAAGGCATCAATGCCTTGTCCTCCTTTGCCAGCACTTCAGTATGCTGTTCTGAATTCTCCTCCACTATCAGCACATCAGTATGCTGATTCTCTTTGCCCAAAGAATCCTCTGAAGAATTCTCAAGACTGTCAACCAGTCTTTCTCTCACATCATCTGCTTCCATGATATCTTTCTGCACTCGTTCACTGTACTGAACTCTTTCTTCTACCATCTCCCTGCCATACTCCGAATTTTTCAACAAGTATTCTAGCAACGCAATTTCTCTGTGACATTGCTGAAGCATAACATCACCATCACTTACAGTCCCTGCATTCATACACAACTTGTCAGTTTGAAAACTACAAGTCTCAACAACTTTAATCGTCGGTTCATATACCAGCTCTTCTAGCTGATCATCTTCTTCATTCACATGAACTTCCTCTTGTACTGTAACAGCAAAAGCATCACTGCTTTCTTCTTTAAAGTACTTATCTCCCAAGAGATTCTTTTCCATTCTTATTACAGTTTCACAAGATTGCGCATCCTCTTCAACAAAACCTGTAATCACATCACAACTGTCAGCTATAAAAACACAAGAGTTCACATTATCCAGCTGATCTAGATCTGCCTAGTAATTCAAGAAATCATCAATGATCTACTCCTCTATTTGATCAATGGAAATCTCCTCTTCCAACTCAGCTGCTCTGAGTTGCGTACACTTCAATTGTACATCCGTCATCTGCTTGAGCTTCTTCAGCTCTTCCATTAACTGCATGTTTATCTGTAGATCTCTTTTCTGTTGTAGCTTTTGCCACTTCACTTTCTTTCCCTTCAGTGGAAAGATCCATCCTCTATTCTGGTTTTCCTGCTCTTGCAGCCATTCTTCTAGTACTTGCAATTGTACCTTTATTACTGCAATCTCTCTTTCTCGAACTTCTGCAGTCATCTCATCTCTGTGGCATTTTTCTAAACCTCTTCTCTGATCCTCCATGAGCATCTTCTCCATAAGTTTCTCACTCACCATGAGTTGTACTAGCCTTTACGACAACAATCTCTTCTGCTATCACTTACCTCACCAAGCTCTCCTCACTCAGTCTTTTGGTAAGTACTTGGTTCACTGCCTCTGGAACCTTTTGAGCACTTTTCTCTGCTCTCTCTCTGGGCTATCTCTTCAACTCACCTTCTTCTTCAGGACATTGCAATTGTCCTCCTTATCCAGCCTTTAGCTGAATGCCAGGTTCACTGCCATCATCTTCTCTACAACTATAAACTCTCATCACAAATTTCAAATCAGAAAAATCATCTCACCTCTTAAGATCTTGCATGATCTTTTCCTCCCTGCAATCCTGTTCACTTGTGTAGTTTGCATATCAAATTTAAAACTCTGATCTTCCTTTCATCATTCATCATACAGTCAAAAATACATTTCAGTTTTTAATAAAACCTTCTCGTCCTCATTCAGAAAATAAACATTTTTCAATTCAACAGAGCCAAGCTTTGATACCAAAAATGACGCAGGGCTAGCCTGCAATACCCAGGATCTTCAAATCACCACGCATATAAGAATGCATTTCATCTATTTCCCCAATAAACTAAATCTGGCAATCTCAACTTTTCCTATCAGAAGCTCATAGGATTTAAAAATCTAAATCCATAATCAAATTCTTTTATTGTCTCTCAATTCCCATTCAATTTAAAATATTCACATATGGCTATATTTAAAACCAATGTAACCATGCTTTAAGTCTCATCTTGACCACATATGAATTAATCTCCTCATAAAATCAGATCCCATATAATATTCTATTTGCATAATATCATTGCAAATATTTATTATATCTGCACTTAACAATTTCCACATATCATAATTGATTCAACTCTGCAAGAGATCAATCCATTCATTTCAACAACAAAACCTCCATACGCTACAAGGTGTTTACCTCAACAAACACCTCTGCAAATTCATAATTTGCCCCAAAGAATCCAAACTCACACCTTCGTGGTTAAGATGGAGTGTGCCTGATCTTGTAATCTCTGTAATTCGACCAGAACTTCATAATTCTTCTGCTACATCTGCTTCAAGCACTTGCATCTTCTCTAGACCAATTTTCATCAGTTGTGTTCTATTCACAAACGTCCTTCAATTTCAATTGGCCTCCTCGCTTTGTTGTGTTCATTACAGAACTCGACATTTACAGCTCAACACTGCAATTTAAATTGTATGAATCCCTGCACAGTTTTCTATACGCAAATTCAATTAAATTCAGAACATATTCCAATAGAAAAATGCTCTGCGCCCTTGTGAAGCTTTGCATTTCATCTTACTGTGCATTTTATTTGTTTTTAAAACACCACAACTTAACTCAATTCAACATCTGATCGAAGTTACTGTGAGCTCACCTCACCGCTCACGATTCTCCAACAATCGATTTCTATCTGCAAACTTAATAAACATTCAAAACACATTAAATTACCTCTGTTCCCATTGCAACTCACCTTTGAATCGAGTCACTGTATTCAGATTCAGACTTGCGCCCTTCCACATCGACCATTTATCGCTTGCCATTATCTCTCAACAATTTTCTAGTTGTTAAAAGCCCTTCAACGTCTACAGGCCCACGAGCATGTATCCCGTTTATTCCAACCTTCCACTTGCAACTTCTTTACAAGTACTCCGGCAAATTGCATCTTCCACCTTCTGTCCACGCTGTCAATTCCGCCTTTTCTCAATTTCAATACTTTTCTGTAAATCGACTTCCAAAAGTCAATACCAATTTGGATTGAATTTGATTCGATCCACTTCCAGGCTGATCGATCCAGTTTGCAATCTGGGTTTTAAACTTACTCCATTTTCAATCTTGAAGACTCTCTCATCGAACACTCCTTTATGTTCTATTCTCTTGATTCATTCAGGACTCAACCATTTTAATGGAATTGCATTCCAACTCCATGCTTTGCTATATTTCCTGCAACTTCTTCAGTCTATGATTAGCGACCTTCCATGTAATATCCTATCATATCGAATTCTATTACATAGCAGTTTAATCAACGGATTTCACACACAAAATTATATTTCAATATGAGCTTCAGAATTCGATTTCACACAAAATTAGTTATATTAAATAACCACCAGTCTTCAAGCTAGATAATGAATTCCAAAAGGTCGCTCTACACAAGCTTTAATCCATACTGAACTGTGGATTCATTCAAATTAGGAACAACCAATCCAGAACCTATTCCACGCATTCCACATTCAACAGTTTTACATTTTGGGTTTTAATAATATACATGCCAAGTATTCAAGCCGAACTACCAATCCCTTGCAAAGTTGATTCATTCAATTGTTCTTAAACTCATAAACAACGATTTCACAAACAAATTATACAAAGCGTGCATTCTCTGTTTTAAACCCAGTTATAGAAAAATATACACCACTCCATAAATCGAACCATATAATTTCTGAAATCACTTTTCACCTTAACATTAAAAATACTTACAAATTTTCTTCGTGGCCAGATATTCAACAGTTGTGGCCCTTACAATTTGCTGAAGGCTTACAGCCCTGTTGTTCAAGCCTCCTCTCAATCTCACACTCTCCAACTATCTCAATGTATTTTCCTCTCAAACCCCTTCCTATTTATACAATTTTAAAAAATGATCTAATTAAATGCTCAATCCCCTTAATATCTCAACAAATCCCTAAATCTCTCAACATCCCTAAAAGGTAGATTCTCATCCCTAAAACTGAGAAACTAATTCCAACTTAGGCTCCCTCATTAATTCTAAATAATCTAGAAACTAATTTCTCTCACATTTACAATTTCTCACAAATAATTAATTAATCACTCAAAATAATATTAATATTTACATGAAATTTTAATATTTCTTCAAAACATGAAACCCCCTAGCTTAGGTAAAATACAAGGTGTTTTTCGGAGATGATGCTCCTGCATCACAAAGTGATCAGGCTGGCTGGTAATGAGACCCCCTGTACTTCTGATAGTTTTAATCATTAAGAAGGTCATTACCTTGGTTTGGTGGCCAAAAATGGAATGTCACCTATTACATCCTTATGATCATGGTAGGTTGGCTCATGATGAGACCCCCTATCCTCTTTAAGACAATGTTTGTTGCATTTTCATATTTCTTTATTTTCACTTTTTATCTTTTGATGTTTTTATAAAAAGAGGGAGGCTCATTTGCTCCTTAAGAGTCAAGGATGGTGTAAGAAGTAAAAAGATTCCAAGGAAAGTTTATACTTTTAGCCCCATCTCATCATATCAAAGGGATTTGTCCATTTGAAAGTGTGGTAAATAAGCCAGCATGGTTTGAAAATAATGAATCATTTTATGATGTGTCCAAAGAAAAGATGTTTAGCTAGTCATTATAGAGATGCACCATATGAGCTTTTGAATAAAGATAACAATCAATGGGATTCATAGATAATAATAGTACTAACGTTACTATTTTTCTTTATGTTAGGCACAAATCGACTCAGATGGTGTTTATTCAAAACATAAAAGAAAAATCAAAAAGAAAAAAAAAAAAACTATTGTTCAATTGATTGAACAACAATAGTTCAATCGATCAAACAACAAAATTGAAAGGAAATCATGCAAGAGTGTTGTTAAATCGATTGAACAGAAATCGTTCAATCATATGAACAACAAAAATTGAAAATAAAAACTCAAAACTTCTATTCAATCGATTGAACAACAATTGTTCAATCATTTGAACAACAAAATTTGAAAAAAACACAAAAGTGTTGTTCAATCAATTGAACAACAAGCATTCAATTGTTTGAACAATGAGAATTGAAAAATAAGAAGCACAAAAGTGTTGTTCAATTGATTGAATGAAAATCGTTCAATCATTTGAAAAACAAAATAAAAAATGCAAAAATGTTGTTCGATTGATTGAACTACAATTTCCACACAAAAGAATAAGCAATGTTCAATTAATTGAACATCAATACTCATGCAAAAATACGTTTTTTTCAATTGATTGAACAACAATTCTTACACAAAAATAAGTGTTTTTCAATTAATTGAACAACAATTGTTCAATCGTCTGAACAACAATGCACACATAAACATAAGTTCTATAAAATTTATTGAACAAAAATTGTTCGATCCATTGAATAACACTTACCAAGCACATAAAATAAGAAAAATTCTCATATTTACATGGTGACACCTAACTGAATTACAATCAATCAAAAAGAATATATGAATTATTTACAATTTAAAGAAAATCTCAGTTTTTTGAAAGAAAAGTTGCGGGGTCATCACTCTCTATAGCTAAGATTTGCATGGAAGGGTCGTCTTGTACCTACTGGCAGAAAGACTCCTTGGTGAGTGGTTTGTGGTAGAGATGCACTTGATGCCCATTCACCTTAATAGAATGTCTAGACCCGTCAATGGTAGTCAAGGTAAGAGTGCCATTGTTATGTACTTCTTGAATCTCATAAGGGCCGAGGCATATTGTTTGCAACTTACCCATAAAATCATGGAACCTAGAGTTGTAAAGCAGTGCCCAATCACATTTTTGAAATGTCTTTTTTTTAATAAGTTCTTCATGCCAATTTTCCCTTTGTTGTTGAATAATTGTAGCTCGTTGCAAAGCTAGCAATCGAGCTTCATCTAGTTCATTGATCTTTTGAAGTCCCTTGGTTTGGGCTTCCGTTAAATCCATCCCCACTTCCTGAGTCATTCTTAGAATCTTTATTTCGAATTCAATTAGAAAAATAGGCTCCTTTCCAAACACGGGTTGGTACAGAGAGTATCAAGTAGTATTCCTCCAAGTTGTGTAATAGGTCCACAAGACCTCTAGAAGTCTAGCAGTCGAGTCTTGCTAATGTGTTGAGACTGTTTTGATCAGAATTGCTTCAATGACATTATTCTTTCTTTCAACCTGCCTGTTCACCTATAGGTGATACAAGGAAGTGATCTTGTGTGTAATGTGATGGTTTCTAAGAGTGGCAATAATCTTGTGTCCTACAAATTTCCCTCGCCATGTGTTATCACTTCGCACGGTAAACCATACCACATGAATAGCCCAAAGAGGAAGTTAATCATAGCTTCCTCTATAGCTCTTGGTAAATCTACTGTTTCCACCTATTTCATCACATAATCTATGGCAACTAGTATGTAGGCTTTCTGATTCAATGGCGGATGGAATGGTGCAACAAAGTCCAACACCCATCGTTCAAAGGGTTCTATGACTGGTCAGGGTTGCAACGACATCTCATCAGATTGGCCGGGCCAGCCCATCCTTTGGCACCTATCACAAGCGTGGCCATATTTCTTAGCATATTTAAAAATAGTGGGCCAATAATAGTCCATTTGTAGTACCTTATGCCCTGTCCTTCAGTCTGCGAAGTGTCCCCCGCAGGGCTCGTCATGGAAAGCTTTCAAGATGTCATAATTCTCATCCTCGTGAATGCATCTGCGTATATGCATATCGGACCCTGTATGAAAAATATATCCACCAATCCAAGAGTATTGGCTGCTACATTGAACAATCTATTTCCTCTCCCTTATTGTCAAATGCCTGGGTAGCTACCCTACTGCTTAAACATTACACCTTGGGTCATCATCATGTGACAATAGACATTTCTTAAACATAACCTGGTAGCAATGCATCGTTCTAAAACCTTTTCTAATGTTTGTAGCACTTGATCAAGGTCATCCCAATATGGAGTAATGTCATCAATATATACTTCAAGTCCTTCATTTATCAGGTCGGAAAAAATGCCGACTATAGCTCTTTGAAACGTGGCTGCAGCATTGCACAAGCCAAATGGTAATACTCTGTAAGCGAATGTACCCCAGGGGCATGTGAAGGTTGTTTTGTCTTCATCTTCAGGGGTGATCTAAACTAATTGTAGGTGTTGAATCCATCTAGTAAGAAACATAACTGCTTCCCTGCTAAGGTATCAAGGACTTGATCGATAAATGGGAGAGGGAAGTGATCTTTCTTTGTTTCCTTGTTCAATTCCTGGTAATGTACGCAGATATGCCACTTCCCATTTTTCTTGGGGATGACCAGTAATGGAGAAACCCATTTTCTATTCAAAATAGGATAAATGAAATTCACATCCAGTAGCTTCTATAATTCTTCTTTCAAAATATCCTTAAGGTGTGGATTCAATCTACATAGAGGTTTCTAGATAGGTCGAGCATCCTTTTCGATATAGATGTGATTTGTACATAGTTGTGGATCTATACCCTTCATATCGAGATAATCGCAGGAAAAAGCCCCTTTATATTTTTGTAGGACCTAAATGAGATTTTATCGCTAATCATTGTCCAAGCTATCATTAATGTTTAAAATTTTTCCTGGTTCAATTACCAGTGGTTTGCTATTATCAACAACAGTCATCTGGATGTGTTGATCATTGGCATCTTTCAGGGGATCTTCTAAGGCTTCATTATCAAGAATTTCTTTCAGCATTTGACACTTTACATTTCTCACATTATCTTGTTGATTGATGAAATTGTTGATAACGTCATCTTCAGTCTGATCTTTGAATTCTAGTGCCTCTACTACTGTGAGTGGTGAACAGATGATTTCGTCTAGGTATGCTAGTGGTTGTTTACATATTTTTACAATGGGCAGAGTTGGTTTGGTAGGGGAGTATAAAACAATATTTTTTATAGCTTCCCCCTTTACAATAGTCACGCTTCCCTCTCGTCAGCTTATATATGCATTAGCTGTCACCAAGAAAGGTCAACCCAGTATCAAAGGGTGTCGATCCAATCGAATCTTTGGGTTTATAACAAGAATATCTATTGGATATTCCATGAATCAAAAGAAACTAAAATATCTTGTAGAGTTCCTTCTATCCTTACCACCCAATGATCAGAAAGTTCTAGTAAGGTGGTGGTTGGTTCCATAGCTGTAACACCAAGAGCTTGATAGGTTTCTACTATAAAAACATTAATGGATGCACCTAGATCAACTAGCATACCGGGAAAAGAGTGGCCATATATTTGAATTGTCATGATGGGATTCCTAGGATATTCATACTTTACTGGAGTTTCCCCTCCCAAGAGTAAATCAGATTAGCTTCCTACAACATGAATGGCAGGTGAAGTTTTTTCTTTCCTCACAGGATTCTTTACACATAACTCCTTAATTGTTTTAGCATAGATGCGAATGTCCTAGATGGCCTAGAGGAGCGGAATCTTTATACAAAGATTTTTTAGTTCCCCTATAAGATCAAAATCTGGGTAAACAATCGGCTTAGGTATTGTTAACCTTTCAGGGAATGGGGGCGAAGTGACTATGAGTTCCTCCGGATCTTTATGTTGATTTGTCTCTTCTCCTCGTTTTATTTCAGTATCAATTACAGGTGGAGGTATTGTACAGGTGGTGTTTCGATCTCAATTGATGGATCATCCATGCTTTCCTCAGGGGTGATGATACGTCCTGACCTCAATCTAAGTTCATTACATTCTTTTTCCTCAATCTCATAGGCTGAGCTTTGTACCATTTGCACCAACTAGACCAGTCTATTATTGGGATTCAGATTCGGTTGGGATGGTAGTTTAGGGCACAAAAGAGGCTGACGATTTTGTTGTAATGGATAAGGAGCTGAAAATGTAGGTTGAGGTTGAGGACCTGTCCCCATAGGAGTGTTGGATATTCCCAAAGGTTGTTGCCAATTCGTAGACCAATTCGGATTTTGAGAAGTGGAGGCAGGCCACTTGGATTGATAGGGTTTTCCTTTCCAAACAGGAGTAAAGGGAGAGTTTGGCTAACCATTACACGGAAAGGATTTAGTTGACCATGGTGTCATAGGGAATGACTGAGGTTTCCAATTCGAGTAGTGTGATTGGCCTTGCCATGTTGCCCCAGGGTTCTGTTGCTAATTAAACTATGAAGAAGGAAAGAATTGGGATGCATCTTATGACATACTTGGAGGTTTGGCCTGCCATTGTAGACATTGGTTCATTAGACATACTGGATCTGTCTCTTCTTCTTCTCCTTCCTTGAAAACCTCTTTTAGCCTCAGAAGTGATGGACATTGTATAGTGGCATGATCCTTGCTATAGATAGCGCATGTCTGAACCATGTCTAATGGACACTCCCATTGGTTGTGCTTCTTTTGACGGTGTGAGTAGAAAACAACCAAGTTTTGTTCTTCTAAAGCTTGTTTTTTTTTAGCCTGTAGGACGTCTAGCTGCGATGTCAGGGTGCCCAGGATGTCCGTTTTGAAATCTTCTAGGAGGCTACCAATTTCCATTCATGTTACGCCTCCACTATGTGGTTTGCTTCCCCTGCTCATGGGATCTCGGCTTGCTGCTCTTGTGTGTGTGGATCCTCACGAACACCTGATACACAAGAGAACCATTTCCTCACAATATTCTTGAGAAATATCTCCTTTCCCCATTAAATTTAGAGTTTCTAACCACTCCTCTTTCATTCCTTTAATTAAGATATCTCTTAGGACTTCTTTTGGTAGGGTGGTGTGTGGAGATCTCTACAAGTTATAATGAAACCGTTCGACGTATTCTTCTAGAGTTTCATTATCCTTTGCAGCCATCTTAAAGATTTCATCTTTTAGCTCCCTAGTCTTGCAAAAGTCCTGGTATCTTGTCAGGAAGGATGTTTTCATATCATCCCAAGGATTAGTAGTACATCGAGCTAGAACCATGAAACATGTTAAAGTTGCTCCTTTCAGAGTAGAAGGGAATAGTTTTAGCTTTTGGGGGTCAGTGGTGTAGTCATACCCTCTACAGAGGACATCAAATTCGAATAGGAAGGCATCAGGATCCTTTGTGATCATCCCATGAAAAGTTGGGATTCTCTGCAGAGGAATAACCTTCATGGGGACATTTGCCACTTGGTCGACTATGGGATATTCCAATGTCGAGGTTTGACCTTGAGGTGGTTGATTTTCCATTTGGTCAAAGATGTGCCAATACTCTTCAAGGATTTCAGGGGGTGCTTTTCGAGTAAGCAAAGGATTAGCAACCTGAGATGGCTTTGCAACACTACCTAGATCTGGGATCACAAGAGACCCTTGTTTAAATAGCTGAGGTCCTACCTTAGCAGTTCCACTGGTTTCTCCTTCTCCTTCTCTTAAGTTACACGATTTTCCCTCTTCCAGAGGATCAAAATGTAAACTTACTTTAGCTTGAAGACTTTGTTTTAGATCCTCCAAGTTAGCTTTGAATCTTAGCGTAAGTTGCTGATGGTGAGCCTGCTGTTAGAGGGATTATCATAGGACCCTTTCTAGATACAGCTTGGAATCCTACTAATGGTTGAGACTCTGCTTTTATTACAATTTCTTATATAAAGGTTGTTCTCCCAAGGTTCACCGATCCCTTGGGTTTTGTGGATTTTGGAGGGGGGTTATTTTCTTTTTCTATCTTTCTATTCCTAATCATTCATAAGAACCAATTCCTATTTAACCTCTAAGCGTTTGTTGAAAATCGGGCTGGTAAACAAGAACTTTACTTGCTAGGTATGCAAGTTCTTACTTCCCATTTTTAAAAACCAATTCTTTTGCAGCAAGATAAAAAGGAAATCACTTTGAAACACTCTCCCTGAAAACGGTGCCAAAATGTTAGTTAGGTCCCTATAATACTAGTTATTACCCCATTACTATTGTAGTTGTATCCCTTATTAATATTTTTGTGTCCCTATTGTTATTATTGTGCCCCATAGAATCCCTCTATTGTTATTTTTGTAGCTTCATATTATTATTGGTAGGTTGGCTGGGTTATATTGTGACTCCTTAGACTCCTATATACAGAAAGGAGGTTTTATCATTTGAATCATCGAAGAATTGTTCATTTGTGTAATGTAAAGGAGGTTTCCCCCTCGAAGAGGCTGAATTCTAAGGTGTTCAACTATCTTTTCTATCTTTTTGTGAGTTGGTTTCATAACATTTGGTATCAGAGCATTGGATTGGATTCTAGGGTTTCGCTGCTGCAAATAGGTCATCGTGGCATTTTCGATATAACTTTGTTTCTATGACATTTCAGTAGCTCAAAACAAAACGCATTTGAGATGAAATCGTGCTAAACCTCAGGTTCGAATTTCAGAGCTTTTCGCACTATATTTTCAGAGATATGATCTGAGGAATTTGGTCTTTTTACAGATTCCTGAATTACATTCCAAACAGGTGACCTGGGGAAAATCATCATAAATTTCTCTCTGAGCATCGGATTGAAATTTCATCAAAAGGTACAAAAAGGTGGACAAACTATAGTTTCTTGTATATATTTTTTAGAGCCAAAGGTCGAAACAATTACTCGTGGCACGTCGTACAAGTTTGCTCTACTGAACTAGCCTATAATTAGGTCACTGTGGTAGATTTTGCATAACTCTTCCCTAGAGAATCCAATTTGGATCAGACTAGTGGAATTGGAAAGAGGATGCAGAGAGCTACTGCAAGTCGCAATTTCAGAACTGGATGATCTCAAATTACAAAGATACATTAGATTCAATATCAAGCTCCTACAAAGTGAAAAAAGGTGTGTAGTTTTTTTTTTAATTTTTGCATAAGCTTGGTTTGAAAAATTAGTTTGAAGGAATTCAAACGGCATAGTAAAGCATTATTATCAATAATTGATGCCTCAAGGAAAGAAAATGAAAACACCTAGTAAGCAACCTGAAAGCTCTAGCATGACTCATGAAGAAGAGGAATAAATGCAACATGATATATCAAAATTACGAGACCAAGTGCAACAAGTGTCACTTGCACAAAAAGAAATAGAATCTAAGATGGATGGTTTAAAGAAAGATGTGGAAGCTAAGATGGATGGTTTAAAGAAAGGTGTAGAAGCTAAGATGGATTGTTTAAAGAAAGGCATAGAAGCTAAGATGAATGACGTGGAAGCTAAGATGGATGATTTGAAGATAGATTTGAAGAAAGACATGGAAGATTTGAAGACAAATTCAACAAAGTTTCTACAAGAAATGCTTACTAATGGTGAAAGTGTAGTAAAGGAAACTCATGATGAGAACAAAAGAAATGTTAATCATGATTTCATAGACTCTAATGTTGGATCAAAGACCCACCATATTCCAAAAATCAATATGAGGAAGTTTGATGGCAAGGATCCCACAACATGGATATTACAGATGGAGCAATTTTTTGATCTCAATAATGTGCAAAACACACAAAAGGTATGTATTGCAACTTTATAGTTGGAACTAAATCGGTTTGTATGGTATCAATGGCTTTGCTCTCATAAACAAATTATCACTTGGGCAGTTTTTATGGAAGAATTACAACACATCATGAGGATACAAAAAGCAACACATTTTTTAGCCAATTGATAAGTCTCAAACAAAAGGGTTCAATAATGGAGCACATTGAGGAGTTCCAAAAATTGAACATAAGGGTAAAAAATATTCTAGAGGAGCATATGATTGATGTGTTCATAGGGACTTTAAAGGATAACGTCCAACATGATGTTTGCCTTTGGGAACCTGATTCATTAGAGAAGAAATTCAGGTTAGCAAGAAAAATGGAAAGAAAAATTATGGAAACCAGGAAGCATACCACTCACAACTATAAAGATGGAAGCATTGTTTCCCCTAGTCTTCCACAACCTATAAGATTGATACCAAAAAAATTGGAAGAAAAAAGAGAAAAAGGGCTTTGTTACAATTGTGATAGAAAATACACTAAAGGTCATAAGTGTGCTAAGAAGAAATTATTCTACACAGATTGTGAAGAGGAAGAAGAAAAGGAGCAATAAAGGTCAAAAGAAGAGGATATAATCCAGGAACAAAGCCTAGATAAAGAAGAAATGGATTTGACCATATCTTGTAATGCATTGGCTGGAATTACCACTCCTCAAACCATCAAGATATAAGAAAAAATCAAGAAGAAAAAGGTAATAGTGTTGATTGATTCAGGAAGTACCCACAATTTTATTCATTGTAAGATAGCAAAAGAATTGATTTTCTTCCTATATCCACCACCAGGGTTTCAAGTAATGATTTCAAATGAAGGAATGATAAATTGCTCTAGAAAGTGCCATAATATCAAGCTATCCATGGAAAAATATGTATTGACTAGCCCAATGCTTTCCATTCCAATGGGAGGTGCTGATGTTGTACTAGGAGTCGATTGGCTACAATCCTTGGGTACAATAGCTTCTAATTTTCAATAAATTTTCATGAAATTTTTTGGGGAAGGAAAGGAAGTTGAATTAAAGGGTATTGCAAGGAAACCAGGAAAGATAATAAGCTCTAACAGTATGACAAAGCTTCTAAAAAGGAAACAAAGAGGTGTAATTGCACAATTATGTTTGCTATATGTTTCCACATCAGAATCATCTATTTCTCCAGATCTCCAAAAATTCTTGGACAATCATTCCAAGGTATTTGAGACTCCCAAAGGTCTACCACCTATTCGTCATCATGATTATGCTATTCATATGATTCCAGGGAGTGTTCCTCCAAACATCAAGCCATACAGATATCCCTATGCCCAAAAGAGTGAAATTGAACGTATGGTTGCAGAAATGCTAGAGGCTGGTATAATTCAACCTAGTCAAAGATATTTCTCTGCTCTAGTAGTATTGGTGCACAAGAAGGATGGATCATGGTGCATGTGTCCAGATTATAGGGAGCTCAACAATCTCACAATTAAAGATAAGCTTCCCATTCCTCTCATTGATGAATTGCTGGATGAATTGCATGGATCAATTTACTTCACCAAGTTGGATCTCCATTTAGGATATCATCAAATCAGAATGAAGACTAAAGACGTTCAGAAAACAACATTTAGAAATCATGAGGGTCATTATGAATTTTTGGTCATGCCTTTTGGCCTTACCAATGCACCTTCTACATTTCAATGTTTGATGAATTCCATTTTCGAACCCTTAGAAAATTTGTGTTAGTATTTTTGATGATATACTAATCTACAACAAGTCCTGGAAGGATCATCTTGAACATGTTGACAGGGTGCTACAACTATTGGAGGATAAATAGTTATATGCAAAAAGATCCAAATGTTTCTTTGTAGTACAGGAGCTGGAATATCTGGGTCATATTGTATCTCGTGAAGGAGTTAAGGTAGACTGTAGCAAAATTAAAGCCATTAAGGAATGGAAAATTCCCACATCCATAAAGCATCTACGAGGATTTCTTGGGTTGACAGGGTACTATCGCAAGTTTGTTATGAATTATGAGAGAATAGCAACACCTCTAACAACATTATTGAAGAAAGATGCATTTTCATGGACTCCAGAAGCAACAAAGGCCTTCGAACATCTTAAAGAGGAAATGTGCCAAGCACTGGTCTTAGCTACACCAGACTACACAAAAACCTTTACTGTGGAATGTGATGCTTTAGGAAATGGAATTGGTGTTGTTTTAATGCAAGATGAAAGACCCATTGCTTTTGAAAGTCGTTCAATCAAGGGAAAGTTTTTACACAAAGCTATTTATGAGAAGGAAATGTTGGCAATACTACATGCACTTAAGAAATGGTGACCCTACCTAATGGGAAGACACTTCAAAGTAAGAACGGATCATGATAGCCTTAAATACGTTTTAGAACAAAGATTATCCTCTGAAGAGCAACAAAAGTGGGTCACAAAAATGTTGGGTTATGACTTTGAAATCATCTACAAAAAAGGGAAGCAAATTGTGGTGGCAGATGCACTCGCAAGAAAGGATGAGGATGTGGAAGCATTGTTGTGCGCATTCTTGGGATGGCCTTAAATCAGATATTCAAAAGTTTGTGGTGGAATGTTTGGTTTGCCAACAAAATAAAGTGGAAACAATTAAGACCCTGGGTCTATTAGAACCTTTATCCATTCGAAGCCAATGTTGGGAGGAGGTTTCAATGGATTTTATCATAGGTTTATCCAAGTCTGAGGGAAAGAGTGTCATCATGGTGGTAGTTAACAAACTTACCAAGTATGCACACTTTTGTGCATTATCGCATCCATTTAAACCTAGTACAGTTTCTACTGCATTTATGGAAACAATTCAAAAGCTACATGGAAATCCAAATATTATTGTAAGTGACAGAGATCCCATTTTCACTGGAAATTTTTGGACAAAATTATTTTCTTGTCTTGGTACACAGTTACCTCATAACTCATCTTATCATCCTCAATCTGATGGGAAAACTAAGATAGTAAACAAATGTTTGGAAGGGTATCTTTGCTACTTTGTATCTGATAAACATGCACAATGGGTCAAATGGTTTCCTCTGGCTAAATGGTGGTATAACACTTGCTTCCATACAACAACAAAAATGACCCCATTTATGGCACTTTATGGATATCAGCCACCATCGATCACATCATATTTAAGAGAAAATTCTAGGGTTCAAGTAGTGGAACATCACATCAAACATCGATAACAAGTCCTCCAACTCTTAAAGGATAACCTCGTGTTGGCACAGAATAGAATGAAACAACAAGCAGATCAATATCACAGCGAAACAAGTTTTGATGTAGGTGACTGGGTATTCCTATGGCTACAACCATATAAAAAAATGTCCCTCAAGCAAGCTAAGGATAATAAATTATCACCAAATCATTATGGTCCATAGAAGGTGTTGCAAAAGATTGGTACGATGGCATACAAATTGGAGCTTCCTGCAGCTTCTCGAGTGCACCCAGTTTTCCATGTTTCATGTTTAAATAAGGTTATAGGTGAAAAGCTCCCAATTGAAACTATATTGCCAGAACTTGACGAGGAAGGAAAAATTATATTGGAATCGGAAGCAGTCACAGAAACAAGAACTCGACAGGTACGGAATCGATCAGTTTCGGAGTATCTCATCAAGTGGAAGAACTTATCCGCTGAGGATTCCACATGGGAGGATGAGAATTTTATACAAAAGCATCCAGAACTACTCAAGCGTTGAGGACAACACTTTTTTGAAGGAGAGGGGCATGTTAGGTCCCTATAATACTAGTGATTACCCCATTACTATTGTAGTTGTATCCCTTATTAATATTATTGTGCGCCTATTGTCATTACTGTGCCCCGTAGAATCCCTCTATTATTATTTTTGTGGCTTTATATTATTATTGTTAGGTCGGTTGGCTTATATTGTGACTCCTTAGACTCCTCTATATAAAAAGGTGGTTTTTTCATTTGAATCATCAAAGAATTATTCATTTGTGTAATGTAAAGGAGGTTGCCCCCTCGAAGAGGTTGAATTATAAGGTGTTCAACTATCTTTTATATGTTTTTGTGAGTTAGTTTTATAACAATGTTGGTGCACTAAGATGTCTTTTTATAGGCAATCTTAATTACGACATTAATTGTCAACCCAAGGCAAGTCTTTTTATTTCAAGAGTGTCAACACTATATATGCAGTGAATTAAGAGGTTAACTAATAACAAATCATTGCAATTGCTAATGTCTATCTTCTTCAAACTCAATCCAAAAAATTCTGAAGGAAGTCATTCTGAAAGAAACTCATAACATACTTTGCAATTCTACTTAACGTATCATGAAATCAACTGGATCTGAATACCACTTATAAAGAATCACTCTTAGAATTTTTAAATAGAATTGAAGCTAACTCACTCACTCATGAAATAGAACTGTAAAAATTGACAACAATGATAATTGAACAACAAATCCTAATTGAACAACAAATCTGAATTGAACAACAAATCCTAATTGAACAGCAAATGATATTAGAATAACAAATGGTATATGAATAGAAAATGACTGTATAAGAATAAAGCTATCAATTTTATCATGGAAATCTATGATAACATTACTTGAAATGAACAATGATCTGAGCTGGAACTAGCATAACCAAATCAATCAAAATCATTACTCATATATAACACACGGATCAGTTTGAATCTCAAATGAACAACAAAAGAAAATTGAATGAACAATCCCTACGATAATAAGAAGTAATATTAACTTAACATTAAGAAGCATTAAAGAATAAAATAGAAATGATTATGACATAGGTGAAGTAGTAAATATTCTCTTCACTGGGCCCAGAGTTGCTGGAAGTCTCCACTAAGTGATACTCAGAATATAAGTACGAGTTAAACGCAATCTTTCTTCATTAAAATAAGTAACCAAGTTATAACATCCAATATCATAGTATTATATGTCCAAAAGAATAATTACAAGGTGTGAAGTTTTGAATTCCCATGTAGTTTTGTCTTTCAGCCTTATATATTACATTTAGAAAGTAAATAGAAAAAGCAAATCCTCAGAGATCAGGGGATCTTGAGGATTTCGCTATACTTGATCTGATTCTACCATAAGATAGTCATTGGTTTGCCCTATCTTCCACTGTCATGCCTTACCTCTGACACTCTCTCTTTCCGTTATGAGATGTTGTTGTTTTGTCGATTGAGAAGTTATCAATCAATTCACATCTTCTACACATAAATATAGTAAAAATCAATTTTTCCTACATAGATTCGTCTAATTTGTTACTGATTACTTTTACCCAACTTTAGCTATTATTTCCTCTACTTTTGTTCAGAACAAAGATAATCATGTGAGGATGTATGATAAATAAAGCTATTACTAAGGAGAAAACATACCTTTTTCATGACCCAACACATAGGACCAATGCGGATTTCATTCTTAGACACTACAAATCCTAGAATTCAACTAGATTGAACACAAAAAAAACATTCATGTGGTTTTAATCATGTGTTATCATGTCAACGTGATAGGAGGACGACGCTTAGATGCATCAGGTTGTCTTCATGATGCTTAGAGTGAGCAAGATAATCATGAAGGTATGGTTGTACTATATTCTTAATATCCTGGAATGCATAGTTCAATGCCCATTGGAAAGTTGCACTAGTGTTCTTCAGACTGAGGAAGTTTGTGTTAGGAAAAAATACCCCATGGACAAATGAACATAATTTTGTGCTGGTCAAATGGGAGTATGTTGATTTGTTTGTAACCAAAAGGTCCATCTATAGATTAAAAAAATTCGCTCGTGGCATAGTCATCAACAATTTGGCCGATGAAAGCGGTTGAATAATTGCCTTTAGGATAAGCGGATTTAATATCCTGATAATCAACACATACTTAGATTGTCCCTTATTTCTTCACTATAGGAACTATTCTTGAGACCTAATCAGTTAAAGGAACATAGTAAATAAAACCAACATGAAAAATATTTTCAACTTCATCTTTTTTGGAAACAACTTTTTTCGAGTGAACAAGACATAAAAAATTTTGAACAGGTTTAGCATTTGGATAAGTTTTAATATCATGTACCATGATATTTGAATCAATGCCTAGAATCACGTCGTATGTCCAAGAAAAAATGTCACATTATTCTTGAAAAAGGGTCTTATAAATCTTCATTGAGAGAACAAGATGCACCAATATGGACATTTTCAATAACTATGGATTTAATCAAAATATCGAGGGGAATGGTCTCATGAGTAGTTTCTAAGTTCTCCATAGAGGTCACCTCATGAATTGTGATAAAATCCTGAAGTGACTCAATAATATTGGGTGAGTAAAAGACTTCAAGATTATTCTGATTGATGATTATCGTCCCATGGTGCTTCGTTTGAGCTAATGATCTTCATGATGTTTTCATTAGTAGAAAATATGTCATTGAAAGGTTCATAAGTTGAACTTGAATCTTGGGAATGATGAACCCAATTTAGTCAGGTATTGATGTGATAATTTCTCTAATGGGCCAAGTAAATTTCTTCATACTCTATCTCTATGGGACAGAGCATCATATGGTCACAAAATGAGTCAATTTGAGAGTTGTCTTCTACTATCCAAGGATCAAATGGAATAGTACAAGTTGAAATAATATTCGTAGGGGAAACTGATTTGAAATGTCAAGAGGAGGGAGCATAAAGTTCTAATTAAGGATTAATCTTTAAGCAATCATATCCCAACATGTTGATAACGGTGTGGAGATTCACCCACAATTGGAATGCTTCCAGTATTTTGGGAATGTGAGACAAAAAATTAAAGTTGATTTATGCCCACAATTTCCCCCTGGTGAGGGAAAGTAATCATCATAAAATAGGTTGAGACCATGGCTTCCATGGCGTAAATCCATGTTTAGCCTAGTAGGTGGTTATAAGCTAATGGTTCATCAATGACTTTAACCTCTACCAACACTATTTTTCCAACTAATTTTATCTGCAAAGAATTCAACATCCCATAAGGTTTAAATCCTCTTCCATCAAAAGCCTTAAGGGTTGTTGGTGACTTGATTAAGCTATGGAGAACCAATGGCTTTCCAATATGATAGAGACATCATGGAAGTTGAGGCACCTTCATCTACGATTGAGTGGTTGATAGTTTTACTTCTAATGATCACTCGAATTTTGAATGTTAGTCGGCAAGACATTTAGGAGTATGATTGCCGTTATTAAATACAACAAGATTTGAACCTGAGGTATCTACTCCCCCACTCCCTACTAGTAAATATTTATTTTATGTAGGAAAACTCTGAAACACCTCGAGAGTTGACATAGCTGAAGGAGTCTAAGCTAAATCCTCATCTATGTTGTAATTTTGTGCAACTCTCACATGAGGATTAAATACTTGTTTATGAATCATTCCTTTAGGAGGTAGGTTTGATATTCAATTCCATAGTAGGTTTCTCTATATAGAGAGGAACATAAGCAATTTTAGTAGATCTAGAAGGTTGATCATTAGCCTTTCCAGTCAAAGGAATCAGGTTTATATAGTCCTTATTCCTTGTAGCCACCAAGACATCATCCTTATTTCTGGTAGAAGCTAACACCAATACATCGTAAGAGGGGAATGGATTTCATGCAACAATATATGTCTCCTAGTTTGGGAAAGGATATGTAAAAATGATGGGTGTATTGGATTCAACCTTCAAAAATATATTGATCTCTACACGATGTGGACAGTCCCTTGTAAAATGTTAGTCATTATAGATAATATATGTGTAACGGGGCCTTCTCTTCTTGTTAGAAGACTAATTATTGTGAATGGCTCTCTTATTTATTCTCTCCTTTACCATTTTTCTTGCTTCTAGGTTGTTGATGTTTTCCTTTATTATAATGAACAACGTTTATCTTAGAAGTACCCACGGGACTAGGACTGGGAGGGTTTTGATTGGTCACAATGAGATAAAATTTTGAATTACCTTTACTAGGATATTTTCTCACTCTTCATTGACAAATAGAACCAATCACGCCATCAATAGTGTGTGATTTCTCAGAGGGAGTAGATGGAATAGTGTGTGAATAGTGTATAACATTAGCTATCCTATCATAGAGAGTGTCATATTGAGTGTAAATAAATTATAAATGTTGAGCACGAGCAATGAATTACACTTTAGTAACAACCATGCCTTTGGCAATGTCTTCAGTTATAGATGACTCAAAGATTTGATAAACCATTCTCACAATAATTGATAGGGAATATAAGTATTGACCAATAGACATCGACACCTCCAGTCATGTATATAATCAAATATATGGGTGGAATCAGAGTATTTTAATGAGGTCAAAATCTTAGTTTCTATTTTGTAATGAATAGAAAATTAGAAATGGGTTAGAAACGTGGTTACTAAAGCATTAAATTTGTTGAATGAAGCTCGTGGTAATTCAACATACCACTTGGATGCCACACTAGTAATATTTCTCTAGAAAAGTTGTAAACAAAAACAATCATCATTTAAGGAGTTATATTGGCACCATAAATGATAGGTCATAACATTATTCGATGGATCTTCTCTAAGATTTCCATTAAATTTCTGGATATCACTCGGTAATTTTGTAAGAATTACCGAACACCAAGGAGAATGAAAAATCATATCATTCATTAGCTGAGATAAATCTAGTAACTCAAGTGTTGCAGTGAATGGAAATTGTCTATTAAATTCCATTTGTGGAGGTTTACCCTGTGGATAAGGTTAACCAACATTGGCGGATATCTTGGATATGTTGGAATACATTGAGAAATTGGTATTTTCATTCTAATATAAGGAGTATTTTGAAAACCAGGATAACCATAACCAAGTTATCCAGTTCCATGAAAACCTTGTTAAGATTGGAAGGGCTTATTTTGAATCTATTAGCTTTGATAATGAATTTGTGGTATAGTACTTTTACCAATACGCATTTGTAGAATGCCTTGGAATGGTTTCCCAGATGTAATTTGAATCATTCCAATATTGGGTTGATTGGTTGGTACTTGCGGCATGCTATGCACAATTTGGTTTACTTGCATATGATGTATGGACTAATTAAGAGGTGGAGTTTCTAATGCACCCTAAAGAGGATGGGTAGATATGATTTGAGAAATAGCAAATATCGTTGTAGTAGTTTGTATTTAGGATACATCATGAACAAGTTGACATGATTGAAAGGAAACTTGGGCAGGTTGAGCTATAGATAAGAAAAATTGATAAGTAGGAACATGGGGCATAGTTGGAGTAGGTTGAGAAGTCAAGATTTGATTTAACAACAAACCAAGTTGAATAGGAATGGTAGAATTCCAAGGAGCATCATCCATTCCTAAAAATGGAGCACCCATGGAATATATTGAGAAATTGGTATTTTCATTCTAATATAAGGAGTATTTTGATAACCAGGATAACCATAACCAGGTTATCCAGTTCCATGAAAACCTTGTTAAGATTGGAAGGGCTTATTTTGAATCTATTAGCTTTGATAATGAATTTGTGGTATAGTACTTTTACCAATAGGCATTTTTAGAATGCCTTGGAATGGTTTGTCAGATGTAATTTGAATCATTCCAATATTGGGTTGATTGGTTGGTACTTACGGCATGCTATGCACAATTTGGTTTACTTGCATATGATGTATGGACTAATTAAGGGGTGGAGTTTCTAATGCACCCTAAAGAGGATGGGTAGATATGATTTGAGAAATCGCAAATATCGTTGGAGTAGTTTGTATTTGGGATACATCATGAACAAGTTGATTTGATTGAAAGGAAACTTGGGCAGGTTGAGCTATAGATTGGAAAAATTGATAAGTAGGAACATGGGGCACAGTTGGAGCAGGTTGAGAAGTCAAGATTTGATTTAACAACAAACCAAGATGAATAGGGATGGTAGAATTCCAAGGAGCATCATCCATTCCTAAAAATGGAGCACCCATGGAATACATTGAGAAATTGGTATTTTCGTTCTAATATAAGGAGTATTTTGATAACCAGGATAACCATAACCAGGTTATCCAGTTCCATGAAAACCTTGTTAAGATTGGAAGGTCTTATTTTCAATCTATTAGCTTTGATAATGAATTTTTGGTATAGTACTTTTACCAATAGGATTTTGTAGAATGCCTTGGAATGGTTTCCCAGATGTAATTTGAATCATTCCAATATTGGGTTGATTGGTTGGTACTTGCGGCATGCTATGCACAATTTGGTTTACTTGCGTATGATGTATGGACTAATTAAGGGGTGGAGTTTCTAATGCCCCCTAAAGAGGATGGGTAGATATGATTTGAGAAATCGCAAATATCATTGTAGTAGTTTGTATTTGGGATACATCATGAACAAGTTGACTTGATTGAAAGGAAACTTGGGTAGGTTGAGCTATAGATTGGAAAAATTGATAAGTAGGAACATGGAGCATAGTTGGAGCAGGTTGAGAAGTCAAGATTTGATTTAACAGCAAACCAAGTTAAATAGGAATGGTAGAATTCCAAGGAGCGTCATCCATTCCTAAAAATGGAGCACCCATAGTAGGAGGACAAGTAACATGAAAAGAATGAACCTGTAACATTTGATCATTGGATTGGAACATTTTGACAAGCTTACCCCCACTTGCTTGTTGTGGACTTCGTTACTCCACTCATGAATGCACCATACTATTGCTCCAAAGGTTTTTGGGGTGCAAAAGGTGGAACATTCTATTCAATGCTCACTAGAGATAGACCATGTAATATTCTAGATGGTGAGGGAAATGATAAGTCCATGGACTAGTCGATGTATAAGAAAATTTTCTAGATAATGATTGTTACCTAGGTGGTACAAATGGACCACCATATAGGTGTTTTTATGGTGAAGTATCAAACATATAATTTGTTGTGACTACATTCGATTCACTCATGATGGAAAAGATGGGTTGTGTGACTGTAGGTATCACAGTCATGGTTAAAATTCCCAAAAGAGTACATGAGTGAGGGGAATATAAAAGAGAATTGTATCAAGGAGCACGAGATGAAGGAGCTTGTGATAGAGTATGAAGGGTAGGAAAATGATGAGCTTGATAAAGAGGATTCCCTATTAAACGAATAGGAGATCAAGGTTGAGACTCTTCTTCAGTAATGTCCTCAATACGCAATAACCGAATGGAATTTGTTCTCCGTTCAAACCCAAAAACGAAGGTAACGAATGAGATGAAGGCAACGAATAAAGAGTATAGATATATGAAGGTACTGGCTCAGTATTCTATGGTCCTTGAGGTTGAATCACCTCAGGTTGTAAGGTTTCTAAGTCAAAAAATTTAGTGTCAATAACTTCAATTTCTAATGTCTCAATTGTTTTTGTTTCAAGTTCACCAGTTTCCAAAGATGTAATCTTAGGTTCATTACTAATAGGAAGTGATGGTTCTAGTTGATTAAATTTAAAAGTGGTTCTAGAGGGGGTAAAATTTGATGTACCAAGCTTAGTAGTTTTCATTTTCTTATTTCTTTGATGACTTGGTGTTGCCTCAAGAGGTAGAGGAGGAAATATTTTCATTCTACGTTAGCAACGAGGGTGTTGTTCTATGGTTGATTAACTGATATTAGAAATTAATGACAAAAAATTAAAATAAAAAAGGGTAACTAGGAATATAAGGATTACCAAGCCACTATGAACTACAATATACCATTTCTAGTACGTGGAGGAAATATACCTAAATATTGTGTTCGGTGTATCACAATAAACAAAGTGGCCAACTCGGTTACTTAGGGTTGGCTTTTGTAACACCCTCGTCCCAAATTTACCCAAGCTAACTGGTCCACTGAGGTAAACATGTGAGTAAGAGTTACTATGATATCATTCAACTCCCCAATTAAAGTTGAGGAAGTGGAATCAAAAAATCAAAACCAATTTGACCGTCCTTAGGAGCTGCATAACCTTCAGGAGCCACCCAACACCTCTAGGTGTCCAACCCCTAGAGAACTCGAATCTTGTCTAAAATATACCCCTAGTCACACCCATTAAAATCTCTTCATGCGAGTGAGACCCTATGGTTGCTCCCACATAAAGACATCCATGTGAGTCTGTCTTTTTTCAGGCAGCTCTATGCTAGTGACCTCATATTCTAAGCCACTTTTTCAGGGCTAGGACTCAGGCCTTTACCCAAAACTTCATGAAACTCTAAAAAATGGAAAATAACAAGATGAAAAGGCCTTCAATGCAAAACTAAAGGAATGATCTATCCATACAGGGCCTAGGCGTGATAGAAATTTCATCAAACAGATCATGAACATGTAATCTTCAAGTCATATAAATACATCTCAATATAGGGATGTCATACTTATCTGAGATTTGTAAAGAAGGTATGATGCCCTCTCATAATATCTATAATACCATCTATTAGGTGATACATTAGCTATCCATTCATTTACTAAACAAAACATGATGAGAGCTATGACTAAGATTTTTCATAAAATGCATGATTATAACCAACATATAACCAATAGAATAAAGATAATAGAACAACCATTGCAACCTCATAATAGCAAGTAAATTTACACATAAAATACAAAAGGAAAGATATCTTATTAACATGTTAAAAATCCAACCAAGACAGGGACTTCTACGTACCACCCAACCATATATTGGGTTGAACCAAATCTTTCTTTCCACAAAACACCCTTGTGCCATATTGCAAGCATGAATGTGGGAATTACAACAAAATAACCAGGGATTCATTAGGATTTACTATAATCTACTAAGGGATTCTTGGGCCCAATCCCTCATATATATAGCCAGGATTTACTACAATCCCACCAGGGGATTCCTAGGCCCAAACAACAACCATATACTTCCAAGCTTTGCCATAATCACACCATATACTGGTCCAGGGATCATTAGGCCCAACCATGGATGCATTTGGATATATCCACCTAAATCATGAATACTTTGTCGATATACACCCTTTAGGATTTACCATATATCCCTTCATTCACCGGACATGGATTCGTAGGCCCAACGAGGGTATACACAATTAGGTTTTAGACAATTCCAACTTCACTCATCTAGGGATTTCTAGGCTTTCGTTTCTTGTTTGAGACCACACCACTCAATTTCGAAACTATTCGAAAATCCAACTACACTGAATAAGAGAAACCCCATTGTTAGGGTCCTATAATTTATAGGATTTCAAGGTAATTGAGTATTGTATCTCATGAATATTTTTTGTAAATACTTGTCAATATTCCAATGATTTCCAAATAAAAGAAAAAGAGAAAAACAAAAAATATTGAAAAAATAAGAAAAGATTGAACCCCACCAAAAGAAAGAAAAGTCAAAAGGGAATAATATTGAAAGTGTTGCAAGTCTAAATGCCACTACTCATAGATAGTTTTGCTTCATTATTGAAAAATAAAAGGTGTGTGAAGCTTGTTCAAAATGCCACAATCACTAGCTTTTAGTTTAATCATAGAGTGTAATCATGGTTAAACTCCTTTAAATTTTTATAAATTAAGTTAGAGAATAAAGACTTACCCAAAAGTTTAATCTGGGTAAATCACTAGTTAGGTAGAAAATGACATCAATCCATCTGTTTAATCTGGATCGATAGAATAAATAAGGGATAGGTTAGGTAGTTTTTCATTCTATATTAAAGAAAATAAAGTGGGTCTCCTAGTTTAAGTGCACCCTATAGGAAATAATAAAAAAATGCTAGTTTAGTCATGGGTAGGTAGATTAGATGATTTTTGCAAATATATGTGTATCTAATTTTTATCCTAAGTTTTAGGGATATGGTCAAAAGGACAAATATACGCCAAAGGATAAAGTGCTCCTACATATTTTTCATATTTCCTTATCCTAAGTCAGTAACACAAAAAGGTAATAGCACAAGCAGACAAAAATTATTATCACTTTTGGTCAAAGTGCATTTCACTTAGCAACCTCATGATTTTTTCCCGCTCATGATCAACTCACCTCATCCGCCTTCATCACCCCCTCTCCATCTTTCCTTTTCTGAGGGGGGGCGGGGGGTGTGGGTTCCAAAAAGTTGCTTCTCCCAATGGGCCCCATCCCTACGTGTTTCGCAACCGCCTACCCCCACCCCCCCCCACCAAAAATGTATAGAACCCGCTACCCCCTCCGAAAACTATTTTTCCCTTGCTCTCTCTAACGCACCCCACCACGACTCCTCCACCACTCTCAGCACCTGACGTGGAATAACCGTTGGCCTATTAAATTCTTTCCCAGTGAAAAGGACCATTCTACATTAAATTTGATTTCTCCCAAGTAACTATTTAAGGCTAATGGTCACGTGCAATTTCAATGAAATGATTTGTTGTAGTGTTTAAAACCTTCTGAACCCATCACGATCATTTCTTTTGCTCAAGCTATAGCTCTCATCCCTTTTAAACTCTTTCTTTTGTATTATTGACAGTCTTGCACAGCAATCACTCTCAGAGCTAGTCTGCGACCAGATCACGAAAAGAACTGACATTTCCTTTTCCTCTTCACATGATAGTTCATTATTCAACTGTGCTCGGTAAGATCCTCTGTAAATTCATCCTGTTCTCAGATTTTTACAAACATGCCTCCAAAGACTAATAATCGAGATAAGTTTATTAATCCTTTAATTCCCCCTTGTGTGGATTTAGATCATATACCTTTAGCCGATAGGGATTATAGGATTAACGAAGCCCAATGTGACTGTGATTTTTCTAGAGTTATATTGTTGGATGGAAGATAAACACACAGACAAAGTCGAACAAATTGGATTGTGGGAGTCCAACCTCCCCAATTATATTTTCCCCTTGACATTTCAAGGCCCAAAATTTAACAGAAGGTGTCAAGCATGCTATGTCCCTGCCCAAAGAGCTATTATTTCCCCTACAGGCGACATTCTCTTCACAATTACTTCCCAGTTTGTTGACCAAATGATGTTGGCCCCCACTATGGAAAATACTATTTTTTTTTCCTAGAAACCTCACCCAGCTTTATCAAAAGCTGGATATTTCCACTAGACCCAGAAACTTTGAGATTTTCTAGCTAGAGAATTCCCAATTACCCAAAAAGAATCCTCCATATCCTTCCTCCATTTTCCCTGATCAAGCCAAACAAATTATATCCATGATTTCCTACATTTTGGGTTATTTTTTGGATTAGTGGGTAGATGAGCCCATTTAAGGATTTCTCTCCATATTTTCCATGGATATTAAGCCTTTGATTGTGTTCACTTTTAGCCAATTCTTGGCTGACATTATTCACGAACAATTAATAAAATTTCCTACAGAACAGGTGTTTAATTACACCTCCATTTTGATTTACATGTTCCTTTACTATCAGGCAGATAAATTTCGTTTTGCATTGCAGAAGCTTGATGAGGCAGGAAATCAGTAGCCAATAATCTTCTGGACCTCAATGGTCATGAGAGAACAACGGGAATTCACTTATAAGCATTTCATTGAAGATTTTGTTCATCCAGACATGAACATTTTGAATAATGCAGTATAGCCCAGGATCAATGGGGAAGTCAAGAGAATTTTGTACTTGATAGATCAGGAAAAGACTAGGGATTGGTATTTATATCAAAATTACACATAAATTAGGGTGTAAGGTTATGAATTGGCACCCTATAAACTCCCTAAATACCTCCCAATGAGGATTTTTTCCCTAGATTATATTAGAGAGATGTTGAATTGAGATGACATTCACTTTGTAGTAGACAAGAAGAAGTCACAGTTCAGAATAAACACACATGTGGTCCCATTTGTGTGAAACACAAGGATAGCAGGTGAAGAGGTAGATAGAATTCTTAAATAAATGAACTTCAGTCTAAGATTTACATGGTCTTATGACCCCTATGGCATTATTTCAAATATCAGAGTGGAGAACAAAATAAGTCCTTACATTCATACTTTAAGGCCAAAAATAGAGTAGTATGCCAATCAACTGAAGTGGATAGAAAACACCTTACAGGAAGCTAAATAACAAATTGTTTCTACTTCTAGTTTGAAGACTCCCATGCCTCAGGAAAAATAAAGGAAAACACAAAGGGAGGAAGGATCATCAACAACAACTGGCAGTGAAGCCAAAGAATTCAGGATTAGCTACTGAAAGAGAACAAAGTTAATTCCTATAGTAGAATTGGACAAAGGAACTGAAGATTAGGTTGCCATCATCATCACAGATTCACCACCTACAACTAGAAAATTCACAACATCTCCTACTGGACCTTCATCTTTACAATCTCACAACGAAACTGATCTAGAATCACAAAATGTCCAAAGAGAAAAAGAGAAGACAATTTTTGACAAGCATAGAGAGATTAAGATCAGAAATGAGATTTTAAAAAATAACACCTATAACCAATTCTAGTAGCGGACCTCCAACTCAGAGACTAGGTTGATGTAAGTCTTTGACACAAAGCATGGAAAAAGGAAGATGGCCTTTCCTGAGGCCCATATTCCACAACCAAAATGAGCAACAGACTATAAGAGCACTACTTTTGAATTCAACACAAAGGACATACATCCCATTGATCAAATGAAGATGCACAAGAAAACTAGTGAAATGATATCGTCCACTTTGATTAACACTACTATGTCACTATCTAAATTGTAGGTTTCTTTTGCAAATATCCAGTCACAGTTGAAGATGGAGAAAATGTCCTCCTTGGAAAAGGATAACAAGATCAAGTCTTCGGAATACTTATTACTAAAAATAGGATATGATCCCAAAGATGTCAATGTTGTTGAGGAGATTATTAAAAAGAACAACCTGAACATTGCAACCTTGAGAAAGCAGCTCAAGTTGTTAGCCACACAAGATCCATTAACCAAGGACATTAAAGAAGGTGAAGCATAGAAAGCAGGCATGATGAAACTGATCATAGAACAAAATATACAAATTAGGCAGACCAAGGCAGAGATGGAAAAAATGATAAAGGAGAAAGAAGAGAGTCAGAAGATGGCCATTGTTCCCCTGGATGCTTTACCTATTTCTTAGCTTCTAGCAAGAGGGACAACTACTACACCCACTTCTTCCACTCAAACTATGAGCACTATACAAGTAACAAAGACACTAGAGAAAATGTCACTCAAGTCCAAGGAAATTGAGACTTTGTAGGGCTAACTCAAAACTTTTGAAGTGAAAAAGGCTAAAGCTAAAGCTGTTCGAATTATTGAAATGTAGAAATCTCAGACATTATTAGAGAAGTTGCAGAAGGTAGAGAGACACGTCAATTGGTCAGACCTTGGCCCAAGCCAAGCAAACCATTTGGATGAATATAATAGACACCATGAATGAAATTTCACCTTCCATCCAAATCATATTTGAGTAGAAAGAGCTGATAGAAAAGGCTACAGAAACTATTGTGCATGGAAGAGAAAATCTAGGAGAGATGCCCATAGAAGCCTCTAACATAATCAAGTTCTTGAACTCAAAGTCCAAGTATGAGCTTGAAGAAGTAGGGATCAATGATAGAACTACCACCATTGTGGAAGTCAAGAAATTATTGACAAAGAGAAATCTTATTGATCAGTTAGAAGAAAGGTGTGAAACATTGGAGCTGTAGGTAAACAAATTTACTAACTGAATTGAAGCTTTGTTCGAGAAAGGACTACCAAGCATTTATGTAATAAATGAAAATTTGATCACTTAAGAAGACTATATCCTGAATATCAAAAGAAATGGCCAAGAGCAGCATCAAGGCCAGTGGGATTAAGGGCAGTATGAGAGAAAAGGCCTTTTTGGAAACCATGTCAAATGATTTCTATGTATGGGATGAAGTAAAACACTTTTTTACTATGAAGCTGACCTTTGCCAAATACACAGAGGTAGATGAAATATATTGCAGATTTACAAAAATGATAATAGTATATGAAAGCAGATGGGAAGAATTAGTCGATTTACTAGATTGAAGGATAATTCAAGTGTATTAAAACAAGTTTCCATCGCAGCAGCCAACACGACGGACAGTTCAACAATGTAGCATAGTTTCAAGTCGACTCAGCAATTGAAAACATCAAAATAGGGACACCTTTCCTTTTAGTTGCCTACGTGGCCTATTTGTCTGCCAGGATTAGATCATATTTTCAAGTACTCGAGCATCAATAATACAAGACCTTTCATAGGATTCATGTGGTGTGCTAAACGGTGATGTGTCTCTTCTGTCTCTTTGTTTAAACATTGTTTTTCCTTTCTCTGTTATTCTAAAATTCTGAATTAATCAACAGAAACTGTAATAAATAGGATTTCTTACTTAGAGCACCCTATTTTGGCTGTTGATAATTTTAAAGTTTTCCACTGAGTTCAGATCAAGGAATTCTTAATTTCTCCTTTGTTTCTACTGAACCTTACACTTATGCTATTCCACAATTCATTTAATTTCTAAAAATATCTAGTTAGTGCAACCTAACTTTCCCCGTGAGAACACCCCTGAAAATTGATGTAAAACTCCATCTTAGTTTATAGACTCCATATCCCAATGGAATTATAACACTCAAATCAACCAAACCTTTCAAACAAAACAAGCAAGTACAATCATAACTGGCCTATAACTTAGACTAAAACAAAGCTAAATTAAATATAGAGATCCCTCTCTGAAGCTGGGAGGGCAAGATGCCATCTTCCAAAGTTTTTTTGATGTTGTCCAATGTGTTTACTCCCTCAACCTCAAAAATAAAAATGACAACATAGTGGTGACCATACCCATGAACAAAAACTCTTTAGAGTGAAAAATCATTATTCCCTGGTATCTAATCCGTATTTCTATAAATCAATATTTATATATCATTATGAAATACATGATCTCAGGTTGTTATTTTGTAAATATTCTAGTGTGTCATTAATTTGATTTTTATTTGTGTGATGATTTTTAATAGACCTAGATCGCAAAAGTATTTTCTCAGGAGGTCACCCTGATCCCATCCCTGCTGAATTTGTAGATAATCCAGAAACATTGGTGAGAAATAGAAGCCTTACAAAGAGTCAAGCTAGTAATAGTCCTTTGTCTAGATTCAATTTTCTTCCTCAGAATATTCCTTTATCAAGATCTAACTCTCTTTGAGAGAAACTTGACACTATTCAAGATATAGAGTTTGATTTTCCTTTACAACATAGCTTGTTTAGATCAAAATTTGAGGCTTTTGTAGATCATATTGTCATTGATAAAGCCCTACTGCAACCATACATACCCCAAACCCAGATTCTTGAAATAGATCCTGATATTTAATCCTTATAGAAATTTGAAAAATTACAAGGTCTAGTTTCATTTTTGGACCAAGCAATTATTATATTCAAAAATTTGTTTATGCTTTAATAGTTGCAGAAACCTCTTTGTCCACCCAATATTCCCAGTATGTTCATCTACAACCTCCGAGTCCTAATCATTCCATAGTCTATACTTCCTCACTTGTAGTATCTTAATTGTTATTCCTATTATCCATGTAGTTATTACAACTACACCTACACTAGGTCCATCTTTCACTCAATCCTCCATACTAGTTATGGCAGGTAGGTATGCACCTTTGGTGTTACTAGGCCAGGTAAATCCTATGCCTGGAGATTACCAATCTAAAATTGTGATATTTGATAAGATTGGTTCTTATACTGCTCAACAACATGTGGATAGGATGAATGATGTGTTTGACCTTCAAGAAGTAGATGAAGATGATGTTAAAATGAGATTGTTTTCTCAAAGTTTAGAAGGTGATGTAAAGATATGGTTTAGGGGTTTATCGGAAGGAAGTATAGCCTACCTTAATTCTTTCCATCAAACTTTATTAGCTATATGGGAGATCAAGAAAAATCCACTTCAACTACTAAATGAATATAAAAGACTGTAAAGAAAACCAAACGAAAGTGTTGAAGAATAGAGTGAATGATTTAATATTGTTTACAATGCCATTACACAAGATATCAAGCCCTCCCTTGACCTAGCTTTAATTGATTTTCCATATGGTTTTGATGTAGGCATGGAATATCAACTTAGAGAGAGAGACCCGACAACTTTGGAAGAAAGGCAAGCAAATGCAATCAAAGTTGAAGCTAATATCTTAGTGAAGAAGGCCAAATTAAAATCTGAATGCAAGGTTACCATAAAAGAAGAGCCTTCTACTTCTATTGTTGATCATAAAACTGAAAACCTAGTGAGAGTAGTGAATCGGATGATGCAAAGAGTAAACCTCAATGACCAAAATCAGGTGAGAGAAAACCAAAATTCTCCTCAAAATAGAAATAAAAAATTTAGAAGAAATGTTCCCAAAATCAAACAAAGAGAACAAAAGGGTCTAGACTAGCAGGTTCAGCCTCCTTTTCAAGAAAACTACACATATGATGAGGGAAATATTTTTGAATATTTGGATGATAATTAAATAAATCTAATGGGGATAAACGATGATGAAACAATTTTCCTCACTCAAGAGGAACAAGAACTTTTTCTTGTAGCTCAAACTGAACTCGATTATGAAGGATCATATGAATATAAACAAGTGTTTGAAAATGCTATAATGGAAGTCCATATGCAGTATAACCTTAGGAGAAAAAAGAATTGAGACACTCTCAATACAAACTCAGATAATCCTGCTAAAAGTTCCTCTGAAATTGAACCTAGGAAAACCATAGACAATCTTCCTAAGAAAGCTGTGGACAATTCTGGTAAGAAAAAAGTATAAATCCATATTAAGAAGATAGTTGATAGTGTTTCTAAAGCTACTCAAACAAATGTCCAAACCACTAGCCAACAAAAAGAGACTATAACAAAGAAAAACACAGATCAATCTGAACTTCCCAACTTGATTAATATTCAAACATTGTTCAATATTGAGAATGTATTAGCAAAATTGAAAATCCATATTCCTCTCGTAGAGTTAATGAACAAAAACATGTACAGACCCGAAGTAATGAAAGCTTTAAACATACGGGAAAACATTGACTCTCTAAATTTGAATGATGACCAACCTAAAATCTTATTTGAACTAGAGGTTGAAGGCAAACCATAAGAAGGGGATGTTCCTCCATTTTATCTTAGCCTAAATATTCTTGATAAAATCCTCCATAATGCTATGTTAGATTCAGGAGCCTCCCGCAACTTAATTCCTAAAGCTGTTATGGAGGCATTAGGACTTGATATTACCAGGCCTTATAAATAATTATACTCTTTCGATTCAAGTGAAGTAAGATATCTAGGTCTCATCAAAGACCAGTGTGTTACTTTAGGTCAAATCCTAGCTAAAAGTCTCATAATGTATATAGTGGTTGTATATATTCCCCCTAAGTATGGCATGATGTTGTCACACTTGTGGGGATAGAATTACAAGGAACCCTACAAATGGATATGACCTTTTCTACCATACTAGCTTTTCGACAGCAAAGAATATTATTTAGGGAAACCTTGATGAAATTCATGGTCAGTAGTCAAGAGAAACCTCACAACTATCCACTCTATTCTATTCATTTAAATTTGGATTTGTCAGGCGGAAAGAGTCGATTGTGCGGACACAACCAACCTCCCTAGGAGCCTAAGACTCTCTAGTGACAAACAAGACAAATAAGATCTATCCTTCCCTAAACATGCATCATGATATGAGATATCGAGTGTTTCGTTATTACCTTTGTCCAAACGCTGTTGTAGAAGTCCAAGCTTTGTTGATCTGGATGAGCTCCTCCTTTTCTCCAAAACCTGTAATCACCAACAGTCAAACAATTAAATAGCACCTGATTATAACATGAAACAAAGCATATTCAACATGTAGACCAAGGAGCACATGAAATAACTCATAAACAACAAGTTATTGAGAAGAATGGACTCATTTGCATTAATAGGTAACAAAAAGAACAAATACAACCTGAGCCTTGGTGTTGTGCAAGTCCTTCCCAGGGTCCGTCAAGAGTTCTCCTTTACTTTAACAAAGCACACCCACTTCCAAATAGAACAAGCAAAGATGGCAATCTCTCCTCACAAGCTTCTAAATGGGAGTCCTAATTCCTGCAGCATTTACCCTTAGAAAATGTATAGCTTCAACCTCTTCTCCTTCTGGCCCAATGCCTGTATTTATAGTGCTCAAGAGGAGGTTAATCAGGTCCACCATCAATGGGATAATCCCCTCTTTGGGTGGGATAGCTCCCTTATTGATGGGATAAGTTCCTCTTTGATAGGAGTGCATGAACCATCTGGAGGCGCCCAATACACGTCGAACAACCTTCTAGAATGCTCTAGAAATGACCACAAGTAACTTTTTAAAGATGAAACTTGTGCATTCTAACCTTTACAGGGGGACGCACCTGTCCCTTTACATACAGAGCGTCTTTGGACGCAACTTTTGTGAACATTGGGAGCGTCCCCGCAGGTAAGGTTGAGAGAACCTGCGTCCCCAGAGATAAATACATTTATACAAGACTTTCTCTCTTTTTTGGAGTTTGACATGGAGAGCAGAGGCATAAGACTTGCCTAAGAGGGTAGCATGACTGTTGATTGAGCCATACTAACTGTAAATAGTCATGGTGACATTTTTTAGTGTAACAGATTGCCCCCTAAAGTGCGAAGCCTGGAATAGATTAGGGTTTGTAATATCTAGGAAGGGTGAAGTGCTTTATCATTTCAAGGATTATCCCGTGGAGAGCCTGGTCAGAACCTGTAATTTTCAACACAAAATACATGTATAAGATTATATCATCACTGAGGTAGGCATTCCCATACTCAGATCAAAACTTTAATTAACAGACTAACTACTCTGATACAGGAATGATCTTGCAGTACATCACAATCATAGACTTTTGTAGACACAGTATGGACGCAGCCATCTGTTTATGATTAGTCTACTTAGATAATGAATACAAAACTCCTCGCAGCCTGGATGGTGGAAACTAGATCCAGGGTCTTCATTTCTACATCCCGAATTGGTACGATTCTAGCCATGCGAATAAACGAGTTGATGTCGAACATGGTAGAAACCACTTGATTACCAGTCGATGATGTAAACTATTAACAAGCGTGAGAGAGACCACCAGTAATGTCAATGGTTCTCAAAGTACCCAGTACAATCCATGAGATGTGAATGAATGAGCTGATGTCGAACATTTCACGGAATCCTTCGATCGAAAGTCAATGATGTAAACTGACGTCAAAGGTGAGAAACCTTCCATTGATGCATGCAGACTTCAAGGTACTGACGATTTCTAAGTCATCTCTCTAGATAATGTGCTGATGTCGATAGAAAGCAACCCGTTGCAGGCAAGCCCGCAACACGAAATCATTGTTCAAGTTGAAGAAATGTTGCTGTAAGGACTGACTCAGGGATGGTCAAATGGATGACAAGTATTTTGTAGATGAAAGTTTTGCTTGCAGACCTCTTGAACACATAACGACACGACAGATGGCTTGGTGACAAATAACTCAAAGTTAATCCCCGGAACTCGGTTAAAGACTTTCAAAGTGGTTTGATCAATTGTGAGGTAAAAGATTTCCCAACCCAGGTGAATGAAAAGTGTCGTGTTCAAGAGTGGTAATAAAGTCTCTTTTGAGACAAAAGGTAACAAACAGGTTCATTCTTCTCTTTTTTCCCCCACCATTTCTGGCAAGTACCTCTTTATTTTTGACAAGCTTGAGGAGGATAACATATGCTTGATTATAAGCTCATCCTTCGGATGAGTCCAACCTAGTTTTGATTCGAACCCTAGGAAGGAGTGGTTCGTTCCTGTTTGTAATTGAACAGGTCCTTTACTGTGAAATGTTTAACGAGCCCAGTATAGGAGAAACTCGGTGTTTTTCAATTTTAGAGAGTCTGAAAAACTTAAGAAAACTCCAAGTTGAACTTTTTCGTAGATTTGTGTCCCTCAAGCCCGAAAAAGTATAAAATAATACCTGGGGGAACCGCTTGATCTTGCGACCAAGGAGTACTTTCATAATTAGTGCCACTGACCTGAAAAGTAAAAAGCGATCAAGGACACGTCGTTTTATTTCCGTATCGAGTTTGAAACGACAAAAACCCGGCAATCTTTTCCTGATTTTACGGTCAGAAAAGAGCTATAAGGGGACCGTCTTTTAATTCCGTTTTAATGAGTGTAAAAGAAACGCTCGGCAATCTTTTCATATTTTAGGACTCAGAAAAGGGCTTAAAAGATGACTCTAATATTTTGGTTCGTGAAAAATGACAATTTTCCCTCTAAATCCCTTTGTCCTGCACAAAAAGCAACACATTACTCATACCTGTTTAAGATAGGCAAAAATACATCGAAAAACATCTTTTCATGGTGAAAAATGAACAAATTCATCCAAAAAACCTATAAAAAGACTTTTTACCATGTCATTTTTACCGTTTTACTGTTGAGGTTGAACAAAGGGCTTTTGGGCAAGAAACTTCCCGTGGTCGCTGTGGAAAATCCGACCGTCAGAATCGAACGCCGTCTCTTCCAGGTATTTTACAACATCCTACTCTTCATTTCTATCCGATTAAAATTGTTTTTTAGGTTTTAGTTTTGTTTTTTGGGAGGGTTTAGGTTTCAAAATGCGCTCCTCGATGGACGCAGGTTCCCTTCGGGTGACCTGCGTCCCCCGACTTTTTCCTATACAGGAAAATGGTCGGGGGACGCAGCCCACCTTCAGGCCAGCTGCGTCCCGACGCCCTGTGTTCCAAACGCGGGGTGCGTCCTCCATGGAACGCGGAATTTGAAACCCCAATCCTCACAAATAACCAATCAAATTTCCCCAAATTAATTCTAATCATTATTTCTTGGTGTGTAGGGCACTCACCATGTTGGATTGGAGAGAAAGAGAGCACGAAGAGGTTGATGAAGCTGCAATAGAACACCAACCTTCCCTGGATGCCCTAAAAGCATGCGGGTTATACAAATACTGGGCCATATCGGGCATGAGGGCTCAGGTAAGATTCTTAGAATGGCTGGTTGAGAGATGGAACGTTCAAGAGCAATGCTTTTACATAGGAGGGCACCAGCTCGAGATAGAGCCCTCGGATGTATACTTTCTCACTGGCTTGCCAAACAGAGGCGAGCAACTCAATCTAGCCGGGACTAGGCCGGGTGGCCAATCCCTTGTTAGTCTCCGGGAAGATTGGTGCACACCTGGTGCACACCATTCGAAAGGCGTGGAGATCAAACACATCTCTCTGCGTGAGCTCAAAGTTATAGCGTTCACGGTTACCAGAATTTGCGGCGCAGCCGCTTTACACATTGCTTCTGGGTCCCAAATGCGGATGGCAATTGACTGTTACCAAGGCACCATTTTCAACTGGTGTGATGCTGTGTCGGCTAATGTGAAGAGCCAACTGACTAAGGCAAAGAATGGACGATTAAAAGCTTTTGGATATGGGCCTTTAGTCGTGAGCTTTGCCTTAGAGAGAGTTCCGATGCTGATCCCTCAGCAACTCACTGCTGATATTTTGGGTCCTCGGGAGCCAAACCTGGTACGATGGGTTGCGGTGATGGCCTGGCATCCTGACGAGGGAGCGGCAGTTGTTCGATTTTCTGATAGTTACTTTCACTGGTTGGAGGACCAGGTTTTCTCGATCCAAGATTTTCCGTACGCCGGAGTAGATTTTCGACATCATCCAGAAATGGTTCTTCCACAGGGAGAACAATGGGATGACAGAGGTACTTTATTTTTCACAAGTTTTCAAATTATGTATTTTTTTGTTTTTATATATATCGTCTCAAAACTGATAGTAAAAATTTTCAAAATGCAGATGTTGGTCCACAGCGCCCAGCCAACCTCCGGCCTTTTGAGAGGAGACACCCAGTTGCACCGGTACCGGCCCCACAGGACGCGGCTGCAGAAGTACTAGCTGAGTTGGAGCATGATCTAGAGCGTCTGACGGCAGATATGCCTGAGACTACTATGGATGACATTCCTATCAGGCTTCAGCGCTTTGTAGTCGCAGTCCCTGGACCGTTTAGAAGATTTTTGCGTAAGGTAGCCCGTGCAGTGGTGTCGTATAGGGAGCACCACTAGTGATTGACTAGTCATTTTTGTAGACACATGTGACATTTTTGGCTTTTTGTACTTATCATTTTTGCCGATCATAAGGTGTTTTTCAACCTATGATCGAAGACGATGTATATTTTTTGACACACTCCTATCTATATATATATCACTATTACTGGCTTATCTTGTTTAACATATGTGATGAAATGTTTTTAAATTTACTTGCATGATTATCGTAAATGTCTGTCCAACATTCGAGAAGCAATTGCATCTGCTAATGTATTTAAAGACCTTGGAATATGCTGATATTCAATGTAATCAAATTCACGTTCCAAGAGACGCACTCTCAAAAACAACCTTAATAACACAGGATTTCTAATGGCATAAACTCTATTAAGCTGTAATACAACAAGTTCAGAATCTAACCTCACTATCAAACGTCGAATTCCAAATGAAATAGATTCGGATAATAATTCAACCACTTCACTGTATTCTGCAATGTTGTTCGTTGTTTGACCGAGGCTTACCCCATGCATAGAAACTAACTCGTCAGAGGGCGAATAGATAACCCAAGTTGCGGAAGAGATATTCCGTGTACTACGACAAGCACCATCAGCAAATCCAATGTATGTTTGGAGAGGCGTCGACATCTGTAATATCAAGAGTAAAACCAAGATAAGCCAGAATAACGACAAAAAACACACTCTCTAAGCTAAGCACACTGACTAAACTAACAAACACGCTAGCTAGAAAGAAAATCTATCCTATCTAAAAATTTCTCCATACCCACCATTTAAGCATAATACCTCTTTAGGTAAAGTCCATTTCTGGGTTTACCCAAAGAGTCCCCATCAAAATCAACCAGCTCATAAGCCCCTTTTGCTAGCTTTCGCTTTACAATGTAGGGTCCATGCCACATAGGAACGAATTTTCCAACACCTAGCTTATCGTTAGCTTGATCATATAATAGCACTAGGTCTCCCTCCGAAAAACTTCGAGGGGTTATATTTCTATCATACTGAGCTTTCATTCGTTTCGGATGAGTCTCGATTGCCAATGTAGCGTCACGTCGAGTCTCATCTAATTTAGCTAAGTACAATAAACGTTTCTCCTCTTCGGAAGTAGCTGGAAGTAATTCGACAGCCATTTGAAGTGATGGGATTTCGCATTCAATGGGTAACACAGCTTCCAAGCCATAAACTAGCTGGAAAGGAGTGAACCCTGTTGAATTTTTCACTGAGGTTCGGTATGCCCATAGCGCTGAAAATAACATGTTGTGCCAATTCGACCAATGAACACCAATGGTTCGTCGGATCATGATAACTAGAACTTTGTTGATAGACTCAACCAAACCGTTGGCTTGCGGATAATAAGGAGTAGAGCTATCGTGGCACAAACCAAGCTGGCTTGTAAGTTTATTCATCATGATGTTTCGAAAATGGCTCCCATGGTCAGTAATGATTGCTTGTGGGACACCAAACGTAGTTATGATATGATTGAATACGAAAACTACAGCTGTTTTGCCGCTTGCGTCGAATGTAGGCATCGCCTCAGCCCATTTAGTAAAATAATCAACCGCGAGGATGATATACGCATGCCCCCCGGCTAAGTGAGGGTTACAAGTAATAAAGTCGATACCCCATTTGGCAAATGGACCAACGGCAATTATAGGGTGGAGAGGAGCAGGTGGAGCGCGCATCTTGCGATCAAACACTTGACAGTTGTGGCACTTCCTGACGGCAATGACACAATCTTTAAACATAGACGGCCAGAAATAGCCAGCGCGCAACACCTTCTGAGTTGTGGCATACCCAGACATATGACAATCATTCAAAACTTTCTCAGCCTCTTCTTGAGTTAAACAACGGCGAAAAACTAAGTCTGCCCCCCGGTGATAAAGTGTATCTCCAATAATTTTGTATTGCTGGGATTGAAACCGAATTTTTCGACGTTCTGCCTTGGAAGCTTCAGGCCGAAAGGTTTGGGTTTGGAGATAGATGATTATATCCCCGTACCACGGATCTAAAGTACTGATAAGAAACAAATATTCATCCGCAATGGACTCCTCTGCCACAGTCTCTGTGTCAGCCAGCACTCGGGAAATCACACATCAATTCCGCAAAAACTAAGGATTTATTAGAATTGGACTTCTCGAACTCCAAGTCGAACTCTTGCAGGATAACAATCCATTTAGAGTACTTGCCCCCTAGCAGTTTTTTTATCAAAATATAAATCATAGGGTTGCAATCCGAAATAACTGTAGTTTTACGGAGAAGAATGTAGTGACGGAAACGCTGGACAGCTTGAACGGCTGCCAGGGCCAATTTCTCCACATGCGAATATTTTAACTCAGTGGGATTTAAGGTTCGACTAAGATAATATATCACAGGTTCCTCTCCGAATTCATCTTCTTGAACTAACACCATTCCAATGGTGGAATGCGAAGCTGCGAGGTATAAGAAGTAATCCTGGTTGTAGTTGGGAGGATGCAACAACGGTGCATGGGTCAACGCGTGTTTAAGTGCATCAAAAGATTGTTGAGCAATCTCGTCCCAAAAGAATTGTGCGTTCTGTTTCAACAACCGTGTAAAACCTTTAGTGACCTCGGCGTAGTTTGGGATGAATCAGCGTAAAAAGTTCGCTTTCCCTTGCAAACTTTGGAGTTGGCGCAAACTCGAAGGAGGAGGCAATTTGATGATAGCCTCGACTTTCGAGGGATCGACGCGAATGCCGGCTTTTGAAACAACAAAGCCCAGTAATCGACCTGTTTCTATACAGAAAACACATTTGTGGGGATTCAACCGAATTCGATAATGCCTACACCTCATAAAGATTGCTCGTAGGTGGACAAGGTGATCAGCTCGATGTAAAGAATGAGCAGGCAAATCATCGAGATACGGTTGCACAATGTGCTTGATGTCATGAAATGCATAAGACATCGCCCGTTGAAAAGTGGCCCCGGCATTCTTAAGCCCAAAAGGTAATTTGCAATAAGCAAATGTCCCCCATGGACAAATGAATGCCGTTTTTGGTGGATCGGCAGGTAGAATATTGATTTGATTATAGCCCGAAAAACCATCCATAAAGGAAAACATTTCACTTCCGGCACAATCATCAATAATTTGATCGATATAAGGCGTAGGATAGTTGTCTTTTGGACAAGCTCGATTTATATCCCTATAGTCGATACAGATTCTTATTGTTCCTTGTTTCTTGTTGACCGGAACAATATTCGATACCCAATCCGTTAACGGGATCGGATATATGAAACCTGCTTTCAACAGCTTTTCGACTTCTGCTTTAATCGCAGCCGCTTTTCGAGGGTGAATCTGACGCAACCGTTGCCGGACGGGTTTAGCATCCGGGTAGGTCTTTATTTCATGAACAACAATGGCAGGATCGATTCCCGGCATTTCCTCGTAAGACCAGGCAAACACATCGCGGAATTCTTGGAATAGGGCCTTGTAAGTTTGGATTTCTTCTTCTGTACAAGTGGCACCTATATGAATGTTTTCCTCAATTCCGGGCTTCACTGAAATATCAATGGGAATAGTACGAGAAATATTCCCTAAATTCAACTCTGAATCAGAATGTTTCGTTGGATCCTAAGCGTCTTTGACATATTCAGCGGTAAAGATAGATGAAAAATCATTTTCAAATGCATCATCCTTAGGTAAAAACGAAGATCTGTGATGGAGATCCTCCCATGGTAGATCGTCTACACTTAGGATTTCGCGAAGTTGTTCGTCAGATGACACGACTTCGGGAAACGCTATCCGTTCTAAGGGTGAGGTGAAAAGTGACTCTTCACTGACCACATTCATTTGGTCGACCTCGGTCAAATGAAAGTCGGTAAAAGACATGAGAGCTTCATAAGCAATTTCATATGGACTCAAGGGCATAGCATTACCGAATGAGTCTATCTCAGAGTCAGATGGAACAAACCAAGGATCATCATAAATAATGTTTTCTGATGTAATCATATGAATTGTTGCAAACGAAGGATCTACGCTGAGTGGAGGGAGAGGAAAAGTTCCCAGTAAACCGGAATCTTTAACTAAACCTACACCAACATCCCTATAAGGGATTGTCGTCTTACCGACATGCTGGATACTCTCTGAAGAGGCTGGGTCGGATGAAAAGTATGTCAGCTGATCAATAGTCACGATCTTACCGTTATGTGGAAACTTGATTATTCTGAAGACCGATGAAACGACCGCTATCATAGCATATGACCAACTTCGACCCAAAAGAAGGTTGTAGTCTAGAGGGGCATCAACCACTTCCACATCCAGACTAACGGTTTTACCTTCTACCCCTATAGGCAATTCTTGTAGAATACCAAACGGACGGAAACCACGGCCATCAAAGGCCTTAAGGATGGTGGGGGATTGGTTCAACGAAGGAGAACCAAGGGATCTCCAACATTGAATCGACATAATACACGTAGAAGCTCCCTCATCAATCACAGTCCGATGAATAGGCCTGTTTTTGACTATCACTGGAATTTGGAAAGCCATTTGATGGGGGAGATGCGGTGTACTATTTTCTAGATCGAAGATCATTAGATTCGGATCCTGAACATCAACAGCTCCGATAGCCGACAAAAGCAATTTTCGTTGTGCTGGGCATGATTGCAGCACTTCTAACGCCGACATTGCTGAGGGTGAAACAGCTAAGTCCTCAACAATGTTGTAATTCTGGGCCGCTCTCGCATGTGGATTGAAAGCAGACCTTCGAAGTACACCCTTGGCGGGCGGTTTAATTACTAAGTCCGGGTTAGGTTTTTCGATCTGTAGTGGATCGGAACCAGGAGCTGAGGTTGATGGATTAGAATGAGAAGATTATGCTTCCTTACCATCAACAGGATTCTTACTACCATAATCTTGCGATCGAGTCGCAATCCTCACATGAGACATCATCAAAATGGGTTCTTCACTAGCATTCGAAGAAGAACCTATCATCTTATTCTCCTGCTCCGGAAATGGATTTTTTAACACAACAGGAGTGGGAGAACCTTTGACTATTTTCACAACCTCGGCCCGATGAGGGCAATCTCTCGTAAAATGATCCTCTTCACAAATAAGACAAGGATATCGAGGTTTGCGCTTTTCATCAGTGGTTTCCGACTTTTCAGTTTTCTCCTTTGGAGCCTTGTCTGCTTTAGCCTTCTTCTTTCCTTTCTTCTTTCCACCGTTTTTGGATTTGGCCGTAGATGACTCTACAGCGTGAATATCAGCGGTAAGTTCAGGAGAAGACTCTCCTGTCGGAGAATCAGGCAAAGTGATAATTGGAGTAGTTGAAGCATTGGAAGACTTCTTCTTGCTCTTTGTATTCACGATACCAATCATACCATCAGCGGCATGAGATCCCGAAGGAGCAGCAGCGATTTGATTCGACTTTGGAAGATCCGGAATCTTCTCGTGTAATGTACCCGACTGAGTGTAAACTAAGTCAAGGTATTGTGCCTGAGCAATGACTTGCTCCTCAGTAACTACTCTGGCCTTAGCTACATCTTCAGTAATCTTCGGTAATAATGATTTGACAAACCATTCAGCTAAGATTTGGTCCGGGATAAAAACTTTCACTAGCCTTCTTCGACGTCTCCACTCATGAATGTGATCAGAAATATACGTGGACGTCGATTGTTTTAGTGAAGTTAATAACTCCGTGCCATTATTGTATCTGACCGGCAACTGAAAGTGAGTTAAGAACGAGGTAGCTAACTGGCTAAAATTGTAAAAAGAGGCCCGTGGTAACTCAATGTACCACTTGGCCGCGAGACCAATGAGTGTACGCTGGAAAAGACGTAAGTGGATCGAATCATCCGAGATAGAATTTGAAGCACACCAGAGGTGGTAAGTCATCACGTGATTGGACGGATCCTCTCCAGACTTACCTTCAAACTCGGGTATATCACTGGGCAACTTATTTGGCATTGGCGGCCAGAACTGAAGATATTGAATGGGATCGTTCGTTAGGCGCGTCAAGTCTGGTAAATCCAAAGTTGCGATAAACAGTAACTGCCGGTTAGGATCTCTAAAACTCTGGGTCACAATACGAGCCCCAGGAGGAGGATATCCAGGATAACTAGGAACAGGAGTCGCATTTGGGATATTATATCCTCCTGGAAAACCAGGATTAACCGGTCCGTACTGGGGTTGTTGAGGTTGTTGATAAGTGTACCCAGGATACGGTTGATACTGGTAAACCGGTTGTTGGACAGCCTGCCCATGTTGGTACTGTCCCTGGTACGGAGGTTGAACAAATTGAGGTTGAGTAGTGACAACCGTACTTATACCAGGCTGACCTACAGGCATCTGGACCGTGGTTTGAATCGTAGATCCAGACAACGGTAAAGATGTCTGAGGTGTGGTAACAGGGACAGTAGAAACTGGAGCCGTCGATACTCCAGAAGTAAGTATGGTAGATGTAGCGGTAGTTGCAGCAGCCGTTTGAGATGGAATACTAGGTGCAATTGGCGGCTGAGTAACTACCGAAGTTACAGAAGTTTGAACATTTGACTCGACAGGTTGCGGTTGCTGGGTTGGACCAGAAACTACGGGTTGTCCAGCTTGAGGAACCATCTGTATACTTGGCTGCAACACCTGTTGACCCTGTGATGGATCCCACACTAACATTCCAGGGTATTGACCCGTAACAGGTTGAGGATACTGAGATCCATAACCGGATTGAGGGTAGGATTGATAATTGTAAGGTGCAGTTCCCATACTTGGAACATATGACTGACCTTGAGGCGGTTGATAACCTTGACTCGAGTATTGACCTTGAGGTTGATAACCTTGAGGTAAATACTGATACTGGGGTTGACCTTGACCTTGAGGTTGGTACCCTTGAGGTTGATAACCTTGGGGTTGATACCCTTGAGGTTGCCATCCTTGAGGTTGCCATCCTTGAGGTTGATATTGATACTGAGGTTGACCCTGGGGTACATATTGAGGCTGGGGTTGACCTTGAGGCACGTATTGCACCATAGGTACATACTAACTTTGAGGTTGCCCCCCAGACACGATTTGTGTACCTTGAGGTTGCCCCCCAGGTGGTAATTGGCCACCTTGAGATTGAGAAACGGGAACTGAACCCGACATCATGTAAATGTCTCCTACACCCAATGGTACATTACCACTGTTTCCAATTAATAACCCATGATCAACGGGTTGAGGAGATGCTCCCGCAAAGGTACTAGAAAGAGATTGATACCCAGTAGGAACAGAAGGACCGCCATGTAAAAAAGATTCAGGACTTTGTGTAAACACGGACGACTGACCAGACATATTTACAGGAGTATGAATACCTCCAGGTGGAAAATGAGTACGAGGTGTAGAAAAACCTAGCCCAAAGTTGTCTAAATAATTGGTTAACGAAAGGTACCAAGTAGTACTTCTAGGAGTACTGTAAAAGATAGATTCACGCTCCCTTAGATCAAGGGTAATTTGATCTTCAGGATCAGAGACGCCTATTTCTTCCTCTGGAACAAGTTCTTCAATAGCAATCAAACCAACAGGAAGATTTTCGGTGATAATTCTTTCTATTCTCGGTGAATCAGGAACACTAGGAGTCGGAGTAACAGGTTCGGATATTTCTGGTTCTTCAACTGTATCACTAGCAGACGAAAAACTACCAACAAGCTCAGAAACTGTAACAGCTTCGGGATTATAACCTGTCTCTAAAATTTGGTAGTCTGGATGGACCACCAAGGAAGATTCTCCTTCTTCAGGTGAACCTACTCTACTGCCACTAGGAGGAGTTACAAGGACCTTTAAACCTTCTAGATGACTGGATTCATCTTGAGGAGGTTCACCCCTAAGTCTACGGGATCTTCTCAACAATTCGGCCATAGAAACAACTTCAGGAGACTGGCCCCGAAGTCTACGGGACTATCTCGGTAATTCCGCCACAGCTAAAACTTTTAACTACTACACACGAAAACAAAATAAAATTTCAAATCAAACCACCTAAAGTCTCTAAAGAACCAAACAAATTTGAATCACACGCCTAAAGAATCTAGGGCGTCAAACCAAACACAAACAGTAGTCTTCCGGACCAAAAGCGCTAGTTGGTGATGAAGCCCAACCTCGCTGGATTCAGTACAGAAATGGCGGGTGGAACAGTTACCCCGGCAACCTGCTTAATGAATAGACTAGACCAAGTTCCTCCACTTTAACCGTCTCGAGTGAAGTGAACCCCCTAGAAAATCCAAGTGAGTATAACCGATGTCTACTCCAGGTACAGTGGGACCTTCCCTCCACCGTCACCTCGGTAGAATCCTAAAGATAATGGCCACTAAGGTTACCAACCGCAACAAATGCACCTGGGGGAACAGTCTAAACTCCGACAGCACGCAAGGGCAGAGTAGCAAGCTCAATCCCCTTGCCGGCTCCTTGACAATAATCCAAGGTTTACCGACAAGTGACCCCTGGCTCCTCGACAATGGTTAATCCGAGGTTTACCGTTTGTAATACGTGTGTGTCTGGCGTCGTTCTCAACGAGGGGGGAATGATCCCCTCACTGGTTCGGACACGAGCTTGTGCTTCTCCTTTAAGAGGAGCTTTCCCAGAGTACAAATGAGACAATTGGATTTAATCTATCACAAGATAAGCTACTTGTTTGGTTTTGTTGTCTTGGAGAGTTAATTACTCACCTACTCCAAGACACTAGCCTGATCTAAATTGGTGCTTCAGAGCCCTAGTAAATAAAAGTTACTATTTCGATTTTACTTTAAGCGTTACTTTTATGGTTGTTCTTTAAAGTCACAAGGTAGTGGAAGTGAAACCAATGGTGTGTAGACTCGACTCCAACCACTACAAAGATGCACCTAAGATGATTTACTCTACTTTTCCTTTTTCAATGAAATTCTTAACTAAGAGAGTTGAGAGAATGCAAATTTTAGAGAGAAAACAACTTCCTTAGAAAAGACAATCAAAGAAACAATTCTCTTTTTCTTTTCAAGCACACAAACATGACCACTTTTTACTTGCACGAAAAACTCTTTTTCTTTCAAAACTTTCAAAGCTACTTGAAACAAAACTTTTCAAAGGAGATATTTTTGTATTTTCTCTTTTTAATAAAGCATATAAACCTATCTTAACACAAAACAATCTCAAAAGCTACAAAAACTATGAAAACTTGACTCACAAGCAAATCAAAAGAGAAATTACTCTAAACAAACCTAACAAGGCAAAAGCTCACAAAGATGATTCTAGGTTGTTTTACTTGATCAAAATCAAATCAAGGACTAGCTAATGCAGAATCAAAAGGCTAGTCAAAACAAAACTCAAATCTTTTTGTTCTTTTTGTAAAATGGAATTCAAGACTTAAACAACAAGCACTTCGAAATTGGCCCAAAAGACAACTCAATGGTAAGTTGCTCTCACAGGTAGACTTTATGATAGGTCTGTCTTCTAAGAATGTTGACAAAACCAGAGAGATCTAAGGCTTGACAACTTCTACCGCCAAAGTCACTACAAGACCTACTCAAAATCAAACCCTAGGGCTTATACTTCGATGAAATCCACTAAAACACTCAATGCTATAGAAACAAGTTCAGGTGAAGATCCTTGGCAAGGGACTAATGAATCTGGGCAGAAAAAACTAAGAAAAAACAAAATCTAAGAGTAAAAAAGCAAAAAATGGAGTTTTCTCAACTTTTAGCAGGGGGACGCAGGCGACCCGTTAGAACAGGTGCGGGCCCGCTCTGTGCACACAGCAAAAGTGCGTCCAGGGACGCACTGTGCAGCACTCAGAGGGTGCGTCCTACTGAAAAACTCAAGAAAAACCAAAATAAAACTAATCCTAAGCTAACCCACCCAGAGACAGAATCACAGAGCCAAAACCAGAAAAATAAACCAATTTTCTCAAAGCAAAGTTCACACAAAGGAAAAGACTTTTCTCATCAATGGATTCCCCAGTGGAGTCGCCAATTTGTCAGGCGGAAAGAGTCGATTGTGCGGACACAACCAACCTCCCTAGGAGCCTAAGACTCTCTAGTGACAAACAAGACAAATAAGATCTATCCTTCCCTAAACATGCATCATGATATGAGATATCAAGTGTTTCGTTCTTACCTTTGTCCAAACGCTGTTGTAGAAGTCCAAGCTTTGTTGATCTGGATGAGCTCCTCCTTTTCTCCAAAACCTGTAATCACCAACAGTCAAACAATTAAATAGCACCTGATTATAACATAAAACAAAGCATATTCAACATGTAGACCAAGGAGCACATGAAATAACTCATAAACAACAAGTTATTGAGAAGAATGGACTCATTTGCATTAATAGGTAACAAAAAGAACAAATACAACCTGAGCCTTGGTGTTGTGCAAGTCCTTCCCAGGGTCCGTCAAGAGTTCTCCTTTACTTTGACAAAGCACACCCACTTCCAAATAGAACAAGCAAAGATGGCAATCTCTCCTCACAAGCTTCTAAATGGGAGTCCTAATTCCTGTAGCATTTACCCTTAGAAAATGTATAGCTTCAACCTCTTCTCCTTCTGGCCCAATGCCTCTATTTATAGTGCTCAAGAGGAGGTTAATCAGGTCCACCATCAATGGGATAATCCCCTCTTTGGGTGGTATAGCTCCCTTATTGATGGGATAAGTTCCTCTTTGATAGGAGTGCATGAACCATCTGGAGGCGCCCAATACACGTCGAACAACCTTCTAGAATGCTCTAGAAATGACCACAAGTAACTTTTTAAAGATGAAACTTGCGCATTCTAACCTTTACAGGGGGATGCACCTGTCCCTTTACATACAGAGCGTCTTTGGACGCAGCTTTTGTGAACATTGGGAGCGTCCCCGCAGGTAAGGTTGAGAGAACCTGCGTCCCCAGAGATAAATACATTTATACAAGACTTTCTCTCTTTTTTGGAGTTTGACATGGAGAGAAGAGGCATAAGACTTGCCTAAGAGGGTAGCATGACTGTTGATTGAGCCATACTAACTGTAAATAGTCATGGTGACATTTTTTAGTGTAACGGGATTCTTTCATTCTTTACAATTACGGTGATATCAACACTTAAGTGATCAATACTGAAACTGAAATTTCTAAAACAGACCCAACCCAAAAAAAAATAACATAACTGAAAGCTCCTCCTTAACCTCTTTGGAACATGAGTTTTGATGGCTCCTGTAGAAAACATGGTTTTGGAGTAGGAATTTGGGTAGTGAACATAGGAAATAATCATGCTGAGGGTCACTCATACAAGCTTAATTTTCAATGTACCAATAACATAACAGAGAATGAGGCCCTTTTTCTAGGATTTCAATTTCTTAAAATGTTAGGTTCCAAAAGAATCTCCATTTAGGGGGATGCAGAATTAATTATAAAACAAATTAAAGAAAAATATTCAACTAAACATCCTAGGATGAGAGCATACAAAAACGTTGTGCTTGACTTTCTAGAAATTTTTCTTGAATATGAGCTTTTTGCAATTCCTAGAAAACAAAATATAATTCCAAAAAATTTAGATTTTTCAGCAAGCTCTTGTAAAAAGCCTTATCCTAATCAAGAATATGTATTGGAGGTGAAACACCGACTAACTGTACCAGAGAACATGAGGTATTAGCAAGTGTTTGGAAATAATAAACAGATTGAAAGTTTCCTACAATCCAAAGATGAGTTTCAAGATGATAGTTTTGATTTGGAATCTAAAGCAGATACTCAAATTTTTCTACATTCTAATCTATAAGGGCAACGCGATAATTTAGATGTAAATACACCTATAGATAATGTTGTAAATAAATTAGAATTGCTTGAGATAGACCTTGAAAAAGAAGAGTTTGAAACACTACAGCTTAAAGATGATGTTTTGTCTAGAGGTCTAGTCCCATTAGAAGAATTATTTGATTTCATTGGTGTGGCTTAAAATCATAAGATTTAGCCCACATGAACAGTAGGTGAAGAATGTAATTTAGGTACTGAAAAAGACCCCAAAATCATAAAATTGTCTAAATGAATCCTAGCTAATGAAAAACAAAAATATATCATTTTATTCTAGGAATTTAGTGATGTTTTTGTGTGGAGATATGAAGATGTTAAAACATATTGATACGAAAATTATACAATACAAAATTCCAATTAAGGAAGACTAGAAACCCTTAAAACAAAAGCTTCACAGAATAAATTTGGTTCTGATGCCTTTAATTGAGAAGGAAATCAAAAGAATGTATGACTCTAAAATCACAGTTCCTCTCAGGTATTCTAAATGGGTTTCCGATATTGTGCCAACTAGGAAGAAAACAAGTGAAATCATATTGTGCATAGATTTGGAGAACCTTAATAAAGTCCCTTTAAAGGACAGCTATCCCTTACCTAAAATGGATCATATTCTTGAAAAGGTAGTTGGATCTTCTAGAATTTTTTTATTAGATAATTTCTCAGGTTATATTTAAGTCTTAGTCCATCTAGAGGATCAAGATAAAACAACCTTTACTACTCCATGGGGTACCCTCATGTATGTGAAGACACCATTTGGGTTATTGAATGTTTGGGCGACATTTCAAAGAGCAATGGATATTATTTTTTTCGATGAAATTGGCAGATTTATTGCGTTCTATCTAGATGACATAACTATATATTCTAAAATTGATGAAGAACATTTGATGCATCCGAGAAGAGTATTTTAAGAATGTATAAGGTTTGGGATTTCAGTAAATCCTAAGAAAACAATGTTCGACATTGAATAGGAAAAATTCCTTGGTCGTATCATATCTATAGGAGGTATTAAAATTGATCCTAAAAGGATTGAAGCTATTATAAAATAAATCATCCAAGAAACATTAAATAACTTCGATCATTTATTGGTATAATAAACTCGCTGAGAAGATTTATCCCTAACCTTGCAGAACTTCTCAAAAACATGCTAAAATGAGATTTTGAAATGAGGTGGAACATTGAAGCTAGGAAATCATTTGACCAGGTTAAACAAGAATTACCAAAGGCATGCTTCCTTATTAGTCTGGATTTTACTAAATATTTTATAATCTTTTCATTTGCTTCTGAACATGTTGTTGCAACTTTTCTTTTGCAGAAAAATGATGAAGGATTTGAACAACCCATTGCTTTATTTATAAGGTCTTGATGGATGTTGTACTCAAGTATAATGGAGAAATAGGTTTTTGAATAGATAAAAGAAATTAAATATTTCAGAGTATATATCCTTCATTCTCATATAATTTCTTATGTGTTAAATGTTGTAGTTAAAGATATTTTGACACACAATGGACTAGATGGCAAACGAGGAAAATGGATTTCCATCATTCTAGAATATGATATGGAAATTAAGCCAACAAATCTTATGAAAGGACAAGGATTAGCCAAATTTATGGATGAATCTAATTTTAATGCTTTCGATATCAACTTTGTTGTTGAATTGGATGATCAAGAGGAATAGGCGACTCCACTACCAGACGAGGATTTCATGACCTCACCCTGGTATGTGACCTTATTTATGTTTTATTTATTTTAAATACTCCTCCTGGTCTAAGAAAAACAAAGGCTATATTTCTGAAGCTAAAAGGAGTTAAATTTTGAATCATAGAAATTTTTTTATATTGGAAAGATGTTGGTGGTCTTTTACTAAACTTTCTATTAAGAGATGATGCAGAAAGAATAATGCGGGAATAACTTAAAGGTGATTGCACTGGCCATCTGTATTGGAAAAGCACTACCAATAATATCCTTAGAGCTAGTTTGTACTGGCCTACACTTTTCCCAGATGTTCCTAAGAAAGTAACCTCTTGCCACAAATGTCAAATCTTTGAAGGGAAAAGAAATATTTTGCCTCTACCTTTGAAGCCCATATCTGTTGAAAGCCCTTTCCAACAATGGGGATTGTATTTCATTAGAGAAATGCATCCACCATCCTCTGCTCAACAAAAATGGATCCTTACCACTATTCATTACTTCACCAAATGGATTGAGGCCACTCCTTCTAGACAAGTCACAGATGTTGTTATCATCAAATTCTTAGAAACCAATATCCTATCTAGATTTGGTTGTCCAAGTAGGCTTATTACAATAATGTTGCAGCCTTTAGATTTAAGAAAATGATAGATCGCTGCAATAAATACCATATCACACTGGGACATTCAACGGCTTATTACCCACAGGGTAATGGGTTGGCTGAACCATCAAATAAAAGTATGGTAAATATTATTAAGAAGCTGTTAGTAGAAAACAAAAGGTCATGGCACAAAAAGCTCATAAATGCACTTTGTGCTGATAGGCTCACTGCAAAGAAATCAATTGGCATGTCACCATACCAATTGGTTTATGGAATGGATGTTGTATTTCCATCTTCTTTTGGAGTTTGAGTCATGAAGTTAATTTAGGAATTGCAATTTCAACCAAATGACATTCAAAGGAGAATTGATTAGACAATCCAGTTGCAAAAATCTAGGGGACAAGTTTATAATAAGACTCAGGTCATCCATGAGAATATGAAGAAAATATTTGATAGAAGGAGAAAAGAAGATGATTTCACCTAGCATGATAAAGTCTTAAAGTGGGATTCTAGAAGAGAATGCAAAGGGAAGCATGGAAAAATTGACAATTTATTGATATGACCTTATGTCATTTATGCTTTTAGAGGGTGTTATCACTCAGGTTATCCCTTTTGACTCCCAAAGGGATACGACCGAGGTAAACACAAACCAAATTTGGACTGCAAGCCCTAGCCTGCCTGCAGTCAGAGAGGGCTCTCTCTTTATGATTTAGCTTTGTTGAAAGGGGTGATTTTAGGCTAGATATGATGCACAGGGGTTTGATTGAGTTTTGGCGGGAAAACTGACACTTTCAGGCAGAGAGGCTGAGTATAGTCTGAATGTTTCAAACCATTGGGCGTGGAGTCGAGGAGGGGAACTGCTGGTGTTTTTCTTTAATAACAGTGAGGGGAAAATGGAGCGAGATAACTGAGGCAGAAGCAAATTTCAGGTTCAAGGGATGGCAAGAATGCTAAAGAAAGAGAGGCAGTTAAGAATCTCTCCAACAGATTAGTAGAGGAAACAACAAGGCACTACCTAGGAGCAGTTAAGAATCCCTAGATAATTGGCCAGCACAGGTGAACTGGGGTAAACATGAGCCATAAGGAATTCAATGTTCATAACCAATTCATTCAGAAGAAAACATCAAGAAACAGCAGGAATTGAGCATAATGAGTATTTAACTAATTCTAGGCTATTCTTTCTTCCTGCTATTTAGATAATGGCAAACACATAAACAGAGATAAGAGGCACTTATTGCTTCAGGCCGCAGCGCAGGAATTCCATCTCCAACTCTTCGACACATTCATCAAAAATAGACAGTTCGCTCTCCAAGCTTTAAGCAATCTTTGATTACAGAAACGTTCAGGTATACACAGCGAGTCTCTGGTGAAAATTACCAATTAACCCACCCTTAAAACTATACAGAGGGTGGTATATATAGGGAAAAACTCTGCGGAGTTTCCTTTATTACATCTTGACCTAATTAGGTCACAAAAATGACTACTGGACCTAATCCTATCTAGAAATAAATGCAAAGAATGTCTCGGGCCGTGCTCAGGGCCGATGTGTCAAAACTAAATGAATGATGCTGTCCTTGGTGGCTTGCTACAGTGCTTTCTGCAATAAATGGGTATGGTTCTCTGCTTCCTTGCTGTCCTGGTGCCTTAAATGTTTTGACGGTGATTTGAAAGCAAGGATGGGCTGGTGCTTATCGATTTGATTTTCTGGGGGCTTCATCAATGTTCAGGCGCCTCGAGCCCCTAAAAATCATGACTGTTTCTTTCTGGTGTCCTTTCTTCCACTGATACTCTCTAACAAAATCTGGGCTACTGATCTACTGTGCTGCGTGTCTAATCACCAGTAAATGGTCGCTCTTCGGCCTTTGTATCATCTGGAATTGTCTTCTGATCATTTTGGTATGCTCTGTGAAGAAAACGGATCATTTCTGCGCCTTTTCGGGCTTCCTGGGGCCGCATGGGGCGAAGATTCCTTAAAGATTCCCTGAAGATTCTCCATTCTGGCTCAAAAAATCTTGCGATGAGCGATTTGCGTAAATTGCTCATCAAAAACTGCCTCAAAATTCGATTCCGGGGCTCCGAAGTGCGATTTTCGCGCCTCTGCGTCCAAAAAGGGCTGATGACGTCAGCATTGTACGACGGGTGACGTCAGCATGACGTGAGCATGGCGACGTGGCGGGATGACGTCATCACGTACGGACGATGACGTGGTAGGTATGGTGGCAGGACACGTGGCAGTGACGTGGCAGGGGGCCACGCAGGCAAGTGACTCATCGGATGACTGTACAAGGGGGGTGACGTGGGCTGTTGACTGTGCAGGGGTGACGTGGGCTGTTGACGTCACCGGGCAGTAAGCAGTATGTGGCGCACTGCTTATGGGGGATGGCGATTTCGAAGGGAGGGGCTCCACCACAGCCCGACGCTCGACGCGTGGCGGGAGTACGGAGGCAAAACCACCGAACTCCCGGACGTTAAAGGCCGGGCGCGTCAGGGATGAGGATGCCCGACAGCCGTTGATCTGCGGGGCTGTGGATCAGACGGCTGGCGTCGAACGCGACGGGACAGGGGGTTAATGGGCGGGAATATTCACAGGAATATTCCGGGTTTAATGTGCGCGGCGAGGTGGGTTAGAACTTAGGGAAATGGGTTTAATGGGTTTTTACAGCGGTGGGGTGGATCTTTACAAGGGGGAGGTGAAAACATGGGTTTTTTGGGGGTTTTTGGGGTTAAGGGAGAGGTTACTAGCTGACCAGATGTCAAACTAGTTCCTTAATGACTCGGATGGGCTAAAAACAGTCCCAGATGGACCGAGATTTCCTGGACTTAGTAAAAAGTATGGCTATATTTCCAGGGAGTGGTATTTACATAGGGGGATTTATATACATGGTTTTAATAGGGGGAGGGAAACTAATAGGGAGTTACATAATAAGGGTGATAAAGAAATGTTAGTGAACTCCAGCCTGAGTGCCTCCAACTGAAAAACTGCCTCAACGCAAAAATGGATTGCTTTATCAAAACTAGAACACAGCAGTGGCCTTTAGACCAGCCTACTCTCATGGATGCTTTCTGGCCATCTATAGCAAATATGGAGCATTGCAGCATGCATAGCACGACATATTTGGCATGTAAAATTGTCGATCATGAAAGATGATTAACCTACTGCAGCAGGAGGCTAACAGTGGCTCCACTTGGGGATGGCTTTTCCTTGTGAAAAGTCATGAACAACAGGTCAGACTGCCTTGTATTCAATTGTTACCGTGTTCTGCAAATTTCTCTTGGCTGGCTGCCTTATTAATCCTACCTACCTACCTACCCTAACCAGCACTTGCTTTGCTGTTAGGTGAAGTGAAATAACCAATGCAGCCACTTAAGTAATAATAACATGAGTGGGCTTTGCTGCTTATGCTTGCTAGTGACATCAACTGAGATTTTGCAATTTGTTATGGCTTTGTCAATTTTTGAGAAGATCAGGAAGCTACTGACCTCGTTTGCAGTGTTTAAATATTGTAAAAAACTATCCTGCAACATATATATACAATTTTTTGGCTGAATTAAAGAACTGTACAAAGGTTCAAGATCACTACCATGCCTTGGAGTCAGGAGATCATTGTCAACTCGATACTGAGCCTTGCAGCCTGCTGATGGCGATGTGCACTGATTCCTTTCACCATTCTGCCTGCCAGCGGATAGGTCATTTGGTACTTGCAGAGGTGCTTGTAATTTATTACAATCTGGCTCGAATAGGGCCGGACTGATCTGTGCGGGCTGCTGGTCTTCTTCTTCTTTGAATAATTCAGATGGCTGAAAACAAAGAGGCAGGGGATCCATTTGGATCATCTGGTCATATGCTTCTGCTTCTGGGTCCTCCTCAATCTGATATTCAATGGCTCTTTGGGGCTGCAAAACTAGAGGCGATACCTTTGGAACAATATCTTGATTAACCTCCAGACGGTCAATAGCAACAGGTGGTGACACTTGATCATATATAGCATGATATTTATCCTTAATAAATTGAAAAGATTCAAAACAAAACGACAAAGTTCCTTCACTGAAATCGGCACACTCTGCGTCTTCCTTCTTTTCTTCATAGCTGAGATGGGCACGCTGATCATTAGGTTCAGGTTGCTGAACCTGAATACTACTTCCTGCCAAAATAGGATCTGATTCCTCTGCAAGGCTGATTTGACCATTAGGCTCATAATGCTCATTATACAGATCATACTTGAGCAGACAGTTGAAAGAAGAGGAGCTGTTATACTCACACAGTATATCAGGAGACTGCTCCATCATGTACGGCTGGATGAATATGTCATCTGTTTTGTGGCAGGTTTGTTCGTGAATGTCACTACTTTCCTGTTGTGAAACAGATCTGTTCTGGTGCTCTGAACTTTCTACTTTCATTGTGATCAGCTGCATCATTTCCTCTGTCTTTTGTAACACGCTATGAAATCTTTCTTCTTGTTGTGCTTTGCGCTGTTCCTCCCTTCTTTTTAGATTTGCCTCCACGTCCACAGCTATGTCCTGCATCTATTTCAAAGTGGACAGGCATCTTTCTCTCAAACAGAATTCCATTTATACGTCAAACGCTCTAGGATATTGCAATAGAGCTAAATCAAGGGGAGGTCTTACATTTAGAGGCATGGCTTGATAAACTTGATTGAATCTGTCTGAAAACAACTGAACAGATTCATCTGGATGCCTTTCTAAATGATTGTATTCTTCGATCAGCAAGAAGAGATTACCTCTGATCATCCATCTATCAAGGAAAAGCTTGGCACACTGCAGAAACATAGAGATGCTCGCCTCAGGCAACGCTTTAAACCAAGTCCTAGCTTCGCTTTGCAAAGAAAGGGAAAATAATCTAAGACTGACATCTTCATCTTCCACTTCAAATGTATTAAGATAATCTTCAAAAGCCTGGTTATGTTTCTGGGCAATAGTGCCATTCTCTCCATCAAATCTAGGGAGATATTTAGGATGATTCGCTGGCAGGGGACCAAGCACAAGAGGCAAAATGAGTGGCTTATATCTTTCAGGAACTTTACGAGGCACGGAGTATGTACAGGAACTAGAAGACTGGACTCTATTTTTGGTTCCTCCCTAACTGTATGATGATCTTCAACAGCATTTGAAAGCTGCTGCTCTGATGTGCAAGGAGGCTTTTCAACAATCTCTTCCAAAGGAAAAACACAAAAATTTGACATAAAATCGCTTTTAAAGTACAATATGCACAGCAAAATTTGGTGCAAGAGAAAGAACATGATTTCTTGGATGATAGTCCAAGTCGAGAGCCTGATCTGCTTATACAATTCCTTCGGGTTCATTTCTCCAGCGGAGTCTTTATTATGGGGATGATGTGGAGTCGCCAGGTGGATGATGTGACCTTAAAGTGCCTGATCTCTGTCCACCGTCACAGATCAGAGCTGAACATGAAAAACCCTGAAGAAAAGGAACACTTTCTCCAGAAAACGAGGCGAACTGGTCAAAATTGAGGATTTGCACTAATAAACACATGATTCATCTCCCCAGCGGAGTCGCCATTATACAAATGATTCATCTCCCCAGCGGAGTCGCCATTATGTTATCACTCAGGTTGTCCCTTTTGACTCCCATAGGGATACGGCCAAGGTAACCACAAACCAACTTTGGACTGCAGGCCCTAGCCTGCCTGCAGTCAGAGAGGGCTCTCTCTTTATGATTTAGCTCTGTTGAAAGGGGTGATTTTAGGCTAGATATGATGCATAGGGGTTTGATTGAGTTTTGGCAGGAAAACTGACACTTTCAGGCAGAGAGGCTGAGTATAGTCTGAATGTTTCCAACCATTGGGCGTGGAGTCGAGGAGGGGAACTGCTGGTGTTTTTCTTTAATAATAGTGAGGGGAAAATCGAGCGAGATAACTAAGGCAGAAGCAACTTTCAGGTTTAAGGGATGGCAAGAATGCTAAAGAAAGAGAGGCAGTTAAGAATCTCTCCAACAGATTAGCAGAGGAAACAACAAGGAGCGACCTAGGAGAAGTTAAGAATCCCTAGATAATTGGCCAGCATAGGTGAACCGGGGTAAACATGAGCCAGAAGGAATTCAATGTTCATAACCAATTCATTCAGAAGAAAACATCAAGAAACAGCAGGAATTGAGCACAGAGAGTATTTAACTAATTCTAGGCTATTCTTTCTTCCTGCTATTTAGATAATGGCAAACACATAAACAGAGATAAGAGGCACTTATTGCTTCAGGCTGCAGTGCAGGAATTCCATCTCCAACTCTTCGACACATTCATCAACAACAGACAGTTCGCTCTCCAAGCTTTATGCAATCTTTGATTACAGAAACGTTCAGGTATACACAGCGAGTCTCTGGTGAAAATTACCAATTAACCCACCCTTAAAACTATACATAGGGTGGTATATATAGGGCAAAACTCTGCGGAGTTTTCTTTATTACATATTGACCTAATTAGGTCACAAAAATGACTACTGGACCTAATCCTATCTAGAAATAAATGCAAAGAATGTCTCGGGCCGTGCTCAGGGCCGATGTGTCAAAACTAAATGAATGATGCTGTCCTTGGTGGCTTGCTGCAGTGCTTTCTGCAATAAATGTGTATGGTTCTCTGCTTCCTTGCTGTCCTGGTGCCTTAAATGTTTTGATGGTGATTTGAAAGCAAGGATGGGCTTGTGCTTATCGATTTGATTTTCTGGGGGCTTCATCAATGTTCAGGCACCTCAAGCCCCTAAAAATCATGACTATTTCTTTCTGGCGTCCTTTCTTCCACTGATACTCTCTGACAAAATCTGGGCTGTTGATCTACTGTGTTGCGTGTCTAATCACTAGTAAATGGCCACTGTTCGGCCTCTGTATCATCTGGAATTGTCTTCTGATCATTTTGGTATGCTCTGTGAAGAAAACGGATCATTTCTGCGCCTTTTCGGGCTTCCTGGGGCTGCATGGGGCGAAGATTCCTTAAAGATTCCCTGAAGATTCTCCATTCTGGCCCAAAAAATTCTGCGATGAGCGATAGGCGCAAATCGCTCATCAAAAACTGACTCAAAATTCAATTCCGCGGCTCCGAAGTGCGATTTTCGCGCCTCTGCGTCCAAAAAGGGCTGATGACATCAGCATGACGTCAGCATTGTACGGCAGGTGACGTCAGCATGACGTGAGCATGGCGACATGGCGAGATGACGTCAGCATGATGTCATCACGTACGGACGATGATGTGGTAGGTACGGTGGCGGGACACGTGGCAGGGGGCCACGCAGGTAGGTGACTCATCGGATGACTGTACAAGGGGGGTGACGTGGGCTGTTGACTGTGCAGGGGTGACGTGGGCTGTTGACGTGACGGGCGGTAAGCAGTATGTGGCGCACCGCTTATGGGGGATGGCAGTTTCGAAGGGAGGGGCTCCGCCACAGCCTGGCGCTCGACGCGTGGCGGGAGTACGGCGGCAAAACCGACGAACTCCCGGACGTTAAAGGCCGGGCGCGTCGGGGATGAGGATGCCCACTAGCCGTTGATCTGCGGGGCTGTGGATCGGACGGCTGGCGGCGAACGCGACGGGACAGGGGGTTAACGGGCGGGAATATTCGCAGGAATATTCTGGGTTTAATGTGCGCGGGTGGGTGGGTTAGAACTTAAGGAAACGGGTTTAAGGGGTTTTTACAGCGGTGGGGTGGATCTTTACAAGGGGGAAGGTGAAAACATGGGTTTTTTGGGGGTTTTTGGGGTTAAGGGAGAGGTTACTAGCTGACCAGATGTCAAACTAGTTCCTTAATGACTCGGATGGGCTAAAAGCAGTCCCAGATGGACTGAGATTTCCTAGACTTAGTAAAAAGTATGGCTATATTGCCAGGGAGGGGTATTTACATAGGGGGATTTATATACATGCTTTTAATAGGGGGAGGGAAACTAATAGGGAGTTACATAATAAGGGTGATAAAGAAATGTTAGTGAACTCCAGCCTGAGTGCCTCCAACTGAAAAACTACCTCAAAGCAAAAATGGATTGCTTTATCAAAACTGGAACACAGCAGTGGCCTTTAGACCAGCCTACTCTCATGGATGCTTTCTGGCCATCTGTAGCAAATATGGAGCATTGCAGCATGCATAGCACGACATATTTGGCATGTAAAACTGTCGATCATGAAAGATGATTAACCTGCTGCAGCAGGAGGCTAATAGAGGGCATACTACATTTTTTGTTAGAAATATAGATTCGCTAGATTTACCTGGTGGACCCGTCAATGGCAGGATGCTCAAACACTATTTCTCTTAGAAATAGAGACTTTTTTTCTACCATTTATCATTGTAGAAGGCCCTAAGATTCTATTGATGTGCTACCATAAGTACTGCAACAAATAAACCAAAGGTGGATATTCCTGAAATAGAACACTCAAGGCTACTAATCCAATTTTCTTGGCACCTCACAGGGACAATTCCATCCCCAGCTCAAGCCACAATTAGGGTCCTATAGTTTATAGGATGTTGAGGTAATTGAGTATTGTATCTCAGGAATCTTATTTTCTAAATACTTGTCAATCTGCCAATGATTTCCAAATAAAATAAAAAGAATTAAAAATTGAAAAGAGGGTGTAAATAAGAAAAAGAGAAAAACAACAAATATTGAAAAAATAAGAAAATATTGAACCCCACCAAAAGAATGTTGGGTTGTGTTATATTCTTTCCACAACTAGCCCACGTAGTTAACCGAGGGTTAGAGCGGGGGAGGTCACAGGGGGTTTGAGGGGCACCCATAACCCCACTTTATGGGGTCTAGGGCAGCGCCCTAGAAAATTTTGGTTTTGGACCCTATGTTAGGTTGGGCAGACCCACCTATGGTTTTGTGCATGATTTTCACACATGTTTTTGGACGCGATGGTTTTCAATCCATGGTTTTGGACGTGATGGTTTTTTCGGTCCATGGTATTGGATGCTTTAGCATGTATAAATATGTATTGTAACATTGAAAGGAACATAATGAACAATCAAGCTGGTAGTCCCAATTTTGGGATCTCGGGGAAAATCTTTATGTATATGTGTTTTATGTGTTATGCTCTCACATTGTTTATTTTCTGTGTTTTAGAATTCGTATGCAAGTAATTTCTGTATGGGATTAAAACTTATATTTGGTATCGGAGTAGCTTTGGCTTCAAGTGGATGCCTTTGTTGCTAAGCGGTTTCGCTTGGGCCTATGGTAGACCCTGTTCAATGGGAGATTTGCGAGATCGATTTTGGTGGTGAAAGAAGATGGCAGGCAATGGAAAGATAGAGATCGAGAAATTTAATGGTCAGATTTTTGAGTTGTGGCAACTCAAGCTGGAGGATCTGTTGGTGGATAAAGATTAGTGGATCGTGGTAGATCCGGGTACTAAACCAACAAGAGTGTCCAATGAAGAATGGAGGAAGTTGGATTGGAAGGCAAAGAGCACAATACGATTGTGTGTCTTAGATTCAGTATTGTGGAATGTATAAGGGGAAGCTACGACAAAGGCTTTGTGGGACAAGTTAGGGACTCTATACCAATCTAAGTGTCTGGTGAATAAACTGTTCCCGCGGAAAAAGTTGTATAACCTGAGGATTAAAGATGGAGACTCAGTGATAGAGCATCTGAACGCATTTAATGATGTGGTAAGTCAGTTAGTGTCTGTTGATATTAAAATTTCAGATGAAGATAAGTGCATCAGTTTGTTGTGTTCTCTACCAGATTCGTGGGATAGTCTGGTTATTGCAATAGGTAGCAATGTAACTTCCTTGTAGTTTGATGAAATAGTCTCATCCTTGCTGATGGAGGAGATAAGATAAAAAAATATGGAGAGCCAGAATGGTGATGCCGTGTCCGTATGAGGACAGTCCCAGAATAGAAACAAAAATAAGTTATCGAGTGGGAGATCTAAATCTAGAGGGAGATCTAAATCTCCAAGAAAACTTGTAGAGGTGGTGTGCTGGAAATGTGGAAAAGAAGGGCACTACAAAAGGGACTGTAAATTTAAAGCTCCTGATAAAAGAAAGGAATCTGATGATGCTCCTTCTGCATAGGCAAAAACCACCTCAGATGAAGGTGGGGATGTGCACTTGGCTTCTTCAAGTAGACATGTACATCATGAGGTATGCTTGATTGACTTAGGTGAATCCTTTCACTTCACTCCCCATAGAGAGTGGTTCTGCTAGTATGAGAAATATGATGCTGGTGATGTCTTCTTGGGGGATGATAAGAAGGCTAGAATCATTGATCATGGAAAAGTAAAGTTGAAGTTGAAAGGTGGAAGGGTTAGAACACTTCCGGGTGTTTTGCATATTCCTACATTAGCCAGAAATCTGATTTTTGTAAGCAAGTTGGATGATGCATGTGTAAAAACAGTGTTCGAGAAGGATACCTGCAAAATGGTTTAGGGAGCATTGGTATTGATACAGGGAGTTCGGATTGGAACTCTATACAAGCTGCAAGGTAGCATTGTTGTTGACGGGTGCAACAGTTCTGTGGTTCGTGAAAGTGGAGCAAAAAACCTAGTTGTCTTTAGAGAGAATACCATGTTGTGGCATCAAAGTGTCAAGCGATAAAAAAGTGTCTTTTTAACTCCTAATTACCTTCACATTAATTGTCAACCCAGGGACGACTTTTTATTCCAAGAGTGTACTCAGTCTGAGGCGGCTATTTACTCAAGAGTAATGTTATGAAAGATGTAGTACAGTGCTCAAAATACAAGAGTAAATGAATGCTTGAAATAAAATCTAATTAAAACAACAAGAAAATCAAATGCTCTGTAATTAAATCATTCACTCACACAACCCTCAATTGAGGATACAGTAGCAATAACTCATTCCTCTAGAGATTGATACAATTGAAAAGGCACTCAAAAGAAAGATCATCAAACTGGGAACTAGACAACATATGTCAATGTTCACTACAGTCTCAGACCTTCTGCACACCAAAGCAAAGATAATGCAAATAACAAGAAATGGAACAACAGCTAGGAAATGTAACGACAACTAATTCTTATAAACAACACCACCTTAATCTACAAAAATAAATGCAACAATCATGTCCTATAGAAATCAAATAGCAATCTCTTATCTTGAAGGATGAATCGAATAGCACATGAAAATAGACAAACATTGATTAATGATGAAATATGGAACAACGCTTGAAAGCCAAACAGAAATACACAACAACATAACACACAACACACCTTAATGGTAAACTGATCTTGGTAATCCACTTATCAATCTTAGTTATAAACAATACGATTGTATTTTATAATGGAACAACAACGTCAATAGATTCAATAATCACAAGGAAATATAATCTCTAAGATGAATTCAGTAATACCAATTAAAGAGTGTTACAACACGGTTACACTGTAATTGAATAGCAATAACATTCTGTAAGGATCAGTAACGTTATATCAATGATTAAAAGAACAAAAATGTGTTACCAAGTCAAGATGAATCAATACGACATTCCCATCATAGAGAACGACATCACTCAATTGAACATAAATCAGATATAACAGAACCGTGATGTAAAATAATAGAACATACCATATTACCAAATAAAGCTGATAAGAAAAACCACGCATAAACCTAAAAGATAATATACAATAGCAGCACAATCCACCAGAGGCTGGGCCCTTATCTGCCAGCGGATGCTGCTGGGCTACTTTAGACAAGAAGAATGAACAACAACTCCTAAATCAGGTATTAATCATTAAACTGTGAAATCATTACAGCAGCTGATGCTTTGAGAATTACAACATGCAACAATCTCCTTTTCCTCCTATTCTATCATATCCCATCATTATTCTTGAATCTCTAAGTCTGAATCCTTAATTCTCCATCATTTTTCCATTCATATCTTTGATCTCTATTTTCATTTAAATAGAGAGAGATCATAGAGAAGTTACAATAAAGATAAGTACAACATCATTTCTATTACAAAATTGGATTTTTTCCAACCAATTGATCAATAAGAAAATATATTTTCATTCATCTTTCAACAAGGGCAAGGCAAATTTGGCTTTGCAGTTGAGATTTGGAAAACGGCCACACAGCAAATCTGAGAAAATCGTGCTCAGAGAACCCTGCATTTCTCTCAATACAAGTTGAATTTGGGCAAACCATTTTTTGTTAAAGTTAATTGGGTCCGTTCTAGACAAAACCCATGTTTCGGATTTTCCATAATCTACTTCATTTTCTTTGAATCTCAACCGTAAAATTGTCACTTCTTATTCCAACGAATTTCTAAGTTAGCACTTTTAATGATCAAATCTTCAATCTGGAAATTATCTTGGAGGCTAAAAATGGTGAATAATGTTACAACCAATTTACTAAAACTATCATTGATAAAATTATGCATAATAATCAATTTATTAGAAATAAATGAGAATAAATAATGTTTTTACATAAGAGCATAAATCATTGTAAAATAGAATTATATGATAAATTATGATAAATGATGTGATGAAGAGTGGTTGAAATGGGTGGAATAAGCATCAAAAAGTGATAAAAATAATGGCATATTAATGGCCCAACATAACCCCACACTCAATATGTTGCATGTCCTCATGAAACAAAAATTGAATATATTGCATGTCTTCATGCAACCCAAAGACAAAACCCATGTGTTAACCAAGCAATGAAAAAAATGTGTTCATCTCAGCTCATGAAATGGATAGAACAAATGAATTCTTCCTTAATTAATGAATATTCAAACTTAGGGATTTTGATGAAGGCATAACAATGAAGTTGCAGCGAAATATGATATAAGTGACAAAAACCTTCATTAACCATTTTCCTAAGAACTACAAACCTGATTTTGTTGAAATGTTGCAAGTAAATTTATAATATATCAATGCTTCTATGATCCCAAATTTAGATCGTTTTGATAGACGGATCATGAGATATAAACAAAATGGTTGTAGGTGATAGTGCACAATTTCCAAAATTTTACGAAGTAATTTAACTTGAAATTTTCTGGGTTTGTGTATTTTAATGATGCATCCAGAAATCACAAGAATTGAGTTCATAGTTTTAAAAATATTATGGAAATCAATTTCTACACTGTGTAAAAATGAAATTGTATGCCTTAAATGAGGAAGAAAGTAGAAAACATCCATCGCGCGTAGCAATTCCTCCCCCTCTCTGAAGAATTAGCATGCTCTCATGCGATGCTTGAAAAAAAATAGAGGTGGTTGCTACTATTTGTTGAAGTCTATGCTTGGTGTAAAACAACATGGAATAAGGGAGGTGTTGAGAATGAATAAGAATATCAATGGATGATAAAGACATGGTCATGAGAAAGAAATGAATGAAAGGAACACTCCCCCAAACTGAAAGATGATATGTCGTTGAAAAATGTGAAGTGGTACAGATGTGGACGGAAGGATGATAAATAATGCTCAAAATGGATTTTCATTAAATTCTCCTAAATTCGTAATAAATCAGAAAATTATGCTATTATACCTCAAGTTTCACCTCCAAAAAAAAATATGGAATGACATATATGTACTGGCATTTGTTGAAGCTGATGTAGGCAGAGCTGGTGCTGAAAGTGATGCAAAAGGTGGAATCCAAGCAAGCACATCATGTTTGACGAATTGTTCACGTTCGCGAGTTGCTCGAGCCTCTTCTGTTAGTTGCAAGAGTGTGGTCATGCGGCGAATAGAGTTCTGCCCATACTTGTTGTTCTCCTATAAACAAAGCACTATTTTGCATACAATGTTTTTGAATCCATAGTGTTAGTTTTGAATAGAAATAGATAAGATGCATGCAAAACTTTCAATCAGAAAAACTTTTGTGAAATCAACAAGTTATGGCAAAGTGTAGTAATCATATTGCATGCTATGTCATAATGCATACATTCCCCCTCTAATTGGAAAAGGGATTTCATGACCATAAAGCCTATGAAAAGTGTTATGCTGACGACAAGGCAAGGAGATGAAAAATACAACAGTAAAGGAAGCAGAGTACACATATCAATGATAGGACAGCGAGAGCTATGGTTATAATGAGAGTAGAGTGTATAAAGATAGTTATGAATAAGAGATAGGATGCTTTGGATTGATGATAAGTTATGTGAAAAAAAGAAAAAGAACAACAATATTCCAAAAACATGCTTTATTGACGATATTCTAGCTGAAAATGATGCGATTTATTTGAAAACAATTTCTCATGCATAAAGGTTCAAAACAGCGAAAATTAAGGAAATAACTTCTCTGATAAAAAGAAAAAATAAGAAAAGGGTATTATAATAATAATTGACAGTAAGATATAACTTCAATAGCATAAGTAGAGCCTCTGCTGCCAGCAGGCATTCATAGCCTCGACAGGGTTGCTTTTTAACCCATATGAGCCAGGATCCTCAATTTATAAATGGAGAGTTACAATGTTGTTCTACAGAAGAGATCAGTGTGTTGGCGTGGTAACCAGATAACCACACTGCCATTCACTAGGATGTAGCAAAAGTGATCAGGCTGGCTCGTGATGAGACCTCCTATTCCAAGGATAATTTGACTATCCAATGGATCATAACCCTGGTGTGGCGGCCATAACGGGAATGTCACTTTGTTACAGCCTTATGAACATGGTAGGCTGGCTCGTAATGAGACCCCCTATCCTCCATCTCCGAACAAAATTTTGTTGTTATTACACATTTTTATGATAAAAAGAGGGAGGTTCAGTACTCTTTAAGAGCAGGGATGGTGGAAGAAGTTGAACACGTCAATCGAAAAAAAATATACACATAATCTCATTTATTACAGACAGAGAAGATTATAACCAGGAAGGGTGGAACCAACATGGTTTTAAGATGATCAATCAATATCATGTACAACAGAAAAAAATGCAGTAAAGTAGTATATAAATAATTGTGTCCATTTTGAAAATAAGCTATCATCAAGGAACTCTCCTATTAAAGATCATAGCGTGAATGATATTAACTCGCTTCAATAGAATCCATAATTCTCGTCCTCATAAAAATAGTGTACTTCATGCCATAAAAGGGAATAAGTAAAATGTGGTTGAGATGAATTAGGAATAATCCCACAAGAGGAAGAAAAGGGTTGCTCTCAGAAATACTCCCAAAGTGTTGTTCTTTTGAAGGAACAACAAAAACACTCAAAAAGTGGTGTTCTGTGTAGGGAACAGCAAAGGAAATACACACCAAAAAGAAAAAATACACATAAAAAAGTGTGAAAACACAAATGCCATTGCTTTGGAAAAAAGAACAACAAAAACTAAAAGTGTCATTCCTTTAGAAAAGGAACAACAAAAATGAAAAGTGTCATTCATTTGGAAAATGAACATTAAAAATGCAAGTGTCATTCCTTTGGAAAAGGAACAACAAAAATGAAAAGTTTCGTTCCTTTGGAAAAGGAACAGCAAAAACGGAAGTGTCGTTCCTTTGGAAAAGGAATAGTAAAAATGAAAAGTGTCATTCCTTTGGAAAAGGAACAACAAAAACGCAAGTGTCGTTCCTTTGGAAAAGGAACAACAAAAATGAAAAGTGTTGCTCCTTTGGAAAAGGAACAGCAAAAATGCAAGTGTTGTTCCTTTGGAAATGGAACAACAAAATGAACCGCGAAAAAGAAACAGCAAAATGAACCATGGAAAAGGAAAAACAAAATGAACCATGGAAAAGGAACAGCAAAATGAACCGTGAAAAAGGAACATCAAAATGAAAGTGGAAAAGGAATGGCTGACACAAAAGGTGTTGTTCTTTTGAAAAAGGAACAGCAAAATAAAAATGCTGTCCCTTGGGAAAAGGAACAGCAGAAACAACAAAAGTGCACACAAATGTTGTCCCTTCAAAAAAGGAACAGCAAAATGCACAAGCATAAAATGCAAGCATGCAAAAAATGAATTAGATGTTCACTGTATTGATGCTGAGGATGGGTTACAGTTTGAATGAAGCAACACCTAAAACACAAAATATAAGAGAGATCAGAAAAGAAACAACATTTTATTTAAAAATAGTATGTAAATTAAGTTACAACAGCTATGATATTATGTAAAAAAAAGATCTCTTCGAAAAATGTTTTAGCAGCAGTGGTAAGACATGAATATTCAAATTGAAATCAATTCTTCATTTGTTATATTATGAATCCGTTGGGTAATGAGTTGGATGAAATTCCTTTGTTTTATAAATATTTCTTTCAAGAATCACTCATCCATAAATTGACCACCTTTATTTTTCCAGGACCTGCAAAAAACGAGTATCTTCCTGCAATAAAACATTAAATCATGGAGAAAGAGAGGTGATTGGGCTCCCCTAATCCAAGAATTATGCAAAAAACTAACAAGTAGTTACTTTGTAGAACAAATCCATGGAGAAAATAACAAAGTAAAATTTATTTGTTACCTGCGGGAGAGGCGTGGCCAATCATGCTGACCTGCAGTGTTTTGATCACAATTTCTTTGTTTTTCGTCCAAATTGAGTGATTCCAAATCCAAATGAGAGCTAATTCAAAGTTTTATATCTAGTAGGAACAGCTTTTAAAAATTCAATGATATGATATATCAATTTGAGTTAGAACAACCTGCATAACAGAGTCATTTTCAATTACCCAGCTTAGACCAACAGTTGATATTTCAAGCATAAATTTTTCGTTTGATGTCGGATTCGAATGATTCAAATTGGAAATGAAATTAGATTCATTTAATTATTTCCAATTGAAATATGTTTTGAATACAAGAAGAATTGATAGGTCAAATACTGTAAGGAACAGCCGGAAAGACAGAGTTTTAAGAGTGCTGATTTATGATAGATAGTCAGTATTTTGGTCATAACTATCTCATACGATATCAAAAATTAGTGACTCCAATTACATTGTAAACTAGATTCATAGGGAATATACCATCGAAACATTTTTTTAAAATTCATTCATTTAGGCCTCCAAAAACTGACTGTCCCAACTCTGTTCCTGAGTAGCCCGCTAGACACCCTGTCAATGTTTTGTTTCTAACCTTTTCGTTTCAAATCCAAATTGAGTGATTAAAATTGGGTTGGAAAGTATAAATCAAGGGCTACTTAGGGTAGAAACAGGTTTTAAAAATATTCACTTTTGTTCTCTCAAAACATGACTATACCGACTATTTTTCAAAAAATTTCATCAAGCCCGCAAGCCAAAAAAAATGATATTCAAGCATGTTTTTCATATTGATGATAAAAATGAATATAAGTGTTTGTAGAATTGTTATTTCTATTATAAATTGTCTACATACACAAATGAATTGAAACATTTATCATCGATGTTGATTTTGATAGCGTGTTGTAACAAAAAACAACTAGTTTTACATAAAAAAACAAAATGCATTTATTTATGCCCTTATTTATTTTATTTTCTACACTAAGCTATTTTGATTTGAAAAATGAATATGACTACGTATATGAATACTTCCAGTGGAACCATTTTAGAAATAGGGCTTCATGTATGCACATACCGAAATTTGAAAAATGCATATTAATGAACATTAGGGTATGGGAAGCCAACTGCCCTTGAAAAGATGGTGCTAAAAATTGTTGAAGCATAGAGTAATGTTGCAAACAAATGATGGAATGAAACCAATCTTCAATGTATCCGTTACTTTCTTGATTTCCCATATCCATCATATCATGAAGTTTTTGAGCTTTTAAAATAGCTTGTTGATGCAACCTAAAAGAAACCTCATCTTCTTCCATAGCTTCTACAATTTTTGAATTTAAAACATTCTGAATCTCATTATAAGTTTTCTCTAATGGCGCATGTGAGATAGAATGGGTGGGAAGGGTGGGTAAATTTTGCAGTTCAACATTGTAAGCATGTTGTACTGGTTTATTGTGGTGAGGGTGTGTAATTAGTTGAGTAGGGAATTGTGTATGGAATGGAGCATTTTGATGATGTGATTGATTGGGTTGTGTGAATAGTTTTGATGGTCAAGCAAGATGTTGTAGAAGAGCTAGTGAAAAATATGGAGAATATGTTTGTGCTACAATATGAGGGAGAGTAGTCATCCAATCATAAGGAGAACCATGCCCAACTTGTAGACAAGATTGGTGGTGGTTATATTGAAATTGACATGGCTGCGCTAACACATTAGTGTTCCATAATGTATTATGCAAGTAAGAGAATGAAGAGGAAGTGTTTTGAACCATACCTATTGACCTTGTTGCAGCTTCCCCATCTCTTTGATATGCCACTTCCATCCTAGATAAGGAAGAGTGAGTATCTATGGGATGCTCCTTTCGGTCATGAGGGCAAAACACTTCATCAAATTCTTCATTTTTATGAACCTACAAAACATCCAATTTTGAATTTAGAGAGCTAATAAAATCAACTTTAAAATTTTCAAATAAAACATTGATTTCAGCTCTTATGTCTCCTATTCTTGTAGCAGATTTGGAAAACAAAGAACAAACATCTCTATAATTCTTACAAGCTCTGGAGATTCCTCTTGAATACCTTATGCGCAATTCACAAACATCATCATATGACAACTGAAAAACGTCACCTTTCCCTATCAAATTTAAGAGTTCTAAAAATTCATCTTTGATTCCCTTAAGAAGGAGTGTTTTTAAGATTTCTTTTTCTAAATTCTTATGCTTTGATTTTTGAAGGTTTTAATAAAATCAATCTACATAGTCCTCCAAGCTTTCATCTTCCCCTTGTATCATATCGAAAATATCTCCATTGGATTTGCAATAGTATTGGTACTTCTTCAAGAATATGTTCTTCATGTCCTCCCATGTTTGGATGCAATTCCTACCTAGTCTCATGAACCATCGGAGAGTTGCTCCTTTTAGAGTGAGAGGAAACACTTTCAACCTTTGATCATTAGTACAATAATCATATCCTCTATAAAGTATTTCAAACTCAAATAAGAATGTATGTGGATCTTCATTTGTCAAACCATGAAAATTTGGTAGAGAAGATGGGGGAATTATGTGCATTTTTGTCACTCCTCCTAGATCTTTGATAGGAAATTCAAAAGTTGCAATGTGAGCAATTTCTTACCATAATAGAAGATGTTCTTCATGTGTTTCTTTGAGGCTCCTTCTTCAAATGTTCCTGTCAATTGGTTAGTGAAATGGGTGGTGCTTACATCACCACTTGAGTGAAATCATGAGATTTGTTTTTTTAAAAGTTCTATTTTTTTTTTTAGTCATTCACACAAAAATTCAAACATTTATTTCTACTTGAAATTTTTTTTTTAACAATTTTGCTGGAAAGTGGGTGGGGGAGCAGGGCTTCTACATGCTCCGTACACAGGTTCTTACCTTCCGTTTTTAATACCCAATTCTTTTCTAATAGGCACTCATCAGATGCACACTACTCTTTAAAAATGGCTACACTCTCCCCAGTAGTGGCGCCAAAATGTCGAGCAATAGAAAGGTGTCCTTTTAACTCCTAATTACCTTCACATTAATTGTCAACCCAGGGACGAATTTTTATTCCAAGAGTGTACTCAGTCTGAGGCGGCTATTTACTCAAGAGTAATGTTATGAAAGATGTAGTACAGTGCTCAAAATACAAGAGTAAATAAATGCTTGAAATAAAATATAATTAAAACAACAAGAAACTCAAATGCTATGTAATTAAATCATTCACTCACACAACCCTCAATTGAGGATACAGTAGCAATAACTCATTTCTCTAGAGAGAGATCAGAGAGAAGTTACAATAAAGATAAGTACAACATGATTTCTATTACAAAATTGGATTGTTTCCAACCAATTGATCAACAAGAAAATATATTTTCATTCATCTTTCAACAAGAGCAAGGCGAATTTGGCTTTGCCGCGAGATTTGGAAGACGGTCACACAACAAATATGAGAAAATCGTGCTCAAAGAAACCTAATTTTCTCTCAATACAAGTAGAATCTGCACAAAGCATTCTTCACCAATGTTAATTGGGTCCGTTCTGGACAAAACCCATATTCCGGATTTTCCAGATTCTGCTTCATTTGCTCAGAATCTCAACCGCAAAACTGTCACTTCTTATTCCTGCGAATTTCTGAGTTGGCACTTTTAATGATCAAATCTTCAATCTGGAAATTATCTTGGAGGCTAAAAATGGTGAATAATGTTACAACCAATTTACTAAAACTATCATTGATAAAATCATGCATAATAATCAATTTATTAGAAATAAAGGAGAATAAATAATATTTTTACATAAGAGCATAAATCATTGTAAAATAGAATTATATAATAAATTATGATAAATGATGTGATGAAGAATGGTAGAAATGGGTGGAACAAGCGTCAAAAAGTGATAATAATAATGGCATATTAACGGCCCAACGCAAAGGCTTGGACATATTGGAGAGAAAGGCCTTCGAATACTTCATGGTAAAGGTATGGTAGAAGGTATGAGTAATAGCTCTCTGGATTTTGATTTCTATGAAAATTGTGTATATGGGAAGCAGAATCGGGTGAGTTTCCCCTCTGGTAGTAAGAGGGCGAAACAGATATTAGAGCTTGTGCACAGTGATGTGTTTGGACCTGTGAAGGTTCCATCATTGGGTAAGTATGTGTACTATGTATCATTTATAGATGAATTCTCAAGGAATACATGGATATATTTCCTTAAGAAGAAATCTGAAGTCTTTGACAGGTTTAAAGAATTTAAGGCTCCTGTGGAAAATCAGACAGAGAAGAAGTTAAAGGTGTTGAGGATAGATAATGGTGGAGATTTTTGTAGCAAGGAATTTGAAGAATTCTGTAAGAAGTGTGGTATAGCACGATAGAATACTACTCCATATACACCTCAGCGAAATGGATTTGTAGAAAGAATGAATAAGACGTTGATGGAAAGGGAAAGAAGCATGCTCAGTGGTGTCGGGTTAGGACATGAATTATGGGTAGAGGCGGTGGATATTGCATGTTACCTGGTCAACAGGTCACCTTCATCAGCGTTGGAGGATAAGACTCCACAAGAGGTATAAACTAGTAAGAAACCCTATCTTTCACATCTGAGGGTTTTGGATGTGATGCATATGTACATGTTCCAAAGGAGAAAAGAACCAAGTTGGATAGTAAATCTGAAAAGTGCATCTTTATTGGTTATAAGGATTGGTTTAAAGAGTTATAGGCTTTGGAACCCAGTAACAAGGAAGGTTATGCATAGTCAACATGTGGTGTTCAGAGAGGAGAAAGATATTATTAAACATGAAATCCAACCAAAGGAACCTGAGAAGATAGAGTTTGAGCTAAAGGAGGAAGAATTAGACTCTACAGCAGAGGAGGAATCAAAAGATGAAGAGCCACAAACTCTGGGTGTTAGAAGACCAGTTCAAGAAAGAAGGTAGTGAGAAAGGTATAGTCCATCTGCTTTCTATTCAAATTTTTCTTTGTCTGTTACTAATGATGATCTCAGAGTTGTGAAGGAAGCAATGGATTCAGAGGATGGAAAACTCTCGAAAGAGGCCATGGTTGATGAAATGGCATCTTTGCACAAAAATGAGGCTTGGGATCTGGTGGAGTTGCCGACTGGAAGGAAACCCATTGGCAAGAAATGGGTGTTCAAGAAGAAGACAAATGCAGAAGGAAAGGTGGAGAAATACAAATATCGGTTGGTAGAAAAAGGTTATTCCCAGGTGCCGAGAATTGATTTTGGTGATTTTTTTTCTCCTATTTCCAAGGCAACTTCTATTAGATTACTTTTATTTGTTGCCGCTACTTTTGATTTTGAGGTAGAACAGATGGATGTCATGACAACATTTCTTCACAGGGATCTAGAAGAGGAAATCTACATGAAGCAACCTGAATGCTTTGTGGTGAAGGGTAAGAAAGAACTGGTATGCAAGTTAAAGAAGTCTCTGTATGGGTTAAAACAGTCACCAAGGATGTGGTATCAGAAATTTGATACATTTATACAAGGACTTGGCTTCACCAGAAGCAAAGCAAATCATTGTGTGTATATTAAATTAATTGGTGATTGTGTTATTTATCTGGTCTTGTATGTGGATGATATGTTTCTGGTTGGAAATGACAAAGAAATTATCCAGGATTTGAAGACCCAATTGTCCTCCAAATTCGACATGAAGGATCTTGGTGCTGCAAACTATATTTTGGGCATGGAAATTAAAAGAGACTAGGTAAAGAGGAAGCTCTAGTTGAACCAGAGGAAGTATGTTGAGACAATATTGCAGAGGTTTAATATGCAGGATAGTAAACTTGTGAAGGTTCCTATTCCTGTAGGTGTGAGGTTATCTGTTGAATAGTGTCCCAAGACACAAGAAGAGGAAGAGGACATGTCCTATGTTCCATATGCAAGTGTAGTCGGTAGCCTGTTGTATGCAATGGTATGTACTAAACGAGACATTGCACATGTAGTGGAATTATTGAACAGGTTTATGTCGAAACCAGGAAAGGATCATTGGACAACAATGAAGCGGGTTTTCACGTATTTGCGTGGCACTAATGATTATGGTTTTTGCTACCAAGGAAGACTAGGATTGGACAGAGTGTTGGATATTTGTGGCTTTGTTGATGCAGATTGGGCTAGAGATCTGGATCAGAGATGATTTACAAGTGGGTATGTGTTTAACCTATTCGGAGGTGCAGTCAGTTGGATGAGTAATAAACAATCTGTAGTGGCACTATCAACTACAGAGGTAGAATACATGGCAACCACTCATGCAAGCAATGAAGCAGTTTTGTTGTAGAGATTTTGTTCAAGTATGGGGTTAGTATAGGAAGCTATAAGGATAGACTGTGACAGCCAAAGTGCAATTTTCTTGGCAAAGAACCCTGCATATCATTCAAAGACAAAGCACATTGATGTTCAGTATCACTTTGTGAGCGATATGAGAGAAGACAAAAAGGTGTTGCTGGTAACGGTGGACACTTTGAAGAATACTGCAGATGCATTGACAAAATCTATGGGCTCTGATAAGTTCTCTTGGTGTACAGAAACAATGGGCATTGCAGGGCTGGATAAATGACTAAGCTCTCTTGTGCCCCCCTGTGAAAAGAAAACAACAAGTGGGAGAATGTTGGGTTGTGTTATATTCTTTCCACGACTAGCCCATGTAGTTAACCGGGGGTTAGAGGGGGCGAGGTCACAAGGGGTTTGAGGGGCATCCGTAACCCCACTTTATGGGGTCCGGGGCAGCGCCCTGGAAAATTTTGGTTTTGGACCCTACGTTAGGTTGGGCGGACCCACCTATGGTTTTGTGCATGATTTTCGCACATGTTTTTGGACACGATGGTTTTTGGTCCATGGTTTTGGATGCGATGGTTTTTTTGGTCCATGGTATTGGATGCGTTGGCATGTAAAATATGTATTGTAACATTGAAAGGAACATAATGAATAATTAAGCTGATAGTCCCGGTTTTGGGATCCAAGAGAAAATCTCTGTGTATATGTGTTTTATGTGTTATGCTTTCGCATTCTTTATTTTCTATGTTTTAGAATTCGTATGCAGGTAATTTCTGTACAGAGTTAAAACCTACAAAGAAGGAAAAGTAAAAAAGGAATAATATTGAAATTGTTGCAAGTTTAAATGCCACTACTCATAGATAGTTTTGGTTCATTACTGAAAAATAAAAGCTGTGTGCAGCTTGTTCAAAATGCCACAATCAATAGCTTTTAGTTTAATCATAGAGTCTAATCATGATTAAAATCCTTTAAATTTATGTAAATTAAGTTATAGAATAAAGACATACCCGAAAAATTAATCTAGGTAATTCACTAGTTAGGTAGAAAACGACATTGATCCAACTGTCTAATCTGGATCGATTGAAGAAATAAGGGATAGGTTAGGTAGTTTTTCATTCTGTATAAAAGAAAATAGAGTGGGTCTGCTAGTCTAAGTGCACCCTGGAGGAAAGAATAAAAAAATGCTAGTTTAGTCATGGGTAGGTAGATTAGATATTTTTTTCAAATATATGCATATGTAATTTTTATCCTAAGTTTTAAGGATATGGTGAAAAGGCCAAATATATGCCAAAGGATAAAGTGCTCCTACATATTTTTCATATTTATTTATCCTAAGTCGGGAACGCAAAAAGGTAAAAGCACAAGCGGACAAAGCTTTTTGTCGCTTATGGTTAAAGTGCATTTCACTTAGAAGCCTCGGGATCTGTTCCCACTCATGATCAGCGCACCTCATCTGCCTTCTGCCCCCCATCTCCATCCTACCTTTACCATCGTAGGGGGTTCTGAAAAGTTGATTATGTTGTTGGGCCACAAACCCTATGTGTCCCCTTCTCGTGATTTCGCACCCCCCCTCACCAAAACCATATACAACCCGCTGCCCCCTCTAAAAACTAATTTTCCCTCTCCCACTCTATCATGCCCCACCATGAATCCTCCACCACTCTCTGCCTGCCACGTCAAATAATCCTTGGCCTATTAAATTCTTTCCCAACTAAAGCGATCGTTCTGCATTAAATTCAAGTTCTATCGAGTAACTTTTTAGGCCTAGTGGTACCGAGCCATTTCAATGGAATGAATTTTTGCAGTGTTTAAAACCTTTTAAACCCATCACGATCATTTCTTGTCATCAACCTATCACTCTCATCCCTTTTTCACTCATGTTTTTCTGTTATTGATAGTTTTGCACAACGATCACTCTGAAGGCTAGTATGCAACTAGATCACAATAGAAAGTGACATTTCCTTTTCCTTTTCACCTCACAGTTCATTATTAAATTGCGCTTGGTAAGCTCCTCTGTAGATTCATCCTATTCTCAGATCTTCACAGTCATGCCTCCAAAGACTAAGACTCAAGATAAGCCTATTCATCCTTTGATTACCCATTTAGTGGATTTAGATCGTATACCTTTAGCCAATAGGGATTATAGGATTAACAAAGCCCAATGTGAATGTGGTTTTCTTGAGTTATATTGTTGGTTGGAAGACAAACACATAGAAAAAACCGATGAAATTGGGTTGTGGGAGTCTACCCTCCCCCATTATATTTTCCCCTTGATATTCTAAGCCCCAGAGATTACCACTAGGTGTCAAGCATGCTATGTCCCTACTTAAGAGCTATTATTTCCCCTAGAGGTGGCATTCTCTTCAGAATTACTACCCAATCCATTGAAAAAATGATGTTGGACCCCATTGTGGAAAATACTGTTTTTTTCTCCCTACAAGCCCTCACCTAGCCTTATCAAAACATGGATTTTCCCACCAGAGCAAGAATCTTTGAGAGTTTCTTGCCAGAGAATGCCCAATTACCCAAAACGAATCCTCCATATCCTTCCTCCATTTTCCCTAATTAGGCCAAACAAATTATATCCATGATTTCCTACATTTTAGGTTACTTTTATGATCAATGTGTAGATAAGCCCATTTTAGGATTCCTCTCCATATTTTCCACAGACAGCAAGCCTTCCGTTGTGTTCAATTTTAGTCAATTCTTGGTTGAAAGTATTAATGAACAATTCATAAAATTTCCTAGAGAATAGGTGTTTAATTACACCTCCATTTTGATTTACATGTTCCTTTACTATCAAGAAGACAAATTCAATTTTGCATTGTAGAAGCTTGATGATGCAGGAGATCAGCAGCTAGTAATGTTTTGGACCTCATTTCTCATGAGAGAACAATAGGAATTCAGTTATAAGTAGTTCATTGAAGATTTTCTTCATCCAGCCATGAACATTCTGAACAATTTAGTACATCCCAGGATTAGTGATGAAATGAAGAGAATTTTGCACTTGAAAGATTAGGCAAAGTCTGGGTATTGCTATTTATAACGAAATTACACAAAAATTAGGGTGTATGGTTTTGAATTGGAACCCTATAAACTCCCCAGATACCTCCCAATGAAGATTTTTTCCTTGTAGTATATTAGACAAATGTTGAATTTAGATGAAATTCACTTTGTAGTGGCCAAGAAGAAGTCACAGTTCATAATAAAGACACAAGTGGGCCTATTTGTGTGCATCACAAGGACAATAGGTGAAGTGGAAAATGCAATGCTTAAAGAAATGAATTTCAGTCTAAGATTTACATGGTCTTATGACCCCTGTGGCATTATTTCAAAGCTCAGAGTGGAGAACAAAAGCAATCCTTACATTCATACTTCAAGGCTAGAAATAGAAAAGTATGCCAATTAGTTGGAGTGGACAGAAAACAACTTACAGGAAGATGAAGATCAACTTGTTTCTACTTTAAGTCTATAGACTCCCATTCCTTAGGAAAAAATTAAGAAAAAGATAGAGGGAGGAAAAATCATCCTCAATAACTGAGAGTGAAGCCAAAGAATTCAGGATCGGCTACAGAAAGAGAACAAAGTTAACTCCTAGAGTAGAATTGGACACATAAACTGAAGAGCAAGCTGCCATTGTCGTCACTGATTCACCACCTACAACTAGAAAATTCACATCATCTCCTACTAGAACTTCACCTTCACATGGTCACAAGGAGAAAAAGCTAGAATCACAAAATGTCCAAATAGAAAAAAAGAAGGCAATTTTTTACGGGTATAGTAAGATTAAGCTCAAAAATGAGATTTTAAAAAATAACAACTATAACCAATTATGGAAGCAGACCTCCAACTCACAGAGTAGGTTTCTATCAGTCTTTGACATAGAGCATGGAAAAAATCAGATGGCCTTTCTTGAGGCCCAAATTCCACAGCCAAAGTCATCAGCAAACTACAAGAGCACTACCTTTCAATTTTGCAGAAAGAACATACATCCCATTGATCGAATGGAGATGCACAATAAAACTAGTGAAATGATATCCACCACTTTGACTAACACTTCTATGTCACTATCTAAATTGTAGGTTTCTTTTGTAAATGTCCAGTCACAGATGAAGATGGAGAAAGTGTCCTCCTTGGAAAAGGATAACAGGATCAAGTCTTTCGAACACTTGACACTAAAAATAGGATATGATCCCAAAGATGTTAATGTTGCTAAGGATATTATTAAAAACAAGAATGTGGACATTGCAGCATTGAGAAAGGAGCTCAAGATGCCAACCACACATGGTCCATTGACCAAGGACATTGCAGAAGGTGAAGCACAGAAAGAAGACATGATGAAACTAATCCACATGGGCTTCACTGGGGGTGAAATACCATAAAATGTGAATTCATATTTATGGACATATATTGAGGGAAAAATGACATAATATATTAGGGGATATATAGGGGGTAAAGGGTTTTTATATTGAAAGGTATAAAAAATGGAGCTCAAAGTTAATCACAAAATATAAAGGGGTATAAAAAATGTTAATGAAAAACTGGATACCTATGATATCTAGTGAAAGTAAGGGTTTTTCAAGTTAGGAAGGTTTATTGGATTTGCATTGGTAGGGGGTTAAATAATGTAATTTTTAGAGGTATTTTCCAATATGTAGTCAAATTAGGGTTATTGTTTAGTATACCACGAATGCACATGATATGTTAGAAGTTCATTGAGTGAAGCCCCCATGAATTTATCATAGAACACAAGACACAAATTAGGAAGATGGAGGAAGAGATGGAAAAAATTATAAAGGAGAAAGAGAGATTCAGAAGATGGCCATTGTCCCCTTACATGCCATACTTATTTCTCAACTTCTAGCAATAGGGAAAACTATTGTAGCCACTTCCTCCACTCATAGTGTGATTGCTGAACAAGTAACAAAGACACTAGAGAAAATCTCACACCAATCCAAGGAAATTGAGACTTTGCAGGGCCAATTCAAAGCTTTAGAAGTGAAAAAGGCCAAAGGTTAAGCTGCTCGGATTACTAAAATGCAGAAATCCTAGAGACTGTTGGAGAAGTTGTAGAAGGTAGAGAGAGACACTTCAATTAGTCATACCATGGCCCAAGCCAAGGAAACCATTGGGATGAATGTATTGGTCTCTATGAATGAAATTTGGCCTTCTATCAAAAGCATACACTACAAGAAAAAAAGACATTGGTGAGGGGTGAAAAATGTCACCATAAGCTCATTGGTGATGGTCAAAAGAGAATTCATCACCAAAACTAAACATCACCAAAGGTGGTGTTGCCAAAAGTATAGGTGTTGTAGTGACATACATAGTTTGTCACCAATAATGATTTATAATGACGAATAGTGACTGTCACCATTTGATATGAGCAATGGTGATGGACCATAACCTCCGTCACCAAAAACTGAACGTCACCAAAGGTGGAGTCACCAAAAGTATAGGTGATGTATTGGAATTCAATGTTTGTCACCAATAATGATTTATAATGATAGATAGTGACTTTCACCATTGCATATGAGAAATCGTGACAGAACATAGCCTCGGTCACCAAAAACTAGACGTCACCAAAGGTGGCATAGCCAAAAGTATAGGTGTTATGATGACATTGAAGGTGCGTCACAAATATTGGTTATAATGATAGATAGTGATCTTCACCATTTCATATGAAAAATAATGGTTTATTGTGATGGACCTTTAATGGCCATCACTATTGGTGCATATATATGGTGACGTTCATTGACTGTCACCAAAATTCGCATTGCTAGAAGTATAGATGTTGTGGTGACATTCAAGGTCCGTCACGAATAATGACTATAATGATGGACAACAACTGTCACCATTTCATATAAAAAACAATGATTTATGGTTATGGACCTTCGAGGGTCATCACTATTGATGTGTATATATGGTGGCGTTCGTTGACCTTCACCATTTCATATCTTTAGTGAGGTTTGAAAAATGTCACCAAAGCTCATTAGTGATGGTCAAAAGAGCCTCCGTCACGAAAAATTGATCGTCGGCATTCCATATGGATGTCAAGGCATGATGGAATCGAACCACCAACCTCCTTGTAAAGTAGGTGCTCTTCCATTGAGCTAGCACCCTTTAAAGACTTATAGTTTTAAAAATTAGACCTTCAAACTTCACAAATTGTAAATTCTACAACTTTCAATAAGTTAAACTCTCAACAATGTTTTAGTAAACAAGCAAAGCAACATTGAAGCTATAGGTCCCTACCTAATGGTTATTGAAGTTATGAAAATTGTGTGGAGGGAAAAATAGTTATGTATAAGAGAATCAATATGTTCAATTGAATACTGAATTAGAAGTGAAACTCTGGAGACATTTATAACCTATAAATGACCTATAACTATCAAATGCACCAAATATTTCAAAGGAAATGTCATAATTGGATATCATATGGAAGAAGAGGAGGCAGGGACTTGGAACCCTTGTACATCTTGGCATGCCTTACCACTTGGAACATCTTAGCTTGTTTGACATGTCTTTGTACTATCTGGCACATCTTAGCATACCCTAGAATTCGCTAACACACCTTGGCGGTCATGACCTCACAACTAGCATTGCATTTTTCCATGACTTGGGAACCTTACATTCACTAGAACACCTTGGCACTCCCTAGTTGTCATGCCCTTCGTTATCCTCCATAATGTCCCAAGATGATGAGGAGATCAATAGAGGCAACCACAAACCAAGATTTTAGTTTGGTAGCTAGCCCTACCAAACCAGAGAGGGCTCTCTCTATGAAATCACAGCCAAGAGATGACTAGAATGTCAAGGCTTTTAGACTAGATTGCTAGGGTCAGGTGGGTTTTTAGAAATTTTAGGGACGTGGAACTCTATCCACGGTGTCCTGTCTGGCAGGGACTTTGTTAAGGAGGCAACTTGGAACTCTGTCTAGGATAAAGCACTTAACATGCATGACAAAAGCTCCCTAGAATAGAGTACCTCCTACCTAGAAGAGTGTCCCCTGCTCAAAATATAGGACCCTTCTCTACTGTGGAATTTTCTTAGAGATAAATCTGTGCATAACATAGTACTAAGAAAAACACCTAAATGAATAAAAGTGAGCATCTAATTCAAACTATAATAGTATAATAAATATGGTTCTATATAATTTTGGGAAACATTATACAAGCATTCTTTCATACAACAATAATAAGATGCCTAAAATTGATGCGATTCTTTCATTGTTGCTATACCCTCACAACAAAATTGGAATCTATAGCATGTACCCTAAGGTTGTATGCATCTCCTGAAGGTGTAGAATGAAAGGATCTGCTGAGATGAAGTACTATTGAAGGAGAAACACCTTCAAAACAATAGATAAATTCTATTGTGAATTCAACCCATTTGCACACAGACCAAGGCTGCTACTGGGTACACTTCTCCTCTAAATGGAAAATACAATGTATTGTAGTGCTGTTGAAGAAAAAACACCTTTCGTGCAACATGGATAATACTGTAACATATATTGTCACTGTGGCCTCGGTTGTCGATAATCTCATCAATATAGGTAATAAATTCGATAATTGAAAAACCAAAAGGTGAGATGCATAGCTCATTTGAAATGACAAATTTGGGCATACTTTATTATTGTTTAGGAGTGTTAGTATAGAAAATGCAAGGTAGCCTATTACATCTTTATGTCACAGGCCAAGAATGCAAAGAAATACATAAAATATTAAATTGCATGGTATAAGTCTATTGCAGGTTCCTTTGAAACGGAAATGAAATTCTCCTTGTGTAGGTTCTAATATAGTGGGTATAACTTCAAATAAGAAACTAATAGTTATGGGGTTGAAATTGTCTCACAATTCATGAAAAGTCCCAAATTTTTTCACTAGAAAGAAGTAGAGTGAGTCATCAAGTTTATGGAAGGGAACACCCTATTTGCAGGAAGATAACTCGAAATTAGTCAGGCATATTATTTCTCGTCTTCTTGTACGCGTATGCTTTGAAAAGATAACCACATCCAAAGACTCAATAACAAATCTAGTAAAGTTTATAGATGTGAAGCACTTCTAAGAAAACACATTGCTTAATGAAAATTGAGTGAGGAATATGTCTAAGGATTCAATCTTGCACTCAATCAGAAAAATGAAGTTGGGGTATCCAACATCTTGCCAACAAACCGACTCCAACCATAATGTGAAAGGCAAGTTAACTGTGAAACCTCTTTCCCACTTTGTAGTATTGTTCCCTCTTGAATTCCAATAGGTATCTGGTTGCTTAGATCCACAAAACGTGTGCCAGGTAAACTTTGCATGATACAATTGTGACGTACAAGCTTGACACACATTATATTTTCCTTCTAAAAGAGGGTATGTCAAAATATTATGACAATCTTAACTATAATTTGATCATTTGCTATTGAGGTATTGCATGGAATAAACAATATACTATCAATGCACTAATGAAGAACTCAAAATAAAGGAATTTCTTATTTCTATAGTAGCACCTCTTGGGATTCTCAGATAAAGCACCTAACCTACATGGAAAAATCTTCCTAGAGTAGAGTACGTCCTACCTAGAAGTGTGTCCCCTACTCAGAATATAGAACCCTTCTCTGCTGTGCACTTTTCTTAAAGATAAATCTGTGCATAAAACAGAACTAAGAAAAACACATAAATTAAGAAAAGCGAGCATCTAAGTAAAACTATAAAAGCATACTAAATATGGTTGTATCTATGTTTTTGAAACACTAAACAAACATGCTTTCATACAACAACCATAAGATGCCTAAAATCGATGCACTTCTTTCATCATTGCGACAACCTCATAGGAAAACTATAATCTACAACATGTATCCTAAGGCAGCATGCATATACTAAAGGTGCAAACCAAACGTATCTACTGAGATGAAGTATTGTTGAAGGAGAAACACCATCAAAACAATAGATAGAGTATAATGTGCATTCAACCCATCTGTACACAGGCAAAGGTTGCTACTGGTTACACTTCTCCCCTAAATGGAAACTGCAGTGTATTGCTGCTCTACTGAAGGAAAAGCACCTTTAGAGAAAGACAGATAAAAATATAACATATATTTTCACTGTGGTATTGGTTGTATAAGATCTCATGAATATAGGTAACAACTTTGATAATTGAAAAACCAAAAGGTGAGCTACATAGATCATTTGAAATGATAGATTTGGGCATACTTTATTATTTTTTAGGAGTGTTAGTATAGATAATTCAAGGTATCCTGTTAAATCTTTATGTCATAGACTGAGGATGCAAATAAATACAAAAAAGATTAAATAGCATGGTACAAGTTGATTGAAGGTTCTTTTGAAACAAGAATGAAGTTCTCCTTGTGCGAATTCT